>OX638230.1:5249847-6497347 GCA_951805285.1 Thymelicus acteon
CGAGCTTAACGTTGATATTTAATGTGCCTCGTACCATTCGGTGATCGCTCCCGGTTTTAAACCTGCTAATCACTGAGACATCATTAAATATGTGCCGTTTGTCAGCCAGAATGAAATCTATCTCACTCTTTGTGGAACCGCCAGGGCTAATCCAAGTCCACTTGCGCTGAGGCTTCTTCCTGAAAAAGGAGTTCATATAGAGGTTCTCCTTTTCCAGAAAGTTAGCCAGCAAGTGGCCTCGTTGGTTCCGACATCCAATGCCAAAAGGCCCCACTCTCTCTTCGTCGCCATTTCGTGTGCCTAGTCTTGCGTTGAAGTCCCCCATCACAACTGTGAAATGAGATTTAGAGGTATGTATGGCTTTACTGATCTCCTCATACATAACCTCCACCTCTTCGTCGGGATGTGTCGAAGTCGGCGCATATACCTGTACGACCTTCAACGAATACCGTTTGGATATTCTGAGTGTAAGGTACGCTACCCTGGCCGACACGCTCCCAACTTGCACTACATTGTTGACGAGGGACTTGTGGACGAGAAACCCGACACCACCTTGGGACAGCTGTTCGCCCTCCCGGTGATAGAACAGGTTGCCGGATTTGAGTATTATCGTGTCCTCCCCCTGTCTTCGGACTTCAGATAATCCCAAAATGCTCCAGTTCAACCTGTTCATCTCAGCTTCCAGCTCGTATATCTTATCATCGGTCCTCAGTGTCCTGGTATTGAATGTTGCCAGGTGCAGAGGTCGTTGATTCTGGTGATGGTAGCCGAATCTCTTCCGGCGATTCTTCGCACCCCCTGCCCCACCGTTACCGTGACCGCTACCGTAGTCAGGAATAGTGGGACTGCCGGGGACTGGGGGCCGTGGTTTTTCCGTGTCTGCCATGGGGGTAATAGCCATAGTCACCGCGCTTGGCTATTGCGAGTTGGTGACCGCAGATGACATGACCGGTATTCGTCAACACAGAAAGATGCTGCTGCCCATCTTCTGGATTTGTCCTATTAGTCGCCTTTTACGACATCCCAGGAAGAACGGGAGTGGTGCTATTCTACAAAGTGAACCCGGACACCACGCGGGGTAAATCGGTTCACCCAGTCCAAAGTTCTAAGCTAACAAACATTTAAAAAAATACAGTTGAATTGAGAACCTCCTCCTTTTTTTGAAGTCGGTTAAAAATAACGACAGAAACATGTCAAAATGACTAATAAATGGTAATTTCCTTCTTTTTTAATTTGTTTAAAAAATCATAAAATGTTCCGGTACTACTTCTGTAGGACCCTTCAAAAATTCTTCGGCAAATATATCCCTCAATTGCGCAATGGTGGAACAGTTACATAACTCGTAGTAATGACTAATGATAGATGCGTACAAAGTGTTCAATTTGTTTCGTTTAAAATTAAGCCTTCAATGATTTCAAATTAAGGTCATTCGTTATCATTAGTGAATTGAGTAGGGGACCTATCCACTGAAGTCTGAAGTTGACTTTTTAGACCCATATAAATCTGCAAGGAAGAAATATTTTACAAATCTATTGTCCGAAAAGGCTGATTTTGCTTCTAATTTATTTTCAAAACTTTTCATCGATGAAGTTAATATCAATCAAATCAAATCAAATCAAATCATTTTTATTGCAAGAATGTAGTTTTACAATGGTGTTAAGAGTATAAAAGTCCAATACATTCAACCACGTATGGTATGCAATAGTGTCATTAAAGACTATACAAAAATAATAAATTATTAAAATTGATAATGTTTTATAATACAATTTTCCAAATAAATTATTTATTAAATTATTTTATTTATGTCAATTTATGTCAATTTTAAAATGTCCAAATTTTAATAATATACTTTAAAATGTCAAAATGATTTAAAAAATTACAAATATAAATAGGCACTAATAAATAGTATACTAGTAGGCACTAATAATAGTTGGACTTAATTGAATTACACTTAGATCGTATTTTTTGCTCCTGATATTTCGTAAAGGTGATTGAAACTTATGAAGTTACGTTGAAACTTTTTTATGTATGTACAATATGAAACTTTTCAGTAGGTACCATTTTAATGAAATAAAAAACTTAATGAAAAAGAGACGTCATGTAGCAACACTTCTAGAATCCTGTTCTAGACACGCTTTATTTTACACGTTCTACGAGTATTAGGCTATTGTCATTTTACGTGATAAAAACATACTACAGTTGTAAGTTAAAAACATGTTTACTGAACATTTTACTATAAATACATGTACAATGTGTCATTTCGTTGAATAAACTACTATTGAAATTAATTGTGCAATACAATCTTTATCTCTGTAATTTTGATGTACACTATTTCAGTTCTCTGAAATTATAGTATACGGTATATACCCACTCATTTGTTCTGAGTATGCAGTTGTGTCTACTCTATACGTATTAGGTAAATAAAAACACATAACAAATTAAAAAATAATAAAATTATGTGTTGTATATGAGTTATTTTTTGAAGTTATACTTCTTAAAGCGCATTATGAAATTAATGGAAAAAATGATGGGAGTGAAATTTTAAGATTTGTGACACAAGTGACGAAAAACGTCGATTTTTTAACGCGCGTTTTTAAAAAATGATTATTATTATAGTTATTATTCTTATTGTTTTTTTTTATATTGTTAGAATATTGTTTTAATATTATTTTTAATGTTGTTTTTTGAATGTTATTTGTTTAATATTGTTTTTTTAATATTGTTTATAATATTGTTTTTGGAAATGTTCTTTAAAAAAAATTGATTTTTTTTTTAAAATTGTTATTGAAAATTTTTTTAATGCCAAAGAAGTATAAGTTCTCACGCGCGTACATAATAAACGTTTATGTTTTTTTTTTATATTCATCATATATTTTTTTATTTTAGTTTTAAAAATGATGATAACTTTTTTTAATAAACTACAAAAATAGAAGATATTAAAACAGCATGAATTATGACGTGCAATTTATTTTAACTTTTGCAAAAATGTGACTAGTTTTAATTGTTTATCTTCTTTATAATTTTTGAAATGTATTAAATTCTAGTAAATAACTTATAATATTTTTTTGTTTTGTTGCAGACAAAATTTCGAAATGGCGCCGAGTTAAAAGAAAATAAGGAAAGAAAACAAGATTAGCTAATTTTATTTCTAGTGCTAAATAAACTATAAAGTTGTCAAGTGTGAGGTGTTAAGTATAGGCATACAATGGATCCAGGGTACTTCGATATTGAGAGGAAGCAGAATCCACGAGAAACAGCTAGCATATTTTCAAAATTATGCTTTTGGTTAGTATCACTTATTATAAGTACCATCTTAAATATATATTAGAGACAAGCTCTGCGATTGAAATTCGACCGTAATATAATGTGACAAAAGGCTAACTTTTCCGAATAAAATTTAACTGTACCTACCAAACCTCCTTCCTATGTGTACTTATGTAATTTTCTTAAAAAGGGGTGATAAGGCTTTCCATTCACGTATTAATTTATAGATTTATAATTTTATATGGTGGAGGTTAAAGGGAATTATTTTGCAGTAAAAGTGAAATTAAATAATAATGTGTTTTTTGGGTTAAAGTCCTTTAATTAATAAATATATTTAATTAATAATTACATTTCATTTTGTGTTAATGATAAAGATATTATTATGTTGGGTATATAATTAATCAATTTTTAATTACTCTTATATTCAGCTTTTCAGATTATTGTAAAGTCGACAAGGTTTCGACTTAAGAATTTTCAGTATAGTAAGAAATAGAAAAGTACCTTCTGTGCTTGATATCAGTCCGAATAATATTGCGTTTTTAATTTAGTGTAATATTTGTCCCTATAGTCTGTACATTGGATGACTTAACACTTTGATATGTGGCGTAAATTTATGTTTTTTCCAAACTAAAATATTTTTCCCTCGTTATTTCAGGTACACTCTGCCCCTTTTTATGAAAGGTAGAAAAGGACAGCTCAGTATTTCAGATGTGTACAGGTAATTATTTTTTTGCTGTATGCGTAGTATAGGTATAATTATTTTAATAATTATAATTATGTATACATACATATATTTTGGTATATATCACAAATCAACTTTATATGCATTTCCTAGGTAATAACGTTAGTAGGTAGGTATATTTTTGTAGGCTGATGTACTTATTATATAATAGGTAGATATTTTTATGAAGTTTATATTCATGTTGTATTAAATTGTTGCATATTACAAATATTGTAAACACAGCTACGACGATCCCTGTAATTTTATCCAGTGGTTGAGTTAAAATTTTCTTTTATGTTTAAATTGATAAAAAGACGATATTTTAGAAGATATTAATCCTTATAATTTGCTCTCATAAAATCTAAAAATACTCTAACAATGCGTGTATATGGTTAATAATACATAATGTCAATTGTTTTTTTTTTCAGATGTACACCGGGCCACAGAGCAGCGCCTAGAGGTGACGTCATGGGCGAGAAATGGAAGGAGGAATTAAAAAAATTAGGTAAAATTCATATTTTTACTAAACTCTTGTATAAACTTTGCCATTTCCAAACCGTAACGTGACCTACCCTGTAACCTACCCTGAAGGTGAAGTGACGCTACTTTAAATTATAGAATTCTTTTCGTGCCTGTTACTTTTAGATTAATAAATTATTTCAAGTTCAATGGTCTATGTTTTTTTTGTATGATTGTTTCAAATATGCATTGTTAAATACATATATTTAATTACACATATATTTAAACAAGTGTGAAGGAAGATATTGAATGTCATAAACCAACAAAGCATTGAAGTTTTTGTTTAAGTTTATGATAAATTGTAGGTACCTACATGTTAATGTTATTCGACTATTATTTTTCAGATATGGGCAAGAAACCATCTTTGCTGCGATGCATGCCTAGAATACACGGTGTTAAATTCTTCGTATTCAATTTAACATTTGCCATCGTAGATGCTACGTTTAGGTAAGGATGTAAAGAAAATCTTGGGGCAAGTATGAATAGGCTAAAAATATAAAATATGTATAATAAAAATAGGGCTAGGTTCATTGATGATGCGTCAAAGATGCTTTTAGTGGTACTGATGCAATCACTTACAATTAGGCGGGCCATCCACTCTTTTATCGGCTATTGATATTAAAATAATGCTTAATTACAACGTTTGGGTGTCACAGAAGCATTACAGCTATATCATCGTCATCATCATCATCATCTTTTAATATTCTATTAAAATACCTTGATAGCAATGATAGCGATATACATAGATCATAATACGCTTGAAAGGCAAAAATTACCAGGCGACATGTTGACAACTTTACACTAGAGCATTTTAAAGTTTTTAATTTTAGTAAAAAAAATCGTAAAAATCGCTTTATTAAGCATTTAAACTGCATGTAAAATTCATTGGAATTAAGTAGCTATGACTAATAGGCGAATTTTACGATTTTTTTTCTAAAATTAAAAAACTTTAAAATGCTCTAGTGTAAAGTTGTCAAAATGTCGCTTGGTATTTTTTGCCTTTCAAGCGTCGATATTAATGTGATGCTTAAATCTTTGAGCGATACATGTTTCAATCACTTTTATAGCAAGTCGAGTTGTGATTAAGAGAGCTTTCTGTTTTGCTTGCAGGTTATCAGTCCCATTGTGCCTCGAAGGTCTGGTGACGTACTTCTCGTCCCCGCACAAGACCATCACCGACACCCAGGCGTACTTGTATGCTGTTGGTGTTGTAGGGTAAGTACAGATTGTTTATTTTATACTGGGAATAGATTCTTGGTTCACATCGGTTTTTCTTGTTTACGTATCGACGCTTAAAAGGCAAAAATTACCAAGCGACATGTTGGGCGATATTGAATTATAAAACTTATAAACATCACTAAATTATCACATATTATACACATAAAAACATTAAGTTATCTGTGAAATGGCGAAAATTGGAACTAATGCCGCGCCATTCATGAATTCATGAATGAGCACAAAGAACTTGCTCATTCATTTGACATTTACTACGTCTCGAATTGCGTCCAATGATTGGTCCAATGCGTCCGACAGCGCCCTCCTCCAATTCACAGATAAGTTGGAGGCACTGTAATAATTATCTTGTTTTGCATTGCAGGTTAATGGCAGTGATGGCGAGCATGATGCACCCCATGCTGCTGTTCCTGCTCGACATGAGCCTGAAGGTGCGGGTGGCGTGCTGCTCGCTGATATACAGGAAGGTGGGTTCATACCAGCTTATTAACTCGTTAGGATCCGCGTGATCGCGGTACCTTTGAGTTCGAACGTGCTGGAACGTTCCCGGTAACCGACGGGTTAAAACGCTTTTATTTAGCTTACCCTTTTTTGTGGGTCTAATCTTGTAAGCTGAATTAGAACTACTCGTACGGCATCATCCTACGGCGTTGAAATGAAACTCCTTCCACACGGGACCCGTCTATGAAGATTCGTCAAAAACAACGATACTTAACTTCATGACGGATGTAGGTTCACATTGCATATGGAAACGAGTTTTTTCACGATTCGTCAAAATATCCGAATAGATGTTCTTACTTGATTTGTGTTTTTTCACGAACGTGATTTTTAAAAGATGGTGTATCACATAACGTGATACAGTTCGTATTTTTTTAAGATTTAGATTTGTAAAATATTATGCTAGTTCATGTCAGTTGCCTCTTCCGAAACTATGGATTTTTTTCGAGACAGTTTTTGGAATCACACTGTATAATTGAAGACGTTAAATGTCCGTTGCATAGCGTTACTTCCTTACTAAGGCAAGTCTCGTTTCTAAATACGGGGGTTATTTTTTCGGCAGCTTATTTCTTCTGTACGCATACAAAGCCATCACTCCATTAGTCATAATTTATTTGTTGTGTAAGATTATTTCCTATTAAATGTGTATACAACGCCATCTAGCGAAGTTTATAATATTTATAATATTTTTCTGGTTTCCAGCTTCTACGGCTGGACCTAACCGCCGGCGGCAAGGCCTCCGAAGGCCTCGCGGGCCACGTGGTCAACCTATTGACGACGGACGCTCAGCGTTTTGATATGGCGAGCATTTTCTTCACGGATTTAATCCGGACGCCGATAGAGAGCACTATTGTCGTGTACTTGATGTACCGGCAGATAGGTGTCGCTACTTTACTAGGGGTTGGATTTCTGTTGCTGTTTATACCTCTGCAGGGTGAGAATTATGTTTATATACAACTAACCTCACTTAAAACATAGAAGTTGGTTTATTACTCGTTGGTAAATAAGAATTTATTTATTGCAATGTTTGTTAGTAAATAAATAATTTTTCATATCAGGTTATCTCGGCAAGATAACCGGCAAGCTTCGCCGGCAAACGGCCGTCCGGACCGACAACCGGATCCGGTTGATGAATGAGGTCATCCAGAGTATCGAGGCTATCAAGATGTATGCCTGGGAGAACGCTTTCGCGGGTATTGTGGGACACGCCAGGAAGTATGTTATCTTAACTATACATTTTAAAATTAAAAACACCCCTGACTTTATAAATTGTGGCTAAGAACCATCTTGGATCACGTCAGCTTTCAAACAAAAAAACCTCATCATAATCTGTCCATTCACTTAAGAGCAGCGATGCCACAGACAGACACAGATACGTCAAACTTATAACATGCCTCTTTTTGAGCTGGGGTTAATTGATGCTTAGAGCCAGCTTAGTACTTTATTTATTTCGTTCTTCTCACTTCTTTCTTTTCCGGTAATGCATCGGTAGTGCTTTTGATGTAATATACTTTTTTGGCAAAGGGAGATCTCCCGCTAGGCGAGGTGTATTGCCTGGGAGGCGGCCGAGCCCCGACTGATCTTGTCGGAGCATTTTTATATATGCCGGCGATCGTAGGAACTTCGATAGCATGATTCAAGTCGACGTGACGTCACCGTGTGACGTGTGCGCGTCGTCGCCAAACTTTGTATGAAAACTTATTTTTAAAGAGCAAAAGAGCAGGTGAACCATTGCATAGTAAGTGGTCACCATCGGGCGTGAAAATCCGCCACCTCATAACTGTCACCGTTTTCGGACAAGAAATAAGAGAAAAGAAAAAAGAAACTGTCCTTGTTACAAACATAAGTTGATTTATTTGTGTGTGTGTGTGTGTATTCAAATTTTCTTTTCCTTCCAGAAAGGAAATGAATGTTATAAAGAAGATGTCGTGGCTGCGAGCCGTGATGATATCATGCGTCAAACTCAACACTAAAGTGGCTATATTCATCAGCATAATATACTTCATATCGATGGACAATGTGCTCACAGCGGCCAAAGTGTTCGTCATATTCTCCTACTATGATATGTTGAAGGCCACTCTAGTGGACTTCCTGCCATTGTCTATAACGTTCACTCTGGAAGCGTATGTGAGCGTCCAGAGGATCCAGGAGTTCCTCCTGCTGCCGGAAGTGACGAATCAAGATGGCGTCAATCTACTCACGATCGAGGAAAAGGGACTTCCGGTGAACGGCGTGTTTGAAAAGATTGGGAATGGGTAAGAATGATCTTTTTGTGTGTAATTTTTAGTAGTAAGAATTTGTTTTATTAATCATATTTTGTAGTGTAGATGAATTGTGTATTTTGATTAAATTTTAATAGCTATAGGTGCTACCAAATGTGTTAAACATACAAATGTTTACCACAATAATGTAGAAGAAAGTTCGTGATTCAAATGTTGAGACAGACTTGAAGAATAAAGATACTTCACGTTATTTATTCAGACTATTTTCAAGTTATTGTTCACATTTAACATAAATGAATATTATTAGAAATATACATATAATACTTATAAAATTTAGAAAAATATATGTATATCTCCTAGCCTAGGTATTGAAAAATTGAAGAAAAATAGACTATAAAAACTGGTGTTTCGTTCACATAATAAAAAATAGGGGGCATTTTTTTAAATATGACAATAAATCAATAGATATTGTGCAAAAATAGATTTGTTTGGAAAAAAAATCTGCAGCATATCATAAATATATTCCGATACCGGGAATCGAACCCGAGCCTCCTGGGTGAGAGCCAGGTATCCTAGCCACTAGACCATATCGGATTATGATAAATCTTATGAAATATTGACTGTATGAGAATATTAGAGTTTTAAATTACCGCTATTTTTAATTTAATATTATTAATACTTTAAAGTAAATTAACTGCGTTATTAGATATGAACGACTTTTAATAAAATTTATTAAACTTAAACCTTACTTAGAATATTACGATGAAATTTTTTTAACATTTTTTTTTATTTTGCACATACACAATGTACATATACACAATGTCGATCAAGTTACACATAAAAACTTTACTGCCATCTATCGGCTAAGTGAGGAACTAAAGACACAAGCAACAACGTCTGTTGCGCGTTGTAATAAGTTGTGTGAAGCGGTCAAATATTAATGGCCTAGGTTACACCTCAATCCTATGCCTCAGTGACCTCAATCAAATGAATGCGACTTCTCAATCCTTCAAATTATGATAGATTATGACAAATGACATCTATTTGTAGGAACCCAGGCTCTAGTGCGTTTCACATAATTTAAGTCTGTACTTCGATATTTTTTTGTTATTATGTTGGTAATTCCTACTTTAATGCTACCAACATAATATCGAAGTGCAGACTTATGTGAAACGCTCTAGCCTGGGTTCCTACAAATGACATCCATCATAATCTATCATAATTTGAAGGATTGAGAAATCGCAATCATTTGATTGAGGTGTAACGTGGGTTAGCGATGGGCGATAGTTGTAAAAAAACAATCGAATGAATCTACTATTGCTTGTATTCGAATGGTCAGTTCACTCGTCGTCGCAGATAAACTATCGATACTATTGTATCGAACTATTGAATTATCGAACGTTTTTGTTTGGCGCTATAAATGTGTCCGGTCACTGGTGGCGTGGCGATTCCACGAAGTGCAGCCCACAGTGGAACGAAATTGTCGCTAGGTGTTTTAAAAAAATATATATTTTAATTTTCACGTAAACCTATTTGGGCGTCGGGGGTTAAAAGGGCGATATTTATTTTTCCTTCATTCAAATCTCTTAACACTAAAGTAATACAGTTACAATCGAAAAACTGGGTAATCGGAATTTGCCAATCGAAGAAAAGAAAACATGTCGCCCATCCGCTTAACAAACAATAGTTGTGATTACATGTTGATCCTACGCAGAAAAGACCGCGCCGCGCCAATCGCGCAATCGCGCAATCGAAGCTAACTAGAATACTTTTCTGAATACTATCGACGCGACGGACAATAGTAGCTATCGATAGCAAGAAGTCAATAGTAAAGTCCATAGGTAGTAGGCGCACGGCATCGTGCATTCGAAATTCGAAAAATTATTAAAGCACCGCTGTCGCCGCTAGCGATTGAATAACCATCGACCTATTGAACTATCGACTATCGCCTATCGATGTATTACAATAGCTGGAACTATGAACAGTTCGATAGTTTTTTACAACTATCGCCCATCGCTAACCTGAGCCAACGGATTTACTTAGGGCGTAGGCCGCATATGTGGCCAACACAATTAAAATTCTTTGATGTGTCGTAAAAAGGGCCACTAAGGACCACGCTTCTTTTTAACCGACTTCAAAAAAAGGAGGAGGTTCTCAATTCGACTGTTTTTTTATGTTTGTTACCTCAGAACTTTCGACTGGGTGAACCGATTTTGATGATTGTTTTTTTAAACGAAAGCTGGTGCTTGTCATGTGGTCCCACTTAAATTTTATTGAGATCTGACAATGGCATCCATGAGAAAACCATATAAGTCTTAAATTTCCATTAAGTATGTGCGCGACAAATGGACGAATAACTCAATATCACGCCAACCGATTTCGATAATTCTTTTTTTAATCGAAAGCAGGTGCTTGTCATGTGGTCCCACATAAATTTTAACGAGATCTGATAAGTAGTTTTTGAGTAATTTTGAAGTCTGTTATTTTTTGTTATTAAAATTTAGATTATAGTCTTTGAAATCTTAACGCGTCAGGACGCAGGTGTAGTAAGAATATTACATACATTTTAGATTTGGATTTTAATAATATTATTATCTTCATTATTACATACATATGTACCAACTGCATCCGCCAACGTTTCGCTGTTACTCTTTTCTCTTAACTTAGGTTATTTAATTTATATAGCAATTTGTGTTTCCAGTCAACAAACGTACATAAAGTCGGAATCGAACCTGGAGCAGCCGAAGCCGGGAGCCTTCGTTACGTTCACGGACTACACGGCGCACTGGCGTAAGGTGGACGAAGTGGAGTTGGACGGCAAGATCGCCGCGCTCTCCAACATCAATCTTACTGTGAGTTTTGCATTGTATAACTATACTATGTATGTATGTGTGTATGCATGTGTCTTAGTTATTCTATACTATGTATGTATGTATACAGAGTGAATTTTTCAAGGTGCGTGCAAATTCGAAACTATGAGGAATAGCGAAAAGTGGTAAGGGAGTTTCGGGGTCGATTTTGACCAAAACTAAAATTGCATCATTACATTTTTTTTTAATTATTAACCCTGGCCAGGAATCGAACCCGTTGATTTTGAAAAAAATCTTTAGTAGTAATACAGTTATTCTAGTAATAATACAGTTATTACACCATTCGATAGTGTTGCTAACAATGATCTAAACTATGAGTTTCGAATTTGGCTATCCGTGCACATTTGAAAAATTCACCCTGTATATCTAGTCCGTTTTTAGACTAGTCTTATCTAGTAAACAATCTAAGTGTCTGTTTCTCGTAATTTGTATTTTAAAATAACGCAGACACAAAATAAACATTTTGGAATAAATTATCGTTTAATGCTACAACTAAATAAAGTTTATATAAATTAATATTGTAATGAAGTCGTATTACAATTGTTTCATTACTTTTTCTGTCCAAACGATGATTCATAATGACTAAGTTAGACTTACCTTACAAATCTAGATAAATTAGAAGTCACCATCTAAGGTTCTTCCACAGATAAAGCCAGAGAGCCTCACGACGATAGTGGGAACGGTCGGCTCGGGCAAGTCAACATTACTGCAAGCAATGCTCAGGGAGTTGACGCCCACCAGTGGGCATCTGGACGTGCGTGGGGTGATTGCGTACGCTGCGCAGGAGCCCTGGCTGTTTGAGGCTTCGGTAAGATTGTTTTAATAAGTTAATGCTTGACCACAATCCCACCTGATAGTAAGTGGGGATGTGGTCTATGATAGTGACCACACTAAATTGTAAAAGCCTATTCACTCTTTTCTTAAAGACATCCACGTTTATAGATGTTAAGGATGTTGTTTTATCGAAATATCTAGAACATTAAAGAGATTTTAAAATGTCGACCCAGTAGCTCCGTTGGTAGTGACAATGCCTGCGAAACAAAGAGTCCTGGGTTTTGATTCCCGGCCGGGGCATCACATCGTATATACTCATGCATCAAGTAGTGACAATACCTGCGAAGCGAGGAGTTCTGGGTTTGATTCCCGGCTGGGGCATCGTATATATTCATACAGGAAATGTATGAGTTTTAATGTTTATGTTTTGATATGTTTTCCAGGTCCGTCAAAATATCTTGTTCGGCCAACAGCTGGACCTTCGACGATACAAGCAGGTGATCAAATGCTGCCAGCTCACCACCGACCTGGAGATCCTCAGTCACGGCGACAAAACCATTGTGGGGGAACGAGGTTTGTGTACTGATTTTATCAGCCATTGATGAAAGTTATAAATATTTTATTGAGTAACCTTTAACCTAGACGTGAAATGTTTTTGATTTTGTTTGGTGGCTCGTCTGACCTCTGTGTTTTAACAAGTAACAATTTATATGCAACAAGTACTATGTTCGACGCCTAACACTGCACGAAAACCTGATCTCCAAACTAACTACTTATCCAGAACTTATCCAGAGATGGATAAATTGATTATTGAAAACGATCATTAGAGGATTAAATTCAGCCTAATATATAAACTAACTGAAATACAAATTAGAGCGCAGACAAGGAGATAAGATAATACAGTATATTTAATATTTTTAGAATATATGTTTAATACTTATTTATAATTTATGCAATAGCAAGGTATGTTATCATCCATCCGTTGTTTGTTTACGTGACACGTTGTAACAATAATATAACGCGTTTGCGTGCAGGCGCGTCGTTGTCGGGCGGGCAGCGCGCGCGCATCTCGCTCGCGCGGTGCGTGTACCAGCACGCGGACGTGTATCTCCTGGACGACCCGCTCGCCGCCGTCGACGCTAAGGTAAGTTGTACAGGCATATCTAGCTTCTGCTGACATCGAGAATTTATATAAATAATGTGTAATGAATGATTTTGCTATGTATTGATTTATTGGACAAGCCTGCTGTGTAAAACAGCAGGCATGTCCTAATGCGTTAGTGTCTAGTTTGTAGGGTTAATGAGACGGATTAAGACATGTCAAATTTTAATAATTTTTAAAAATCAGATAGGACAAGACTAACCTCTAATAGAGTAAGTTGGGCACAGTATGACATAATTGAAGGGGTAAGTGTAAAAAGGGTTCAACTGATGAAATTACTGAAATAGAGTTATCGGTATCGTTAAATTCGTCTTTCGATTCTTAATGTTATGACATAGGTTTTATAGTGGAAAATTTAATGTAATATAATGTTATTTAAATCCTTGTTTCGTGAAAAACGCACGGATGTGGCGCATTTTTATTGGGTTTTAATTGCAAATTTGCTTATTACAGAGTAATAATTAAAAAATACTTTATTTATGAGAATTCGAAGGTATCTTATATAATTTAAAATCATAAAAAACAGATTTGAAGTTGAATACTAAGAATATAACGAAAATGAAGTCTTGACTTTCAAACGCATTTATCTCGAATTATTGTTTTTGTTACTTAAACCCTTTTTACACTTACCCCTTCAATTATGTCATACTGTGCCCAACTTACTTACATGTTATGTTCCTGTTATGTGACATTTGCAGTAGCGTTTATATTTGCCTTATCTGTCAATGATCTTTAAAAAATATAGATACGTTATGCCCTTACAAATCAATCAAAATTTATGTTCTGAAAAGAGCTACAATACACACACGTTTATCTTTTGTTTCACTACACCAATCACATTGGTATAATACACGAAGGCATAAATGTCGCTAAATGCGCTAAAGCGCTGTATGTTAAATGTCAAGCACTTCTGACAACAACAAAAGCGTGCGTATCGTCTTGTATTGACAGAGCGACTACGAGCAGAACGGTTAATTGCCTTTTCGTACGCTCTTCATCGTCGGCGCGCTAGTAACATATGTATCTATCTCTTTTTTTACATTATAATATCATTGTTATCTGTCATTTTTTGGCCCCACTACCCTATTTCAGATGAGAATTTTCCGCTATCTGACTGTTAATTTCGTTAATTTTGACATGAATTCACATTTATCCCACGCACTATAATTCACATATCGTTACAATATTATATTTATACATTTATTTTTATAAATATCGAATATCTATCCACAATCAGAGAAGGACAAACGTTCGCTACGCATGTATACAACACAATTCGTCGTTGCGACTTTAAGACCTCTTATGTATTATGTGCCACTTTTGGAAAAGTCACTTTTTTACGTCAAATGATTCTACATTTTGAAGAACTATCGAATTCAAAAACTCTCATGTGTGTACGACGTTTCCATCGTAATTTATTCACCAAATTCAAAATCACATATGTGCTTGCTAAACAAAACTATCGATTTTTATCGATTCCCTCAAAAAGCTGATTTTTTACACATAAGAGGTCTTAAAGTCTCAACGACGTGACATATAACAGTGTTAACGTGGTGTCGTACTGTCACGTGTCAGGTGGCGCAGGCGATCTACGAGGAGTGCATCCGCGGGTTCCTGCGCGACAAGGCCGTGGTGCTCGTGACGCACCACGTGCAGTACGCGCGGCACGCGACCAACGTGTGCGTCATGAGGAGCGGACGGGTTCGTTCGACGTTGATACTCGTAGTCTATTATATTATTATCTATATATATAAAATTGAAAAGCGACACACCGCTGATTAAACAAAAAATCTCAGAAACTGCCGAACCGATTAAGATGAAATTTGGTAGGTAGATAGTGCCTGCTAAGGAGACGTCCACTAAGAACGGATTTTTGGAAATTCATCCCCTAAGGGGTACAAATAAGGGTTAGAAGTCACTTTCATACAAACCAACTTCGTCAGTTTTAGAGTTATAAATATGAAATTTTTTATGTTAGTTTATAGTAATAAACAAAAGTTAACTTTAACACATTTTTTTGGAAAATCATCCCTTAAAGTGCTAATTTCTTCAATTTAACTTAGTACGCAACTTCGTCATTTTTGAAGTTAAAAACATGAAAATTTATATATTAGTTCAAAATTAGAAACAAAATTTAAGGGTCATGTGTTTTTTTGGAAAATCAACCCCTAAAGGGTCGAATAAGGTTGTTCAAGTTTGTATGGAAACTTCGTCAGTTTTGAAGTTAGAAGGGTGAAAATTTATATATAAGCTTATAGTTAGACACAAAAAATAACTGTATCACTGTTTTCTCGAAATTCATCCCCTAAAAATAAGGGTTGGAAGTCTTTTACATATAAATCAGCTTCGTCAGTTTTAGAGTTATAAGTATGATTTTTTTTATGTATGTTTATAGTAATAAACAAAAGTTAACTTCAACACGTTTTTTTGGAAAATCATCCCTTAAAGGGTTAATTTCTTCAATTTAACTTAGTACGCAACTTCGTCATTTTTGAAGTTAAAAACATGAAAATTTATATATTAGTTCAAAATTAGAAACAAATTTTAAGGGTTGTGTTTTTTTGGAAAATCAACCCCTAAAGGGTTGAATAAGGTTGTGCAATTAGTATGGCAACTTCGTCAGTTTTAAAGTAAGAAGGGTGAAAATTTGTGTATAAGTTTATAGTTGGGCACAAAAAATAACTGTATCATGGCTTTCTCGAAATTAATCCCCTAAAAATAGGGGTTGGAAGTCTTTTACATATAAATCAGCTTCGTCAGTTTTAGAGTTATAAGTATGAATTTTTTATGTATGTTTATTAAACAAAAGTTAACTTCAACACATTTTTTTGGAAAATCATCCCTTAAAGGGTTAATTTCTTGGATGGAACTTAGTACGCAACTTCGTAATTTTTGAAGTTAAAAACATGAAAATTTATATATTGGTTCAAAATTAGAAGCAAAATTTAAAGGTTATGTGTTCTTTGGGAAAATCAACCCCTAAAGGGTTGAATAAGGTTGTGGAAGTTAGTATGGCAACTTCGTCAGTTTTGAAGTAAAAAGGATGAAAATTTGTTTATAAGCTTATAGTTAAACACAAAAACTAACTGTATCACGGTTTTCTCGAAATTCATCCCCATAAAGAGTAATACTAAGGGGTTGTAAATATCTATTTAAGAAACTATGTCATTTGAAACTCAGTAATGTGAAAATGTATATGTTAACTTATAATTAGAAACAAAAATTAATTGTAACAGTTTTTTTTTTGGAAATTCATCCACTAAGGGGTAAAAGGGGATGTAAATTTGTACGAAACTTCGTCAATATCGAACTCAGAAATGTGAAAATAAATCAAAAATTAACTGTACCAGGTTTTTTAGAATTTCATTCCCTAAGAGGTAAATAAAGAGGTTGCAAGTTTTTCCAGAACTTTGTCATTTTCGAACTCAGAAATATGAAAATGAATATGTAAGCTTATAGTGAGAAACAAAAAAATTGTGTAGAGGACTTTACGGACGGTAGGGGGAGGTGAGAGGGACAGGAAGCGAGAGAGGGACCGGGAACGGGAGAAGAACAGGGAGCGGGAGAGGGCCGGGGAGCGGGAGAGGGAGAGGGACAGGAAACGGGAGAGGACCCGGGAGCGGGAGAAGGAGAGAGGAGGGACTGAGAGCGGGAGAGGAATGAGAGGGACAGGGGCAGGAAGCGGGAGAGGGAGCGGGACAGAAAGCGGGAGAGGGACCGAGTGCGAGAGAGGAACTGGAAGTGGGAGAGGGACAGGAAGCGAGAGAGGGACCGTGAACGGGCGAAGGAAAGGGACAGGGAGCGGGATAGGGAGTGGGAGAGAGAGAGAGAGTTTGAGTGGGAGAGGGAGCGGGAGAGGGAGTGGGAGCGGGAGAGGGAGAAGGAGTGTCCAGATGGAACAACAGAACCGTTTTTAAAAATATTTGTACTGTTCATGTTGACATCGTAAAACCAGTTCATCATTGATCCATTTAGGATCTGGTGGTGTTACTTCGAGACAAGATATGTAACTCCTGGATGGATGGAAATAACGGGACCTTTTTGTTTATTTTCTAATGAAACTCAAGAGCCAGTTTTTCTGTACATATAATATTTTTCAAAATTTCGGTTAGGGGCACATCAATAACGTGTTAGAACACCAAAAATTTTGTTTTTAAAATTATTCTCTGTTTGTCTGTTTGTATGTTCGGGCATTACATGAAAACACTTGAACTGATTTCGACGAAAATTAGTTATGTTGTTCCTCATACTTTGGATCACGTTTTAAAAAACTTTTCGCCCCGATAAAATTAAAAGTTTTCACCGGAAACAAGATGAAACTTAGTGTGGAATATTTTGAAATATCAACGATTTGCTTTAAATTTGCAACAAAAATTCCTCATTTAATTGATGAAATACATGTTTTCGAGTTTTTCAAATTTTTTCATGAAAAAGAAAAAACTAATGTTAACTAATGTTGTTTATTTTTTAAAATTCGTTCCCGGAGGAATGATTTGTGATTATATCGTACATTTCAGTATATAAATTCCTAAATATAAGTACTTCCATATAAATTAACCTGTTTTTAATATTTTTTCTGCAAGGGGTACAAATATGATAAGCATAATTTCCGCATGCGAAGCTGCGGGCAACAGCTAGTAAGTTATAAAAGACTTGTGTTTTGTTTATTTCACTCTTATGAAAAACGATAATGATAAAACCTATTACAACAGTGCAATAGCGGAAATAGGTTTACTATGAACGAGTAACCACCCTCGCTTTGCTTCGGTTTTCTTATTTTTTACACCTTGGGTTACATTATTGGACTTTTAATAAGGATCCCTAATTTTTTGAAAATGTAATATAGCCTATGTCACCCGGGGATAGTGTCACTTCCCAACAGTGAAAGAATTTTTCAAATCTGTTCAGTAGTTTCGAACAGGGGCTACTCACTTCGATTTCAAGGTCAATTATGACATTAGTAAAAATTTTAGCCAATATTACAGAATTTCGTCATAAATGTTGGTAGCAACTTTTTGGTATGACAAATGTAATGATGTCAAGTTTCCGTTTCCGGTTGTCAATCGAAAAGACGTTACTCTTAAAATAAAAATTTTGATATGGGGAAAACTAACAGAAAATGTTATATTTGTTATCGTAAACCCCTATCAACACTAAATTTATTTCTCGCGGCCTTTCCTGCAGACCCTGATAGGTAAGTTTCATGACTATTATTGATAATATGAATAAGCATACTATGAGTAATGTATGAAGCTTACAATTATTGAATTTATACTTTATTCATTAGAACTTTACATTGCTATATTCTTTTCATATGCTTTTAGATGTCGACAATGGGTTAAAGCCATTGCAGACGAAGATTTGGTATATATGCCTATTGAAAAGTTACACCAATTAAAATTTGTGTGCGGACGTCACTTCGCACCTTCAGCATTTAATACCCAACGAAGCAGATTACTTAAAAATGCAGTGCCTTCCAGAACTTGACGCGTCCACCTCTAGCAGACAACCTATTAACCAATTTCCCATTAAGAATAGGAAGTCTTATTAAAGTCATATTAATATCATGTTATCTATTCCTTGTATTCTATTATTGCAGGAATAATATGAAAGCAACAGACAACTTACGAAATAAAGAGGTAAAACCTTGTTAAGTGTAAAAAGTTTGTAATTAATGATTTTTTTTGAGTAATATGTAAGAGTATGTTAACAATTAATTATTTCATGTAGTCGATCTGATAGCACTTGTACCTTGTTGTGAGCTCCTTTAAAGGTAGGTGTTAACAAATACTTGGAATTGTTAAATAAAATTATAATATTAATCAAGTGTGGCTTTTATTTTAATCTATAATTAAGGATAAAAAGGTATTAAAGTCTAACAGCCATGAACAGTATAAAAGCACAACACTAGTTATCGATAATATTAAGCCCATCACTAGTTGACAATGTCATTTGATAGCTATGTTGGCGGCCTTGTTTCCAGTTTACCACAGATATGAATAAAACATCATTATCGCACAGAGTATTTAAAACACTATGGCTCATCGTTTATCCTGTAATGTTGGTACAAATCTTTACTTAAATCTTCTAGCTAGAGACAATGTTCTAAGTGGCGTCTCTTAAAACGTAGTGATTAAGTACTCTGTGGTTTCGAAGCTTATTCAATGCAAACAAACAAATCTTTCCTCTTAATAATATTAGTATAGATAAGTCAGTATTTCTTTAGACGAGTCCTATTTGGTAAACAATCTTACACTGTCTTTTTATCGTTTTTGAAATTTAAAAATAAGACAGATACAAAATGAAAATAATTTAAAGATTTATTAAACATTTAGTACCAAAACTTATTTCTGTTTGCTATTAATTCTTTTTTTCAATTATTATTTCCACAAAGGTAGTGCTGAGTATGTTTACCAAATAAGTCTCGTCTGAAAGAACGGACGCTAATCTGTTACCATCTGTGGTTACCATTATCCAGATCACCACATGCATTGTCACTATTCAAATTTATTTTATTTATTTAGCTTCATCGAAAATAGTTTTGTGATGGTGTTTGTATTAAGTTATGTGGTATTTATTTATTTGGGATATTAAAATAAAACTACTTGATAAAAGACTTCTTGTAACTTATGTTCGTGCAGATAGTAGCGCAAGGCACGTACCACGACCTGAAGAACAACGCGGTGCCAGAGTTTGAGACGCTCGTAGAGATGGGGGAGAGGGTGGAGCAAGAGAAACAGAAGCAGCAAGCCGTCTCCTACGAGAACACTGACAACTTGGTATGACACGTCGTTATAGCATATTTCTATATGTTACGTATTTACTATAATCTATGTATACTCTATACAAATAAATAAAAATGGAGTGTCTGTTTGTAATATTAAAATTACCGCTTTTTACTAAGTGCATTTGTATATATACCGTGGTACATATACCAAAACAACATTTTTCACAATTTTTGTCTGTCTGTCTGTCTGTTTGTTCCGGCTAATTTCTAAAATGGCTGATCCGATTTTGACGGGACTTTCACTGGCAGATAGCTAATGTAACAAGGAGTTACTTAGGCTACTTTTATTTTAGAAAAAAAAATAGTTTGTTAGGCGATACCAAGTTCGCCGGGTCAGCTGCTTATATATAATTGTGCTAAATAATTGACAAGCCAGTGTTAATTATAATTATATATTTTTACCACTGCAATCCCAATGCGTCAGATTCACGTTTAAATATTTTCATTCAAGGTGTACAGTGTGGTAATGAAAGCAGAAACAGGAGTTGACGAAAAACGAAGTGTTAGTTGGCTGTACTAACTTTTGTATTTAATTAGTAAAAAGGGTTAAAGGGTTGAAAATTATTTATATTAAATTTTGAAGTTTATATGTGTAAATAACTGCAAAAAATTAAATGTTTTTGTTACTAAATCATTAAGAGATTTGTGTATGAATTGTACACTGAAGTCTTTCTGTATGGTAGCTATTATTCTTAGAAATTTTAACTGGGAGTAGTATGGGGAGTTCTTCAAGGCCCTATCTTGAGCCCTTTACTTTTCTTAGTGTTTAGATATGTAGATTTACTATATTATAGTAATGAAGTTGTATTATACCATTGCACCGTATTTACATGTAAAAACTGATATTTAAGTTAGCAAAAATTAAAAAAGATATAGCAATAAATGTAAGTTGTGTATGTGCAGGAACACGCTCATAAGCTACGATCGCAGCGATCCATGTCGGTGGCATCGCAGCTTTCCTTCAACGTGGATATTGACAACAATTTGGATCCAGTGTATGAAGGTTAGGATTTTGACAATAACCTGTTTAGGACCTATGATTTTGAACTTAATAATGTACGTAGTTTTATTGGCAGCATTATTGGTTTTGTTTTAACCGACTTTAAAAAGCATGAGATTCGCGATTCAGTTGCTTTTTTTTATTTTTTAATATTTGTTACTTCAAACTCCGTCATTTATCAGTCAATTTGGAAAATTCTTGTTTCATTTGAAAGAGTATGCTTTTTAATTGTTTTAATATTTTTCTGATGATTTTTATATGCCATGACATGTACTTACCGAAGACTATTTCTTTGAAGTTGGTTATTTTTTTAAGCCCCCACTGTGTGTTTTCCCGTGGCATCGTTCCTAAACGGATGAACCGATTTTGATCTAGTTTTTTTTTGAAAGGTGACTTAATCGAGAGTGTTCTTAGCTATGTTTTGTAGAAATAAAACTGTCGTAGGCTTTTTAAATTAAATTTAAGATTATTGAAGTCTGTTATTTTTGGTTAAAGTATTTTGCCACAAATATTCGTCCCCCAGGTGAAAGCCAGCAGAAGGGCTCGGTGGACAACGGCGTGTACGTGCGCTACATCAAGAGCGGTGGCAGCGCGTGGTCCATGGCGTTGCTGATAGCGCTGTTCGTGGCGGCGCAGGTCTTCTACTCTGCGTGTGATGTGTGGCTTAAGGAGTGGTGAGGATAACTATACTATTATATTATATAATTATATAAAACACAAAAAAATTGTACGCATATTCTTTTGTAGACTTTGAAACCATCCAACTGATACGCCCCGATGTGTGCCGATGATATGCCGATATGCCCCAAAATCGTTTCATTTGAAAGACCATAATAAGACCGTTTTGCATTTAAACAAAACGGTTATTATGTGTGTGTAGAAACACACAGCATTTGTTAGAAGATGCATCTACAGATTATACCTATAAATATTAAATTCCATACCTTTCCTCTTCATTATCTGTTACCTTTATCCTTCACTTTCAGCAGTGCGCGGCAAATGTCAACGCCAAGCCTGACAGTCAATGTCAATTCATAGTCTTCTTGTCAAACCAGCAAGCTCCTTGCTCAAATGCTGTGTGTTTCTAAACACACATAATAACCGTTTTGTTTAAATGCAAAACGGTCTTATTATATGTGTTTTCGAAACACACAGCATTTGTTAGAAGACCTGTTTGTTATCTGCTGGTGTAAGGATGCAAACGCTATGTGAATTAAAATAAAACTATCTCTTTCTAATCATTTTATAAATCTATTCTGAAAAATAATGAACCCAAAACTTAAATACTTCAAGACTGTTAGGTCTAAATCAAAAAATAAACTCAAATAAACTTAATAACAAATTAACAACCTTCTAGTTAATTTAACAAATCAAAACAATGAGATCAAATGAAAATAATCACAGCACAAGTAATATGTACAAAAAGAATTAAATGTTTACAAAATTATTAACTAATTTGTCATCACTCTTTTGTTTATTAATATCAGCTACTATACGGCAATAAAACTTCTTAAATGTCTGAGAATTTCTCCAATTAGCCCTTTTTAATATCTTCTCTACTGGTCTCTTCTCTAACCAGCTCTTAGAGGCAACAGCTGAACGCACACTGCCTGGCGAAGCATCTATACCAACTTCTCTAAATATGGTTCTTATCCATCCCGCTATCATGGTCCGAGTAGCTGGTTTAATTGTACCTCTAATTGAAATAAATAAATTCTTTAAATTTGTTCCTTCAGACCTCCTAGCCTCTGTGGCCTCCATTAATTTCTTTAAATGTCTTACTGGGCACAAATATCCCTCCGGATGTTGCTTTAACAACCACCCAGATTGCCTTCTATCACTATTGTCAGTTTTAGAACCAAATTTTGGCCATAATACTATGTCATTATTGGTATTGTTCATCACAAAACCTTCATCTGATAATTCCAAAAGTGTAAGGTCATGTATTCTACGACCTGAGGCTAGTAATAAAGTCATTGCAGTTCTTCTAGATATATCAAAGAGTGTATCTGACATAGGTGTGTCTCTGAGCCAGTCAAAAATTAATTTTGTATCCCAAATATGAATTCTACTGTCTGGAGGTTTCAATAGTGATATGGCTTTTAAAACCTGATGAACAAAGAAATTCTTTGTTATGTCCTCGCCACTTGCTGCTGTATATGTAGAAATTGCTGACTTATGTAAAAGAATAGTCCGATATGCTAATTTGTCTTCGAGACATAACTTTGCTAAAAATCTAGCCACATCATTACCATCTGGTGTTTGAGGGCTAACATTGCTGAGCTCACACCATGAAACCCATCGTCTGATAGGGGCCTTATAGGTAACCAGAGTTGAATCTCGCCAACTATTCTTTAACAGATCTATTTCTTCTGGAGACCAATGGGCTACTTGATTGGCCCACCCCCAACTTTCCAGGCCAGAAGCTCCAACTCCTCCACCTGAGGAGGGGGTCTGCCTGTTGTCAGGTCTATCAGGTTGTTGTGCAAATTCTGTATTGGTATTGGCTCTGCTAAGGCTCTCTCCATCAAGTTTGCCAGCCAAAAGCACCGTCTCCAACGTGGAGCTATTACAATGTACACCCCTACTGCTGCATTGAGGTGGCGCAACACCATTGGCATTAGATTGGGCGGCGGAAACACCCAAGCTAGATCGAATTGCCAAGGTCGACTGAAGGCGTCGCAGAAAATGGCTGAGCCATCTCTTGAGTCCCAAGTTACATAACGCTCTACGACTGCGCTTGCCTGTGATGCGAATAAATCGACATCTGGTACGCCCCAAACTTTGAATACGGCTTCCGAAGCCGGGGGCAACAAGTGCCATTCCGGCACTGGGCGGTCTCGGGATAGGCGGTCGGCTATGCCGTTGTACCTCCCCGGGAGGTACGCCGCCGACAGGGTGATATTCAGTCGCTCCGTCAGTTCTAGAAGTTTTGACGTAAGATCCAGAAGGGCTAGGGATCTTGTGCCCCCCTCGTTCCTTATGTACGCGAGGAGTGTTACATTGTCTGATTGTACCAAGATGTGTGCATCTCTTAGAAACTTTTGATGACGACTTGTGGCACCGAGCACAGCAAACAACTCCTTTAGGTTTGAGTGCCAAGACCTTTGGTGAAGTAACCATGTGCCCCAGCCCGCATCCGATGCGTCTGTGGTTAAAAAATGAGTAATGTCGCTTTTGTGCATTACCACTGTACTGTGGTCTACAGCGCTCTTCCACCAAAGCAGGTCTTGTTGCACTGGGGCAGTTAGGTCTCTTTTTTGCCTCGGTCTTAGAGTGTTGAAGCCCCTTAGAAAACGTTGCATGTGTCTGCAGTGCAAACGCCCTCTTGGAGTGGTCAAGTTTGCGAAGTTCAGGAATCCCAGTAACCTCTGAGCTTCCCGGAGTGTGCAACATCCCTTCTTTAAAATACCTGTTATATTTGTCTTTATCCTTAGAACCTTCTTTGAAGGTAGAGTCATGGTACATGTCTTTGTATTCCACAAAAGACCTAAATACTCCAATTCCTGGGTTGGTTCTGTAACAGACTTCTGGTAATTCACGTGCCAACCTAGTTTGTTCAGGATTTCCAAAGTCTCCGAGACTTGATTCTGCAACTTCCGTTGGTCTTGATTTGCCAGGATATAATCGTCCAGATATATCAATAGTCTTATGCCTCTGGAACGCAATGTCTCTGCGACCCAATTGGACAGGCTGGCGAAAGTCCGGGGGGCTGAACACAGGCCAAAAGGTAAGGCAGTTAGCTGAAGTACCTGATTGTTGTAGTGAATTCTTAAAAATCGACGGTGAGATTCCAGAATTGGCAGATGGAAGTAAGCCTGTTGAATATCTATTTTTACCATCCAGTCGTCTTGCTGTAGGAATTCGGCTACATCTGTCTGCGATACTAGCTGGAAATGTTTGGTGCCAACGTGTCTGTTCAGTCCTCTCAGGTCGAAAATGGGGCGCACTCCGCCATCCTGCTTCTTTACTAAGAACATTTTGGATAGAAAGCCTGCATTCAAAACTGGGGGTCTTTCCAGAATTCCTTTTTCCTTTAGATCCTGGATCACATTTGTCATGTCGATGGAAGTTTTTGTATTGAATCTTTTTAATAAAGTTGGAGTTAAATGCTGGAGTGGTGGTTTTTTCTTGAACGGTATGCGCCCCTTTGTAATTATGTTTAGAATATATTGGTTCGCACCAAGATCCTTCCATGCTTGTACGTGATCTTTTAGACATCCCCCCCTGAAGGCTTGGTGGTTCAACATATAGTCATTTTTGTTTGGTGTTCTGGTTGCTATTATTACGGGTTTTTGTGTACTTTTGAAAGTTACGTTTTTGAGGTGGCTGTAAATTGTTTTTACCTCTTTGTCCGGGTCTATACGTCTTGTTTGTTTGTGAAACATGAAGTCTCCTATCAGATTTGTAACCTAAAGAGGGCCTTTCTCTTTCTGATCCTCTTATTTTAACATATTCTGGCTGGTTAAGCCATGTTTGAGTGCCTCCAAGTGATTGAATAACCGGATATAAAGCCTCCCGACTGAACAGGTACTCTGCGCTAGGAGGAATGTCTTTCAAGGTAGACTTGATCACAGGGCTGTTTATTTCCTTAATAATCCTTGCTCTTCTTATTTCTATGCACTCTGCCCTCCTACCACAGATTATTTGCATGATATTTTCTGAACACTTATGAAGTGGGGAACCCACACCTAAAAGGTTTGACACCTTATCAAACAGAGTTGATGGACTTAACTCACTTGGGTTTTGTCCAGCCCAATTAAGTAAATCCTGTAGACCCTGTCTTAGGAGCTCTTGACGGTGTAATTCTACATTAGTTAAACCTGCCAGCATGTTTTCTGCAGATTCTAAAAAGTCCTTTGTTTTATTAAAATGGCACAATTCCTCGTTAACTTTGAGTGAGACAAAACCTGGAGTAGCTAAGTATCCTTGCAATAATGATTTATAACGCAAACCTTTCCATGCTGGAGTATTAAAATGCTGAAGTTGGTTGACCCTCTCTAGACGCTCTTTTTTAGCGGGAGGAATAATTTTCTTTTCATCAAAATCTGTGTGGATATCACCTAACTGGAAGTTAACCTGGTTACTACACGGGCTAACCAAATATTGAGATTTGCTGGGTTCTCCTACATTACTACGACTATCAAGAGTTGGGTCCTGGGGATTCTGAGTCACAGACATAATATAATTAGGTATTTGTGTTAAATAACCAGAGATATAATTGACCTGATTGATTTCCGAAGATGAAGTGGACTCGCTTTCAGCCCTGGACGTGCAGGGCTGTTGTCGAGGTGTTCGATCTCCGTCCGAAGCATCGACATCCGACTGATCACTAACGCCGCTCTTACCCTTGCTATTTTCTTGAATTGCACTCATTTTAACGCGACAAACACTTCAAAACGCCAATTTGAGTAGCAAAACAACACTTTAACACAAAATTGAGACTCCAATAACATATATTTCTACTTTTTAAAGTAAAAGGAAAAAACTTGTATGTTTTCGCGGTAAAATCTGCAAACGCTATGAATTGACATTGACTGTCAGGCTTGGCAGTTGACATTTGCCGCGCACTGCTGAAAGTGAAGGATAAAGGTAACAGATAATGAAGAGGAAAGGTATGGAATTTAATATTTATAGGTATAATCTGTAGATGCATCTTCTAACAAATGCTGTGTGTTTCGAAAACACATAAAATACGGGTTTGAGACCACTAAAACAATGCATTAGGCACATTTTAGATTTTCGACTTTCCCATACGAAAATTTTTAGCACTGTGGTCATTGTGGAACACGCCGAGTATCCACTAGTATTATAATAAAAATATAAAAAGTTTTTTTTACCATTTTTTTATACGAGTACTCACGATATTTGTTTTTATTTTGTACACCGATATTTCGATCCAGTTGCATGGAGCGTGGTCAAGGTTGAAACTTTTGACAGTATGGCAGATTTTTTTATTTGTTTGATCGTGCTAAGCGTTAATCTCTGAAACTGCCAGTCGCATTTAAATTTAATGCAAATTTCATTATGTATGAATGGTGCTGCAAGACAGAGGGAAAGTGGGGTAGGGATAGGTTACCCTAATGCATTTGGTAGATGTGTATTACGTAGATGGAATAATCTCAGCTACTTTACATTAATAACATATAATTTACTCTTAGGGTGAACTTGGAAGAGAAAAACAGCGCTGTAAACCTCGCACGCGATATCAACGCGACCATAGGGACTCCGAATATTACTGCAACTTGTAAGTACATACCTACAAACTGTTTGATTCCAAATATAATAAAAAAAATGTTTTTGTTTTCTGCATGCATTATGTACATGCATTTGCTGCAATATAATGCATTTTAATAATGTATAGCTCCTGGTATATCATATAGGGGAAATAATTTGTTATATTCATTAGTTTAACCTAATCCTTTTCACTAATTCCTCTTGCTTCTCGTTTTTTTTTGCATGACTAATCAACAAATGAGTTGAGGGTCCACCTGATGGTCAGTTACCACCGTCACCCATGGACATCAGTACTTAATAATAAAAAGAAAGAAGAACGATAAAGAAAGAAAGAACTGGCTCCCAGCTTCATTAATTAATTTCTCCGTAATACTACAGCAATCCCCTTCGAAGAGTTACCAAATAACCGGTTCCACCTGACGCGCGAGCAATGCGTCTACATCTACGGCAGCCTCATCCTGATCTGCATCTTCTTCACCTGGAACAAGCTAGTCGTCTTCTACAACACCTGCATCCAAGCTTCTATCACGCTGCACGATAACATGTTCAGGTGAGCTGGCTCGAAGGACCAAAGATTTTTTTTTGTTTTTTACCTTTCATATTTATAAAATTAGTTGGAAGTATTGGCACTACATGGCCGTACATTTTTCTTACCCAACTATCATGTTTTGTCTCCAGAGGGGTGACCAACGCTCCCATGTGGTTCTTCCACCACAACCCGTCGGGCCGCATCCTGAACAGATTCGCCAAGGACATGGGACAAGTTGATACTCTGCTGCCGGTCGCTTTAGTGGATTGTCTCGGGGTATGTTTGGTTTTCATCTCATATCATTGCAGCCCACATCTGTCCCAACTGCTGGACTTGGGTACTTGTACAGTGTGAGGTAACAGACCATAATTTTATTATAACCTTATAATTGCAACAGTAATATATTAGTTGTCAATACTGTGTACCATTCGTAAGATTTGTCTTTTATTTGGTGAATTCTCAGAAGTAATGACACTTGAACTCAGAATTGATCACTTTATATTCTGTATTAAAATTCCATTCTTTAATATCAAAAAAGTAAAAACGTTAGTGTTATGCAGAAGAAGCTCTTCACAAGTTATTTCCCACATTTTTTTATATATAACCATTTGTCCAGTTCTTCCTGGAAGTCCTGGCGATCCTGGTCGTGGTGTGTCTGGTGAACTGGTGGCTGCTGCTGCCCACCGCGCTGGTGGCGTCGCTGCTGTTCCTGCTGCGGGACATGTTCCTCAGGACCAGCCGGGAGCTGAAGAGGATAGAGGCTATTGGTGAGTCGCGAGGGTTTAAATCGACGATCTACACTTGAGTCAAACTCGTATCATAATACTTGTCAACAAATCATAAAAATTCCTTTATAGGGTTTTCACAAACTGATTTGTATTTCGCACACCAAATAACTATTAAAGAACTAAACAATCATTATAACGTTTGTGACATCTTCATTATTTTACTATTGACCTATAACAACAACACACTAAGAGAAAACGACGTAAAAACCAACATCTTAAAACAATTTTCATCATTGAATAACTCACGCTCGCACATCCTTAATTTCGTGAAGCGACTTGTAACCTTTGCAAAAAATTATTATTTACGGTCCGCATGCCTATGACTATAAATAGAAATGACTACGAAAACCTCACAGCTATAATGGCGCTTACATGCTTTGCAACTTGGTCGTATTATATTTCGAAATACAGTGAAATCAACTTATCTGTGACCTTAAGGAGGGCGCTGCCGGACGCATTGGACCAATCATAGTGCGGCTATTATTAAATTATGAATGGGATGGCATTAGTTCCAATTTTCGCCACGGCACAAATAAGTTCTTCAGAGATGGCACTGTACAGAATATACAGATATTTCATTCCACTCAATATGCATGAGCATAAAGTTATTTATAAGTTAAATTTCAATAAACAAAGCCGAATAACATTTTATATTTATGTTTATGTATTTTAAAACAGTCTATATCGATTTTATGCGTAACTATTCCGTGTTATTTCAAACTTTTGCAAAATAAATATTATGTTTAAAAAGAAATTAAATTATAAAGAGTGGAATGGAACGCGACTTGCGAACTCCAGATTTAGTTCAAACGCACTTTATACGACCAAAAGTTTCATGCACCTGTTTGTTTGTGGTTGCTAGGCAACACAGTGATTACTTAAATTCTGATACGAATGTGAATATAGTGTAGATCTGTTTTAATTACCTTTCTTACGCCCCAACGAAACAAACAATCACCACACAAATTCTGTACTCAGGAGTGATTTAAGTAACCATTAGTGACTATTGAGTTGGGGCGTTAGATAGATTATGATTTTGATGAAGTTTTTAACTTTAATTTAATAAATGACGTTCTTTCTTCATTTTCTTTCTCTATTTCTTAGCTGCATGAGTGTGTAATGCATCAGTGATGACTTTGGTGTCGCTGATGTCCATGTACGACGATAGCCACTTATCATCAGATGCACCACGCATTTGTCGGCTATTTCTATAAAAAATATGCAATAAAAACCTAATGTGTATCAGTGTTTTTTCAGTATAGGTTAGTGTGCTTCCTGAACTCAATCTTTATGTATGGCTAGGAATTTGTCAAGCATAATTTTATTAGGTCTTAAAAAATCTTGGCTCATTCTCAAAGTTCACTGTTAAGCTCAATGCATACGTAACAGGTTTTTTCCCGTACGTGCCATGTCCCGTGCGGGATTCCGCTGCGTATGCACTATCGTATACATTTTCTATGAAACGATGTTTCCAAAACTTCACGTCCCGACCCGTACGGGGAAAAACCCGTTACGTATGCTTTGGCCTTTAAACGCATCTCAATTGTCGCTTGCTTGCATCTTGCATGCATCTGACGTATGTGTGGACAGAAGGCCTAAGAACCCCTCCCCTCTTTCTCTTACCCTCTAGCTCGCAGCCAGAGCCTGAACCACGCAGCAGCAACAGTCTCCGGGCTGACCACCATCAGGTCCGCGCGCGAGCAGCAGCGCACCCTGGCGCGGGAGTTCGACAAGCTGCAAGACCTGCACTCCTCGGCCTGGACGCTGGTGCTCAGCACCAACAGGGGGTTTGGATTCTGGATGGACATGGTCTGCTGTCTCTACCTTGGATGTGTCACGTTCAGCTTCTTCCTGTTTGCTGGGCAAGGTGAGTTGATTGAGTTGGTGGGAGTTGATGTGACTTGCTGTGAGTTGGTGTTATGAGTTGGTCCTTCGAGTTGTAGGTGACATGTAAAGTGTTTTAAAAATGGTTACGTTTATTTCATTTATTCTCTCATTTGTCAGTCGGTTATTTACTTAAAAAACCAATGCGTGTTTCTTTCTGTGTTTCTCCCCCTAATGTTCTTGCAAGTTACACAGTACCAGGCGAACATAAACCGCAAGAGTCGTTTGTCATTGTATCTGTATGTAGGCAGACAGCCTGGAAGCCTTTATTTCTACTACATTACATTTTTCTTTTATATTTTTTATTAAGAAATCTTATTCACTATTTTCCTATATCTATTTTTTTTTACTTATTTATATATTACGCCTTCCGTAGTAGTCGCCTCTTCAGCGTAGGCCTCCCCCATGACTCTCCATAAGTTTCTATTTTGTGATTTAAAAATCACTATTCAGTTATACATAAAAATATCATGCGGTCATGTTCAAAATTTTCCCCCTAACAAGTTGCAAGGTACCAGGCGATCATAAATCACAGGAGCCGTTGTCACTGTATGTGTGTTCGCAGACAGCCTGGGCGGCAGCGTGGGGCTGGCCATCACCCAGGTGATCGGGCTGGTGGGCATGTGCCAGTACGGCATGCGGCAGACGGCTGAGGTCGAGAACCAGATGACCTCTGTGAGTGAACATAACTGTTTATTATTATTGGAACGAAGTTCCTTATCGAGCGTTGCGAAAGGGGGCTAGGCGGAAAATTTGGTAACGAAAAGTTGTAACGACACTTTTTGCCGTCGTAAGTCGTTACAACTCGTGCGGCGTCGTTACATGTCGTGCGGCGTGCGCATGTTTCTCTGTCTGTCTCTCTCTCTTATGGAAAGCAAGTCAGATATTTTCATTTCTTGCAGTAAGTACTAGGATAGGAAAAACATTTAAGCGAGTGTGCCAAACAAAACAAATCTGGGGTATTAAAGTTCTCATGCCGATGAGAAATTTAATACCCCAGATTTGTTCACCTAGTAGCAAGCTACTTGCTGCATGTTTTTGCTATCCTAGTACTTACTGCAAGGAACTTCGTTCCATCCGGGCATAGATTACCCCCAAAAGATACCGCATACAAGGCAACTGACGCGCGGCAACATAGAAGTGCTTTTGCTATGCACATAAAGCTATACTAGCATTCACGACATTAGTATCCACAGAGTACTTAATCACTACGTTTTAAGAGACGCCACTTAGAACATTGTCTCTAGCTAGAAGATTTAAGTAAAGATTTTGTACCAACATTACAGGATAAACGATGAGCCATAGTGTTTTAAATACTCTGTGCGATAATGATGTTTTAATCATATCTGTGGTAAACCGGAAACAAGGCCGCCAACATAGCTATCAAATGACATTGACAACTAGTGATGGGCTTAATATTATCGATAACTAGTGTTGTACTTTAATACTGTTCATGACTGTTAGGCTTTAATACCTTTTTATCTTTAATTATAGATTAAAATAAAAGCCACACTTGAAAAATTATAATTTTATTTAACAATTCCAAGTATGAGTGACAAGTACATTTTAATTCTATGATAAGTCTACTTACCAGATGATACTTTCTATTCATAATGGGAAATTGATAAATACGTTTTCTGCTAGAGTTGAACGCGTCAAGTTGATGGAAGGTCCTACACTTTTAAGTAATCTGCTCCCATGGTTTTATATGCTGAAGGTGCGAAGTGATGTCCGCACACAAATTTTAACTGGTGTAATTTTGCAATAGGTAAATATACAAAGTCTTCGTCTCCAATGGCTTTCACCCATTGTCGACATCTAAAAGAATATGAAAAGTATATAGCAATGTAAAGTTCTAATTAATAAAGTATAAATTTAATAATTGTAAGCTTCATACATTACTTTAACATTGTATGCTTATTCATATCAATAATAGTCATTAAACTTACCTATCAGGGTTTAAAGGAAGGGCCGCGAGAAATAATTTCGGTGCTGATGTGCGTCTATACAACATTTTTGTGTAGTTTTTACATAATTATAAATTTTAATATGCAGTTTCTCTGTGACGTTTTTTTTGATTGACAACCGGAAATGGAAAATAAATACAAATATATACCGGAAATCCTTACCAACATTTATGACGAAATTCCGCTTGTAATATTGGCTACAAAATCGTACCAAAGTCATAATTGACCTTGAAACAAAAGTGAGTAGCCCCTGGTAGCGACCAAGACCTTCGACCCATACACACGCAGATCTTTCAGAATTTAATTAATTTCAAAAAAGAATTTGCTGATGAAACCATGGCTTATTGTAGTGTTAAATGGTATGGAAAATCAGTTCGAAAAAACAGTTACCCAAAAGATGCCATATCATTTAATAAGTTAGTAATTCATATTTATTTTACAAATTTTCTTATAATGAAGCAGAGTTCAACTTAAGCTGGTTTTGAGAGTGACATTTTGTAAAAAAATCATTCCTAATTCAAAATAGTTATCTTGTTTCTGACTAAAGACAATACTAGGGAAGTGAACTTTTCATTTTAAAGACGTATCGATATTCATTTTGAGGATATTGCTATGAAATCGATAATTTTTAACAGGTTACAAGTGGGACAAAGGTTGCTGTAGTCAAGGATAACATTATTTATTATATGAAAAAACATTGTGGTAATGGTTTTATAGATTTCCTAGATGCCCCGAGAGGAAGGAAAAATGGAAAGAATCAATACACCGTGGACAGGGATGGTTTCCTACCAAATACAGTGTCGTTTGTTCAACACACTTTTCAGATGACAGTCTGTTGATGGATTCAGTTGTATCATAGTTATACTTGCCAGTTTTGTTATGGGTCTTATACTTCTTATCGAGAATAGAATAGAAAAGAATAGAATACATTTACTTTGTCTAAGTATAAAAAGTAACAATGTTATTGTATGGAAACTTTCAAATTCGTGTGCTTTCCTATAGTTATGGAGAAATTATGTGGAAAATCAGCTAAATATTGATTATATTATTATTTATTATTATTTGCGCGAATATCAGGTAAGTAGATAGGTACATATTATATATACTTAACTCGATATGTTATACATATTTTCGTATTATAATTATAATTCTTTTTCTTTTCTTTCCTTTTTTTATACCATTTTGCCTACTAAGCAAAAGTTATTCACTGAGAATTTAAAGTAAAATAAAAATGTAATAAAACTAGAGAAATATACACACGAAAGGAAAAGTAACAAACCTAGTGAAATTTAGATATGACAGCATCTGTCGGGTCAACTAGTTTGTAATAAAAATAATTCCTAAAAATGATGTCTTAAAAACCCAAAAATATAGTTTTTAAATTCATAAAGCTAAGAAGCAGTTATGTTATTATTTTAATGTAATTAGCCGCGAATAGCATTGTATATTTGATTTATCTAATCGGACATTGTATAATATAAACACTGTTAATATTATATTATTAAAATTATCGATACGGTCCGTGACACGCGCGTGTAAATGAGCGGTAAGAAATATTCACTAATGCGGAATCTATTGGGGGTAATCTATGCATCCGGGTGTACCTTGACACCTCTCAAGTTTTTTTTTAAATATTGATAACGTTCTCGTATTACTCGTCTTTTTAACAGAGTAAAGATTTTTACTATTGTAACTCGTGATTTTTTTTACCGTAATCAACCCTGTCGATCTTACACGGTTTAAATCATTTAAATAAACTATAGGGAGTTCATATGGAATTGACGGATTTTGATCAACAGTTTTTTTATTTTATTTTTGGCATTTCAACATTTCACGCGTACGATTCATTATACTCATCGACATAAAGTTTATAAAAGTTGTTATAATAGTTAAAACATCAATACATCCCAGCCGAGCACAGTTACACGTAACAAATCGTCGTTGCGACTTTAAGACCTCTTATGTGTAAAAAATTCGCTTTTTGAGAAAATCGATAAAGTTTTGTTTAGCAAGCACACGTGTGATTTTGAATTTGGTGAATAAATTACGATGGAAACGTCGTACACACATGCATGAGAGTTTTTGAATTCGATAGTGCTTCAAAATGTAGAATCGTTTGACGTAAAAAGGTGATTTTACCAAAAGGGACATATAACACATAAGAGGTCTTAAAGTCGCAACGACGAATGCATATTTCCAGGTGGAGAGAATTCTGGAATACACCAACCTGCCCCCGGAGCAGCCGGTGGAGGTGGACCGCAAGGCGCTGCAGGCGGAACATCCCGCGCTGGACTTCGACAAGTGGCCCAGTAAAGGTTTGTATCGATTATTACTTACATTTTACTGGAAAGTTGAACATTTAGTGCGGTACCTCACCGGGACGCCAAGGTGACGTCGCCGGCCACGTATCCAAACAGTTTATATTGAATTGTGGCTATTGGCTACGTTGCCACACCGTCGCCAAGTGAGGTAGCCGCCATACATTTCAATATAAACTGTTTGGATACGTGGCCGGCGACGTCGCCTTGGCGTCCCGGTGAGGTACCGCACTTAAGGCCAATGCATACGTAACGGGTTTTTTCCGGTACGGGACGGGACGTGAAATTTTGGAAACATCGTTTCATAGAAAATGTATACGATAGTGCATACGCAGCGGAATCCCGTACGGGACGTGGGACGTACGGGATGGGAAAACATCGATCCGACGATGTTTTTTTGTACGGGAAAAAACCCGTAAACCTCCGCAGTAGGTCGTAGTATTACCTGTGTCGCGGGTGGCATGGACGACACATATAACACATCACAATAACACCCATGACCCGAGTCCAAATATTTATCTGTCACAAAAATATCTGCCCCGGCCGGGAATCGAACACGCGACCAACTTGCTACCAACTAAGCTACAGGATCGTCAACTTATTTACTTAAACTCTGTTTTTTAATTCGGCAAACCTATTTGACAGGCGCTAATGTCAAAAGCTAAAATAATGTTGCCAGTTTTTTATGGCTAGAGCCGCTTCAGGATTCCGGTTCTTTGAATCGTAAGATATTTATTGTTTTTAACGGTTAACTTTATTGTAATTAAATTTAATCTTGAATTAATCAATATGAATAAAAATGTTTGTAGATTTATCGACATACGTTTTTATTTAAAATTGCATCCCATTTTGTGTTGATTAGTACCAACCAAGGATATTATAATTTAATTTAATTGCAATCCTCGTAGAGATACCTACCTAAAGAAGGATAAAAATAGACACGTTATAAAAATAGAAAATGAAATGTGCAATTTAGGCCATGTCATCGACAACATGGTCGAACATTTTCTAATAGAAGTTGGTAGTTATTCTTATAGTTCTGAGTTAGATTCTGAGTCTAAATAAATTATATTGTATAGAATTATCTGCCTTTTATTTTTAATTACCATTTTTTATTTATTTGAAATACAAATATCGGAAAACAATCATAGATCGTAAACATCTTTCCGATTACGGTACATCGCTATTTAAAAAGTAATAAAATCGTGCAACACAGGAAACGTCATTTTAGTTTGCGAAATTAAAAAATAGGGTATACCTACTTACTTTTTCTTTACTATTAAGGAAAATACAATAATAAATTTATTCCTAACATAAAGTTTCCATCAACAGGCGAGATAGTATTCAAAGACGTATCGTTAGAATACGAGCGCCCCCCCAAGAAGGAGGGGGGAGACGTGAAGGGCGACGAGCCAGCGTTCGCCATCCGCGGCGTCAGCTTCACCATCGCGCCGGGGGAGAAGGTGGCTGTGGTGGGGAGGACGGGGGCGGGGAAGAGCTCACTCATCTCTGCGCTGTTCAGGTATGGTACTTATCGCTTTCAACGCTTAGGACACTAATGCCCCAACTCAGAGTCACTAACGGTTACTTAAATCGCTCCTTAGTACAGATTTTGTATGGTGATTCTTTAGTAAGGAGCGATTTAAGTAACCGTTAGTGACTCTGAGTCGGGGCGTAATTTTGTTCCAGTCGAAAGGACGCAGTTTGCTGATTAAACTTATACGAGTACTAGACACGACAATCTGTCTTCAAATGCGTGCGATAAATACTAACGATTACTAATATCTATTAACAAGACTGTCCTACACACAAGCAGTCCCAAAAAACGGTCCTAATAAATCCTAAAAAAACGTCGGCAGTACTGAAAAAACGGGTTATTTACGATAAGTTTGACCGCAATCCCACCTGATGGTAAGTGAAGGTGCAGCCTAAAGTGGAGAACGCACTAACTTAGTATAAGACTATTCACTCTTTTCTTAAAGACTCCCACGTCATAGACAGACGGAAACGCGGACACAGGCATATATTTGAAGCGCACATAAAAAAAGACGACGCAAAACGTGTTGACCGTCAAAAGAATGGATACCCGTGTCGATCTTCATTGCCACGTCGATATTCTTACTAACTAACCCCCTCCCCCCACCATCTACAGACTAAGCAAAGTGTCAGGCACGATAACCGTGGACGGTGTGTGCGCCCAGCGCGCGGGGCTGCGCGCGTGGCGCTCGCGGCTGTGCGCGCTGCCGCAGCGGCCCGCGCTGTTCGCGGCCACGCTGCGAGAGAACTTGGATCCCAGCGGCGTGTATAGTGATGCGCAGATACATACTGCGTTGAGAGAGGTGTGTACCTGTACTGTGGTGACTGATATTATGTATATTATGTAATTACTAGCTGCCCCGACAGACTTCGTTCTGTCAAAAGTTAAAAAAAAATAAAAAAAATTTTTTGGGATGGACCACCCTTAACATTTAGGGGGATGAAAAATAGATGTTGTCCGATTCTCCACCCTAGCCGATATGCACGCTAAGATTAACGAAAATCGGTCGAGCCGTTTCGGAGGAGTTCAACTTCTAACATCGTGACACGAGAATTTTATATATTAGATGTTGAATCTCGACCCTAGGACGCTAGGGCTCATGCGTTGCTGGAGTAACTTAATGATGTGATTGATGATCAGTAAGGGCATTTTCAGTTCAATGATTCCGCGATGTATGATGATGATGATGTAGCGTAATTGGTAGCGACCCTGCTTGCGAAGCGAGGGGTCTCGGGTTCGATTCCCGGCCGGGGCAGATGTTTATGTGACAGATAAATATTTGTACTCGGGTCATGGGTGTTATTGTGATGTGTTATAATGTGTCGTCCATGCCACCCGCGACACAGGTAATGACCTACTGCGGGTATGAGTGTGTGTTAGCGTTTAATGATTACACAGTAAACTTGCGCGTGCGTGACTCTATTAGCAAGTATTTTTGACACCATCTGCTACTAGTATTTCAAGATCGATAAACTAGTAGACCTACCTGACGGTGCGTGACGAAATTGTACAAATTACGAGTTTCATAATTTGATATTTTAATAATGCATATTTGACCTGATGTGTGTTTGACCTTCGTATGTGAATATTGAAACAATATTTACCACTACCACATTACCCCAGGTGGAGCTAGAAGAAGCCCTGACAGGGTTCGCGGCAGGCCTCTCAACGCGGGTGGGAGACGGCGGGGGGAACCTGTCCGCGGGACAGAGACAGCTGCTCTGTCTCGCTCGCGCTGTGCTCGCGCGCCGCGCCGTGCTCGTGTTGGACGAGGCCACCGCTAACGTGGATACTGAGTAAGTGAGATAGTGATATCGGATTCTAGAAGGAGGAGTCGAGACGGGTGTTGTGAATTAATCACATCGTATTAACAAGGTGGTGTGGAAGAGACTGCTAGCAACTGTAAGGTCGCCTTTTTTATGTATTTATACATTAAATATATTAAGTGTTTATTTTGATGTATAATAATGTCTATTTGTATTGTATCACATATAAGTCAATTATCTATACTAAATATAAAGAAGAAAGATTTGATTTTTTGTTTGCATTGAATAGGCTCCGAAACTACTGAACCAATTTCAAAAATTCTTTCACTGTTGGGAAGCTAAACTATCCCCGAGTAACATAGGCTATATTATATTTTCAAAAAAATTAGGGATCCTTAATAAAACTCCAATAATGTAACCCAAGGTGTAAAAAAAATAAGAAAACCGAAGCAAAACGAGGGCGGTTACTCGTAGCAGATATTTTTATGTCGTTGAGTTTGATATACTGGGAATCTCCTGACTGAAAAGACTAGGAGGCATATTAAAATGCATGGCCATATGCATGAGCCCGCGACCTTCCAGTAGCGAGCTTTTTAGAGAGGCATTGCGTTTGAAATTTAATGATAGGGCGCTGAATGATAATTTCACTGGTTCCTGCTTGCAAATGAATTCAGTAAAAAATATAAAATCTTAGCTTCCTATACATTATTTTTATAAATATTGGTCCGTGTAGAAAAATCTTTGCCCATTGCTGTTTCTACCTGTAGGTCTTCAAGGATCACTGACACCTAACGATATGTATACGGGCCCAAAACCGCATGAAATTGTATTTTTTACGTAAACGCTCTCAATAGAGACTATGTTATGTTCAAAGAACCACAAGTATTATTATTTATAACGAGTAACCGCCCTCGCTTTGCTTCGGTTTTCTTATTTTTTTACACCTTGGGTTACATTATTGGAGTTTTATTAAGGATCCCTAATTTTTTTGAAAATATAATATAGCCTATGTTACTCGGGGATAGTTTAGCTTCCCAACAGTGAAAGAATTTTTGAAATCGGTTCAGTAGTTTTGGAGCCTATTCAATGCAAACAAAAAATCAAATCTTTCCTCTTTATATATTAGTATAGATAAATCAATATTATTTTATTCACTGTAAGTAGGCACAACACTGTAGACACTGTAGAGACACAACCGTCCGCTCCGAGCTCCCAGTAAAGACTGCTGTTTTGTACCGGGTCAACAAGTGAATTACTAGATAAGATCGAGTAATCGAATCATACAATAATCGAATAGTAGATACAATGAACTAGATCAAACGAGTCGCCACCTAGCGACACTAGCGCGACCCGTGTGGCGCAATAGTTACCATGCCGGATCGTCGCACCAAGGGTCCTGGGTTCGATTCCTAGCGAAAGGACAATGTCCACTTTGTATGGACATTTGGCTATCAGTGAACACCACATTTCAACATAAATATTATAAAGGCTTAATACCTTTACTCAGTTTAAAAAAGAAAATAATAATTGTTTTGTAGCCAGATGTTTATTATACTGGTTATTTGAATAAATATTTTGTAGGTATTTTAAAGAAAACGCACAATCTCCTTGACATTTTTGTTTATTAATCTGACTCGTATGTTATTAATATATTGTCCAAGAACTGGGCTGGTGCATTTATATCATCTCTGTACCTTGCCCAGCTCAGAAACCAAATAACAGTCATTACATGAGCAAACCAATGACCAACCTACTGTTCTGCGGCCCACAATGCAGTTGCAACAATATTGTTTTATAGCATCTCTGCCATGTATTTCATTTTCATACAATATATTATAAATAATACACCAGGGTTCAAATCCATTTCCGTAAGCCAAAGGTCGTAATAATATTAATGATGAAAAACACAGACGAAAGTATCCACTATGCAAAAAACAAAGCGAATGCGACTTGAAAGTTCTACGTTGATTAGTTTGATTACTATATGATATGTCCAACGATTGACAGTTGCCAACTGTCAGTTGGGGATGCAAACAATGCATCGATTCAAGCATGTTTGCAAAACATCGATATATTGTTCACTATCGTGAATTATTATAAAAGCAACGTACATAAAATAATATAGTTTATTGCTTTTTATACGTGTACCTTACCAAACTTAACTTTTTGTCGTGAGAATTAAAACTTCGAAATAACATCGATATATCGTTTTATTATCGTTATCGGAATAATGTTGCAATTCTACTGACGTGACTACTCTGTGTATGTGACAATAGGAAGAGTTAAATCAGTAGAATGATAAATTAAACATATTATTTAAAAAAAGTAAATTGATACAAAAATAAATCGGGTGTATAAGTTAAAAAACAAAATATATTTTTTCGTGTAATTATTAATTTACGAATAGCCACGAATAGCCGAAAATGGACATTGCCCTTTGAATGATGAGTTTGAATTTCTGTTCTCGGTCTGGGTGTGAATGTCCTTGTCTAGTGTGTTGTCCGGCACCCACGACACAGGGAATCCTAATGTGGGGCTATGAGTGTAAAGCGTTATTTATTTATTATCTAAGTCTATACATACAATCCTATAACTAGACCCCGTTTCCACGTCGCAGGACCGACAAGCACATCCAAGAGACGATCCGCACCAAGTTCGCGGAGTCCACCGTGCTGACCATCGCGCACCGCCTCAACACAGTCATGGACTACGACCGCGTCATCGTCATGGACAAGTCAGTGCTTTGTGCTTTATACTTTATAGTTACTGTACGTGCGTGCGTATACTGCGGCGCGTACGTACGTGTGCGTGTGATGTGTATATCTGTTTTGTGTGAATGTGTATGAATATTGTGTGTGTGTGTGTGTGTGTGTGTGTGTGCGAACTTTATGTTTGTACTAGCTGACCCGGCGAACTTCGTATCGCCTAACAAACTTTTTCTAAAAAATCCCATCTACTTGCATCATAATATTACGGTATTGTATTATTAATGTGTACAGAGGCCGCGTGGTGGAATCAGGACATCCATACGAGCTGCTCACCCAGACCAGCCCCCAGACTAAGAACGACGCACCGCCGCGCAGGATGATACTGTCCAAGAGCCAGGTATTTATTGTATGTTATTATTTATCTATATTTTTAGAGCAAATTCTTATATTATCACTGAATATAATAAAAAAAATGTTTAAGATTTAACGGTAACTATCGCTTTATTTTCGTTTAAAATTAACCCACAGTGTTTTATTATTCAACTTTAACTTTAACTAATAATAATACTAGCCGATTTAACGGTAACTATCGCTTTATTTTCGTTTAAAATTAACCCACAGTGTTTAATTATTCAACGTTAACTTTAACTAATACTTACTTGTCCAGCTGTGACGATAAAACGTTACACGAAAACGTTGCTTGTTTTGTTACCCCAGCCCCAGTCACTGTCAACAGAAGTTTCACTTCAGTACTTGACTGTAAACTCATTTGCTATCCTCATTAGATAACTGTTGTATTGCAGGCGCCGCTAGCGATCCCGGAAGACGAGGCGTGCGAGCGTGCGGGCGCGCGCGACGACAGCGAGACGCTCGTCGTGTCGCGCGACCGCGTGCGCACGTACTCCAACCGGTGCGTACGCGGCTTTACATTGACCACCGCTAACAATGTTACAATGCCACCAAGTTATCTGTAAAATGGCGAAAATTGGAACTAATGCCGCGGCATTCATAAGTTCTTTGTGTTCATTCATTTGACATTTACTACGTCTCGAATTGCGTTCAATGATTGGTCCAATGCGTCCGACAGCGCCCTCCTTCAGTTCACAGATAAGTTGGTGGCACTGTATATCTATTTACATATTTATTAAAACTCCAAAATCGTAGAATAAAATATTTAAAAATATTTTATTTCAAGGTTTTATCTCCCCTACAGGTAACGTGAGGATGACATTTTTTTCGTTCCGTACCCTATAATGTGGGCGAAACATTTGGCATTAAAGTGCTAATTTTAGTTAGAGTCAAAGGTCCACCCCCCCTCCGCTGGCTAAGTGGTTGGGGTTGGACAAGAGAAAAAATCTCAAAAATAGGTTCTATGATGAATTTACAAAGAAAACTATCACGGCTATGTTAGAATAAGTAATTAATGAGTAATAGTCGATAAACTTACTACTTTGGCACCCTACATTGCGCGTGGCCTGACACGCACTTTCCCGGTTTCTTTTAATTTAACGGGTACTCATGTATTTCTTTTAAACTTCACTATCATATGGCATTATTAATATAAATTTTTCGAAAAATCGAAATCAGGTGTACCCTTTCTGGCTGGCTCTTCGGCACTGCGACTGAAACAAGTGAAAATATTTCAATCAACAAAGATAATATAGTTTATCGTGTATCTCTATCAGATCGGAGATGAGCGAGCAGGACAGCGGTATATTCAAGAACCTGGTAGAGCAGACGGGGCCGGAGACCGCCGCGCTGCTCTACGAAATGGCCGAAGCGGTGAGTTCAAAATTATAGGCAAATGTCACAGGAAAAACCGTAAAGAAAACTGAGAAACATTTATTGAGAATGATATTCCAAATTCTCAATTGTGTTCTTTTTGGGAAGACTGTTACAGACGCTATAATATGGATGTTGATGCAATCTCTTATAAAATGTTTGAATGCGGACGAATGTGTGCAATGTGCATGTGTGCATAGTAAATTGTTCAGTTGCAAATAAACCATCCTAAGCGATACACCGTTTCTTTCTTATACGAATCAAATAAGTGAACCTATCCAAGTTACCAATCTAAAGTAGTCTCAATCACACCAACAATGGATATTAATAATATAATCAATTTTTACGAAGAAAAAAAATAACCGACTTCAAAATAAGTCTAAACTTACTCGTCAGATCTAGCTCAAATTTTAATGGGACCACATGACAAGCACCAGCTTTCGATTAAAAAAAGAATCATTAAAATTAGTTTACCCAGTCGAAAGTTCTGAGGTAACAAACATAAAAAATACAGTCGAATTGAATACCTCCTCCTTTTATGAAGTCGGTTAAAAACTAAGATTGAGCATTATTGCTAGCGTTAGCGTTGCCGGCTCCGAAATTAGGCTTCCCAACACCGTTCAATTGAAATACAGTACGGCCGCTGTATCTTGGCGCGTCTGAACATAGGCTTTGCTAACTTTAGCGCATGTAAGACAGAGATGGCAACACGAACATGCTAACGTATGACTGAGACACCGCGTATCGAGTATTGGCGAATTATGTTACTGCGCAGCCTTCTGCGCGAAGTTCAGACGCGCCAAGATACAGTGGCGGAACTGTACATTGCTTCTGGAATTAACTTGCTTCAAAATTCCACTGACTAAATGGTATACAACACAGACCTATATACCTAGAGTAGATGGGGCAAGTTTATACATTTCACGTGGGACAACTAGGATTTGAAATCCTAATTAGGCGCCGTGTCATTTAGTCGGCCTTTCATTGCTATTGGCAACAGATGTCAACTGAAATAACGAAAAATGCCTGATTTTAATGTTAAGAACTGTAGAAAATCTACAAATATAGTAAGGAAAGATAAATAAAACATTTTCATTCATCGCTAAGTAATTTCGTTATAAAATTGTGCTCCTATCTATTTAAAATAAATTAATTTAATGTTTCTTGTGCTTTTACCATGTTTTACAATGACGAGCAATTACTGAGTATGCACTACATACTACACAATACCTCGTACGTGTAAACTGTGGAACAAACTTCCTGCATCGGTTTTCCCTCTAAGCTATGACATGGGGTCCTTCAAGAAGCGGGTCTATCGTCATTTTCTTGGCCGGCAACGCGTTGGTGACGCCCCCAGTGTTGCTAATGTCCATGGGCGGCGGTGATCACTTAACATCAGGTGACCCGTCTGTTCGTTTGCCTGCTAAAAGCATAAAAAAAATACATTGCTCATTTTGGTCACAAAATTGTAGGGCTTCCTTGTTGGAACACGCAATGAAAGTACAACAATCGTTACTATCAATCGTTGCTAAGCAACGCTTTACTTCGTAGTACTGTCAATATTGTCGTTTTTCGGTCAAATATAGTTTGCCCAATCTTGTCTCGATTCTAATCGATTTTGAGAACCGACGAATAATTATATTCTCATAGATATAATATTTATAACAAAAAATTTATTCCAAAGGTAAGTGTAATTTTTTTATAGTTTCGTCATGTCTGTTCGCCCGTCCGTCCGTCCACTCGCAACATAGTGCTGAGAACCTAAGAGCTAGAAAGGTGTAATTTGGCATGGATGTACATATTTATTAAAACTACAAAGTCGTAGAATAAAAATTGATCTGTTTGTTTATATTTTTGAAACGTGTTTATAATTTTAATATTAATAATAATTTAATATTCAAATTCAAAATCATTTATTCATATAGGTATCATTGATACACTTATGCACGTCTTTTTTTTAATCAACCAGCTTTTCGCAAAGGTGCTTTGTCATGGAGGAGAAGAAAAACCGTAAAGAAACTCCTCAGCACATCTTTTAAAAATAAAAATACATTGGTATATTTATTACAAAAAATATCACTAGCTTGTACGGAACTGGTTGCAGAGCTGGTCATTTCCATACGTCTTTGTCATTTAAGTACTCATCTACAGTATAGTAATCTTTGCCTAAAAGTTGAGATTCTACATGTTTCTTAAACAATTCCACTGGCAAATCAGGTATTAACTTCGGGATTTTATTATAGAACTATACACCAAGCCCCATAAAAATCGCTGCACTAGAAAGACGGTAAAACGGCGTAACTAATTGGTGCATTACCCCAATGATATATGAAAACATTAACAAAATAAAATTATTTATTTGGTTTTATTCAGCACTATCCTATACAATAACAACCAACCAGACTGATTATAATCCGTTATCGATATCGAGAATCGGTAAGAAATCGGTTTCGTATCGATATTGCTAGGATGAGGTATATCAATCACTAAAATATTCTTGTGACAAAACACTGTGTCAAAAAAAGTGACACGCTTGGTTTTCATACAATTCGAGCTACATGCGCAGTCTACTCTAGTATATATGTCTGTGGTATACAATAAGGAAAGAAAGTTACTGTGTCTTATATCGAGTTTATGACGATTGATACCTTCTAAGTTCTAATGATATTCTCTCATATTTCCAGAGTTATAAGAAAATGTTGGCGAAGAAGAATTCCTAATTCCCTCACTACAAATATACCTCAGAAGGCTGTCGACTTATACCAATTATGTACTGTTTACTTACTACTGTACTTACTTTACAAACGTGATCTTTGAAAGAATTTACTTAAAGGCGTAACGTTCCTTTAAAAGTTTTACTATTACTTAGTATATCAAACTTTCCAGTTTTTGAAATTTTACAAGTTAATAATTCGACGCTAGAAAGCAAATACGTAGTTGTTCATCAGTGCCGTAAAACTTCTTGTTCTCTCGAAAAAATCATAACTTCTCCATTTAGTAGAGAAGTTATGAATTTTTCTCTGTTTAGTAGAGAAGTTATATTTTTGAACAATTTGATCTTTGCTGGTTACTACGTGTTTGCTTTCTGGCCTCGAATCAATTTGTATTAATTTATTACAAGTACGTACATATATCTCACTAAAGTTGGATCGTTAGGTATTGACACAATAAAATTATATTCACTGATATTACTGAAGTTCAAACTTCAATGTGTGAGTGTGTTGTACGTGCCAGCTTTACGACCGTTCCCAATATTCTATCCATCCATTATCCTCATGTCACTTGCCTACCAACCGTTTATGCCTGACAGTATAATGCCAGTTATTATTTTACCTACTAATTTATCTAAAGATAGATTATTGAAAATGGTAATTATAGTCAACTATCCCCAGTGATACCAATATAATTATTATGGGCGGAGTTTGATTGGATTTTAAGTAAAGAAAGGATCTCCCGCCAGACTTGGTGCTTCGATTATTAATGTTCGGAATTTCTGTATTTTCTACTTCAGTGTAGAAAACTTCCATTCAGGCCTGGCGTGACATTACCATATATAAAAATACTAACAATAAGTCAAGTTTTATTGTCGTATAAAACAATAGCAAGTACGGAATTAGATTTCACTATTTTGTTTATTCAATCATTTAAAAATGTAACTATATTTTTTTGGTCCAGAATACTATTACTCTTGAGAAGAACAAGTAACATGCAAGTTGATTCCACTTTATGCGTTTCAAAGTATTTTATATCCGGATCGAGAATACGTTGAGTTTTCGAACATCACAACAGTTGTATGGGGTTCAAAATAATTGAGTCAGCTGGACTTTAGAACATTATTCCAATGTATAACTTGCGTCGATTATCACACATAACTATAAATCTTTATAACGCTACAGTTGTTAATACAATTTTGTGCCTTACAAATAACAATGTCGAATTTTATTTGCTTTAAAAATTCCTACGCATTTTGTAGATATGAGGTCAATTATTATATTGTGTATTTATTACACATTGCCTTTAAATAGAAAAGTTTTTTGAAATTAATAAACACTAATTAATTTAGGACAATGAAAATTGTAATAAATAAATTGTATATGTATAGTTCCTTTTACATTACGGGACATAAAAATCGAGCCACCTTCTTTAAGAAATATTTTATAAAATTAGGATTTTTTACGCGGTTTGGTTTGCATTTTTACCCAATTATTTTAACGGTATTGTTGCTCAATTTTAGTTCATTATGATTCAGTGGTCACTAACTGGTACTAATCAAAACTATACTAAAATTGCACGGTGGCTCGTTTCTATTGTCCAAGATGTACAGAATGTTCGAAAACAAAGTATTTGAAGCATTTACTTAAATTAATTGTTTATTGTATGTGCTAACATAAAATTGCTTACCAGTACTTCAGTGTTTAGACTTTAGACTTAGTTGTGCCCTAATATTAACAATTTACAAACAGATGTACAATGGCTATGTAAAAAAAGCAAAGCAACAACCCATTATTGTCCCACTGCTGGGCTTGGGGTCTCCTCTCACAATGTGAGGGGTATTAGGCCATAGTCTACCACGCTGGCCAAGCTAGCTATGTACTTGAAATAATTTACGCTGTGATTAAAATTAGGAACTATGTATGTATGTTACGTTATATTTTCGGCTGCTACCGTTTTGAACTGGTGCTTTAACATGTATTTTTACATTTGACTTTGTTTTTGATAAAACATTTTCTGGTGCTACTTAAGGCCACTCCTGTTAACATATGCATTACTTTTAGTGTTTTTTTTGTATCTCAGTATGTTTGTAAGTGGTGCAGTTAGATGATTTTGGCGCTTGATAACCTTTATTGAAATGGCCTAGGTACCTAATTGAGATTTAATTTTGACAGTAAGATATTCAGCTTTTGCAGTTATCATGATTGTAAAATCGCTCTATAATTGAGCATTTATGGGCTTAAGTTATTATTTAGATAAAAAATCTAATTTAAAGTGTACTGCACTCAAAATTAGTAAAGAATAATTTGTAGTAAATTTACGTTAACATCAAAAACTGTGATTATGTTTATATAAACGAATTATCAATTAAGAACAGTATTGTTTTCATCTCCACTGATTATGTTACTTTGTCATAAATAATTTTATTTTACATCCATGCTTTTGTTGTTTTCGCATTTGAATACTTTAAAAACCAGTGCGGAAAGTGATTTTTTTATCTAAAATAGATTATTATTATATTGCCACATCAGTAAGAAACTTACTGGGCTAACGAGTATGTTTAGTATTTTAATTATCTACACGAGTAGTATTGTATAGAATGTAACAAAATGTCATATAAACCATGGAATATAAAGTAACCTATTTGGTTAGCCTATCCCATTATCCCCAAATGGATATTCGATCAGAAATTGTTTTGTACTTACATTGAATTTAGTTAGACAATACCAGTATTGCAGTAGTTAAACTACCACTACCTTGTTTTCGCTGAACGTTTTCATTATTAACCCATTTTAAATCCTGATCGTTATAAAACTGATGATTCCTAGGACGAAGACGTTGAGGCTGATTACTACTAAAACGACTTTATTGTTTCAAACAATAACCATTTTGTTTTGTATTTATCATTGTACAAACTTATTTCCTCATCGTGTTAATTAGATATATTTTGTGATTCTTATTGATTTTTTTCAATTACATACTTATTTGGCTAACGGGAAACGATATAAAGGTCCGTGCGATATTGCCTCTATGGTGAAAATTATAGCTACTAATGGAAAGTAGAAGACGAATCATTGTATCGGATTCCGTGGGCCAGCTGTAGAAGTAATTTTATGTTACCCATAAAAGTGTTATTCAGAAACCAGTCTTTTGACAGTGATAGTATTTAATGTGATATAAATATTATGCAAAGGAATAATTAATAAATAATTATTTAAAATATTTTTTGAGATTCATTTTCAGTTCACTATTCAAGATGTACAGAACTATAACCCTCTTCACTCTGTTACACACTACCCTTTTGTCTAAACGTAGTCAAGAAGGTAGGTAGTTAAGAATTAGTAACTTTTCAGCTATTTATTTCAAACTAAGAGGTTGCACCTAGTTGATAAAGTCGAAAATATTGAACCCTCAGTTCAGACAAAAATTCGAATCCGTTTTACCCACTTACCTTTCAGCCGTTACTTTTTATGTTACTGTTTTTTAACTAATTCAAAGGGATGTTAACTATGAGGTGTTCAAGACACATTTGTATATTTCTTTTTCCTCGACCCTTAGTTCATAAACTGTCTGTAATAAAAGTCTGGATTGAGGGCCCAAGTACAACTGCGATAAATCTGTAATGTTATTACAGCCAGTTGCGAATGACACAATGACTTGAACTCAAAGGTAGTAAGTTTTACTTTGAGATTTATAATATGTAGGGATCTGAACTGAGGGCCCAAAAAATCTTTAATTCACGTTTAAGAAATTTATGAGTGTTTGCTTAAAGTTTTAACAAGTTTTAAACTGAATTCCTTAAAAATCTCAATTTGTTACGCCAAGAAAAAAAAGTTGGCCCTCAATCCAGATGCACACAATTTTTTTGCGTTCCTCTAACCAGTGTTGCCAACTTAGTGGAATTTCCACTAGATCTGGTGGTTTCGACACCCCTTTTAGTGGGGATATATTGATTTTAGTGGCTATAAGTGGATTTTCTAGTGGAAAAGATTTTTTCCTTTAGTGGTAGAGCATGACATTTAACCACTAGGACGATTTTACAAAATTACTTTAGATTTGAAACTCATTTGGCAACGATGAGAGATAAAGGACTCAATACAAGTATAGTAATCTATGCTTCCACGCAATGACGATGGGATAATCCATAATAGGGGTATTCAGTTCATTGCTTTGATTTGTGAACTAAAAACGGATTGCCCGAAAACTTAAACTCATGGAAAGTATAAAAATGCGCAGTGTTGTAATTTTATCGATTTTTACTCATTATCTACTTAAGCAAAATATAACCGTGATAGTTTTCCTTGTAATCATAATATTCATCATTCATCATAATTTTAATAATTTTTTGAGAATTTCTTCACTTACCCAACTCCAACCGTTTAGCCATCAGGGGGGTCCCCCCCTTAACTCTAACGAAATTTAGCAATTTAAAGCCAAATATTTCGCAAACGGACCTCTAATTGCAAAAATGGTCTTAATATAATATTTTTGTCCCATAATATTTTTGGAAGACCTTTTCAACGATACCACACTTTCATGTACCCTATGGTACGGGACGAATAAAAAATTCATCCTCACGTTACCTGTAGGGGAGGTACCCTGAAAAAAAATATTTTTCAATTTTTATTTTACGATTCTTGAGTTTTAATAAATATGTATATCCATGCCAAATTATAGCTTTCTAGAGGGTGTCGGCGCTTTGCTTCAGACAGACGGACGGACAGATAATATGACAAAACTATAAGAATTCCAATTTTACTAAAGAAATTTATTCCTCGCAATCTACGATCTGAATCCGATTCTTCTGAAAGATGATCTATCCAAATTCAGTTAGTTAAATTCAAATTCAATTCATGTAAGTAACACTGATACACGTTATTTTATTTGTTATATTTTTTTTTAGTTTTTTAGTGGTTTTCTGCCTTTTCTGGTGGTGAGTTCAGTGGGATTGTTAAAATAAAGTTGGCAACACTGCCTCTAACTTTCTCCATGGGTGCACGTGTAGAATAGTGAGAAGTCTTGTATCATAAATGTTAATTGAAGGGATCGTAATAAAACAAATACATAGGACATAGTTGCGTTTATTTTTTTTACTGTACCGTTGGTTCGGAAGGTCATTTTCTGCTGAGAAGAACCAACAAGAAACTCAGCATTTACTCTTTTTTACAAAACAATTTTAATAGGCGAGTGCGGCCGGAAATATTGCATTTCTTGTGGTACAAACAGGTTTTCAATTGATGGAGGTTGCCGGCCAGCAGCATTATATTGATCTGGAAGTGAATAAAAAAAAATAAACACATATTTACTATGTATTAGTCTTTTGAATCACCAAAGATGATATAGAAAGCTAACAGCTTTCGCACTAATCTAATTCAGTAGAACAAGCATTAGGAAACGGCCCAAACCAACCCCGTATAATACGAGACTAATTTATTATAGACCATAATATTTTTTGCATTCTTCAACTTTAAACATTCATATTATAACAATATCACAGATAATTTTTCTTACTTAACAAAGTATACTCCAACAATAAATAGGTATTCTATAGAAGGGACATCTAAAATTATGTTATCCACCAATCGGAAAAGATGTCCCGAAGATACGGTTTGAAACGACTACGCCGGTGAAGACGTATAAAATGAACTTAAAAACTATTTGATCTTCGTTTACAACACCGTACAGTACTCAACATTATAATTATACTCATACCACCTTTTCCAAGAGTTCCTTCAGACATTACTTGATTATCTCCATCCTCGTCCGCGCCAAGCTGTAAGAGAGAGACAGCTGGGCTGTCAATTTGACGTCCGTCCAGAGACTCGGAACCATTTATTTTGGCGGTCGCAATATTTTCTTCAACATCATTTTTTCACAAGACCAACTCAATCGAAGGCACAAGTTATTTTTTTCTTGTGTTACATACAGTATTCAATTTATCTTTCAAAAAAACGACGAGCGACCGCCTTATATAAAATATGCACTGACCGTCGTCAAAAAATATTTTTTTAGCCGTCGTCGGGGTGTTATTTTTTTCGACGGGCGTATTCAGTATTTTATTTTTTCTCATCTTTTTTACAAGATATACAATTAAGTCAGTAACATAACGCTAACGATAAGAGTTACAATGTACAAACGCCTTAACTATTATAGTTAACAGAAAAAACAACATGAAAAATGCCTATTTACAAATGGGGAATATTAACTGCAGTTCAACAATTACAGATAAAACTTTGTATATTGTAAATTAACTAAATCCCTCCGGTTACCGATCCCACTTCACCCGTAACTTAACCACTAGCTCCTATACTTAGGAGGTATTAAAAAGGACGCCATTGTAACATGTTTAAGCGATTAGTTTTAATATTAATGCAGTTAATAAATTACCCATTTCTTTACATCAAACATTTACACACTAGCTGCCGCGCTCACACCCGTAAAAAAACGTAACGAACCACTAGCCCTGTCCCTTTCTACTACTACAGGATAAACAGAGATGGATATGTTTGACCGGTCGTTACGTTGAAATACACATGCGAGCGCGACCGTACGAAAAAAGGAAGGAATAAAACAGTATGTTGTATATTTAAAAATCTCTCACGCGACAAAGAAAAAACAACTAACGCTAATATAATAATATAACTATTCAGCTAAGTAATATAATATAGAAAAACATTTTGTTAAACAATTTCTTATAAAGAGCCTCCAACGCGTTACTATTGGTCTTATTTCGGTAGTCGGATGCCGGCGTCGAACCCTCGCGTATAGACCTATTTGGTACCGTCGGTTATTTTGTCAACAGGAAAAAACATATCGATAGCATTCGCTGTGATGATATTATTCACTATTTTCAATATATTCTGCGCTTGCAAAGTTGTTGGTAATACAATATTTTCACCGCTAATGTTTAGTTCACAAAATAACCGAAAGCACCGACCCTACGTAAATTCAGTATACCTATTTTATTCTAATATAATTTAAAGCACGTCCATTCGTCATTGCGTTTCAAGTGTAGTCACTAGCGAATCTAAGCGTTAATTGAAAAAATATGTCTTACCAAATGACACTAACCTTTTATAAGTTTGTCTTAGCTCTAGCCATTTCTAAAACTTTGAACTGAGACGCGGTCGTATTGAAAGACTCAATACAGGCTCAATTAGGCTTCTTTTCATAAGAGTTGAATCCGACAGCCACAGCCGCGTCTCAGATACAAAGCTTCACTTTAAAGTTGAACCCGATGTTTACCGATTGAAAATGCCCATTCATTTAACCTAATCGTTTATACCTATTACAGCGTATGTTTTGAAGAATATCGATTAATTTCACAACGCAACCAAATTAATTTTAGAATATTTTTTAGGGATTTTTCGTGGATTAGGTTATATAACTACTTAAGTAGATATGTACTGTTTATTAGTTTATGCATCAATAACAATAACTGAATTGACTTGAACATGTGTATTTTGTCAATAAAATGTTAATTTGACGACATCGTTCTTTTTCAAAACATACGCACTAACATATAAATTGTATAACAGTCGGTCCGTACGTCCGTCTGTAAGTGTATACGCTACAATTATTGCTATAAGTAAAGCACTCGTCCGTTAATTTAGTAATGTAAAATTTGTACTTTTTTAATTACATTGGTGTTTAAATATGCGCAGTGCCATTTTAATACTAGGTTGTAGATTATGAGCAAAATTCTTCCTCCATACCATATTCAGATATTATTAATATTTTATGATATATAATCAGATTTAAGATATTATGGCCTCATGAACGAGTATTAAAGAATGTAAGAATTGAAGCAAAGAAAATAATAGTTTGTATGATCCCATCCTTTTCTATTATTGATAAATTACCATACAATAGAGCTGACTAAGCGTTGAATGCTGAAGTGAATTTATTATCAGTAAGTTTTAATAAAAAAATTAAATAATTAAGTGGTTTTATATTTTAATAATAATAATATTTATATAGCAAACAGTTAAGATTATTTTCATTTTTTTTTTGAATTAATTTAATTGATCAAATGAAAACTTAAGTAATTTTGGACTCTCTTGTCAGCGTTAAAATGTAAGTGCTAAGCTATGTATGAGTAAAATCAGTGGAATTACTTATAAGTATTATTATGTCTTTGGAATTACTGAATCAAAAATCTATGTGGATGTTTTTATTTATATGTGAATTATGAATGCCAAAAGTATCTTTCTGTATAATTGTTAAATAATAGTTTTATTTTATTTATATTTAATTAAAATTGTCAAATTATTTATTTATTGCAATTGTTAAATAATATCAAGAAAGTACTTAGAAAAAAATTGCAAAATGTACTACAAAAAAATATAACCTGACCATATCGAAAAAAAAGAGATTTAAAAGTAATATTAAATTACTAGTTATATATTATAGTACTATTAAGTACTGTATATTAATAGTTATTTAGACTATCTATCAGTGATATAACTTTGTGGCATTCGTATTAACAATCAAAAATCACATCTACCTTACCTAGCCTAGTAGCGTAGAGTAATTCATTATAATAAATCACTTAATTATTTTATGTTAGTATAATTAATGATGTTAACACTAATATATTAATTATATATCTTCGTAGCTTAAACGAAACGAGTGTGTTACCTACAGAAGATTTAATAATATATCGCAAAAAATATATTCCATCAAAAAATCGCTTAATATCTGACACCAAACATCAAATCAAATTGGACATCTACAAATTAATCTTTATATCTATCTGTTCTGCACTAATCGATAGGAGCGTTGATATTAACGTCAATTATGTAATTATATATACTAATTCTATAAACCTACAGACTATACAGTAAGTTATGGTAAATAATTATTAAGGCAATGGCTGATAATTCTTTCAATGAGTCCCCACCTTTGGGCAAGAGTTTCTCCTTAAGGAGTTTACACATACTTCATTAAGTGTAAGCATTATGTCACCTTAGAAACCGACCATATCAATCGCGTGACCGGCGTTCAATAATATTGAATCATTAACAAATAAAGGCACTATAGATGGAAAAAATCATTTGGTAATTTACTGATCGAGTATCACTGTGCAAGCCGCATGCATCAGAGCTGGTTGCAAATCTCGCGATGTTAAAATCGGTAATACAAAATTGTCTACTGTTATATCTATAAGTCCCGAATTTTAAATCGTATCACGCGAGCATCGTTTAATTACCTCCTAAATTTATTATGATTATCGACGCCAACGAATTTTATATTTACAGAGTAAGACGCACAGACATCCGACATTGATACCGGTATTATATTGAAAATCGGTAACTTTTGTTACCGGTATTATAGCTTTACATTTTGAAATTGCATTTTTGCACGGTATGTACGTGAGAAGCGCAACTTCGCACGCACTTTACGAGCACAGTGTCTATGGGAACATCCGTTAGTTACGTCACTAAAGTGGGTGTAAACTAAAATCATATTTGTTTTGACTAGTTCAACTATGGGCCTTTCGCATATAATCGTTACGCCATGTCGTACTTCATGATAAGGTATAAACGCAAGTTTTACTGACTGATTTTAATGTTAAGAAATGCAAAGATGCTAACTAACAAGTGTATTATAAATATTTTTGCTTACATAGTTTGGCTTAGTCCTGGCCTATTCTTAAAGCAAACGTTTTATCGACAATTTAAAGACATCCGAATGGTCCAATCTGTTGATCTGAAAAACTATACCTTTTTCAATCATAGCTACCCGGGAAAAATATCATATTGTATAAGCACAACATTTTTTTTTTTATTTTAATCAGTTGCAAAGACTATATATATAATCAAAAATACTCTAGTAAAATACACAAGGCAAAGTACGAAAGACGCAACGATCTATTATACAAAAGGCTTAAAGACGCAAAACATTGGAAATGACATCAGAGGTGTTCTGTGTACAGGAATATTTAACGCTATTCGATCATCGCCTTAGTTCAACCACCGCCATTGCCGTCCGTTTTGCGCCTCAATCGATCACTATGACTTCAACACCACGACCTGTAGGCTGCAGTGTTGTGACGTCACACCACACGGGACGTATCTCGCAGCCGGTCCCACACGACACGGGTCGCTCTACAGTGCTCTTCAACTAAATCTGCACTTGGCCGCAATGTTGGTAGCATTGAAATAAGTGTCTTATATTTCAAAAACCATTTTATGGACATAATAATAGCGTTGTTATTAAATCCATCAAAGGTAATAACGATATATATTATAAGATAATTATAAAACATTACATTTAATATAACATTTTAATTTTTATATTCCTATTTCAATGCTATCAACATTACGCCCAAATAGATTTAGTTGAAGAGTACTTTACACTCTCCAGTCTACATGACGCCGCAATGCAGCCGGCGCAGTGGGCGGGGCGCTGGGGGCGGGGCGCAGTGGGCGGGGCGCTGGGGGCGGGGGCGGGGGCGGGGTCAACGTCGCCAGGAGCGCTCCTCGTCGGGGTCTTCTTCCTCCTCCTCGTCGAAGCGCGCCAGCGGCTCCAGTCCCACCGCCGATACCACCTGGACGTGGAAAAAGTAAAAAGACGTCCAATAGGAAATACTTTTGTTGGACTTAACATTATTCAGTGAGGCTGCCTTAAGTCAAATAGAACAAAAATGTTGTAGCCATCAACTACTACTAGTACAATACAATACAATGCACTAAATAAATTCGCTATTGTTTCCGTCAATAATAAATCTTTAAAATCTTAAGAAAACACTTTCGCCGCTAATTTGTTGACGGCTGGTTGGTGACCGAAACGTCCATTGGCAACAATGTCAAAGGCTAAACTAATATTATAAAAATGAAAGTTTTGATTTTTGTTTCTTCATGGATAAATTCAAAAATTACTGGAACAATTTCAAAAAATCTATTACCAATAGGATGTTATGGATAGGCCATATTTTATTTAAAAACAAATTTGGGATCTATACGAAAACCGAAGCAAAGCAAGGGCGGTTGCTAGTATTCAATACAAATAATAGTCTGTTATCAGACAATTTCCCAGCACGGTCACGGTGTGGGTACGTACTACGTACACTAACCTCAGTTTCCTTAGCGTCCTCCTGCGACACGTCCCCGTTGAGCGCCGTCGCGGGCAGGTTGGCCGGCAGCGGCTTGTTGTTCGTCACCCACGTTATCTGCACACACACATACATAAACACATACATACATACACACATACATACATACACACATACACGTTACTATATACCGCGCTATAGACGCTCGAAGTGACTTACACAAGTAAGGTAAGTTCAAGCGTGAGGAACTCATAATATCAATGGGAGTTCTCAGTTGATAGTTGACTGGATGGGGATTGGACTTTTGAGTGGTCAAGAACTGGTCTAATCGTTAAGAAGAAGTGGTCTAAGACTCAACCGATTTTTTTAATCCTGACGATGTTGAGTTTACTATTTTTTATTATATTTATCATAACAAGTCAGTCAGCCAGATCTATGTCAGAAACAAGATTTATTGGTATCGTTACAATCGTGAACTTTCTCATACCTTTTTAAATGTTTACAAAACATTTACTCACTAATTACAATTTTTTTATGGCAATAGCCGGCAAACGAGCTGACGATCCACCCGATGGTAAGTGGCTATCGTCGCCCATGAACATCAGCAATACCAGATGCGTCGCCGGCCAAGAAAGAGAGAAGAAAAAGAAAAGAAAAGTAACCACCACTAACTACTGTAGGGGATGCTATCACTCACCGAGAGCGTCCGGTCGTTGTAGTGGCGCGCGCGCAGCATGGCCTGCTCGGCGTGCGCGCGCGCCTTGAACTGCAGCACCAGCTCCGGCACCGCCAGGTTCGCCTCCTTGCCCGTCACCTCGCCGAATTGCTGCGGGGGGGGGGGGGTACACAACCCGTCAGTAACATTACAGTAGGACTGTCAGTGTCACAGACGACATCGACATACATGGGCTTAAAATATATATGAAAACATACCCTCATCTATGTCGATTCCCTGTTTTAGGTGGCAACCCACTTACAATTTATAATCTGTGAATCATCAAACTTATTGAAGTGAAATTAAAGACATGGTAACTAAGAATGCAACGTTTTCTTGCAACGTTTTACCGTCACGGCTCCATCACATACTAGGTTAAGTATACATTTGCTCGGACCATCTTCTAAGCGTTTTATTGCTTGCCTTGGAAGCCTTGCTCTTCTATAATAGTATTAATAGATTAACTAATATTAATTAATATGTTTTTATGATGTATGAAATTAATAAATACGTGAATTAATTCATCATGTGTATGTGTGTGTGTGCATGTATGCATCCATGAGTGCGTGCGTGTGCGATCAGAGAGAACGCGTCACTAACCGCAAAGTGTGCGAGCAGTGAGTCCATCTCCTCGGGCTCGAAGCCGGAGACGAGCAGCGCGCGCGGCCGGTGGTCCACCGTGGTGTTGGTGTACGGCTTGCCGGCCGGCGCCCGCGTGAACCGCGCGCCCACGCTGAACCGACCGCCCCTGCTCCAAGTGGGGAGGACACACACTGGTTATACATCGTCATCGACAATCACAGGTACCCAAAGCAAAAGAGTTAAGTATGCAGGGCATTATTATTAAACCTTCTGTAATGTTTAATATTACATATTGACGGTTAACAATCAATAATGTCTATCTCAAAAAAGTCAATTTTACAGGGGATAAAATAAAAAACATGTTTACTGTTCATTTAATGGTTACTGAAAATGTATATAATAAATAAAGAATATACTATAAAGAGTATAGAAATACATAAATAATAGAGAATTACCTTATATCATTGCAACAGTAAAGATATTTTTTTATTCATCTCTTGTGTTCACTTTTTTGAGATAGACAATATTGATACTTAACCATCGATATTGTTTACGTTATTAGCAACGTTAAATTACACCTTATGTACAGGTAGCATTTAACACTGATAATAAAACACCTTATATTGTATACAGGTAACATTTATAATACAACAAACATTTTATAATATGAAACGTTACAAAAGGTTTTATAATAATTAAGCAGTGTATACCTAACTCTTAAGCTCACTGCACATAAAAAATATATTCGAGGTTCCTTCAGCAACACCCCGATAGTTCTATAGCGCGCCCAATTAAACGGTGTAACAGAATATAGACTACAGACCTCTAAACTGTAAAGTAATTCACAGATTGACACAAAAAATAACAAGTTACAAACAAAGTTGATTCTTACCGAAGTTTTCTCTTCACAATTCGATAGCTTGTAAATAAACGACATTGTGTAAGTCACATTGTGTAGATCGACGTGAAAACACAGATATTTTTTCAACAACAAAAAGATCTAATACTAAAAACTACCGGTCAGATTTCAACATTTCAATAATTCTTACACTAACAGAATGCCCTATTCTTTCGGAGTAAAAAGGGTCATAATATATCTATACTAATATTATGAAGAGGAAAGATTTGATTGTTTGTTTGCATTGAATAGGCTCCGAAACTACTGAACCGATTTGAAAAAATCTTTCACTATTGGGAAGCTACACTATCCCCGGGTGACATAGGCTATATTATATTTTCCAAAAAATAGGGATTCTTAATAAAACTTCAATAATGTAACCCATGGTGTAAAAAAATAAGAAAACTGAAGCAAAGCGAGGGCGGTTATTCGTTTTATAGTATACCAGTATTTTGTACATAGCAGAGTATATTCCCAATAGTTCCATTAGAAAGCTACCTTGAGTGCGGTCTCCTCATGGTGACGGGGTGCGTCGGGAACTGGATCGTCATCTGGCGTCTCATTTCCGCTATTTTCTTCGCCAACTCTGTCACGTCTTGCCCCTCCTGCATACATGGATATCATGTTATCTTTATTATTGTACCGATATTGAAATCATCTTTACTAACATAAATAATGTAAATAATAAACGACTCACTGTGGGTAAATTCGACGGTAAAATTATCATAACAATAGATGTTACAATTATGGACTTCTTGGTAGTTCCTAGGCAAGACTTGAGCGTAATGGATACATAGAATATTGAGAACAACCGAAAATAAAGACAGTATCAATGTTTTAAAACTAATTAAATTAAGTCAAAGAATAAAAAAACATTCAGTAGTAGCCACTATGTTAAACTAATAATCCCAGTCATATGTGTGCAATCATATAGATTAAAATTCATACAAATGTTTATCTGCTACATAAACACATTGATGGATGAGAGCTGGGATGGATAATAGCTGGGCGTACAAATAGCCCGTAATCAAACGCAGGACAAGGTTCAAACTGAGGGTATTCTTTTTTCTTTCTTATCTCTCCAATTTTAGCCAGTAAAGTATCCATGAGCGATATTGACCACTTATCATCAGGTGACTCGTCTGTTCGTTCGTCAGCTACTACTACCTACTACATGAAAAGGAGAGTTAAGGATAATAAAACTCTCACCTGTTGCTTCGTAATATAATCCAGTTCAGCGTCAAGAATTTCCTTCTGCGCTTCCACCGCAGTCTTCGGTTTCTTCGAGTTCACCTGTCAACAAATGTACGTACAGATCTTGTGGTTGCTATATACAAAGCCGTTGATTGCTTGTCAGCTTGTCTAGCCAATAGGTACAACCTTACTATGTTTACAATGAACTACAATTATTTTTATAACTGAAGTCTTTCTAGCTAGATATATATATATGATTTCATATAAAAGAAAAGAAAAGAAGAATGTATAGAATATATAATAATATACTTAAGCAATAAATAATATTTTTCTTATAAACGGAATACACCAAGCAAAAAAGTATAATTTAAAATTATGTTTTATTATAAGTATCTCTATTTAAGGTTAATATTAACATAGTGGGTTTAGTTTAGAGGTGTATTTTTTACTAAGTTAATAAGCAAACTAATACATATTTAATTAATATCTTATACTTCTACAAACACAATGCTTACATATTATGCAAACAACAACATGTTTGTTACATTCAAATGTTTGTAATGAACAACCCGTGACAAATGACAAATGATTATAAAATTTTGTTTATGCAAATGACTAATGTAACATTATGATTGTAAATCCTTGTAACTATATTAAACCGTAATTAACTTGATAAAATTTTGATGAAAACTATGATACAGGTGTCTCGTAAATGATAATTATGATTAATTAATTACACATGAGTATGACTATTACATTAATGAACGTGAATTGTGTGTACACATGTGTCGTGCTTTTAAATATGCAACAATATGCAAAAAACTTATAAAAGTATTTTCTATGTTATTCCTGTCACAAACAATCTTTTTGATTTTAGAATTTATATTTTTTATGGACTGGCTTGGCTAACATTATTATAGCGGCTAATATAATTTAATAGTATTAGGGACTATTTTGTAGGGACTATTTTTAATGATCGATAAATGTTAATAAATTAAATAGTAAACTGTGATTGTAAATATATCATGAAACAATCAAAACATGCAAAGATATATTTGTGATGCAAATGCAAGTGAAATTTGAATATAATGTAGATAGTAATTTAAATTTTAGTTATTAACATCATGCATATAATATTTAGGTGAAAGATATTTATTACTGATGTATTAAAGAAATGAGTAATACCATTTTAAGGTTTTTGTACAAATAAATTTGTTTGATAATGCGTTTAGAATTCGTATATTTATTTATTATCGATGTAAGAAGACCATGTTAGACAAATATATCTTATTTCCTACAAAAAGTGCCTATAGAATAACAAAGAGAAGATATCCAGAACACTTCAATTATTTCTTTTTACTTCTCCATTCTGTCACAGGGAAAAGTTATCAAACTTTCAAAGGTGAACCAGAAGTCAAGTATTTCATCGAAACATGTTTTGACGGCAGTTGTGGAGACTTTAATAGATGATGAAGTCTTATTTCCTTACAACAATCAGTGTGAGAATGATCTCTTCATCTCTTCTCATAAATTCACGAGAGGGACAAATACAAGTTTCGCTCGTTTGTGTACGAATGGGCTGCGAAATAATGTTTCATAATAATCGTGACCCCAGATGGATACACAACAAAACCTAATGGCAAATATTAACACATCCAAGATGACTTCATAACCCATAAACTTGTGAATATTTTGCGAAATTATGAAGTGTTGCCATTAAAAGTCAACCATGCATACATCAGAGCTGAATTGGCTCCACATTTTCATAGAATGAGACGTATAATGGTCACATGACGTTCCAAACGAGTGCAATGAGACGTTAAAACCATTGTCCCATACGATGGTAACAAGTGGTAACCAAGTGGTAATGTCAAACACAAGCCACATAGCACGAGAGTCACGACACATGCGCACACAACACGTCTATACCTGCTCTAGTTGGAGCCGCGACAGAGACCGCGCGACCGATTCCTCCTGTTGTTCGTACAATTGTTGGTTTAATATTTGTTCACAAATGTAAGACAAAAATGCAGTTTATTAAGCGTTTAAATAGAGTTGAGTTTGTATTGAACTGTAGCTGACTGCTAACGATATCTTGTATTATATAAAACTTATTCGTGTATTTAACAATTTGTTTTTTGATAATGCAAACTACAACAAGGTGAATGCAATTTGATGTATTTGTTACTATTTGATTGTTTTGTTTGATTTCAATAAATCTATTATTTATTATTAATATTACTTTTTCTTAAGATTTATTTGCTTTCAAATCCATACTTTTCAAATTATTTATTTTATTAGTTTATTAGTATTCTATCTACTGTGTTTTGTACTATAGGTTATATTGAATATTGATCAATGAAAAATAATAAAAATTAAAGTTCACAAAAAATAGCAACATATAATAATTGCAAACAATCAAATTATATTTATCAGTGTTCACATTATAATCACGTCATATTTTACCTTGGTAAATTATAAGTAGGGCAACATTGAACAACTGTAATATAGTAACTTTTTAAGCTATAAATGATGCTACATTATTAAGGGTGGATTCAACCAACTTGTTTAAATGTTGTCCTTATAATGTAACACAAGGAGATGCACATACATTGTATTTTATTTTCAGAACATGGCTAACATGTTTAATGTTTATTCATCATACATTCGTCAACTATTGAAGGTATATTTACTCTAATGAAATAATTGCTTGGATCGTTCTAACCAATGTACACAATGCTACAATGTCAGTGTAAGGTGTACCGACCTGCATTTGCCTCAGCATGCCGTTGTACGCTACGAGCTCCTTCCTTAGCTTCTCGATGCCCTCCTGCGCCGCGTTGATAGCCTCCATCAGAGTAGACTTCTGGCTCTCCGTCACGTTGCCTGCCACAGACAATGTATACATTATGTAAATAGCTGATAAGGGGGCCATTCATAAATTACGTCACACTAAAGCTGAAAACAAACTGTCGGACGCGGCTGAAGGATGTGACGTAATAGGTATCTAGATAATGAATGTAGCTGTGCAAACTATCGGAGGTAAGTCGCGGACTTGACCTTGAGGCACCTTGAGGCGTTCGGACGTCCGAGAGCTATCTGGCGCGCTGGATGTTTTTGTCATGTGCACATTGTCAGTCGCGGCTTATAGTATGTTTGCAGCTTAATTTCATGACTTTAGACCCCTTCCCCCTTCTTTGTCACAAGTAAAACAACAGTTCCTAAATACGTTTTATTTCGTTGCACACGGACAAGTTTATGCTAATAATAACAATTCTTATATCGGATTTTTCCATCAGTCAAAATCAATTGTCAAATATTAGAAATTAAAGCGTGATGTTTTTTTGGACTTGTGTAGTGTATAACAATATAATTATCTCAATCTCACCGTCCTCCAACCGCTGTATGAGCAGCCGCTGCTGCCGCAGCTGCGTCTGTAACAGCTCCTGCGCGCGCCGGTGCATGTCCAGCACGGCGGTGGTGGCGCGCGCGCGCAGCGCCGGCGAGCGCCTGCTGCCAGCCGGCGTCGCGCCCGGCCCGGGCTGCCCCGGCTGCCCCGGCTGCTGAGCGACCTGCGTCGGAGACGCCTGTTGGCCGTTGCTCTGCGCGTCTTTCGCCGCTTGCTGTGAATACGGTTCGCGTTAACGTTACATTGTATTGAGTGATATTGTTTTGTTCTGGAGGAAAATAATGGACATTAAAGCGTTATCAGAATATTAATGAGGTGTTTAGTGGTATATAAACGTAAACATAACAATTATGACTAAGAAACCAATTACTGAAAATATATTTTTAATGAGGATCAGTAAAGTTATAGCAAATTCTATAGAACTAGTATCCACGCGATTCTTTATGGCATATGAATGATATATCTTTTTGAATCATCCAAATCGGACCATTACTTACGAAGATATTAAGTAATAAACATTGCCGTTCCGGCCGCTAAAATTCAAACTACGCGGGCGCGTGTGACGTCACGATTACGGTCGCCGCCAGTTAGCCGCTGGCAGCGATACGGCGCGCAATGTTTTGTTTCGATAATTGTGACTTTGAAACAAATTAAGTGTCCCATTTGTGCCTAATTCACCTTTTAACTATGTATCAGTATTGTATAGTGCTTAAACGTTCAAACACTTCTATGAAAACGCCAAAAAAAACTATTTTTTAACGTGCCGAAAAACTCAAAACTTCGTAGAAAATGGTATTCCGTTGTAAAAAGACAATATATGATTTATCTTCAATAGTAACTGAGCTGGGAACCATATCTTTAACTTATATAAATTTCGTAGTTGTATCTATATAGCCAGCTGTGGTTGGGCTCCGTAACATTTTTTTTCAGTGGCAGATGGCTCCTCGCTGCGTCTATGGAGCCACATCAAAAATGCTACGCTATGTTTGCAGCCTCCCTTTTGAGCAGCACAGTCATGGAAATCCACCTTCTCTACCGTTCAGCACCAATACGCTTTACTTTTTAGGGTTCCGAAGTAAAATCGGAAGTATCGGAACCCTTGTAGTTTCGTCATGTCCGTCCGTCCGTCTGTAATTTTGCATGGATATACATATGTACACATTTATTAAAACTCCAGAATCGTGGAATAAAATACTGAAAAACTTTTGTTCAGGGTACCTCCCCTACAGGTGTGAGGATGAAATTTTTTATTCGTCGCGTACCCCGTAGTGTGGGATATCGTTGAAAAGGTCTTAGAAAAATATTATGGGTCTTCTAGGACCATGTTTGGATTTAGGGGTGCGTTTGCGAAATATTTGCCTTTATAGTGCTAATTTTGGTCGAGCCCCTACTACTACTCAAAGGATGATTTGTAACGATGAGTGAGAGGGAAATAAAAGCGGCCAAGTGCGAGTCGGACTCGCCCATGAAGGGTTCCGTAGCAGCAAGTAACATAATGAAAGGTAATTTGCGGTTTACGATTTATGACGTATTAAAAAAACTACTTATTAGATCTCGTTCAAACCAATTTTCGGTAGAAGTTTGCATGGTAATGTACATCATACATTTTTTTAAAGTTTAGAAGTTACAGGGGGGACACACATTTTACCACTTTGGAAGTGTCTCTCACGCAAACTATTCAGTTTAGAAAAAAATGATATTAGAAACCTCAATATCATATTTGAAGACCTATCCATAGACCCCACACATATGGGTTTGATGAAATAAAAATTTTGAGTTTCAGTCCTAAGTAGGTATGGGGAACCCCAAAATTTATTGTTTTTTTTTTCTATTTTTGTATGAAAATTTTAATGCGGTTCAGAGAATACATCTACTTACCAAGTTTCAACAGTATAGTTCTTATATGTAGTTTCGGAAAAAAGTGGCTGTGACATACGGACAGACAGAAAGACAGACATATGACGAATCCATAAGGGTTCTGTTTTTTGCCATTTGGCTACCGAACCCTAAAAAACAGCCATTGACAACCAATATTAAGGTTTCTGTCATAGATCATCAGCGTAGGGAACTATGCACTATAAAGCGCAAGTAGGTTAAAAAGCCATCCGCGAAATGATCTACATAATACCGAAAACAACATTCGTTTATCAATAAACTATAAACACTTCATTCATATGTTCTGAATATATCCCTGTACGTATACCTACTTTACATTCATTCTTTCTTACCCCTACCTACTACTAACAGCTTAGAAGTTAGACCTAAAGATTCCTAATAAGTACCTACCTACCAACAGTCAGCTTCAGAAACAGCTTAACATAATAGTAACTGTTTCGACGGTTTCCGAACAACATTATGACAAATTCAAGAAATATGTAACAAGGTACTAAAATGTTAAGCTACTTCTGATGATAACCGTACATGTAGATAAATAAACAGCATATAATTTTATATATATATAATTTCAGCATATAATTTCTAATATCATTTTTTTCTTAACTGAATAGTTTGCGTGAGAGACACTTCCAAAGTGGTAAAATGTGTGTCCCCCCTGTAACTTATAAACTTTAAAAAAATGTATGATGTACATTACCATGCAAACTTCTACCGAAAATTGGTTTGAACGAGATCTAGTAAGTAGTTTTTTTAATACGTCATAAATCGTAAACCGCAAATTACCTTTCATTATGTTACTTGCTGCTACGGAACCCTTCATGGGCGAGTCCGACTCGCACTTGGCCGCTTTTATTTCCCTCTCACTCATCGTTACAAATCATCCTTTGAGTAGTAGTAGGGGCTCGACGAAAATTAGCACTATAAAGGCAAATATTTCGCAAACGCACCCCTAAATCCAAACATGGTCCTAGAAGACCCATAATATTTTTCTAAGACCTTTTCAACGATATCCCACACTACGGGGTACGCGACGAATAAAAAATTTTATCCTCACAGCTGTAGGGGAGGTACCCTGAACAAAAGTTTTTCAGTATTTTATTCCACGATTCTGGAGTTTTAATAAATGTGTACATATGTATATCCATGCAAAATTACAGACGGACGGACGGACATGACGAAACTACAAGGGTTCCGATACTTCCGATTTTACTTCGGAACCCTAAAAAGTAAAGCGTATTGCTGCTGAACGGTAGAGAAGGTGGATTTCCATGACTGTGCTGCTCAAAAGGGAGGCTGCAAACATAGCGTAGCATTTTTGATGTGGCTCCATAGACGCAGCGAGGAGCCATCTGCCACTGAAAAAAAATGTTACGGAGCCCAACCACAGCTGGCTATATAGATACAACTACGAAATTTATATAAGTTAAAGATATGGTTCCCAGCTCAGTTACTATTGAAGATAAATCATATATTGTCTTTTTACAACGGAATACCATTTTCTACGAAGTTTTGAGTTTTTCGGCACGTTAAAAAATAGTTTTTTTTGGCGTTTTCATAGAAGTGTTTGAACGTTTAAGCACTATACAATACTGATACATAGTTAAAAGGTGAATTAGGCACAAATGGGACACTTAATTTGTTTCAAAGTCACAATTATCGAAACAAAACATTGCGCGCCGTATCGCTGCCAGCGGCTAACTGGCGGCGACCGTAATCGTGACGTCACAGCCACGCAGTGAACTTTGTAAGTAATTTGGTCATAACTTCGTCAATTTTTGTCGTAGAACAAAAATTTTTTCACTGTATGTTAAGGATTTCTTAGCTCTATAAATCTGCATTCTCAACTAAAAACGTTACGGATCCTCATTAAGGTGTTTGCCTTTTAAATAGGTCTTTTTTCTTTTGAAGCATTACATAGGGTTTTATAAAATAAAAAGATTTGTTGAGTTTTTCGTAGCTTTAAAAGTTACGGAACCAATGCTACTACTACTATAGATTTTTCTACCCTATTTCTTGGCTGGGAATGCATTATCACCTAAGATGTTACCTATGTCATATAAAAATCACTTGCATCATAAAAATCACAACTTTACCGAGACTATCATCTCCTCCCTCACCTTTTCCTTATCAGCCAGCGCCTGTTTGTTGTCGGCGGTGGCCTTGATGTTGTCGCGGTTGATGAGCACCTTGTTGTGCGACATGGGGTGCTGCGAGCCCGCGCGCTCGCCCGGCTTGCCGCCCGCCGCGTGCTGCGCCTGCCCGTGCTGCTGCCCGTGCTGACCGTGGCCAGAGGGCGCTGTGTTCTCTTGCTTGTTCTGAAGCCATTTACATTATGTATTAACGTTAATGTTGGCACCCAAGTTTCATGTGCAATAAATTAAATTAAAAATATATACATATATTTTGCACGCACCTGTAAGGTTTTAAAGTTATGTGCGTATTAAAGTTACCTATTGCTTGCTTCGGTGAATATGTGATTAATGTCCAATGCATACGATACGGGTATTTTCCTCTACGGGATTCCGCTGCGTATGCACTCGTATACATTTTCTATAAAACGATGTTTCCAAAACTTCACGCCCCGTCCCGTACGTGAAAAAACCCGTTACATATGCATTGGGCTTTAGACACAATAAACAATTGATTTTAAATAACAATACCTAAAAATTATATCACTTCTAAAAGAAAAAAAAAACAAGAACCATACATAACTCAATGGTCACATTCAGCGGTCCTGAACTAATCCTATTGATCCTACTAATATTATAAGTTTGTATGGATGTTTGTTGCTCTTTCACGCAAAAATTACTGAACAGATAATCATGAAATTTAACACACAGGTAGACCATAATCTGGGATAAGACATAGGGTACTTATTGTCCTGCCAAACGTGAGCACAGCCGCGGGAAGAGCGCTAGTATACTAAGAAAGAACGTACCTCAGGGTTATGCCAGAACACCTTGATGAACCGGTTGTTGAGCACCGCCTCGGTGCTCTTGTACGCCACGTTCGCCTCCGTCGGGTTCGAGAACGTTATGAGCGCGCCCTCCGGGTCTCCCTCGTAGCACACCTGGGAAACATTACAAGGGATTAGCTTCACATTTATTTAGTCAATTTAATAATGTGATATTAGTAATTGATTCTGTTCTTTTATATTACGGTCATGTTTAATTAGCGTTAATGGGCACATTAAGAGCTAAGAAGAATTTGTTAACAACGTGGGGGCACGTAGCTAATATTTCTAGCTACTTCTAGCTTCTATGTCTTTAAGTTATCGCGATACAATCGCGGTAAGTAGGCGCACGTTTTTGCGACTTGCATTTGCGAATGCATCGCTTCTGTCACCATATAAGTAGCCGTGAGCGAACTTTCTTAGCTGCGCTGCAAGGCTGTAGGTAACCTTCGAACGTATCCGCCGCGCCTGGCTGTAGGTAACCTTCGAACGTATCCGCCGCGCCTTTTGATATTGCGCTTGGAATTGGTCTTGTGACGTCAGATTTTTTTTACCATAGTTACACGTATTTCGATAAGAAGTGTTTATCCACTACAGCTCTAACTTCGATCATTGAAACTAAACAAGCACAGTTCCGAACGAAATAAATAGATTTTGCTGACTGTAGTTTTTCGTTTCATGTCACGCAGCTGTTATTGAGAAAGAGGAAATTAGTCAAACTGACAACTATCAAATGTGTGTTAAGGTGCTCCCTCACCGGGAGCATTCACGTGTAATGTAACATTATAGATTCGTCTTTGAGCATTACATTACAATACTACCTCCCTGACTGACGAGCATTCGCGTGTAATGTAACATTATAGATTCGACTTTGAGCATTACATTACAATACTACCTCCCTGACTGACGAGCATTCGCGTGTAATGTAACATTATAGATTCGACTTTGAGCATTACATTACAATACTACCTCCCTGACTGACGAGCATTCGCGTGTAATGTAACATTATAGATTCGACTTTGAGCATTACATTACAATACTACCTCCCTGACTGACGAGCATTCGCGTGTAATGTAACATTATAGATTCGACTTTGAGCATTACATTACAATACTACCTCCCTGACTGACGAGCATTCGCGTGTAATGTAACATTATAGATTCGACTTTGAGCATTACATTACAATACTACCTCCCTGACTGACAAGCATTCGCGTGTAATGTAACATTATAGATTCGACTTTGAGCATTACATTACAATACTACCTCCCTGACTGATAAGCATTCGCGTGTAATGTAACATTATACGGGAAGTGGAGCGCATTGATGTTACAAGTTGTTTCAAGATATTACACATTGTATCATTACAAGGTGTGCATTGTAATGCTCGGTTCTCCTCCTTCACTGATGTAATGCTCAAATCTGTAACGTTACATTACACGCGAATGCTCCCGGTGAGGGAGCACCTTTATGTTTCAGATTGATGATAATATTTTTGTTTTTCTTTAAACTTGTCGTGTTAAAGGCCGTGGATTGGAAATAGTACTGTATGTAAATATTAATCGCTTCGAATTGAGCAACTCGCATAATTTTGATAGAACTTCACATACAGGTAAGTTTGTTTTATTCATAATTAAAGTTCCAGCGCATTTACAAAACGCAAGGCATTAACCAACTATCACAACAGCAGTGGCAAGAATCTCACCTGTATGTTGACGATCTTGCCGAACTTGCTGAAGTGGTTGTTGAGATGCGTGATGTCATTGAGGCCGCGGGGGACTTTTTTCACCTCCAACGAGCAGTTCGCCGCGTTCGCCGGGAGGGGGGGACGCGCCGGACCTGGGGGGAACGAGCTCGTTATTGTTAAAGTTCATTGATAATTTACATTAAATATATAAATAGTGATATTGTTCCTAACATTTAAGTTTTAAGAGTTAAGTGTGGGACATAATGCATACCATGCATACCAAGTCTGTTGTAATCGAAGTTCTTCTTCATGGGCGGCGGGTGTCTCGGCTGGTTGACCGGCATCACACCCATCGGGGGCTCGTGTCTTACTCTGCAAATAAATATAACAAACTTTATTACAGGCCGATATATTTCATTTTTCATTCATTTTCATTCATTTAGAATTTTATTTTGTTGACATTTTATATTATTTTACAGTTTTATTATTTATTAGACCCATATATTGTGACGATTTGCATGCCCACGTGAACCACGTATATGCTTGTACTATGTTGTGGCAATAAATTACTTATGCCTATTATACTATTATTATACTATTTTGACTTGTTTTTTTAAATAGTGCACTGACTTACTATTAGCTTATTCACTCTACTCTTAAAGACACATTATAGGCACCCAGGCGAGGTGTCATGCCTGGAGAGCGACCGTGCTTGGACTAATCCTTTTAAGAACTTGTACACAACTACACATGCAAGCGACGTAGAAACCTTCTATAGCGTGATTAAAGTCATGCGTGACGTCTCTCACCTCGGTATCGGCACGAGTTCCCGCGGCGTGTGCGGTGCGTGCGGCGGGTGGGGGGGCGGCAGCGAGAGGGGGGGACCGAACGGGGTGAACCCAGCCCCGCACCAGATGTCCGGCGCTTGGGGGTTGTATTCTGGAATAATTATAGGGAATATTGATTATGGTTGTGTTGAGGTGGCCAAGAATACTAAGCTTTCGAGCAAACAATTTGAATACGAGCTCCGACGGCGCAACTCACACAACGCACTATGGCAAGAAAGGGTTTGCGTTCGATTTTCACCTATGTAGACAGCCGACAAACGAACAGACGCGCCACCTAATAGCATATGACTTCGTCGTATTTCTAAATACTTATCAAACAATACATACGTCATCACAGCATCACATCAGTCAGTATGGCTAGTGGTACAGGCTGTAGTGTGGCAGTGTGTGCTGATCGGGCAAGGGGTAAAGTAGTAGAGGCTAGTATCACAATGTGTACTGTCGCAGTGTGTAGTGTCGCAGTGTGTAGTGTCGCAGTGTCTAGTGTCCCAGCATCCAGTGTCTCAGTGTGTCAGCGTGTGTGGGTGCGTACCGGGCACGGGCGGCGGCGGTATGAGCACGCGGGTGAGCGCCGCGTCCTCCAGCACGACGGGGTCCACGCCGTGGTCCCACTCGCACAGGTCGCCGCGCATGCAGTACCCCTTCACTGCCACATGGAACATGTACAGTACAATTATACAGCTGCATATCCACTTGAGCGTGCCGCGGGCTGCAGAAAATTCAAGCGTCTTCACTTGAGCCACATACAAGCATCGTGGCAACAAGCCTCAACCTAGGCCACAGTCTCTCAGTTTCGTACAACCGTCTTCACTGAAAACTCGGCTCTCACTGAGGCGCCTTTGAGAACGGACGTTTACCGACATGGTTTGACTCGCAGCGCAGCCGCATCGTTTGGTTTAAGTCGCGGCTAGCTTCGACTTGCGGCCCGGTCTCCAGTTATTCTGCCGCGACTTGAGGCAGCTGCTCGTCCCACGGCTGCCTCAAATGGATACGCGGCTTACTAATACTAATCTCAAGGACTCGCGGCAAACGGTGCCATAAACCATTTTTTCATAAAGATGCGCACGCGCATGTTTACCGGACTGTCGATAAATGCAATGTGCGAGTCATAATAATTAATTATACTCTTGCGTAATTACATATTATGTAATCTTTGAAGGAGGAATTAAAACCCATTGTTATCGTTTAACATCCGTAACCAAACCACGCTCAATGCGTAATAAATCAAAATCATTTATTGAATATCACAGTAATACGTACGAATAAACAACACGACAAAAGTGGTAACCTGGCATTTACTTTGATATACTTAAAATATTCATTAAAGTATGACAATGACATAATATAAATGTATCGTTGGCAGGGTACCACGTCCCATACGTTGTACGAATTTTATCTGGTCGGGGACTTCGGTTCAAAAATTCTAATCTAAATCGTTTATTCATGTAAATATCACTGATGCACTAATGCACGTAATTGTTTTTAATCTACCACCACCACCGAACATTTTCGTACGGACGAAACGTCAGCAAGCTCACAATACAACAGTGAAACACTCACCGTCAAAGTCTCTACACCTCCGTTTGTAGGGATCGATGTGATCCAACCGCGAGTCCGGGTGCGGCGACAACGAACGGTCCCTCGACCTGTCGCGTGACCTGTTCGCAAGTAATACCGTTTAGTTCTAAATGACGTCACAATGAAAATTACCGCAGACTCTTATAACTACATCAATGGCATACATAGAACATTGACCTTTATTTACTGCTGTTTTGCGGACATATTTATTAATCTATCTATCTATCCATAAGTTAGCGTCTAATATCGCCTACGCACACTATAATGTCGTAAGTTATTTGAAAAAAGGCGAGAAAAAAAAGGCTTAAAACGAGCTTTCGTTGAAGTCCAGCGAAGCATTATCGATTTCTTTGGTGATACGCATATCCATAGGCGAAGATGACCACTTACCATTAGGTCATAAAACAATCTCTTGGAAGCACTATAAAATACATATTTATAAACAAGTCAGCCATCACTCACCGTTCTCTGTCTCTGGAGCGAGATATCCTGTCCCTATGGTCACGATCTCGCGACAACCTGTCTCGCTCCAACTCCCGCGGCACACGCAGTCTGTCTCTCTCTCGCTCGTGGTCGCGGATCGGTGACCTTGACCTGTACGATGCAAGTAAATGAAGGAAATTATTTAAACTGATAACACGTCGTATATTAAGTAAAAAATATAATTATAGTAATGTCAGTTTCAATAAAGTAAAAATATGATACTACGATAATAAACCAAAATGTTATTTTTTATTTTATTTGATGAATTAAGATTTAGCTGTCCAGAATTAGAAAATAAGTCAATTGGATCCCGGTTACATATTCCCGTGGGACGATTGGGCCGTTTACATATTTATGATTTCGTTCTGTAAAAACAGTTTTCCGCAAACAAAGCCGCGGATGGAAACTAGTGTGCCACCAAGTTATCTGTAAAATGGTGAAAATTGGAACTAATGCCGCCCCATTCATAAGTTCTTTGTGTTCATTCATTGACATTTACTACGTCTCGAATTGCGTCCAATGATTGGTCCAATGCGTCCGACAGCGCCCTCCGTCAATTCACAGTTAAGTTGGTGGCACTGTCAATACACTCACTTGGATCTGCTAGTCTGTCTGTCGCCGACCGCCGGCGGTGGACTCCTGTTCCGGTAGCGTCCTCGGGGCGACGGGGACCTTGAAATTGGACGTCTGTCAACAAACAAGTACTGAACGCTCACACTCAGCACCGCAGGTAGCTTGGACAAAGTAAATATGACCAAAAGTATGTCCAAAGTTAGTATAAAAGATAGTACTACTCCGTTTTTGACACGAGTCTTATTTGGTAAACAATCTTGGCACAATTTTTTTATGGAAATAATAATTTTAATCAGTAGTTTAAAAAAAATATTGATATTAAACAGGAATTTGTTTTGGCATTAAATTATCTGACTTTAAATTATTTTCAATTTGTGTTAGCCTTATTTTTAAATTATAAACGATAAAATATAGAACTAAAAAGGAGACGCCTACAAAAATTTACTACCCTCCCATGATTGAGGAGGCCTGCATCACACGACACCACACTGCATCTGTGTGGATTGGTGGAGATGCCTAAGTCAATACTGGCCGGAAATAATTAAATAGTAATATAATAAAATAGCAATTATTGATTTATAGTAGAGTTAGTAAATGTTATAAACATTGTAATGATAAATTGAAGCTAAGCAAACACCATTATGAGTCATGGTATAGCAGATGATGCCATAAGACTTTTATTAGGAAAGCTAAGATGATATTATATAATTTTGGATTGATTTGGCTTTATAAGCAGTGACAATATTCTTTTATTTTCTATGAGCTATATAGTCAAACATGTGTACATTAAAAAATAAGTAGTAACTAATTTACCAACAAATTTACCCGAGATTATGGACAGATAAGTATGATTACTGATAAAAAATATAAACACGACGGATTGATAACCTCCTCCTTTTTTTAAGTCGGTTAATTATAAACAGCTGTTAGGGTGCTGCACACATATTCTGCTCGGCACATCTCAATTTGCAGTTTTAGACAATATTTGTTAAACAACAACCGCCAGACCATGCCGAACGGACCATACGTGTAGCACACCACATACAGCAAGCCATGCATGACGTTAGTGATAGTGTTAGTAGTGTTAGTGCGCCCGTTACCTCCGCTCGTACCTCCGTCCGTCCGCGTTGTGCTCCGCGTCGCGCGCGTGGCGGCGCGCGCGCGTGCGCCGCTCCCACGACCGCGACTGGCGGCGCCGCCGCTCTTCCTTGTCGCGGAGCTGAAGATGTTTTAAATATAGTAAATATAAGAAGAGTGTTATACGTTTGACGTGTCTGTGTATCTGTATGTTCGTCTGTGGCATCGTAGCTCCCAAACGGATGAACCGATTTTGATCTAGTTTTCTTTGTTTGAAAGGTGACTTAATTGAGTGATTATAGCTATTTTTAGTGTAAATACAAATGTTGGGGGTTTTTTAAATTTAATTTTTTTTAGACAACAAACGACCCTTCTCTTAGTCACCATGGTCGTCGCCAACAGACATCAGTAACACCATCGGTATCAGCGATGTATTGCCAAGAAAGAAAGAGCACTTAGTAAAGTCCCCAGCGGGAACATGACATATGTACATACATACGCTTTGGTTGCTGAATCAAGTAAAAGGGTGGTAGCTTGCGAAAAAAATATTATTTCTATCTGATCGTGATTTAAAACGATTTGCTTTTTTCAGTAGCACATACATTCTCATGATCTAAACCAATCCCGAATTATTAACACGATTAAACCATAAAAATATTCTGTCATAGACTAGAATCTCATAAAAGTAGATATTTTAGTAAAAATATAATAAAAAAATTATCACCACACCTTTTCGATTAAAACGCGAAACATGTTTATGTTACACTACACATAATAATTATTTTATATGTGTAACTCACAGAATCCCCCCTGCGATCTCTCCTTCTGGGTGGCTGATCAACTGGCTCTTCTAGAAGTTGGGTAAGTGGTAACACCTGAAATAGATGAAAACATTACTTCTGTTTCTGCTATGTCACTTGTTGACACTTTTCTGATTTTTTTTTACATTTTCTTCTAGTCAATTTAAATTTGAAACGAGAGAAACTAAACATTCAAAGTGCAAAACGGTCAGTCTCGCTATGACCATGATCAATATAACTGGGTGGAAATATCAGTAAAATAATATAATCGTGAACAAACATTTCAAAATGGTAAGATAATTAAATTCAAGACTCTACATTCAACATTATCAACCAATAGGCATGATGACAGTAAGTAAAAATCACTATTATGTATTTATTTAATGAAACCCTATTAATGGATTACAAAACACGCATTTATCGTATTATTATGAGCGAGATTAACAATATTTTTGATAAAATAAAACTACAAAATACGGCAAGCCGCCATATTAGCTTGAACGCCAATCAGTCTCAATTAGCGCGAATTACGTCACACTTCTTAAAACAAATGAATATCACCATACTAATAATGACGTAATGACTTTTGTTTTCCTGAGGACTGACGTCACCACCACGCCATGACAGTTTGAAGCGTTTTGGTGCGAATTTTAAACTTATCATTTGAAATGTATTTATTTTATACTAAACCTTATTTTTTTGCGGAAATATGATATACATACGTTGTAATTATAATATATTTCCCAACAATATAGAACAGTATTTCAAAATCAGTCATCATGCCTATTAATCAACTTTTTTTTAATTGACAGTTTCTGTAGGCCCTAGCGACGTTTACAACATTACGCGGACACAGGGACAACCTTGGAAAGGCTCAGCAGAGAAGACAATTTTTGCGAGGGCACCTCGTTTGGGATTTATTAACTGAACTACTTGGTAACGCAAGTACTTTACTTGTGCATGGACAAAAACAATCCCACCTTGGTTAAAGTCTGTTCCTGATGTGGCGGCGGGTGGGGGCGCACGCTCCGCTGCACCACCACGCGGTGTCGGGGGGCTTCGACTCGCGTCGGCGCCGTGCCCGGCGAGCGCGGCCGCTCTGTCACCGGCTGATGTATCGTGTCTGGAATTGATACTAGAACACATTATTATACGAGTAATACAATCGTTGCGTACATACGGCCGTTCTCAATATTCTATCTATCGATTATCCCGAAGTCTGTTGTGTAGCAAAAATCTATTGTGTAATCAATTATCTTTACATAGATATGATTATTATTGAAATCAGCCATTACTGTGTACCACAAACTATTAATACACATGTACAGACAGCATAAGAGTTATGTATATATGGCATTATAAATAAACATTTCGTAATATTTAATATTTATTATACATATGTATTGATTACAGAATGTTTGTGTAAACTAATTATCAATGTTACATCATACCTTACGTATATATGTAGCATTTAACATTTATAATAACTGAAATACTCTGTAATAATGAAACATTAGGGAACATTTTTTAGTATCATGACCTGCATACAAGAGTTACTCTTGCTGTGTGTAACATCATACACTCAAACACTCACCATTCCCATTGGTCTCGGGCTCGATGACCTCCTGCTTGAGCTCGGGCTCCTCGGGCGCCGGCGACGGCTGCTCGGCCTCCACCACCGGCTTCAGATACTCCTGGCTGTCCAGCGCCTTGAACAACATCTCCACGAACGGCTTCGTCTCTGGAATGCATAGAATCAATAGATAGAATCATGAATAGCATGATTATATCAATAGTAGGTATTTTTTTTTCTCTTTTCCAGTTTTCATTTGTGGGTCTTTAAGATTATTTTAAAAAATGCTAATGGTTACTGAGTGACAGACAACGCACTGCTTATACAATACAATGAAAGGATTTTTGACAATTTATTCAGCTAATAGAATACGAAACAATTTACAATTTGTAGTTTTTACTTAAAGCAACGTCGCGGTGTCGCTCCTGTTCGTCAATAAAATGTCTCACACTCACCCTGCTGCAGGAAGACGTCCAACTGATCGAGCATGCCGTCGCGCAGCTCGTCCAGCGGCTTGTCCTTCTTCACCAGCGCGTACACATACTTGGCGAGCGCCGCGGGATCCGCGTCACACCTGTCCGCAATAACACATTCGTCGTTAGTTAGCGTCTAGGACACACAAGCGTGCGTACATTATCTCAGATAATGATTAAGTAACACGACGCTTGAAAGGCAAAAATTACCAAGCGACATGTTGACAACTTTACACTAGAGTATTTTAGTTTTTAATTTTAGAAGAAAAAAATTCGTAAAAAATCGCTTTAATAAGCATTTAAACTGCATTTAAAATTCATTGGTATGAAGTATCTATGACTAAACTTTTTTCTAAAATTAAAAACTAAAATGCTGTAGTGTAAAGTTGTCTACATGTCGCTTGGTAATTTTTGCCTTTCAAACGTCGTAACATTATTTACGGATTACAATTCGAATTAAGATGCAATTAGTAATCCGTCCGACGTCCTTTGTATCGTCTACATATCAATAAGTGAAGCACGGTATGACAAACTTACTGAAAAAAGAGGATTCCGAATAAAACGAATAATACATCACCAACGACTTGCTCGTAAAGAAGCAATAAATAATGCGATAGCAACATAACATTACAAAGTAACGCCTAACTAAAAGTTAATATTTAAATAGTCAATTATTTATTTTCCACTTATCTAATTAACAGCAGAGATAAATAATTGTAGTTGAATCGTTTGTATTATTACAAAATATTATGACTTAATTATCACACTCAATTTGTGACTATTCTAAAAACTAATGACACGTAGTACCACATAGTAGTAATTAAAGAAGTAAATTAATTCATAGCTTAACTAATTCTTTCTAGATGCGTTTAGAGTTTAGACAGAGCAATCGTGTGGGTGAGATGCATTGCCAGATTTCGTTCTGGGAAACCCAAACTCTGCATTCGGCGTTAAAGGTTGAAGGACCATAACATCGTAAAATTCCTTTGCCAGTCCGACCCTAGGACTTGCAGGACCCTCAATCACTCCGCCGCGCCGTGTCCGTCTTCGAGCAGGATCGGCCCACTACCGATCCACTCCTTATAGGTTTTCTTTCTAGAAACAAGTTGGTTTTGGCTTCTCGAGCATGTATTCTCGATTAAAATTTTATAGGGAAAATTATGCGCGGCCGCATAATTCCGGTCTATATGTATTCTTCATTCTGTATATCTGTCTGTACATATACATACAGGTACATACCTACTAAATATACTACATATAATATAATATTTTTATGTGTATTACCAAAAATGGCCTACGAATACTAAACCAAAAAGAGTTATGTAATTAATGTGGATGCATCCAAAGAGATGTTCTACAATTAGCCCGGTGGGCAAGCCGCCATTGCCGCCAGTGTCATTGCCCGCTAAAACTGCAACACCACAGACCGTTGCTAACATTACAGTTGTGAAAGAGAAAGTTCATGACTCACGGCACAATTTGCAGTCGGAAGATGTTCCGAACGAAATCAGTTTCCTGTCCAATCCAATTGGTGTAACTATACTATTTAAATTATAATGTGATGGACGAGACTGTATCTGTCCTTCGTGATTGGTTTAATATTAAATAATCTGGCTTCAACCTATTAATGACCCACTACTGGGCATGGGTCTCTCCTCGTGAGGAGGCTTAGAGCATACTCCACCACGCTGCGCCAGTGCGGATTGGTGGACGGAAATAATCTAAATGTTACCAAAAATCAAAGTAGTTGAAAGTTAATCGACTACAACTCATTAACTACTTGCGTTGACCTAGCCTTGAATTTTTTCACATATCCAACACCAACCGTTTCGCCGGCAGGAGGGTAGGGAGAATTTGACTATAACCAAAATTGGCACACACAATACGTGTAGGGGAAGTACTTTGAAAAGATGATTTTTAATATTTTCTTCTACCATTTTGTCAACGTAATAAAATGTTATGTGTATGTATACTAATTTACAGATTTCTATTAAGGGTTTATGAGCTTAGCTGAGACGATTATTAGATTAATTTAATGAATAACGAGACCAGAAATGCACATTATGATTTGAACAATAATAATGTAACTAAAACTTTTCACAGGACATAATGTCCTGGACACAATACAGAATTGTATTCACTTTTCCAAGTGAGAACTCTGCGCACTTGTTTACAGATACCTAATATCGATCTTCGAGTAGGGATATCGATTAAAAACATCTATTCTTACGAGCTAAACCAAATCGGTCGATACATGTGTCAAGTGTTCACGTGTGGCCGAGTGAGCTATTTTTACATTTTCTACAACGATAATGAATTATATTAATTATATAGGGATTTTCTGATGTTGATCATGGTATTCTACACCATGAATACCATGATCCACATATGAAAATTTAAACCACAGTATAAATATTACATCCCTTTACTGTGGCTAAACCAAATCGGTCGATCCATGTGTCAAGTGTTCACGTGTGGCCGAGTGAGCTATTTTTACATTTTCTACAACGATAATGAATTATATTAATTATATAGGGATTTTCTGATGTGGATCATGGTATTCTGCACCATGAATACCATAATCCACATATGAAAATTTAAACCACAGTATAAATATTACATCCCTTTACTGTGGCTAAACCAAATCGGTCGATCCATTATGTCAAGTGTTCACGTGTGACCGAATGAGTTATTTTTACATTTTCTACAACGATAATTAATTATATAATTATATAGGGATTTTCAGATGTGGATTATGGTATTTTGCACCATGAATACTATAATCCATATGAAAATCTCTATACCTATGTATTCTGTGGTGTAACGAAGTAATTAAACATAACTTAGGACAAACAGGGCAGGGGATACAATGCGACACATCTTAACACGTCATTATTTATATAAATTTTTCTATCGTCTGTTTTTTTTAAGTTTTGTAGAAGCCAAATTAGGTATTAAGTACACTTCTAAACATTTTAGTATTATTTATCTGTGGCTTGGTTGGCTTTAACCCATTAATAGCCCAATAGCCCACGCTGCTTCAATGCGGATTTGTGGAGAGGATATAGTGGCCATCCCAAATGACGGAAGTTATCATGCCGCCTGAGGGTCTCCGACATGACTTAACGATTGTTATTTTACGATAAAACCGGGACCGACGTTTATACGTGCCTTCCGAAGGACGGAAACGCTCAAGAAAATTTGATACTAGCCGCGCCCGCTGTTGCTTACTTCGCGATCACTTATGATCGACAAAGCAGCCAGATTTATTAATATAGTACGACAAATATAATTTAAATTAAAGTGTCTGTCTGTGATTACAAAATAACTGTTTTCTCAAGTGCTTATAGTTATTTACACGATATTACAATATAAACAAACTTTTTTTTGTCTTTCGTCTTTCCGTATGTCCAGGGTAATCTCTGGAATGGCAAGGTCGATTTTAATGGGGCTTTCACTGGAAGATAGTGGAAGTTAGCCTATAATTATGTTGCCTTATAACCAGAGGAGGTTATAAAGCAACATATTATAGGCTACTTTTTATCCCAGATTTCTCCGGCTCGAAAGGATCAGGATTATTAACGCAGGCAAAACGCGGGTACAGCCAGTTTCGAAATATAAAGGGTATCTGTATTGTGTGTAGCCGAACGCCAAGTTCAATAAATTTTGATTCTATACTTTCTGTCAACTGTTAATCTTAATAGGCTGGCATATTTGCAACATGATTGAAGGGCTAAGTGTAAAAAGGGTTTAAGTAACAAAAACAATAATTCGAGATAAATGCGTTTGAAAGTCAAGACTTCATTTTCGTCATATTCTTAATATTGAACTTCAAATCTGTTTTTTATGATTGTGTACTTGTACTTTAAATCCTTATTTTGTTTACAGTGAGGTGGAAGGTAGAAATTCTTAGAGATTCAAAATTTAATAAAGCGTTTTACCACTAGATCATTATGCATAACGTGTATTTTAATCCTTTTAATCCTAAATATCTTCGTATATATTGAATTATCCACTATAAAACCTATGCCATAAGATTAAGAATCGAAAGACGAATTCAACGATACCAATAACTCTATTTCAGTAATTTCATCAGTTGAATCCTTTTTACACTTACCCCTTTAATTATGATTTTTCAACTGAATGTCACGTCAATTATGAATAAAATTATGACATAATCTATGATATAAAATATTGTAAGAATAACAACCATATCTGTTACGAGATAATATCTAGATGTTACAAGGTAACTGAAGAGTTATTTACGAGTAGGATAACTAAACTTGCTCTATTTTAGGTGCTGTTCGTGATAACATAAATCGTTGTAAACACAATTATTGTTTCTAATTGACCCAATAATACCGTACGGACATTCTTTAGCCGTGCAGGACTGCCGAACCTCTAGGTATTTGCAGCACTAGATGCACCCTAGTAATTACGTGTATTTTTTTATTATTTACTTTTATAACCAAAGTTATAATTATAGTTACTTTAATAATTATAGACCATACGTTTTAATATAAGTTATTATGACGCAAACGCGTATACTGTCTGACAGATGGTCAATTCTCACACCAGATGGTTAATGGTCACAGTCGCCAATGGCACACCCGTGAGTGTTCAGAATATTATAGGTTAATTACCTACTCTTTTCTTTTCTAACTCAATTCCTAAGTGAATATCACAATCACAACACAATGGCGATCCACTGTCGCGGATCACTCCTCGTACCTATTAAGAGGATTCGAATTTCGAATCATGCTCCACCTCATGTTTGCCTGCTATTTCCATTAAAAAATGTATCGTCTGTTGATTCGTCGACTATTATTGACATATTAGCTATTGTTGTACCTCTTGCAGAAGAAAATTTAAACAGTGAATTTTTTTTCCTATTTTTTGTAAAATTTTGAAAAAATGAAAAATACGTTTCATCAATTTAAGTTAGGAACATATTTTGTTGCAAATTTGAAGCAAATCGGTTGATGTTTTAAAAATATTCCTTTTAATTTTCCGGGATAAAAAGTGTCCCCACGACGACGTTTTTGCTCCTAGTGCAATTTATTGTTCTAAAAAAATGCATAGTCTGCGTCGATAGGTATGAGGATCAAATCTACTCGTTATCACACGATTGGCACGAGCAGTCGAACTGTGAATGCTTCTCTGCAATTAGCAATGTGATTGCTAGTAATGAGTAAGTAGGGGATTCGTTTCTTCTCCGTGCACTACAATAACATATTTTTTGATTTAATCATACGTTTACAGGGAAGGGACTACTTGCAGATATCACTGTACCACTTTTTATAAATAGATGTTTAGGGTATGAGCGTTACGAAAACGCTCGACCCGTGAGTCAATTGGATATAATTAGATAGCGATGCATCCATCCGTCGACTCGCCTCTAGTTTTAATTGGATTGAAGGAAAAACGTATAGTTCGCGTGACGTGAAAATACGTAAACACCTGATTTGCATCCGTTTTCGTCTGTTACATTCTAGTTAACAATGCATTATACATAATATATTTTCTAGGACACATATACATTTCTGTCATTTCCGAATATGTACCTAACTTACACATATTATATTATTTGACTAGCTGTCTCGGCGAACTTCGTATCGCCTATCAGTGAATATACTTTGTTACTTTTAACTTTTATAGTTCTGGTAGGTTTAACAAATCAGAGATCATTAAATTCCCTCCCTCTATTACCTATCTATCCTCTATTATATATCTATCTACCCCCTTAATTAACTCTTTGGGGATGATTTTCTAAAAAAACGCATTACTGTTAAATTTTGTTTCTAATCTTGAGCTAATATATCAATTTACATGATTTTAAATTCAAAAATTACGAAGTTGCGTACTAAGTTCCATCCCCTAAAACCCTTGAAGGGATGGTTTAAAAAAAAATGTGTTAAAATTATTTTTTGTTAATAACTATAAACTAACATAAAAAGGAGGTGGCCAACATGTGCCCCGGAAATGGTTAAAATACGTTTATTTGTACAAGGTTTTAGTCCTCTGAAAAGACATGTATTCCATTTATTTTAACATAACTAGAATTTTAATTTTCTTCTGAACTCCGCAGCGAGTAGTTACAATAAATTAACAATAATAATAAGTTGTATTGTATACACTTAATTTTATACTACCTCCATTGCTATCACTGGAGGTTGACAATTGACTGACAGAAATGCCAATGTCTGCTATATTGCCATTTGCCAAATGCCAAAAGAAGATTATTGAGTTCGATTTCTGCAAAATAATAATTGTGTTTGATTATTTGCCATGAGGTGCATTAATTGCGCGGTTGATATTGAGCGCATGGCACGTCACTCAATATCTTCGGTAGCAAGAAACCTTCAATCCATATTGGTAGAATGGATCACTGCAGTACAGGTATGGCATTTTCACGTGATGACATTAGTTTGGTATTTGGGGTGGGCACGTCACCAAGATCACATAGAAACCCAGACATAGAAGCATCATTCTTAAATTCTATATTAATTACTGCTGATCTTGAATAGAGAACAAGTAGATGGGTACACCAGATAATCAGCAAATGCCAATTATTTACCCTGTTTGATACTATTGTTTTAATTCCTCAATTTTTACATATGTGTACTAAATGTACCTATGTGTACTAATGTATATAATTAAACACTTAATAATATCAATGTGCAGTTTGATTTATATTGCGTTTGCTTGTGCATATTTCCAGGTAGGTTAGGTGACAAGCTGTTAATACATATATTTTATTTAGTACTGCTGGTACTTGTTTTTGTATGAATATAGTCATAATTAAAGTAAAATAAATAAATGAATTATCCAAAAGATAAATAGTATTTATTAAATATTTAAAACACTTTTCCACGATTACTTATGTTTTTCAGAAATTCAATCTACAAGAGCTAAACGTGCTCGTAAAAGGAGAATCCCGAGTTCTACAGATTTTTATTGATAAAATTATTAAAGTAGATAGTGTAAGCTTTAATGTAAGGTAAAAATAAAATGTGTACATTATACTTCACAAGTGGGGCAAACGCCCATACAGATGTTGGCCACCTCCTTTCTTGTTTATAACTCTAACACTGACAAAGTTGGTTTGTATGAAAGTGTCTTCAAACCCCTATTTTAACCCCTTAGCGGATGAATTTCCAAAAATCCGATAGCCTATAGCCTTCCTCGATAAATGGACTATCAAGCACAAAAAGAATTTTTCAATTCGAACCAGTAGTTCCTGAGATTAGCATGTTGAACCAAACAAACAAACAGGGTAAAAATTGTATATAAGCGTATAGTTAAACAGGGGAGGGGGAGGTAAGAGGGAGGGGGAGGGAAAGGGGGAGGGGGAGGAGGAACGGGAAGGAGAAGAAATTTTGTGGTCTCTGATTTGTTAAACCTACCAAAACTATAAAAGTTAAAAGTAACAACAAAGTACATTCACTGATTGTTAGGCGATACGAAGTTCGCCAAGACAGCTAGTATAATATAAAACACAAAAAACAAAAAATGTTTATACGGATGTCCTTTATATAGACTCTGTAACCATAACCAATGTGCCAATATGCCTCAAAATGGTTTCATTTGAAAGGCAATAATCTGAAGGTGGTTCGAGACTACTAAAACAATGCATTAGGAACAGTCAATTTTCCACTTTTCCCATAGAACAATTTGAAGATAATATGTAAAGATGACCCACATCAACGTCAACACGAAAACACTGTTCTGTCATTCTCATCAGAATTTTTTTTTGCATAGTGGAATGTGACATGAGAATTTTATATATTAGATAATATGTATTGTATTGTAATACAAATACATTTATTAAGTTGAAAAATAGGATTATGGTCGAATTTTGACTTCAGACCAACTGGTAGATAAGGAGATAAAAAAAATCTCATAAATAAGAAGATAAAAACTCCTCATCTACCACTTTATTTACATCTGTGCTTTCACCAATATGCACTGAAGCAGCTTGGTGGTACAAGGCTATGAAGAGTGACCCATGCCCATTAGTGGGTCATTAATGGGTTGCCAATACATATCGACGGTTAAAAGGCTAATTGATTCAAGCGCCATCCTGGGCGATATTGAGTTATATACATCATTGGAATCGGCGAATTTTTCCGCGTCGATTGAGCCGGGTTTGAGCTTAATCTGAGCACTTTTTTGGCGCTTGGCTCCATGATAAATTTGGGTATCATTTTTGCTTACGTGGTATCAAGTGTAGCGAATTTGGTGGTTTTTTTCAAAGCATGTATATAGACCCACGAAAAAAAAGGGTTTTTCTTACTATTTGTAGTTTAAGCCATTTATCCTCGGATGGAATGAAATGGTATCGGCATTTGAATTCTTTTTACTTGATCTTAAATAATTAAACAAAGGATGTTAATTCCTTTTTGCTTGAACCAGATTTATTAGTGTATGTAACTTAAATCATTTTACCTTGAACATTCAAACATTATCTCTGTCGCTTGAATCAATCTTACCTGAACTAGTATATTGAAGAATATGACTTGTGCTAATTTTTCTTGACCAGTTTTAAGTCTTTATATCATTTAGAACCATTTTCTTTAAGCAAGAAATAAATGTCTGCATGCTTGACTCCTTTATGTTAGTTTATTAATTAAACTAATATCGTACTTCAGTCAGTTTACTCCTTTTACCTTGCATTAAAAATGGCGTTTAAATCACAAGCAAAAGAACACGAAACAACGCAGGTAGGTACAGTAGAACCTCGTTAAGTCGAACCTCGATAAGTTGAAAACCCCCAAATCTCGAAAAAATGTTTTGTTCCCTTCCCCGTCATACACCAAAACCTCCATTACTCGAAATTAATTTGAGTCATTACTCCTTGAACAGTTTACAACTAGGTGAGCGGTTTAAATCATTTATCCATGAACAATTTACAACTAGGTGAGCGGTTTAAATCATTTATCCATGAACAGTTTACAACTAGGTGAGTGGTTTAAATCATTTATCCATGAACAGTTTACAACTAGGTGAGTGGTTTAACTCATTTATCCATGAACAGTTTACAACTAGGTGAGTGATTTAAATCATTTATCCTTGATCTGTTAAAGAAGTCATTGTACACTTGAATTATTTTGCTTTGAACAGGTAAATAGTAATCGTGTACTTAGATTCCTTCTGCCCTGATCAGAGAATTGTGCAAAATGGTTCAAGTTACATCTAACTCCGTTAAAAAACACCTTTTATTTGTTATATATATATCAAAAATTAGCACAAAATATGCCGCTTTATGATTGGGGAGACTCGTCAATTTTTATTGTATACTTTAGGAACAGTGATTTTTTTTCTCAAAAAATAAACTTTAAAACGCTCTCCTCTAAAGTTCTCAAAATGGCGCTTAAATCAAGTCGCCTTTTAACCGTCGATATGTAAAATATAAATTAAAGATCAGTTTCATTGGTCTGCTTTCAATGGAGTAAAACTAACAGCAAAGGAATTAATTGTATATTTCTCTCATATTATTACTATCTTTAAATTCAAGTTATTAAGTCACATAGCTTGTTAACACATGGTAAGAGGCATCTTAATGTAAAAATAACAATAATATATTATGAAACATTTGCATAATTTTCATTACAAGAGACCCTTCTCTGTGGTCAAAACTTGACCGTAAGCGTCAAAGGGTTTCAGCACATTGACATTTGTGTGTTTAAGCGCGCATGTGTGTGTGTGTGTGTGAAATGCATGGTAGTGTGTGTATAATGGTTAGTTTTATTAATATTATACTTAAAAGTATCAGTTTTCTGCACTCCTTGTCCAAGTAAAATTTAACTGCCTTTCATACTCCTCCGTCCGCGTATGGATATAGTAAACTTAAGGGGTACTTTTGCGAATATTGTTAATTAAATAATCTTCAAATATTTTAAGTATGTGAAGATTGCATATTCCATGCATGTTGCAAAAATATCGTCGCTCATTGATGCAAACATTGACACAAATAAATAATTATAAATCCTGACAATGACTACTAACCAAAACGAGGAAAATAGTTTAAAATGTAGCCCTAGACTCTGTACTACTAAAATTAACTGCGTATCATATATTAAAATGTTACTTTATAACAAATTTCTGTTTTGAGATCGCGTCTACTTTGGATCCACGCGATGTGTCAAACACTTGCTGATAAAAAAATGATTACGAAACAGAAACGTGACACCTGGTAATATTTTTTTAAATATTAAGTTCAACATTTCTGATTATTTTAAGCTCTTCTCAACAGCTTAATAATAAAATAAAAAAAACGTTGGAGTTTGAAGAGTGTATGCAAGCGTAATTTGGAAAAAATATGGCTGAAAATATACTTACAGGGGTTCCAATATGGACGTCAACCATGATTTGAAAGCGTCTGGATTTTCAATAATCATTTTATTTCCCACAATATAAATGCGCTATGCACAACAATCCATTAACAATGCACTAAGTTAACACGTTAAATAAAAAAAATGCTTTAGGAAAGTAATTATTTCTTACGAAATATCACGTCTTTTACGATTCAGTTTTCTTTGCAAACTACTTTTTTTATTTTGCTTCTCGCTTTCGCTTCGCTTCTTCGACACTTTGTCCATAGATTGAACTTTGTCATCGAGGCGTATTACCACAGATTATGCACGCGCGGCATGCTGCGACCATGGATATATTACTCTAACTGGATACATAACTTTGTAGAGGTACTTGAAGACGGATGATGTCAAAACGGAATGACTATTCAACCAATCACAGGCCAGATTGAGTTGTCCCACATAATTGTAGTGTATCCAAACTTAGAAAAAATATGTCCTATTTTGATAAGGTTCTTTAAAATCTTTTCTAAATTAAAACAATGTTTTTGATTATTTTTGTTTAAGATGAAATAATATTATTTATTACGGCACATTTATTTTTTTAGTACACTGCACTTACAAAAATATTTGAACACAATCGAATGATGTTTCCTGGGACTATAGATAGATAGATCAATTATTGAATGACTATTTTTCAAGTTGTAACATTACAAGGTTTAATATACTGTATAAAATACTGTCAATATTTTAAAAAATATTATTATTATGTCCTTAAAATTGTTTTTGAAATTTAAAAGACACTTATTTCATTGCTACCAACATAACAGCCAATTGTAGTAATCTGTGATTGAAACGCACTATAGTAAATGCGGCAAGCAACAGCCATCGTGAAGTTCTTACCATGGAGAATTGAGATAGATCATACTCCTTATCGAATCCTCAATTCCTCATGACGGCCCACCCGCTCTCCCAATGTCAAACTTTTCTGTCAACTCCCAACTGTCAACTGTCACGCCCCGCCGCTGTACCGATTACCGACATTACAACCATTATAAGACATATAAGTGTATAATCTATGTATAGGACTGTGCAATGTTTGCTAGTGTAGGATCGTTGCAGTCAGTCTGGCAGACTTGTCTGTTGCTTGTCCGCGCGATCTCATTTTGTCTGTGGGGGCACAGACATGCCCGTACGTGAGTGGTCACCGCGGGCCGTCTGCTCACAGCACAGACTAGGGATGTTCGATCCAGGCAGTGTTGCCAACTATATTTTAACAATCCCACTAAACTCACCACCAGAAAAGGCAGAAAACCACTAAAAAACTAAAAAAAATATATATAAATAAAATGACGAGTGTTACCACGGGCGTAGCCAGGTTTAAGTTTCGGGGGGGGGGGGGGGGGTTATTAGCACATAAAAAATTGCGATTTGTATTAACAAAATAAGATAAAAAAGATATTTAGTTTTTTGTTAATTACTTCTAAAATAATGATATTTAAGGAATTTTGAAAAAAGATCCTGAAAGAGGAGGAAATTTCCAATAAAAAAGTCCCAACTCTATCTTAAATATTTATATTTTTTTAACGCTGAAGATGGGTCTTTGAAAAGGTCTTATTATGGGTCTTGGTTATTATGGGTCTTCTAAGACCATTTTTGCAATTAGAGGTCCGTTTGCGAAATATTTGGCTTTGAATTGCTAATTTTGGTTAGAGTCAAGGGGGTGACCACCTGCCGGCTAAACGGTTGGAGTTGGGCAAGTGAAAAAATTGTCAGAAATGGATTATAATTCTGATGAATTTTTTTTAATGGAAATAGCCGGCAATCGAGCTGACGATCCACCTGATGGTAAGTGGCTATCGTTGCCCATGGACATCAGCAACACCAAAGGCATCACTGATGCGTTGCCGGCCAAGAAAGAGAGAAGAAAAAGAAAGAAAGAACTGGCTCTTAAGCCCCCAGCCGAACACGACGAGTCGTTTGGCGGCTGACTCATGCTCAAGGGTGGTAGCTATCCAGGCGAACCCCATGGAGAAATAATAATAGTAATATTGTTATTAAATAGCAATTAAAATCAATATTACCAATATAATTCCTCGAGGGCGGGCCGGTTTTAGTCGCCTTTTACGACGCCCATCCGGCGTGGGAACTTGGTTAGTATTCTAAGCCGCCCCAATACGGCTATACAAGGAAAACTATCACGGCTATATTAGCTTAAGTAGATAAAGTGTAATAGTCGATAAAATTACTACATTGCGCATGGCCTGACACGCACATGCCCGGTTTTTTATACTTTCCACGAGTTTAAAGTTTTCGGGCAATCTGTTTTTAGTTCATAAATCAAAACAATTAACTGAATACCCTATTACGGATTATCTCTTCGCCATTGCGTGGAAGCACAGATACTATACTTGTAGTGAGTCCTTTATCTCTCATCGTTGTCAAATGAGTTTCAAATGAAAAGCAATTTTGTAAAATCGTCCTAGTGGTTAAATGTCATGTTCTACCACTAAATGAAAAAATCTTTTCCACTAGAAAATCCACTAGCCACTAAAATCAATATATCCCCACTAAAAGGGGTGTCGAAACCACCAGATCTAGTGGAAATTCCACTAAGTTGGCAACACTGGATCCAGGTGCCTTGTATCGATACTCTGGATCGATACTGATCGTATCGCAGTGTCTCGATCCAGGTATCGATCCAAGTGATTTGATACGATACTCTGGATCGATCCAGTATCGAATGATTTTTGTTTTGATAGAAATAGCCGGCAAACGAGCTGACGATCCACCTGATGGTAAGTGGCTATCGTCGCTCATGGATATCAACAACACCAAAAGCGTCACTGATGCGTTGCCGGCCAAGTAAGAGAGAAGAAAAAAAAGTATTTTTTTTAATTGGAATGTTTGATCCGGGTGTTTTATATATCGATACTCCGAATCGTCATGAATATCCCAATATAATTAATAGTCCAAATATCGATTCATATAATTATTAAATATACCTGTAAGTGGGTATCGCGGCCAATGGATGTCAGCGACCAAAGCGTTGTCGGCCAAAAAAGAGAAAAAAAGAAAGAAATCCATACTAATTTATATTATAAATGTGAAAGTGTGTTTGTTTGTTTGTTTGTCCGGTTTTCACGTCGCAACGAAGCTGCTATATGGTATGGTGTTTTTGTGTGCGGAGATAGTGAGGAGGGTGGAGATGGAGAGTAACGTAGGCTACTTTTTACCGCGGTAAAACATCCCCAGGCCATGGAAAGATCGATGTTTTGTTAGTTGCTAGATATTTAGTTCCAGACGTTGTTAATATATGGCGTTAGTGAAATTCATTTGCAAGTTCTGAATTACGCTATCAAATGATACATGTTTACTTAAGTCATAGGCAACTAAATCTAACTAAGTAAAAGTAATTAGGATTTGTAAAAAATTGATCTCTACCGCGGGCGAAGCTGCGGGCAAAAGCTAGTATGGTAATAAATAAAAGATGTATGTAATTTTATGTAGAGGGTCATTTTCAAATTTGTGGCCAAAAGCACTAATTATGATATCATTCTCGTTAAGTAAATATTAGCATTATTCAAATTACTCTAATCGCCTACTCCCTTGAGGCCCCTTGAGAGCTTTTTATAATTACTTGTTATCGCTGTAAATAAAAGAGATATGACGATAAAACTACCCTATATCTCATTAGTGTCACTGGTTCCAAAGGCTCATTTTTTATCTATTAGTCTATAAAACAAAAATGCATCCAGGAAAATGGAATTTTATTTTCGCAATGTTTAATATGTTTATATAAGATTCATAATTAATTATTGCTACAATCTTGGGTATAAAAAAAATTTCTTAATATTTATAATCAGTATACATTTTAAATATCATTTATGTAACCGTAGACAAATGCTTTAATATTACACAAGTATACCCTGCTATACCCTTCTTCTCACCCCGCGTGGTTCCCGGGTGCTAAGTAGTCTCCGAACAATCTTGGTGGCCTGTCATTTACTTCGTTATTTTTTGAGAAAATCTAAATATCAGGTAAGATTTGGGAGAGTGTACCAAAACTGTATCATTAGTGTCTTAACAGATTACGTCCATAGTTATGTGTTGTTTTATTTTTGATTTATATGAATAGTCAGGCATTGCAGGCGTACATTTTTTCCGTGTTAAGTTATATTCTAGAACATTCCATTTTGTAGGTAAATGCAAATAATACCGAAAACCTCATTCATGTCACTCTCATCCGTGTCAATTGAGCAGTCACACTAATGATATTCAATTTCTACAAATGATAAGTTTTGTTACCCGACTGCCAGGAAGGTATGTATGCAGGTAAGATTCTTTATGACATCTTCCAAACTGCTCAACGGATTTATATAATTAAGATATCGTTGGATTCGTCTTGATTACCCAAGTGTTTTTAGGTAAGTGACATTAAAAAAACAAATATGGTGAATCAAAAATGAATGGTGAATGAAGAATCAAAAAATAAAAATAAATCAAATAATGCAATATGGGTATTATGTTAAATTAAAGAGCTTATTTAAGGATTTCAAAAAGGTATAAGTATACGATTGTTTTTTTTGTGCAATCTGGTATATTATTTTTTTAATTTATACTAGTCTAATACAAGCTTTTATTAACCCCCTTTCGTTCGCATTTTGTATGTTCTGTATGTATGTTCGCAGTGCTTTCTTGACCGTTGATTATGGTGTACAATAAAGTGTAATAAATCTATATCTATACGTCTATACTAATATGTATACATATAAAGCTGAAGTTTGTTTGTTTGGTTGAACGCGCTAATCTCAGGAACTACTGGTTCAAACTGAAAAATTCTTTTTGTGTTTGTCTTTTTGATAGTCCATTTATTGAGGAAGGCTATAAGCTATCGGAGTTTTGGAAGTTCATCCCCCAAGGGGTTAAAATAGGGGCTTGAAGTCACCTTCATACAAACCAGAATCGTCAGTTTTATAGTTATAAACACGAAATTTTTATGTAAGTGTATAGTTATTAACAAAAATTTATTTTAAAACAATTTTTTTGGAAAAAATCATCCCTTCAAGTGTTAATTTAGGGGATGGAACTTAGTACGCAACTTCGTAATTTTTGAAATTAAAAACATGAAAATTGATATAATTATTAGCTCAAGATTAGAAAAAATGTAACAGTAATGCATTTGTTTGGAAAATCATCCCCAAAGAGTTAATTAAGGGGATGCAAGTTAGTATGGCAACTTCATCAGTTTTGAAGTAAAAAGGGTGAAAATTTGTATATAAGCTTTTGTATAAACATTAGGGAAAGGGAGAGGGGGAAAGGGGAGGGGGAGGAGGAGCTAAAGGGGAGGGGGAGATAGAGGAAGAGACTTAAAGTTAGGGGGATGGGGAGGGGGAAGAGGGAAGGGGAGGGCGAGGTAGAGGGAGAGGGCATTTAATGGTCTCGAATTTGTTAAACCTACCAAAAGTATAAAAGTTAAAATAACAAAGTACATTCACTGATTGTTAGGCGATACGAAATTCGCCAATACAGCTACATAAGTAATTAATAAACTTGCAGTGTATGTATGTTCGGGTCAAATCTTACAAGTAATATTTGACCCACTTCCCGTGGTTCTAATAACTTATTGCACACTTTTGCAAGTTGTGAAATAAATAAAATAAAAATTAAAAAAATATATTTTAAACGCAAGCTTTTAAAAATTTTAAAACCTTGAGGTACTGGTGTATGCTATCCATTAGGTTGACTAGACAATATCCATCAGTGCCTCAAGCTTTTCAAGTTTGAGAAGGTTGTCTTTAAAGTGAGATTTTTAATTTTAATTTTATTTTGTTATAGATAAAATTTTATTCATATTTGGATTGATAAAAATGGCAAATCAAAAGAGAGCAGAAGAGTTAGAGAGACGAAGAATAGCTAGACGAGAGAAATATAAAAATATTAAAAATAATCCATAACTGTATGCTGCTGAGCAACAAAAAAAAGACAGTTATTTAAAAAGAAAAGAAGCTAAAAAATTAAAAGCATTAACGAAATGAGCCCACACAAACAACGGATGCAAAGAAAAAAGTTCCAAAAATTATTATAAAAAGAAATAAAACCAAAGAATTGCAGATATTATTACAATCAGTGAAGTAAGTAGTGATGATGAAAATATGACTCCTGCTGTAGATCCGTTGAACGCAATAGAACGAAAAGAAAAACCTAAACCAAGTACTGATGAACAAACGCTGATGAAAAAAATTAGGACACTAAAAATGCAGCACACAAAACAGAAAAAAAATTGATATCACTTTTAAACAAATGCAAGAATAAAATAAAGTTTTTACAAAGACAAAAAATCAAATCAACAAATGAAATAAAAAATTAATGGTTTGTTTGATTGTTGGGCATCTTCTAATGTGAGGGTATGAGTATGTAAGCGTTTTTTTAATTGTATTAATGATGACAAATTGAGCAAAATTTATAATAAATTAAGTAATGATAATCTAAATAAGTTTGTTTTAAGAATTAAATAAATAATAATTAAAAACCATGTTATTATCATCAGAGTTCTCATCAGTAAATCACAAAATATCATTAGAGGAATATGTTTCTCATTCGTGTCACTCAAAAAGTTGATTTATGTGTGTTATTGTTAAATAAATAAAAGGAATCTTTAATTGACATATGTTTTTTCTATTTATGAACGCATCTGAATACTAAAAAATACCAATATACATAAAAAACAAAATTCATGAAATTGCTTCGTTTTTGGCTCCAAAGTTGAAAACGACCCTAGATATACCGTATAATTTAATATGATGTTTTATATCGATCCAGAATCAAATAAAATATTTTAAATATGGTTATATAAACTATCGACAAGCTTAATTCAGTGGGTTTCTAAATAAAGATAGATCATTAAGCCAATATTAAGATCAATCGTTTTAGATTAAATTTTATATCAGATTTAATTTTATTCAAAATATTGTATAAATATATATTGAAAAAGCTTCTTAAGGTTTTTTTTTTAAAACAATGTGGTATGTAGTAGGACCATCATATAAATAATAATATCTCACTTTATAGCACTATATTTGATTTAGAACTCTCATGTATTTAAACTCATTATAAATCAAATAAATTAATATATTATGCAAAGCTTATAAATTACATTTGCCAATCCTTAAATTTTAGTGAACGCTGGAATAGTTAATTGGATAAGCGCCTAGGATCAAATCGATTACTTTCACATAAAATGCTATTGGCTAACGAGAAAAGTCATTCGGAGGGCACTGAAGTTCCTACCACTGATAAATACCGAAGAGCTATGTCGCAGAGTTTCCCCAAATAACTTTTCTAGCTAACCAATACTTTAATTAATGGATAAGACTTTCTATCCAACAAAAATTCAGACAAATATTGCTTAAAAAACGTGTGGAAGCCTTCTTGTTCGTGTAATAATGATGCGCCAACCACTGAATCACTGATCTAAAGAAATCTACCTCAATTCCATAATAATTTTGATCCGATCCGATCTGATCCGATCCACCCTGCATGTGTATCGATCCGCCAGTGGATCGAATGCCATTGTATCGATACAAATATCGAGCGGATCGTATGCCATTGTATCGATCCACACAAGTATCGATCCGGATCTAACATCCCTAGCACAGACCCGAAAGCGACAGCAACTAGTACAGACGTCCCTATCTGATTTTATTTATCGAACTGTGGAGTACATGCGTATAAAATGAGTTTTAATAAAAATGAAACAATCTGGACAGAATTCCTAGCGGAATATAGAACATATCCATGTTTATGGAAAATAAAAAGCAAAGAATTAATGAACTCCGAATTACGAAATGCTGCCTACCAAAATTTAATAAATAAATGTAAAGAAATATACCTCGATGCTAATTTAGCTTAAGTTAAGAAAATTAATTAAAAAAATAAAAAACAAAAAACGTTGCTGCGTAAAAAAACTAAAAAGAGAAACTAATAAGCCCAGTACTTTAGAATGTTGTTAAAAGTCGGGACCCATCTTTCAACTAATCAAATCTTGTTTGTTTTTTCCAGCAGCCCTGTAAAATTTAAATGGGTCCCGACTGTAAATTCTTCTATGGTTTACTTGTTCAGTATTACTTTTAACAATATTCTAAGCTACTGGGGTTATTTTTTTAGTGTTTTTTACGCAGTCGGGTTTTTCGTTTTTTTTTATTATTATTATTTTTTATTTTACACTTTTTAGTTAGGATTCATTGAATTCTTTATTAGACGAAGAAAATCGCAATGTTTTCATTTCATAAGGGAGTTAATAAATTAGCGTGAATGGTTGTTTAAACAACTTTAAGTCGTTTTAATAAATCCTAATAGTCAAACAGTACATATTAATGCAGCACCAGCAATTATAGCGATTTTCCTTCATTGCGTTGTCATTGGGTGAATTCGCGTTTTTGAATTATTTTGTTGTTTTTTTTTTTAAAGTATGTGGAAATGCGTGCAAAATCATGAAAAAAATTAGCACATAAAATTTCCTTTCTAAGCCTCCAAAGTCCTCAAAATTCGATAAGCTTATCAAAAGTTATTGGGTCGTAAAAAATTTTATAAGAAATGGTAATGATATTGAGCAGCCTGCTCAAAAAATTTATAAGAAATGGTAATGATATTGAGCAGCCTGCTCAATATCATTACCATTTCTTATAAATTTTTTTACGACCCAATAACTTTTGATAAGCTTATCGAATTTTGAGGACTTTGGAGGCTTAGAAAGGAAAGGGCTTCCAACATTTTTGTATGGAGCCTGGCATACCTACAAGTCCGCCATTTTGAAAAAACCTCGATTCGGCGGCCAGTGATGAAACATGTGTCAATCGATAGACTAAATGATTATGATCAAAAAGTATTCAGTGATGAAATGTCGTAAGTGGTATACTTTATGAGATATTTGAGTTCAAAACCATAGAAAAATAAAGTAAAAAACTTTGTTCGGCGGATATTGATAAAACAAGTGTTAATCGATAGACTAAGTGATTACGATCAAAAAGTACTCAGTGATAAAATATCGTAAGTGATATGATTTCTGAGATATTTGAGTTCAAACCCGTATAAAAAGAAAACATTTATAGTTAATTATTATTTTTTATTCTACATATTATATTATATATTAAGTAAATAAATAATTATAAATACATATATAACATCTGGTTGAAGACCACGGGCGACAACATTCTAATTGCTGGCTGTTTTTTGTATTCCCGTTCGCGTCCATTGATTGAGCGCGCCGTGCATTGCATTGCATTCATTCACATAATAGATATCTTGTAAAACAATTAGAACCATGAAGTTTTATGATTTATACAGCCAAGTATACTTTTGTATGTTTTAATAGGAATGTTGACACTAACTTTAATTTAATTTAGCTGCATTTGTGGTTAAACGATAATTGGTATTAGTAATATGTATAATTTAAATAAATTCAATCTTAATAAATTTAATTAAATTGTCCTAACTGATACTCATTATCACGCGACTTTGAATGCCTTATGGCGGGCTTGACGTCTTGTGTTTACATTTTTTTAGTCAGCATCCCTAATATAATATTGCGTGTTTGTGTTTTATTAAAATAGCATATTGTTATCAGGCATATTTTATTAACTCTCTTCTTGCAGTATTGTATATTATAATGTGACTTTTATAGCTGGTGGGTAGTAGAATTAATTGCATAGTTTATTTGTAATAAACAAATTGATTAGTATATTAGTTTATAATTGTAATGATAATGGATTTAAGCGTTGAAGGCAGTGATTGTCTTCCATATTCTTCGGCTTCAGAGGGTTTGAGCAGCAGCAACAGTAGTTTTGAAAGTATTCCTCCTATTAATTCGCTCCTAGATTCCACACTAGGTGACTTTTGTAAAAATTTTAATGTAGTACATATCAATGCACAAAGCATTCCGGCACATTACCCCGACTTAATCACATCTATTGATAGTAAACATATTCATGCTGTCCTTGTCTCGGAATCATGGCTTAAGCCATGTCTTCCGTCCACATCATACTCACTACCAGGTTTCCGTTTGATTCGCAACGACCGGTTCAATCGGGGCGGAGGCGGTGTTGCCATATATCTCAGATCTCATATTCCCTATTCAGTTGTACATATTTCTCCTCAATCGCCTTCTGGTAGTGAAGCTGAATACCTTTTTATTGAAATCACTTTTGCACATGATAAAGTTCTTCTTGGTGTATTTTATAGTCCTTCTATAACAGTTAACTACTTTGCTACGCTTGAAAAGATTTTTGAAGACTTAACACCATCGTACACTCATACCATTATTATGGGCGATTTCAATACGTGTCTTCTGAAAGATGACTTTCGTTCCAAACAGTTAAAGTCCATTGCTGCAGCGGCAAACTTAGATATTCTGCCTCTTTCTGCTACGCATTTCTTTCCTAACTGTAAACCTTCCCTTCTTGATTTAATTATTGTCTCTTCCTCTGAGCATGTAGCGAAACATGGTCAATTTGCTGCTGATGCATTCTCATACCATGACTTAATCTTTATGTCATACAAGATCCGTCCTCCTAAGGCTAAGTCAAGAACTCTCTTTCAGCGCAATTTTAGTGCAGTAGATATTGGCCAATTACGTAATGATGCGGCTCAAATAGACTGGAATACTATTTATGATGCACCCACAGTTGATGAACAGGTAGCTACTTTCAACACCTTACTATTACAACTATATGACAAACATGCTCCTGTTCGTCCAATACGTGTTCGACATCTTCCTGCTCCCTGGCTTACTGAGGAGATTAAGGGCCGTATTCAAAAGAAACTTGCTGCGAAGTCTAAGTTTAAATCGAAACCTAACGACAAAAACCGGTTAAAGTATCAGACAGCTCGAAACCGCTGCAATACAGTGTGTAGAGATGCACAACGACGCCACATTCATAATTCAGTACAAGATGAGGATCCTTCCAGAGTCTGGAAATTTCTGCGGTCTTTAGGAGTTGGGAAAGCTCGTGAAATCTCGTTCCCAAACGACATTAACCTCGACAACCTTAATAAGCATTACTCCTCTACATCGTGCATTAATAAAGATGCTAAAGTACAAACACTAAGTAGTCTTTCTACTATTCCCACTCCTGACCATCCTCCTTTTGTTTTTAGACGATTTTGTGATCGTGATGTCGAGAAGTGCATTATGTCAGTACATTCTGATGCCGTCGGTGAGGATTGCATAAGTCGTAAAATGATCATTCCTATCCTTGACATTGTTGTTCCTGTTATTACGTTTATCCTTAATCATTCTATTTCTACAGGTTCGTTTCCATCTCCCTGGAAAGACGCTCAAATAATCCCACTACCAAAAAAACCCAACCCTAAAACCTTTTCCGATTATAGACCCATTTCAATTCTTCCGTTCCTCTCTAAAGTCCTTGAGCGTCTTGTCCATTTTCAAATTAGCTCCCATTTGTCCAACCAAAACCTTTTAAACCCTTTCCAATCCGGCTTCCGTCCTGGTCATAGTACGACTTCTGCACTCTTGAAAATCACTGACGACATTCGTCACGGAATGGAAAATCGGAAATTAACAGTATTGGTCCTGTTAGATTTCAGCAATGCATTTACAACTGTTGATTTCGATATTCTCCTAGGCACATTGCACTCTCTCAACATATCTCCGACTGCAATCGACTGGTTTCGTAGCTATCTACATGGGCGCCGGCATCGTATTCATGTTAACAGGACCTTTTCGAACTGGTCGGATGTGTGTGCTGGCGTCCCACAAGGTGGCGTGTTGTCTCCTCTCTTATTTTCAATATTTATCAATTCTATCAGTTCTAATCTCACTTCTCTCTACCACCTGTATGCTGACGATCTTCAGATTTACCAACAAGCAACTCTTTCGGATCTTCCTAGTGTCATAGCTAAGATTAATATGGATCTAAATTGTATTACTGAATGGAGCATTTCACATGGACTGACTATTAATCCTGCAAAATCTCAAGCGATCATTATGGGTAGTTCTAGGCTGCTTGCTAGAGTAGATTGGATAAATCTGCCAACTGTAGATCTGAATGGTGTCACTATCCCCTACAGTGACAGTGTTAAAAATTTAGGCTTGATTATGGATAAATCTTTAACATGGGGCCCACAGATAAACGCAGTGAGCAAAAAATTGTTTGCGGCCATGGGTTCTTTACGTAGGCTCAAGAACTTTCTTCCTACTGCCACTAAAATTGCGCTCGCTCAATCCCTACTTCTTCCTATCCTTGACTATGCTGATATATGCTATCTAGATGTAACTGAGGAGCAACTAGACAAACTTGAGCGTCTTCAAAATATTTGCATAAGATTTATATTTGGCCTCCGCAAATATGATCATATCTCCGAATACCGTAGCATGCTCAAGTGGCTCCCAATTCGTCTTCGTCGGAATGCACATATTCTTTCCACTTTATACTGCGTGCTGTTTAATCCAACTTCACCCTCTTATCTTAAAGAACGTTTCAAATTTAGGTCCCACTCCCACAACCTCTCTCTCCGTTCTACTCATAACCTTTCCCTTTTGATGCCTGCTCATTTTTCTTCCTTCTACTCCAAATCCTTTACTACTGTCGCTGTGCGTCTTTGGAAATCCCTTCCTTTCAAAATACGCTGTGCACAGTCTCTCGACACTTTCAAAAAACAAGTTAAAGACTTTTATTTAACAAATCCTTAATGGATAACCCTACTTTCTTTACTACTTTCTTTTCTTTTTACATTACTTGTCATTACAATTTATGAAACTATATTATTCTCTTGCTTCTTTTCGTACACCGCTACCCTCTATTCATGTATTCTGTCTTTATTATAATCTATCGAAAGGCCGCCTGGAAGAGATCGCTACTCTAGCGATAAGGTCGCCCTTTGTATACCGTGCTTTATGTTTATAATTTCTGTAATAATTGTGTTGGTGTGCAAATAAAGAGTATTTGTATTGTATTGTATTGTATTGTATTGCTTCAGGTAGTGCTGCCGGACTTCTTGAAGGAGCTTTGGGTAGTCTATGATTTTTTGATGTCTACAAGCAAGGAGTTCCAGAACAGTATGAACTGTATTGTGAAGGAATTACCGAAATAAGCAGTGCTATGGGTTTCCTTTAAATAAACAGGAGAAGACACATTATTCAAAATAGCATAAAATGTTGAGAGAATTCTGTGGTTTCGCCTGTATCGAATGGGTAGCCATTTAAGTTAGAAATGGAACTGGGAAATGTGGTCATACTTACGTAAGCCGAAGATATATCTAATACAGTTATTAAGAAGGCGCTCCAATGTATTCAGAAGTTCTTTTGACAAATCTGTACAACACATAGCATAATCAAGGTGAGGGATGACCAGTGTTTATGGCGTATTTATGGTTAAGTGTTTATGGCGATACAGCAATTCAAGTGTACCGGTCACTTTTTTCCTTACCTCAGTTACGTTATGTATTATAAAAATTAAACAAATTCGTCAAACAAACAACTTAAGGGTAGAGATAAAATCGCGGGATGGTACTGCTCATGCATAGTGGGAAAAAGAACCTTGTCCTGTTGTTCCCATATAATGTGTGTTATATGGTTCTTGGCATGGGCGCGACATCAGGAAACATTGTTTTTATCACCAGCGGAATTTTTAGATTCAGTGATTGTCAGACATGATATAGAAAACCAAGCCAATAATGAATTTTAACTTTTGGTTTAGAGTAATTGCCAAAGCTGTAGCCGCTGGTGGCAAATAAATTATTTATAAAACAACCTAGTAGTTTGCTTTTGCTTTGCTTCTTTTTTAAATTCAAACCTACCCGTTATTAATAAATCAAGTACCTATGCAGCACATACACATATGGCATAATATACTTATTTTTCATTATTGACCCAATAAATTCAAAATGAGTAAATGATCATTTTTAATGCATTATTTTTGTACGGTTTTGAACTCAAATATCTCAGGAAGTATATCACTTACAACATTTTATCACTGAATACTTTTTAATCGTAATCATTTAGCCTATCGATTGACATATGTTTCATCAATGTCCGCCGTGGCGAAGTTTTTTTTGCTTTATATTTCTACGGTTTTGAACTCAAATATCTCAGAAATTATATCACTTACAACATTTCATTACTGAATACTTTTAAATCGTAATTATTTAGCCTATCGAATGACATACGATTTATCAATGTCCGCTGAAGCGGAAGTTTTTTGCTTTATTTTTCTACAGTTTTGAACTCACTTATCTCAGAAAGTATATCACTTACGATATTTCATCACTGAATACTTTTTGATCATAATTATTTAGTCTATCGATTGACACTTGTTTCATCACTGGCCGCCGAATCGAGGTTTTTTCAAAATGGCGGACTTGTAGGTGTGCCAGTTAGGTTCGATGCCCTTTATGTGCTAATATTTTTCATGATTTTGCACGCATTTCCACATACTTTAAAAAAAAACAACAAAATAATTCAAAAACGCGAATTCACCCAATGACAACGCAACGAAGGAAAATCGCTATAATTGCTGGTGCTGCATTAATATGTACTGTTTGACTATTAGGATTTATTATAAAGACTTAAAGTTGTTTAAACAACCATTCACGCTAATTTATTAACTCCCTTAATGAAATGAAAACATTGCGATTTTCTTCGTCTAATAAAGAATTCAATGAATCCTAATTAAAAAGTGTAAAATTAAAAAAATAACAATAAAAAAAACGAAAAACCCGACTGCGTAAAAAAACTAAAAAATAACCCCAGTAGTTTAGAATGTTGTTAAAAGTAATACTGAACAAGTAAACCATAGAAGGATTTACAGTCGGGACCCTCATGGACCCAAACGCTTCTTTTTATTTTCTTTTTGGGTGGACAACATAAAACAGCCGCTGCTAATTCAAGAAAATCGTCCTCACTTTCACTACTCGACATGTTTCTTCGTCTACAGTTCTTTGTGGAATAGGCGTGATAGTACTCTGTGGAATAGGCGTTGGAAGGCGTCCAGAAGCCACGTCTCAAAGACTGTGCACACTATCAGCCGCGTCCGATCAGCCGTGGCTTAAGCTGAAAACATATGCCGCGGCTGACGGATAAGGATGTGACGTAATAGGTATCTAGATAATGAATATACACTGAGCTGTGCAAACTATCGGAGGTAAGTCGCGGACGTGACCTTGAGGCACCTTGAGGCGTTCGGACGTCCGAGAGCTATCTGGCGCGCTGGATGTTTTTGTCAGCCGAAAACGTCCGCGGACGGTATTTCATACATAGTATGCACGGGGTGCGGCACGCGTCCATGCGTCAGAAGGCATTAGTACTCTGTGTCAGAAGGAAGAACGCACGTATCTATTAAAAATGGACGAACGAATTATTGAGTATGTTCGCAACAGGGAATTACTATATAATTATGAATTAAAATTAAATTAAACTGTGTTAATTCTTTTTCAATGTCATTTTCGATTAAACTTAGCAAAAAATTAAATCGGTCCTCATTCATTCTTAAATAAAGTTTATACCGACGTTCATCTCTTAGATAACAGATGTGGATACAAAGTGTGGAATTCACCAGACTCTGTCCTTTCTTTATTTATCTCATGGACCCAAACGCTTCTTTTTATTTTCTTTTTGGGTGGACAACATAAAGCAGCCGCCGCTAATTCAAGAAAATCGTCCTCACTTTCACTACTCGACATGTTTCTTCGTCTACAGTTCTTTGTGGAATAGGCGTGATAGTACACTGTGGAATAGACGTTGGAACGCGTCCGGAAGCCACGTCTCAAAGACTGTGCACACTATCAGCCGCGTCCGATCAGCCGCGGCTTATAGTATGTTTGCAGCTTTATAGTATGCAAAGGTTCTATTTTTACTATTTATCGACGGATACAAAAAAGTTTTAAGTATTATATATTTTTTATTTATATAACATTATACGAGTAACCGTCCTCGCTTTGCCTCGGTTTTCTTTTTTTTTTACACCTTGGGTTACATTATTGGAGTTTTATTATAAGATCCTTAATTTTTTTGAAAATATAATATAGAGCCTATGTCATCCGGGGATAGTGTAGCTTTCCAACAGTGAAAAAATTTTTCAAATCGGTTCAGTAGTTTCGGAGCCTATTCAATGCAAACAAACAATCAAATCCTTCCCACGTGCGGTATGTTAGGTATTCCATGAATTTTATTTCTTTTACTTTTGTAATTAGTGCATTTACGCATAATACACGAGGGCATTTTAACGCTGTCAAATCTCAAGCACTTCTGACAACAACTTAATCTAAATTTTACTAACAAAAAATAACCAACTGCAAAGTTACTCTAAAACTACTTGTCAGATTACGTGACAAGCACCTGATTTCAATTAAAAAAAGAATCATCGAAATCGGTTGGCGTGATATTGAGTTATTCGTCCATTTGTCGCGCTTACTTAATACAAATTTAAGACTCATATGCTTTTATCATGGATGCCATTGTCAGATCTCAATAAAATTTATATGGGACCGTATGACAGCCACCAGCTTTCGATAAAAAAAAATCATCAAAATCGGTTCGCCCAATCCAAAGTTCTGAGGAAACGAACATAAAAAAAATACAGTCGAATTGAGAACCTCCTCCTTTTTTTGAAGTCGGTTAAAAAGCGCACGTATCGTCTTGTATTGACAGAGCGAGTATGAGCCAGTACGGTCAATTGCCTGTTCTTACGCTCTTCGTTGTCGGCGCGCTAGTGACATAATTATCTACCTCTTTTTTATTACATTATAAAAATATCATTGCACCAATAATACAAGTGATGAAATAATACACAATAGACTCGAGAAGGAAATAATTCCTATTCAATGACTTCACGCGACCATTCATTACAATATCCAGGGCGGGAAAAATTGCCGCGCCGGAAGAGCACAGCGTACAAATTGCATAAAGGCATAGCGGACTGCGGAACCAAGGGCATCGCCGCAGCAGCTGCACCCCCCTAGAAATTCTAAAAAAGTTGCCAAATGTAAAGTAATCAAAGTCCTAAGTCTTTGACTTGACTTGCTAGATCGATCATTCCCGTACGTCGAAACTCGAATGAATTCATCAATTCCATTCTTAATTTATTCTAGACTTCACTTTGGTACCAGTACCACTTCACCAGGGTACCAGGTGCTTGGTTGGCTGAAATTGTGTAAAGGTTTGCCGATTTGTATAAAACGACGGTGGCCACGGTGGGATAACCGTCTGCGGAAAAATCATCGAAAACATTTCATCGAATTACAATTCGCCGAACACAATACATCGAAAAAACATTTCGTCGAATAACAAAACGTAGAACAACCAAGTCATCGATTGACATTTCTTCGAATAGCATTACGTAGAACAACCATTTAATCGCATGACAATTAACCGAATTACATTTCGTCGAATGTCATTTCATCGAATATCATTTCATCGAATGTCATTTCATCGAATGTCATTTCATCGAATGTCATTTCATCGAATGACAATTCCTCGAATTGCAATTTTCTTGTTTAAAAGATTTAAAGATTTTATTATAAACAGAAACAATTTAATGCTTTTTATAACTTTTTTGTATTTCTTATTTTTTGACCAATAACAATTTAACATTTTTATGTACATAAAAATTTTAGTTTTACTTTCTTCCTTGAATAATTTTTTTTCAAAACGTTTACGTTAGTGACAGACACGAATCGCTGCAAAACCGACTCCACGTAGTCTTGTTTGCCCTACCCCTAGAGTGTAATGTAAACTAAAATGGTATAAAATGGAGAGGCGGCCCGCGAGCTAAGGAGCAGGTGGTTGTAATGCTCGCCGCAGCAGCTGAGGCTGGCCGGCACAGCCGGCCAGCAAGCCGAAGCTCGCGTGGGACCGCTGGAGCCCCGCAGCGCCGGAGCCGTGACAGAAACTGTGCTTGTTGCATGTTGCATGCTGCTTATATCTTAGTGCTGCCTTTCAAGGATGTGTGACGTTTGAAATAGTAAAAAAATATTTATTAATGATCATATGAATGAAATGTTAATTCGATTAAATGTGTTTTCGATGAAATGATCATTCGATTAATTGTGATTTCGATGAAATGTCGATTCGATTAATTGTAATTCGATGAAATGTGTTCGATGAAATGTTTTCGATGATTTTTCCGCAAATCGGGATAACAGATAGGCTAAAGCTAAAATAATATAATTTATTTTTTGACAGTTGACCGAATGAGAAAAAAAATCCCACTCGTCCGACGATCGGAACAACGAGTAGAATTAGTGGGAACAAAGCGGTAGATATACGGCTACTAGTCTGACGATCGGACTAACGAGTAGAACTATTGTAGTACGAACAAAGCTGTAGATACGGCTTTTGTTCCCACTAGTCCGACGGTAGAACTGGTGAGAAAAAAATTTGTAGTTCTACGATAGGACTAACGAGTAGAACTACAAAAAAATAGTGGGATTAGTGGGAATGAACCAAATTAATGCGACTTTAAGTATGACACGTTGCGCTGTTCACAGCTGTCAACAGATGAGATCAATTTAATATGAGGTAGTTGAGTCGTAGGCTGTGAGGTAATGCAGTGTATTAGCGAATTTAGCGATTGATCTAACAGCTAACTAAAGCAAAGTATTATATATAGGTAGGTAGTCGGTACTACGTAGTAAATAGTAGTAATACCCTATATCATTTTTACGCTATGACGTCCGTGACGATATAATATGTAAATTAAATTTTTGTAGATTTGAAACCAGTTCTTGATTGTGTAGTAGGTACTTTAGGACCCATTCAAAAGTGACTAACTGAGGTGACTCCCATTATCAATTATCTGTTGATTATTGTCTACCTACTGGAGGAGGATGGAGCAGGAATAAGCTGCTGCTTACTCTTGGGCCTTCAGCGTAAGGACAGATTTTCCGCAAAAAAGAGAGCAGTATCATCAGCAAAGTTGACCTAATGAGCGTACTTATAAACATTATGACTTTACCGTACTTTTATATATTTTCATCATCCAATTTAGTGCTCAGTGCTTAACAAAAAATTAATTAACATTTGTCCTCGTGACAAACACGTATTTATAAATTTTGCAGTCTGTATAACGAGCAGTTTATAACAAAATAATCGACCCTGAACCGAACCAGACGTAGCATGGCAACTGACGTAAACCGGTTACACCTAAAACTGCCCTTTGAATTTATATCAGATCAAAATGATGCAAAAACTACAGAACATACGCAATCTAGAAATACCGTGTAGAAACCCGATGGTTAGTGACCATTGTGGGCAACGGACGCTATGTTACGTTACGCATTAGCATCCCACTAAAATAAATATCCCGTAATTGAAAAGTAGAGAGAATGAAATAACACAAAAAATTCGCCATAGATCATCAGATACTGCAAAAAATACGCTCTCTTTCAAATCTTTCAATGCATTGACGAAAGGGTGATTGCCTACTAACGCCAAAATGTTAAAATAAAATCTCGGAATCTCTTTTGCTGCTTCCGTCCTGATAATACCAAAGGAACGAGTTATTCTGCATAAACATGTATTGTAACGTCACGTTGTGAACTCTATGGAGGTAGGCCACATTATATTAAAACGATTAATAATATTACGCAGTGAATGCAGTTCCTGTTGCCGCAATTTGTATACAATTTACCATTTTTTAGAGGACGGAAGTCTGAAGCTAATGAAGCTATGCAAATTTTATATCCTACGACTTAGTGGCTGGGTACTGGGGAGGTTATGATCATCAGTGCAATCGATGCGGTCTCTGCTTAATTTAAATTAAACTAACGCCCCAACTCAAGAGTCACTAACGGTTAATTTAATCTCTCCTGAGTAAAAGAATCACCATACAAATTCTGAACTAAGTAGCGATTTATTCCGTGTCACGTTGTTTGTCCGCGATGGACTCCCTAAACACTTAACCGATTTTCATCTTTGCACACCGTGTGCAGTTCGATCCAACTTGAAAGATAGATAGCTTACATCTCAAAATAATAAAAAAAACTTTTGATAGAACGAAGTCTGTCCGGGTAGCTAGTTGTATTATAAATATATAACTATTGTTGTAACAAGATTAACCCCCGTATTCAAGAACAATACTATGAGGTCTCACAGTGCTCACGGACGCATAGGGTGATTCAAACCATTTCGTAAACAATACTTGATTGAAGTCCTTCGCTGTGCGTTTGTCAAAATCGATAAAGTAGCTGCCGAGCTACTTTACCGAACGCATAGTGTTGCTTTGACTTCTATCAAAATAGAAAGAAAGGATCGATTATTTGTATTGTTATCTTTGTCTTTTGCCTATGTCAAATGACTAGAGTGAAGTTAGCCGCATCAAATGGACCAATAAGAGGGCTGTATACAGCTCTGTGCGTCCTCATAGCCAAGTGATACTTAAGGGTCGACTGTGAAACTGAAGGCTTGCCATGACCAACGCACTGGGAAATGCCTTACTTCGCATAGTATTGCTTCTTTACTTAGACAAGTATTGTTCTTGAATACGGGGGTAAGTAAGCTAGACACTTTAGATCAATAAATAAGGCTAGACCTCTAGTATACAAGTCTGTGGGCTAGACAGTGGGCACTCTACATGACAATAAACCAAACGATCGATATTGTCATCTGTCAAACTCTAATCTTATTATAATTTTCTAAAGACGGATTGAATTATTATATTATTAAGGCTTTTCAAGACTAACGCCGAGAAGTACGTTCTTTCAGATGAACTTGTCACTAATTCAATCCTAATCTAATCTAAGTGAACTTGAAATACGTCGTGTATTGTACGCAGTGTGCGGTTGCGGATGGGATCGTACGATGGTTACTAAGATTTAAAGCGCAAAAGCGCTAGAATAACACGAACCTCAATACGTATGTTTAGACGTCAATAAGAAATGCGAGGCCAAATTCGCTTGTTTTGCAGAAGTATCTGCCTGCGTATGGCCTGCGTACGTACACACTGCCCGACGTTCGTCCGTGTACTAAAACATTTCGTTAGTGTGCTCACGTGAATGAAGCATGGATGGAGTGTCGCGTTTATATAAAATCCAACAAATTAAATTGATATGCTATTGACTACTAAGATACAGAGGTTAATTGCTTTTTGATTTTATCAACTGTAGTGGTTGTATTTGTGTATGCGCTGCTGGTGCTTATTGAAAAAACAGTGATTTTATCGCGAGCCTTCCGATCGAACATACGAGCGCGCGGTAATAGTCATCTTGGCGGGAAGACTTAATATTTTTAAATTTTTTTGAATCAATGGCTGTGAATGGTGCGATGTGTTACGTCTTTGTTTTTTCATGTTAACAATTGGGTTCTTTATTGGTGTTATTATAATTAGTTTTATTATTAAGTTTATAGTTACAATCAAACAAGTGCGAGATATTACAAAATCAAGTGAGTATTATTATAATTTAATATAATTTTATATACCTATATAATTTTATTTTATTTTACGACGCGACATAACTTTGACTTATTTAACTTTTAAATTTTTGACTTATTAATTTATACGGATTTACTGGTTTTCAGTGTTGTCTATATTCATATTAAGGTCCCCAATGTCCCCAATTCCAATCAAATCATAGCAATCCCTCATTACGTATTACAATTTTTTAAAGTATTGATTGTTCTTTTGTTACGTATTTGAATAATTTTCAAATACGTACCAAAAAATAATATTTATTTTGAATCCTACTGAAAACTAGAATTTATTTTAAATACTTACAGGTACATATTTAAATACCTGCGTATTGTTTTTTCGCTTTAATTAAATTGATGAAATACTTACTTACGCATGTACCTACGTCCATCGCTTGAACTTTTTGACGACATTAAAATACATTTGCATTCAATAGGTACGACATAAATTTAAACATTGGCCTAACTTACTGTATATGTAACTGTATGTAGGTATATAGGTATTATGTACAGATCCCTCTTTCCCACTGGGCACTCTGGGCAAGTGCCCAGGGCCCCGTGATCGATAGGGGCCCCCTAGTTCCTGCCAGATCACTAAACGATAACCAATATTTGTTACCGAAAAACTGTTTTAATTCGAATAGATCGAACCTAAATTACTGACTACAATACCAATTTGCTTATAGCTTTTGCATAAATCTAGAGGCTTGCTTAATAAGCAAGCAGTGGCGTAGTTAGCCCTAAGGAGGCCCCATATCAATATTTGTTGTGGGGTCCCCTCAACATCAGCTGTCAAATATGTATTATAAAAGGAGTGCCAACTGTAGCGATCGTAGGCCGCTGGCGAGCTTTTTTGGGAGTGTTGGTCGGGGCCCCTATACGCTGGGGGCCCAGTATAATTGATACGGCTGTTACGGCGGTAGCTACGCCCCTGTTGCTTATCTACTTTCTTTGTTTATTCTAACAAAACAGTGTTCTGACAGTGTCATAGGGGCCCCATTATCCTAATATGCTCAGGGCCTCCAATGAGTTAAAGACGGCCTTGATTATGTAGTTTGTAGTAGGTATAGATAGGTAGTAGTAAACATGGTTACTACAAAAAAAAATTGGATACCTACTGGAATAATAACGCGCATTCCCTTTCACCTCAAAATCTAAAATTTTAGATATATGTACGTATTTATTAAAACTCCAAAATTGTAGAAAAAAATAATCTATTGAAAAACATTTCTTTTCGGGGTACCTACCTCCCTAGAGGTGAGATATCGTTGAAAATGTCTTTCAAAAATATTAAGGGTATTTTATGATAATTTTGGAATTAGGGGTCCGTTTGCAAAATATTTGCCTTTGGACAAGTGAAAAAATTCTCAAAAATAGGTTATATGATTAATTTACAAGAAAAACTATCACGGCTATGTTAGCCTAAGTAGTTAATGTGTTATAGTCGATAAACTTACTACTTCGGAACCCTACATTGCGCGTGGCCTGACCTGACACGCAGATGCCCGGTTTTTGAAGTTAAAAGCAGTGAACGAATATACTAGTTTTAAGATTTGTGACACAAAAGGTGACGAAAAACGTCGATGTTTTAACGCGCGTTTCAAACGCTCGTTTTGAAAAAATGATTATTATTATATTTATTATACTGTTTTTTTTTTAATATTGTTAGAATAATGTTTTAATATTGTTTTTTTAATATTGCTTTTTAGAAATGTTTTTTTGAAAAAAAAATATTTTTTTTTATTTTTATTTTGATGCAAAGATGTATATAACTTTTCACGTGCACTTTATAAGTACACGTTTATGTTTTATAACTGAATGGCTGAACAAAAAATTTTTGCACGGAGAATATTATAAGTTTAAATTCTTATCTTTCGCTAATTAAAAAATGTTGCTGTCTAATTACTAATTATTACTGACAGGATGCTTGTTTAGAATGATAAATAAAAACTAGTATTAACGCAATTAATAGCATACGTAATAATTATTTTTAGAATACATTTGTCTGTTTGTTCCCGCTAATCTAAGAAATGATTTAACCTTTTTATATGCGGTTGTCATAAATGTATTTTAGTTATTTTGAGTTTAAATAAAATTGACGCTTACACATTCATACCTACCTCCTATATAGTATACATATATACCGTATAGTGTAGGTGTCGCGGGTGGCATGGACGACACATATACTTAACACATCACAATAACACCCATGACCCGAGCACAAATATTTATCTGTCACCTAAATATCTGTCCCAGCCGGGAATTGAACCCGGGACCACTCGCTTCGCAGGTAGCGTCGCTACCAACTAGGCTACAGGTTTCATTTTATTTCAATCTATTTGCAAATAAAAAAGTAATGTCAATGTAAAGAATAATATGATTTCAAAAGTAAGGATGGGCCCTTCGGTACTCTAAAAAATAAAATCAGATCAGCGTTGGCACCGCCATGTTTTCTTTGAACCTTCATATTATATTTTTTGCTGCCTTTTTTAACTTATATATTAATTAATATCAGTTTAAGTATATAATTCTGTAGACTGCAGCAGCTGCGCTGAAGTTGTTTATAGATAATAGAGACGAATTCAACATAAGCTCAAAATACGAGGTAGGAGTTCTCTTGTAAAAGTGACATGTTTTCAGTATCTGTTTAAAATCTTAATCAATTAAAATTGTAGGATATCTTAATGTATTTTTTTTCAATGGTAAAATCCATTGACATTGGACATAATTATAATAAATCGCTAAGTTGGATACTTATCCACTTGGATCGCGGATACAATCATAAGGACCGCTCCGGTCGGACTCTAGGTACCTATTATAGACATTATATAGTGAACCTACTCAGAGTACCAAATTCATGCAGACTAAATTGCTGACAGAATGTACCTATTGTAGTAGGTATTGACTATTGTTATAATAGCTATTGTTATGTCTACTACTAGTAGTGAGTAGTTACACGGTACATAAACCAAAACAACATTTTTTACAATTTTTGTCTGTCTGTCTGTCTGTTTGTTCCAGCTAATCTCTGAAATGGCTGGACCAATTTTTACGGAACTTTCACTGGCAGATAGCTGAAGTAACAAGGAGTAACTTAGGCTACTTTTATTTTATTTAGAAAAAAAAATTGTTAGGCGAAACGAAGTTCGCCGGGTCAGCTAGTTCTTAGTAAAAATGTGACTGTATTTCGTTTAAATGAAACACTACTACTTTATTGATTTTAGCAAGCATCACATCATTATATGGGAGGTATATTTTAATTAGATAAGAAGTACAAACCACTAATTGAACACTATTTTTCAAAGATTCAAAGATTTTATTGAACATAAACAAAATTACAAATTCTTGAATTGTTCGTAAATAGCCATTAACGCCCACCTCTGGACAATGGAGAAGTATGTTCTATTAAAACTATATACTTAGATCTAACAATTTGAACTTATAAGTTAAAGTTACTTAGGCTAAAGTTGAAGTTTTAACAACATAACTAATGGTTTTCCATTGCACGCCTGGACAAAACATTTCTTTCGCCGCTTATTTTCTCGGTGGATAAAGACAAGTGTCGATACTGAAATTTTTTTTGCAAGATAGCAACACTATAAATAAATTGTCAGTGGTCCGTCGAATTATGGATTCGACCATCAATACCACCATCTGTGCTACGAGGTCATTTCGGCATAATATAATCTGAGCTCTTTAGGCATTCCGTTCAATATTATAAACATACATGAGCTATCTTCCACAATGAAGTTAATTTAAATAATGATTTAAATAATTGATAACAGGTATCATTGGCAACAACACAAGGCTGTATTAGGATTTATCTGATCTCCGCCGTTTTGTCGTCCGCTTTGATGAGTAAAAAGATATGTTTCAAAATGGGAACATAATTCTTTTGAAAGCTTTTTTTATCCTGTCTCCAATACGCAGACATTGAAGCTGATTGAAGTTTGACTCAAGATATAAATTGTTGGTAAGATATTTCAAGCACGGACCTGAAAAAAAGACGGACATAACCTGGTCTAATCGAGAGTAAAGCATAGCAATGGCCGCCCGCTTACCATGTGTGCGTAATTTTTGATTCGCGATTGAAGCAGTTAGGTGTCAATGTGTGGGTGTGTGTACTTGTACGAATAGGAGTTGGTATTACTATGGGTGCTTCACTGAATTTGTTGTTGGGATTACGTCCGTCTTTTTCTTAGGTCCGTGATTTCAAGTAAAAATTTCCATCTGGAGCTGTCGCCAGCCATCTGTAGTTCCTAAATCAATGAATTTTTTTGACATGTGGTATAATGTAAATAGCTGAAGTGATCTCCGCAGCAAGGAAACGCCCGAGAAATTATTCTGCTGGCAGTCAAGCATTAATCTTCCACCGTTTTCGCAATATTGCTTACAGTACCACCAACTTATCTGTAAATTGACGGAGGGCGCTGTCGGACGCATTGGACCAATCATTGGACGCAATTCGAGACGTAGTAAATGTCAATGAATGAACACAAAGAACTTATGAATGGGGCGGCATTAGTTCCAATTTTCGCCATTTCACAGATAACTTGGTGGCACTGTAAGCAATATTGCGAAAACGTTCGATCACTTGACTTTCGGTTGCCCGATGCTGCGAACAGACATATCAGAAAAAATGCAATAATAATATGCACTTGCATGCTTTGGCTTCTGAGTAAAAACCAATGCATAACAGTAATAAGGTTTCTTTGAGACTATTATTGTGTTTCATGTAAGACGGTCAACTTTATTTTATTGTGTGGCTTAGAATTTTTGTTATATTTATTTTATCCATGTACAATTTTTTATGCCGCTACTGGCAAGAGAGAGAAAATGGTCATAACGATGGTAAGGTGTGAAAGCCTGTGCACCTCGAATACCAGGGTTGTCCACTGATTAAGGTACAGAGTGCAATGGACTTTAATTTAAAATTGGAAAATTTTATTGCCTACCTCGAATTTAAATATTAATGAACGAAATTATAAGACTTTTTTGTTAATTCTAAGTTAATTTAATAACATCTGACATGTTATTAAATTAACTTAATTATTATATAAATAAATATTAAACTTAATTATTATAAAAAAAAATATCATAAAAACAAACAATAAAAAAGATTGACGGGATGGTTTACAATATGTACTGAAATTCAAAAGGCTTATAAAATGTTATAATCTAAAGTTAATAAAAAAATACTTGATCTAATCAAAATTATCACTTTAAAGCCAAATATTTCGCAAAAGGACCCCTAATTTCAAAAATGGTCTTTCAAGAATCATAATATTTTTGGAAGACCTTATCAACGATACCCCACACTATAGGGTACGCGACGAATAAAAAAATCATCCTCACGTTACCTGTAGGGGAGGTACCCTGAAAAAAATTGTCTTTAAAATATTTTATTCTAGGATTCTGGAGTTTTAATAAATATCCATATGAAATTACAACTTTCTAGCACTAAGGGTCTCGGCGCTTTGCTTCGGATAGACAGACGGACGGACAGATGGACAGACGGACGGACGGACAGACGGACAGACGGACAGACGGACAGACGGACGGACGGACGGACGGACGGACGAACATGACGAAACTAATGGGTTCCGATTTTACTTCGGAACCCTAAAAACATGGTTAAAGGTCGTTATAGGATCTCACAAAGTGGTGAGCTAATCTTATACATATATGAGGCCGTGACACTTTTTATAGAGTTATTTATGTTACGGTCTATCTTTTAATCACCACATTAATCGGCACCATCACATTATTTAGCTCTTGAATTTGCAAGCAAAAATCACTGATTTTCTGATAAGCCGCTGTATGAGCCGATTAGCTAGTGTAATTAATGATAATAGTGTCAAAATTCATTATAGGTACATACTTGTCTTGTGTGCCGATAGCCGACAAAGGAGAAGGGTGACCGTCACCCGACTAATGATATTTAAAAATATAGATACGTTATGCCCTTACAAATCAATCAAAAAAATCTGTTCCGAAAAGAGCTACAACACACACACGTAACACACGTTTATCTTTTGTTTCACTATACCAATCACATTGTATGTCAAATGCAATATAAATGCAATAAAATGCAATAAATCATGACTACTTACATGCGGTATGTTAAATATTCCATGAATTTTATTTCTTTTACTTCTTTAATTATATTTACGCATTTGCGCATAATACACGCTGTCAAATCTCAAGCACTTCTGACCACAGAACACTTATACCCTAGAGGGCGATTACGAGTAGAATGGTCAATTTTACCTGTTCTTACGCTCTTCATCGTCGGCGCGCTTGTGACATATCTACCTCTTTTTTACAATATATTATCATTGCACCCGACGAAAAATGCTCGCAAAAAAGGGCTCATAAAACTTTGAGACGTCGCTTTAGATACAAGTTAGCTTTGTTCGTTAGTTCGTTACTTGTTAGCTTAGCATTAATATGTAGGTATGAGTCAAATGCAAGCTGAATTAGAACTACTTACTTCCCTCCATCCTACGGAGTTGAAATTTTACCATGTTCCGATGACAATGTATTTTTACCTTGGCTCCAGACGAGGGAACTCCTCAGCAGTGAACAGCACAAACACAAAATTTAAAAAGCTTGTTTTTCAAAGCATTTTTACCCGACTGCCAAGGAAGGGTTATGTTTTTCGCGTGTATGTTATAGGTATGTATATGTGTGTAATATTAATATGTTCTATGTGTCTGTGACTGTGTGTGTGTCTCTCTCTCTCTCTCTCTCTCTCTCTCTCTCTCTCTCTCTCTCTCTCTCTCTCTCTCTCTCTCTGTGTGTGTGTGTGTGTGTGTGTGTGTGTGTGCGCGTGCGTGCGTGTGTGCGTGTGTGTGTGTGCGTGTGTGTACAATTAATGTGTACCAATTTAAATAATTAAGGTATCGTCAGATGCGTGTTGACAGCCCAAGTGTTCTTAGATAAGTAAAATTAAAAAAATATATAATAATGAAATGATATAAATAAATTAAATGATATTAAATTAAAGAGCTCACCCACCATAAGGACTTCAAAAAGTGGCCAAGTGCGAGTCGGGCTCGCCCATGAAGGGTTCCGTAGCAGCAAGTAACATAATATAAAAGTTCTTGTAGTTCGTTGTTGTTCTTTGATCAATGTTTTTTGCGGTTTACGATTTATGACGTATTAAAAAAAACTACTTACTAGATCTCATTCAAACCAATTTTCGTTGGAAGTTTTCATGGTAATGTACATCATATATTTTTTTTAGTTTTATCATTCTCTTATTTTAGAAGTTACAGGGGGGGGGACACACATTTTACCACTTTGGAAGTGTCTCTCGCGCAAACTATTCAGTTTAGAAAAAAATGATATTAGAAACCTCAATATCATTTTTGAAGACCTATCCATAGATACCCCACACGTATGGGTTTGATGAAAAAAACATTTTTGAGTTTCAGTTGTAAGTATGGGGAACCCCCAAAATTTATTGTTTTTTTTCTATTTTTGTGTGAAAATCTTAATGCGGTTCACAGAATACATCTACTCACCAAGTTTCAACAGTATAGCTCTTATAGTTTCGGAAAAAAGTGGCTGTGACATACGGACGGACAGACAGACAGACAGACAGACATGACGAATCCATAAGGGTTCCGTTTTTTGCCATTCGGCTACGGAACCCTAAAAAGGTATCATAATAGCTTTCTTGATAGCAGGCACATTTTTTTTAATTTTTAAATTTTTGCTAGTTATTAACCCTCTACACTAGGAACGAATTGAATATTCTTCCTTTCTTTTTCTTCTCTCTTTCTTGTTCGGCAACGCATCAGTGATGCTTTTGGTGTGGCTGATCTGAGTTGCTGATGTTCATGGGCGACGCCGCGACGATAGCCACTTACCACCTGCGGCCAGTAGGTTTAAATCACCTGGGTGCATAGGTGAATAAAGTACACCAAAAGTAGACTTAAGACACATGGGTGAATTAACTCAGGTGAATAAAGTCGACGGCACCTAAAAACCGCTTCGTATTATTCTTACCTGCTTTCCTTCCTTCGCGCGTCACCAAACAGGTATTATCGGTCATTTTATCGAGTAAAATAAGTACGGTTAAAGAATTAATTAATTGAGTTTTCAAATGCAAAAATAAAAAACCGGCCAATTGCGTGTCAAGCCACGCGATGGTTTCGTATTATGGTTCCGTAGTTGTAATTTCATCGACTATTAGTCACTAATTTACTTAAGCTAACCTAGCCGTCATAGTTTTCCCTTTAAAATCATAATTAAGTATATAGTAGGTACTACTGCCGTGAAATTTTCCACATGTTAATACTTTCCATTACCCTAATATTTTTTAAAGACCTTTTCAACGATACCCCACACTATTTATTTATTTATTTATGTAGGTACCATATAAAAAGTATAGAAACAAAGGCGGACATAATGCTAGAAGCAGTTTCAGCCAGTCAATCGGGCAGTTAAGCAGTAATAAAACAACGATGGCGGTATATTTGACAAAGGAAAAAAAAAAACAAAAAAAATACACAGTATTAATATTAATACATTAATACAACACGAATACAATACAATACAACGACCAATAATAATGTATGTATAAAACTACACAACAATACAGCTACACTATGGAGTAAACGAGGAAACAAAATTAGGGATCCCCACTTCACCCGTTTAGGAGATAACCAGTATTTTTTTTAGATGTTATTCTACCACATGACTGTACCTGTAACTGTAAATATTAAAAATCCCTCGACACTTTTATTTTCACAAAAAAAGAGCTGATGACTTTGGAATACCTGAATAGATCTTCATAAATTGTTGCTAAGAACTGGATCTCCTCGATCACGTCAGCTTTCAAATAAAAAGCCGCATATCGGTCCATTCGTTTAGGTCCTAAACTAGGAGCTACGATTCCACGAACAGACACACTTTAGAAAAGGGATGACACAGAGATTCGTCAAACTTATAACACCCCTCATTTTGCGTCGCGTCGATAAATAAATATGAATATAAAAATAAATATGTGTAAATAAATACCTACATAATATCGATGCTAAATTAGTAATTTAATTTTACACCTTTCTCAGTTTACTAAGGTGTCTGTGCCTGTGTGCCATGCTACGGACGGACGGACGCACGCACGGACGGAGGGACGGAGAGACGACATGACGAAATTATAAGGGTTTCGTTTTGATTATGGAACCCTAAAAACCTTCAATGTTAGCGCGTCACAGACTCACAACACCACGTCATTCACCCGTGAATGTAGACCTTTTTATTTTCTTAAATGCTTTGACTAGAACTTCAAATTCTAAAGTCAAAGTACAATAAAATATTTTATGAAAATGAAAATGCTCGAGTTTCACTAATAATTAAAAGGACTTTGAGACAATAAATGTTTCATAGCTTTATTTCTGCTAGTTTCATTCCTGCTGAGCTGTGCCCGTAGTTACAATATACGAGAATACTTAGGTTAGCGTCGTTAGCGATATATTTTTATGTTATTCCAGATTAATCCAAATTATCGTTCAGAAGTTTTTGCATAAAAGAGTAGGTAACAGACATCTCACCACACATCCTCACAATCGAACTTTCACATTTATAATATTGGTAGGATTTCAAATTACCTACCCTAACTATACTTAATATATAGGTACCAGATATTTTTCGTTCGGACTGTAGAGTCAGATATTTCATGCTCTCTAAGATCTAACGTCTAACTAAGGTCTAACGTCCCAACTCAGAGTCACTAACGGTTTCTTAATTCGCTCCTTAGTACAGATTTTGTATGATGATTCTTTACTAAGGAGCGATTAAAGTAACCGTTAGTGACTCTGAGTTGGGGCGTAAGAGTTTTTGTATACATGTTTTTGCTGCCAATGAAGGGGCAGACATTTTTGATGCGCATGTAGGGTCAGATATTTTTGCTACATGAAGTTTCTGAAATTTTTTCTTTTTCCCACAAAATTATCTTTAGCACTGAATAAGAACCGTTTAGCACATTCCTTTTACCAAATCCGAAAATTCAGGTCGGTCCTCAATAACAAGATCGCACGCTTTCAACTGTACTCTGACACGACAAGATCACGGCTGAATGTTATGATACACCACGTTATGAATGAATAACAAATGATAATTTATACTAAAAAGATAAGCTTGGGTTTAAATAAGATTGGTTTAAGGAAAACAAAAAAGTTTTTCCGTCGCTTTTCCATCTATAGGCAACTACAGGTAGAGTTAGCAAGCTAGATACGTACATAGTTACAAATCTTGCGGATGATGTAAGTAGGTATTAGCGGACTATTGTAATGTCAGGGATTCCAAAAAAAAATTTTGGGCAAGAGACCCCTTTTTCAAAATGAACTAATATCTCAGACCCCCACAGCCAAACGTAACACGTTACATCTCATACTACAGTATCTTGAAAGTTTCAAATAAGACCTTCGATCAATAGATCGATGAATAAGACTTGTGTTAATTAATAGGGGTCGATTTTTAGACTTCGTCGACCCCCGAAGTTTTTGTTTATGTCGACCCCTGGGAAACCGATTGCGACCCCAAGGGGTCGATATCGACCACTTTGGGAATCCCCTAAAACAAACTTCACCACGCAGCATCAGGGAAATGTGGCGAGCTTACTGCCACTACTGTGCCAAATATCAGATTTTTTGCCGACATGGCTAAATAACTGCTATCTAAGGGGCCCTCCATAAATAACGTCACATGTTAGGGGGAGGGGGGGTCGATGTACTGTGACATTATATGACAAGGGATAGGAGGGGTCCTAAATTTCGCGACGTCACATGTCAAAATCGGTATGTATACCAATTATTCGATTTTGAATGATGTATATGTAATTATGTATAGGTAAATATTAAAAAAAAAAAACAATTATTGGAAATAAAAGTTATTTCGGAACTGCCGTTTTAATTTAATAAATTCTAGGTGTAAAAATTGTAATAATATTTGTGACATCACACTAGGGGGGGAGGTCTCACAAATGTGACCAGCTGTGACAAGGACGGGGAGAGGGATCAAAAACTTATGAAATTTGTGTAACGTAATTTATGGATGGCCCATAATTAACCTGTGATTAAACGCTGAGAAGCGGTCATCGTGGTCATCTATCCAACTACCGACCGCGCCCGGCTACAAGTTGCGCCCGGCTGTTGATCTCTGAACGCCTCTGAGTTTATAAGTGTCCTCTATTTCACTTCCTCAGCCATATCACGTCCTCTTTCACCTTCAGATGCGTTCGTCTGGAGATTGACGTGCGACATTTGAACTTGACATCTGATATCGGGCAGATAAGTTCTAATTATTACTGTGCGCTTTATCACTTTTATCAGTCTGTGTCGGTCTTTTCCCATCGCATTGGTTTTCGTAATTCGAAATTTCGAATGCTTGTTTTGATACTGCCAAAGCACTTAAATAATAAAAATAATCAAGCTTTGAAATTTTTGTGTTTGTGTTGTTGGCCGTTGAAAAGTTCCCTGGAGAAGTCTGGAGCCAGGCATCAGGTCAACATTATAACTAAAAATTACATTAAAATGTATTATCATAGGGAACCAAACCAAAATGTGAAATTTCAACCCCGTAAGATGACAGGTACAGTGCGACCAACTTATCTGTGAACTAACGGAGGGCGCTGTCGAACGCATTGGACCAATCACTGGACGCAATTCGAGACATAGTAAATTTCAATGAATGAACACAAAGAACTTATAAATGGGGCGGCATTAGTTCCAATTTTCGCCATTTCACAGATAAGTTGGTCGCACTGTATTTCTAATTCAGCTTGCAAGACTTGACCCATACGTATGACATGCTAACAAACTAACGAACAAAACAAGTTAAATAAAAGCTTGTAAATAGGTTCAGTTGATATTATACCGACCAACAAATAAGTAAAATATGAAAGCTAATAAATATGATTAAAACAATGACATCACTTGAAATATTACTATCTATAATTATGTTTATTAATTCTAATTCTAATCCATTGAGTTTTACGTCACACTAGCTTATTATCTAACAAGCAAATAGGTTCAAATTAACAAATACATAGGTATAGGCAGGATATTAAAGACACTATATCAAGTCTCATTAAGATGTACATAATATTAATATTGTCATAAATATTTCGCTACTTTGTAACATGACGTATCTACTTGACCCACGAGTTACCGTCATCGAGCTGGTCAAATATTATTCAAAATTGTTCAACGTCATCGGTCAACGCATATATTTTGTGCCGGACCACTCGGACCGCAGCCTTTCTTTCTTCTCTTTTCTGTTTTGACTTGCTATTGATGTCCATGGGCTACAGTGCCCACCAGCCTCAGATCTGGAGGGTAACTGGGATACCCGCCCCGGACTGCAGTTTCAAAATCGCCAAAATCATAATATAGTATGATTAAAAAAAAAACATGCTACACAAATCGCCTAGCTTAAGGAAGCCTGGTTGGGAGAACAAATTTCTTAAAGGGTTCTTATTGTCCCATTCACGAAAAAGGCCAACTATTATTTAATTTTATTTGTGAGTTTTTTTTAAGTAATATATCTCAAACAATGGAGAGAGGGGCGCCACTATCAAGATTCTGCCCCGGTTCGAAAAAATCATAGATGCGGAGCTGTTGCCCACTTCCCATGATTCCATCAGGTGACTCGTCAGTCCCCTGCCACTTTCTTTAGAAACGCTAATATTTCGAAAAATAGACGTAAATAAAAAAAAATCTCTATTCAATCTATCAGTTAAATGCAATCGATTTTTAGTCAATTATCATTGTATAATACGCTATTTTACCAGTCCCTATAAAGTAGTGTTATTTTTATAAAAAGAAAAATAATTTGACAGGAAACATATACCTTCTTACTTCATTAAGGTCGAAACCATTCATTCAGATTTGAGATAGATAAAAAGCTGCCAAGTGCGAGACGGACTCGCCCATGAAGGGTTCCGTAGCAGCAAGTAACATAATTATAAAAGTTCTTGTAGTTCGTTGTAACTTTGATCGATATTTTTTGCGGTTTACGATTTATGACGTATTAAAAAAAAACTACTTACTAGATTTCGTTCAAATCAATTTTCGTTGGAAGTTTGCATGGTAATGTACATCATATATTTTTTTTTGTTTTATCATTCTCTTATTTTAGAAGTTACAGGGGGGGGGACACATTTTGCCACTTTGGAAGTGTCTCTCGCGCAAACTATTCAATTTAGAAAAAAATGATATTAGAAACCTCAATATCATTTTTGAAGACCTATCCATAGATACCCACACGCATGGGTTTGATGAAAAAAATTTTTTTGAGTTTCAGTTCTATGTATGGGGAACCCCCAAAATTTATTGTTTTTTTTATTTATTTTTGTGTGACAATCTTAACGCGGTTTACAGAATACATCTACTTACCAAGTTTCAACAGTATAGTTCTTATAGTTTCGGAGAAAAGTGGCTGTGACATACGGACGGACAGACAGGCAGACAGACAGACAGACAGACAGACAGACAGACAGACAGACAGACATGACGAATTTATAAGGGTTCCGTTTTTTGCCATTTGGCTACGGAACCCTAAAAACGTGTGTGTGGTAAACACTTTTGGTACTTATGTACGCACGTAGGAAAATACAGAAATACTACTTACTACTACTAAAAGGAATCCAGCTCACTTCATCATGTTGCTTTTTGGCTATCAGGTAATCAGGGTGCTTGCGCATCGTAAACATTTTACTGTTATAATTTTTCCAAACGCGCCAAAAGAAGTATAACTTCATAAATTTTACCTCAATTTAAGAAAGAATTAAAGATTCTGGACAGTTGTTTTACAATATCTACATAGGCGCATTTTTTAACCGACGAAAAAAAAGGAGGAGGTTCTCAATTCAACGCGTATATATATTTTTTTTATCAAAGCTTTTGTAAGTCACAAAATTCAATTTCCGCATTTTGAGGAAAACTTGGGAAAAACCACAGACCACATACCCTGGAAAAACACGCATATTTGACACAAGACAAAACACAGTTCTTTAACTGTATCATATAATTTCCGCGTAGAGACTATTACAAGTGGCCCAAATACTATAAATTGCAAAAAAATCTTGGAATTTTAAATATGTAATTAATAATTATCTATAAATATTTATATAAACTAAATGTATTGTAATATAAACAACAACTACTTAAGAGGCTGTGCAGAAAAATTCGATAGTTCGGCAAATTCAATGTTTGTGTGCCTCGTTCACGCACACATGGCTAATCCTTTAGTTGATAATAATTTTAGGAAACATAGTAACTAGGTACGGTTTAGACACAAAAGTCTGGAATGTTTTTGTATATTAGTTTAGTATATTTATTATAATCAAAATAAAAAAAAACATAAACGTGTACTTTTATAAAAAAAAAAAATCTAAAAAAAATAATCAAAGAAACAATATTAAAAATATATAAAAACAATATTCAAAAAGCAATATTAAAAAAAAAACAATATAATATCAATATAATAATCATTTGGTAAAACTATAGATCTAAGGTACCTGCGTTCGGGGTGGGGAGTGGGGGGGGTGGGAGGGGAAGGTAAAGGGGAGCCCCTCACTACAATTTTTATGTACCGGAAAGGTATAGTTTTCGAGTTATGATTTTTTTTGTAAAATCATAATACATAGGAAAATCCTTGGGTATTTCTTTAGTATCAGTGGAAGGGGGGTGGAGTTGGGGGGAAGGGAGGGGTTGGGGTAAGGATTCCCCCCTTAAAGGTAATACGTGAGGAAACACATAGTTTTTGAGTTTTTTTTTATTTTTATTTTAAGGATAAATCTGTGAAAACTGCTTAATATTTATCATAAAATAGTGTAAATTAATGTCAGGTTATGGAGGAAGAAGCAAAATTTCGACCTCCGTATGGGGAGACACTACACCACTTCTACTATTATTTTGGAAAAATAATGACACAAATCACTATAATTACAAAATTACATTATATGCACTTTTAGGGAGAATTTAGGGGTTTTTGATACACAAACAGGCTTCCAAACGTCTCCGGCGCTGCGGGAAGTGCAGCCCCTCCGCCCTTGCGTAACAAACTGCAGGCACTCCATGCTCGCCTACGCAGCTTCGGCTTTTTGGTCGCCTGCGGCGACCAGCCTCAGCCGCTTCGGCTCACATGGTGCCTGCAGTTTGTTACGGCGGCCGGGGGCTGCTCTCCCTCCGCGCCTCCGGGGTTTACATTCACTCTAGGGGTAGGGCAGACTAGTACCACGTGGGGTCGGGGTTGACTAAGTCGGTTTTGTAACCATTTCGACTTACATCTGGAAATTTTTAAAAATCCAAAACAAACAAGCGACCAGCCTCAGCCGCTCCGGCTCGCCCGGGTGCCTGTGCTTTGTTACAGCGGGCGGGGACTACTGTCCCTCCACGCCTCCGGCTTCTAAAAAACACTCTAGGGGTAGGGCAAACAAGACTGCGTGGAGTAGGGGTAAGCTAAGTAACGTATGAGAAGAAATCAACCCAAGTAGCAAAATAAAGTTATATAAATGGTCAACAAACGTCTTAGATTAACTTTCAGTCAGTCAAAATGGTTATATTACAGTATATTAGACGTCTATATAACGCGGGTTTGGGCGCACCTTATATGACATTTACATCGTGTAAGGGTCGTTTTGTCGTCGCAACGGCGTCAATTACGTTGCATAAAAATCACATAGATGTTGCAAGTGTGACTAATATGTTTTATAATAGTGTCTAGTAATACTCCTACATAACTTTAACCGTATATAGATGTAAATAAAATTACAAAAAGTCCTGTTATGGTTAAACACACAACATCTACATGAGTTTTCTTATGCGAACGGACAATTTTTTTTCTTCTTGAAATACTTTATAAAAAGTTAAGCCAAATGTTATCATGATTTTCATTTATTTAATATAAAGAAAGCCGATTGTGGTTGAAGTTGAGGAGGGTGATGATATAGTGGCCATTAAATTTTTTCGAGAATATGTATGGACATCTTTGTTCATATTTTAATGGGCCTTCAAAATATTGATGTTTTCATATTGTATATTAAAATTATATATATGAATTGACTTTAATAATTTCCGCCATATTGCAATCAACACACTGAGCGACCGCTTTACGAGGTGTATATGACTACTGGTTATATACATGTATTTTATTCAACTTATGTCGTCCTGTCGTTCACCATTACGGTTGCAATTAGGGTTCTATGCAATAGAAAAATATGAAAAAAACCTTTATTAGTAGTTCTGTTTTTGAAGTGAAACTTCTACATAGACGGAGTATTAGGAATTTTCTGTCACGAAAAAGCGTTACCAAGGCGTGACGTAGACGTAGCCGATATATCGCGTGGAAATTTTTGAAATAAATATTAAATATAAATACGTTGCCATTCGTTTTAAATATTTATTTTTTATTTTATTTTTTTGGCATATTTTTTGAATTTCTTTTTGAATGTTTTTTTTGATGTTCTTAGAAATGTTTTTAATTTAACAATAAAAATTATTTTTGAAATCTTTTTTGAAAAAAAATCAATTTTTAATATCTTCTTTTTGAAAAAAGAATGTTGCCATTATTTAATTTAATTTACTCTGCTACTACTTTATTTAAGGGAAAACAGCTGTATTTTAGGGTATTTCAAATTAAATAAAATCTCATACATCCACTTAATGTTTATTTACTAAGCTATCATAGAATTGACATAAGCATAAGAAATCTTTTAAAGAAATAGAAATTTCAACACTTTTCCAAAAAGATCCTTCGGTACGATTTAGGCGCCTGGTTGCCTAAGTCGTATCGCCTATAGCCTAAGTGGTAGGATCTAATGCTGGGTACTGCCTAAGTGTTAAAAAATATACGGAACCACCTTGATTTTTGCTACTTTCTTTTTGATTGGGACCGCACGACAATGTCTTTTCCAGATTAATTGTAGGTATTTTTGATATTTTTAATGATTTATAATTTTTGTTTACTTTTCTTCTAAAACCACCACTTTTGTTAATTCTTTTCCACTTTCCAGGATCCATAACTATGAATTAAATTAAAAATGGCTTCTGAGTCATATAAAAGTTACTTATTATCGTTTAAATAATTACATGAATTATAAAAGTCATTTAAGAATAAACTTATAGCCTAAAAGTTACATAATGATTGAACTAAACGCCTTAATAAGACTTTTTTATAGAAGTTTATTATACAATCATTATAGGACAGTTAATTATTTAAGCGTTACATAAAAGTTTCCAAAATTACACAAAAATAGGAACTCCTGACTATTATCTGACTATAACGTTAACTCGACTCAAAGCTTTATCATGTAAACGTAGTGGCAGATACGTTTATATTACGTCATATAAATTCGTTGAGACGACGTTTACCAGACGTATTTGTATGATTTAAATTATATATAACTAAAGCATCGTATTGAATACCACTTTACAATTATTTGGTTGCTACAAAACTGAAACAAAACCCTTATACGTCTTTTAGTTGTATTATATGACTAGTTTGCTACTTGGGAAATCAGTCCAATAACACAGCAGAGATCATCGAAAATCCAAAAGAAACAAGAAAGCACATTCACGTAATACGAAGATTAACGGAATAACTGAACACAACATTGACAGTGCAATAAGTTTTGTGCTACCTTCCATTTCACTCGTTTTTGACGAAGTACCCTCTAACTGTAGACCAAATTGACAAGAATTGTCTTTCTTTTACGCAATTTTTGTTAAACTTATTTTTGTCGTAATTAATTCAAAACGCATCTCCGGAACCTAAAAATAGTTTTAAACGTTCACACTAAACCCTAGCTACATCTCTCAACTCACACCAATATCAAATTCAGGTACCTTAGATCTATAGCCAACCCGAGATGTCATTTATGTTAGCGATAAACTTAGAATGTACAGACAAAAACATGTTTTATTGGTACCTTGGTACCCGAAAAACAAACGAGTCTTGATTTTGTAAAAAAAGTTTTTGAAAATGCAGAACATTTAAATTTTAGGCCATAGAAAATCTTTTCCAAGCTGTGAGACCAAACATGTTGCCATATTCAATACCTATGAAATTAGCGTTTTATAAAAACTTAAATTGAAAATTTAAAAAATCCCCGACTCAAAATAAAAAAACAAAATAAAAGTCTAAATAGGTAAAAGTAAAAATTATAAAATTAATCTTTAAAAAGTCATAAATAATACGAATATTATAAATTTATTACCCGTATTTAAATGAAAATTGACCGAAATGAGTTGATATCGCGGCACGGAGCCTTAAATCTATTGCGCAAGTCAGTATGGAAGTTGTTTCAAGTTCGCTTGTTCAATGTCGTGCAAAAACCACATGTTTATTTCTCATATTATTAGTAAACTTTACCTGCTTTATTATATTTTCTAACAACCTGGCCTCGTTTCGTTACAGTATTAAATTGTCATGATTATTGCTTTATGAAGTCAAGTCAATAGTCTGACCATGTTGTGTAAGGTGGATAAGGATCTTTACCACCTACCGGTACTGGAATCCAGTAAACTTCTAAATGGGATATGCTGTTCTTGCCACAACCTTTGGTCAGACGTAGGTCCCGAGGTTGCATAACTTGCATAGTTGAGAGTAGAGTTCTTCGCATATAAGGTTTTACCAGGCTGGTCAAGTTTTTAGGCCATTTATTTATTAAGTACCTAAGTGTTACCTTGTTGTTTCAGCAGTATGGTATGGTATCAAGACGTGGTTGACGTGGTTCTATCGCTTCTTTATCAAAAAGACAACTCTAATGCACATGCTCTTAGTATGACTTAAGTAGAGCTCTTAGTATGCTGGAATACCGTCAGGATCACTGGCTTTATCACGACTAGATACCGCAAGGTTTTGAGAACCTCCTTGCTAGTAATATTAATGCGGATCTCAGGTATAGTGGTATCGCAAAGAGGTAATTGTGGTGGTAGGTCATTGCCAGCATTTAGACGTGAATTTTCGGCAAAGAAAAACGCATACAATGCTGCTTTCATTAGCCTTGTATGCTAGGGAGCCATCCGGTTTCATCTATGAAGGCAGTGTGGGCCGACAGAAGTTAGTCTCAACCGCTTTGGTGAGAGACCAAAAACTAAAAAGCTCTACAAGTTTTCACGAAAGTACAATCAGGTAGCCTCTCAGCTTTTTTCGTCAGTCCTTCAGGCTATAAAAGTTATGGGTATATAGGTATATTTATTTATTGTGTTTAGTAGATAAAATGTCAGATCGTTCAAACATTGCAATGGCCTTTATTTTAAACATTGCAATGGCCCCAAACCACGCGTTGATAATGATAAATTAGCGGTAAGCCCTTACCTAACTGACTACGTCTGTTTACATCTTTACTGCCAAAATATTACGTCTACGATTAAAAATAGTTCACTTTAAAAACTTGTTTTGTGTATAAGAATAATTCCGTACCAGTAACGCCATCTGTTGTCAGTCGCTTGAAATAATTGCAAGTCTTGGCTGGCTACTTTTCGTCAATAATTTTGTTATAAGATAAAGCACAGTACATAATTATAAAACACATATTATTATGAAGGGATAAAGGTATCTATTGCATTGGAAACGTTTTGAAACGTAACATTACTGTCCCAAATCTGTGTTATAATTTTTTTTAAAGGGCCTTAAAGATAGAACAGTAAGTTTGTTTCTCAGCGGTACTGGATTCGATCCCAGCCGGGACAGACATTATTACAGTCCGATCAGTAGATCATACGAGTGCCCGCACAAGTGCTCGTGGTTAAAGATTGGATCTACCAGAAAATATAAATTGTATTTCTGCGTCTTGACTATTTTCAGAATTAATTACTTTTTAAGCTAATTTAATTTCCTTCGAAATTGCCTACGAATACGAATTTTTATATGGGGTTGTATCTTTTTCGTTTAAGCTTATTTTTTATTAAGTCTCAATAAGAATACAAAAATATATATATCTAAGTAAAATAAATTCAGGATTTCTTTTCTGTATAAAAACCTAATAAACTTCTTGAAACTGACTGTATGCAAAAAATCCAAATTCGGCATTTTTTTGCGTAATTTATCAACAAATATTCAAACTTTAATATTAATAATAATTAATAACCAATACCTAGTAGGATTACTGAGATTCTACGCCATATTAAAATAAAGCGAAGTGGCATCTCAACAATTTCAATAAGAAATTCTTTACCGTCAGAATTCTTTAGCGCGCGATCGGAATCTATACGGAATGCTTCATAAAGTTATTGGGTCGTACTAATGTCTCCTGTGACTCCTGTTAATTCTTAATGAAGTCACCTCAGAATAAACAGGGGTATTATTATTACTAGCCCTCTGTCTGCGTCTTTGCCCGTGTTTACCAGAATAATAAGTACCCTATGTCTTATGTCATATTATGCTCTACCTGCGTGCTTTTTATGATAATCCGTTCAGTAGTTTTTGCATGAAAGAGTAACAAACATCCATAATTCTTACAAACTTTCACATTTATAATATTACGAGTAACCGCCCTCGCTTTGCTTCGGTTTTCTTATTTTTTTACACCTTGGGTTACATTATTGGAGTTTTATTAAGGAACCCTAATTTTTTTGAAAATATAATATAGCCTATGTTACTCAGGGATAGTGTAGCTTCTCAACAGTGAAAGAATTTTTGAAATCGGTGTAGTAGTTTCGGAGCCTATTCAATGCAAACAAAAAATCAAATCTTTCCTCTTTATATATTAGTATAGATTAGGAACGAGTAACCGCCCTCGCTTTGCTTCGGTTTTCTTATTTTTTTATACCTTGGGTTACATTATTGCAGTTTTATTAAGGATCCCTAATTTTTTTGAAAATATAATATAGCCTATGTTACTCGGGGATAGTGTAGCCTCCCAACAGTGAAAGAATTTTTGAAATCGGTTCAGTAGTTTCGGAGCCTATTCAATGCAAACAAAAAATCAAATCTTTCCTCTTTATATATTAGGGAACGTTCCCAAACCACGTGACACATTTAGGGGGGGGAGGGGGGTCTGCAAAACACCACGCTTTGTCACAGGGGGGAGGGAGGGGGGTTAGGTTTTTGTCACGTGGTCAATATCCACTAAGGGAATTTCCCGCTTTCTCGAGTTATACTTATTCACCTCCAGGAAGTTGGCGCCACACTTTGAAGTGACAAACATGTTGAAGGTTGGTCTAGGTTTTTTCTACATTGTTCCAAAACGTCATAGGGCTGAGAATGAAACTTTCATAGAAAATCCAAAAAACGCTAGTTTTGAGCTAGCACCGCACTATCAAAGTATCGCGATTCTGGCGACGATGACGATACACAGAAATTGCCTTGAATAGCTTTGGCCAGGGACCAGAACACTCAGCTACCACAAAGATAGCTCAGCAGTCTCTTGCCGGTTCTGTGTATGTGCTTGAACTTTGCCTTGGTGATTTGCTTCTTTGAGGACCACGAACCAGCATTAAACTTCTTTTTCAGCTGACTCACAATGGTGCCTCCGAGCTCATGCGCCTCTACCCAATCCTGATAAGAAGATTGCTTCAGGCTAATTCGCAGTTCAGCAGTTCATGCAGTTTCAGTCAAACAAGGCTTGGGTTTTACCCCAACGGGTACCACAGAGCTTGGAATGTAACATTCCATGCCCTGGAGTACCACATCAGCTATGAAAAGCGCACAAGCGTCGAGATCAGCTTAGGAGAAACAAATTCCCCTCCACGGGAAAGACTGGGCCAACTTCACCCACATGATGCCACCTTACAAATAAATTATCTTCGAACGCGATATTTTGGATTAATATAGAATAAATCTATAACAATCCAGACCAACCGCCAGAACTTCCTAATTTGTTTTTACGTTTGTGAAGAATATTTTTTTTCGAACGCGATATTTTGGAACAATATAGAACAACCGCCAGAATCGCGATACCTTAAAAGTGCGGTGCCAACTTCCTGTACATTACTTATTTATATACGACCGTTTACTCTAGCGCTTTTAAATCTCACAGGTGGAAACACTGACGACCATAGATAGTTAGGTACAATATAGTGCTGATTGAAAACTGACTATGAAAATTCTAGTCTCAGTAGTTTCGGAGATGGGGGGAATGGTGAACTTTCGCTTTCAAATTTCATTCTTTCTTAAATAATTTTAAAATTATCAAATAATATAATATATTTGCGATCCTTACAACAAGCCCTTTCATTTGACAAAAGTGACACGACACGATACAGTTTACAAAACAGTTTTTTTTTTAAATTTTGATTTCATGATTTTTTTTGAAAATAAATACCGTCGTCTTTGGGTCACAAAAAAGAACTTGAGCATCAAAGTTAAACTCATTTTATTTTTAGTCCAGTAGTTTCGGAGTAGTTTGTTTTTAGGGTTCCTTTACGAACAAAATCAAAAACCGAACCGTTATAGGATCACTCACGTCGTCACGAAATTATTATTAACCCTAAAGGGTTCCGTACGAAAAACGGAACCCTTATAGGATCACTCGAGTGCGTCTGGGCGACCGCCGTTCACAGCCAATTTACTTCGAAACTACTGCTCCAAATGAGTTGAAATTTGGTACTCATGTACTTTTTTGTGACCCAAAGACGAAGGTAGAATTATAAAGTAAACAACAGAATTTTGAAAAATAAATTAACGAAATCAAAATTAAACAAGAACTGTTTTGCAAACCATCTCGTGTGGTATGTCAAATATAATCGAAATTTTAGTAACAAAAAATAACTGACTTCAAAATAACTCAAAAACTACTTGTCAGATCTCGCTCATATTTATGTGGGGCCACATGACAAGCACCAGCTTTCGACTAAAAAAAGAATCATCAAAATCGGTTCACTTCACCCATGACTACATCACCACTTACCATTAGGTGGGATAGTAGTCAAGCATTAACTTATAAGATATTTAAAAAAAAACTTAGTCGAAAGTGCTGAGGTAACAAACATAAAAAAAAAACAGTCGAATTGAATACCTCTTCCTTTTTTGAAGTCGGTAAAAAGGGCGTGTTGTCAGGATCTCAAATAATATATTTTTGTTATAATTCTACAATGGAAAGTTTTAAAATTATTCAAGAACGAATGAAAATTAAAGGCAAAAATTTACCATCCCCCCCCCTTGTCTCCGAAACTACATACTGACATTTGAATTAAAAAAATACAGAGTTCTTTACTTAAATATTACAGGAAAAATAAGTCAATGATCTTAAAAAAACGGCAAAAATAAATAAAATTGGAAAATAACGGTAAATACATAATCAACGTACGAAACCCTCTTGTCAAGTTTATTTTATCATAGTTCTGCAATAGATACTAATTTATATTCTTTTAACTGTCTGCAAAAAAAAAATTGTCACGTGAAAACTAGGGGGGGAGGGGGGGGGGTCTTCTTATATACCACGGTTGGTCACCGAGGGGGGGGAGGGGGGTAAAAAATGGTAAAAAATGGGTCACGTGGTTTGGGAACGTTCCCTTAGTATAGATCATCATCATCTTATCATGTTGTTAAATCCGATGGCATATCCAGAATGTATGTACTCGTATTTAGCTCTAATAATATTTAATGTAATATCCGGACTCGACCTAATTTTATAAACTCCAGTGTTAACTGCTCTGCGTAGCTCTTTAAATGTGCATGGATCGATTTGGATGCGGTTTTTATCTTTCAAATAGTTAATGATTGTTATTAAATATCTAAACCACTGTAGTGCAGGGGAGTGCTATAGTGATTGTTTATTTCATAAAGTGATCTATAATTCTTCTGTTTTGTTGTAGGCGGGAACATGTCGGAGCAGGAGCAGGAGCAAGTGCGCTGTTCCTCCAGCGAGAGCGACAACTTCGAAAAGATTGACTCTGAAGAAGTGAAGAGCGCGGAAAATGTAACTCTCTCTTCTCTTTTTAACCGACTTCAAAAAAAGGAGGAGGTTCTCAATTCGACTGTATTTTTTTAACGTTTGTTACCTCAGAACTTTCGACTGGGTGAACCGATTTTGATGATTCTTTTTTTAATCGAAAGCAGGTGCTTGTCATGTGGTCCCACATAAATTGAGCGAGATCTGACAAGTAGTTTTTGAGTAATTTTGAAGTCGGTTATTTTTTGTTACTAAAATTTAGATTATTAACTATAATGGGTTGTACGCACAAGTAGTAGTGGTACTTACGCATATCTCTCCAATAATGCGTACTGGGTCAGTTTGCCAGTCAGTCGGAATGCGCTCCAAATCAATATTGACGACCCTGTAGCCTAGTTGTAGTCTAGCGACCCTGCCTGCGAAGTGAGGGGTCCCGGGTTCGATTCCCGGCCGGGGCAGATATTAATGTGACAGATAAATATTTGTACTCAGGTCATGGGTATGATTGTGATGTGTTATAATGTGTCGTCCATGCCACCCGCGACACAGGTATAACCTACTGCGGGTGTATGAGCCGTATGAGTGTGATAGCGTTAAAATATTATGGAGAGATCCACGTGCTGTCAAATTTAATACCGTGTATTGTTTAAACACAAGTGTATAAAGTGTATAATAATCGTATTGTACATGTGAGAGGCTCACGTCAAAAACGCAAGATTTATTTGAGTAACGAAATTGCTGCTATCGGTCTTACAGAACAACCTATACTTACATTTTAAAATCTACCGCCAGAACGTATGCATTCATTGAGATTAAGTTAAATGGTGGCATGTCCAATAGGAGGGACCCAGCGTTTTTGCCAAATCCATTGACTAGCATGGGTGACATTATAAGACGTACAAGATAGATATATTATAATTACTAGGTTTTTTACAAGCGCTCATAACCCGGTGGCTTGTGTCGATTCTAAGTCATCGACAAAGTTAAGCAACAGCAACAGGGCGCGGTAAGTAGCTTGGTGGATCTTCGCTAGTAGCTAAAAATTCAAGAGCATTTCTGTGCTACGGAGGGCACGTAAAGCCGTTAGTTCAGGTTGTTATCGTAATAAAAGTCGTTAAGTCATGTCGGAGGCCCTCGGGTGACATTAAAACTTCCGACACTTGGGTTGGCCATTAACCCCTCCACCAATCCGCACTGGAGCGTGGTGGAGTATGCTTTAGGTCTCCTCAAGGGGAGAGACCTATGCTCAGTAGTGGGCCATTAATAGATTGAAGCCACTAGGTAATTTGGACATGATTGGATGGAATTTAACTGGATTCATAACTTGATACTTAGAGCTTGTTGTAATTTTTTTTAACCTCGTACGTTTTTCCCTTGCAGGCCAACCCCAAGTTCTCGGTGGGTGACGGAGACGGCGACAGTCCAGAGGAGCATGACGATGGATGGGCGCACGAGGGGGGAGACTCCTTCCCAAACGCCCCGCCGCCCAACATCCGCCGCGTGCTCACTCCATCGCAGCAACTCATGTTGGCCGAGAAACGGAGTAAACTCAGGTTGGTGGCTGGTTTTAGTCAAGAAGCTTATACTAAGTGAAGACCCGGCTTCGAAGACGTACCTGAAGACGGAACACGTGACATTGCATAATCTTCGCTCTATCATTCACACCCTTCAAGTCTTAAAGTCAACGTCAATCAGGTCTATGATTTGTCGAACATGTTTATCCATCGTGATGCACCCAAGCCTCTTCGAAGCCTGGTCTCCATTTATTGTTAGTACGTTTTTTGGTGTTACATTTGCTCAGTTCGTCTTAGTAGGCGCTTATTATTAATATTTTAAATTTCCTTACCCTTAGAACTGCGACGGCTTTAATCCTTAATCAGAACGAGATTGTCCATCAGTGCGTCTTTACCAACTTCATTTAAATTTTATTTCGGTTTTATATTGATAAAATCACCATCGGGTGGCTCTAGCAAAAGTTTTAAAATTGTGCTAAATCTCAAAGTCCCAGCCTCTACAAAAAGTTCATCAATGTTCCGCAATGTCCTGGCTTCGTTAATAAACTGCTGGCATCTCTTGCCAACCAGAGCCTAGCTAGAGCGACCGCGTCTCTTGATATACCCTACTCCTAAGGCTGACATTGCCTCAAATGTATCTTTGCAGACTCCACTTAGTATTTTTTTGGTTTATTTATTAAATTGCCTGAAAATTCATTTACTTGAATTTGCCTGTTCTTTTCATTTGGTACTTGATATCGATTCTATTTATTTGTGCCTGGAAACTTTCTTCGCAGAGTTCGTAGTTTTTCGGGCGCCTCATGCTAATAAATATTTTGCTTTTGCGTGGTTTTGTGAATATTGCTCAGCTTGTTCTCATAGGCGTTCGATTTTAAATGACATTTAGTAAGCGCCCAGATTAAGTCTCCATGTACTTTGCTAAATTGGTCTTATAGGCGCATCATATAGTTTTTCATAGAATTATAGAATGTACTAATAAACCAATTGCTAAGTAAAAACTTACATCCATAGCGTAGCCACGGTCTTAATTTATCCCTGTATCGTACTATATATGCAGGAGAGAAGTTAAAAGACAATAGTTGGAGGAAAAGTGCCCTGAATATTACTGAATTTTACTGAAAGGAAACATTCCTTTATTTTTAAAATTTAGTAAAACTGCATTCAAAGATTTTTGAAAATTCACCTGCTTCTTCAGGGTCCTTCATTGAATAAGGATAAATTATTGTTGAGCAATATATGTAGTAGGTATCTTAAATTAAGGGAAGACCAAGAAAAAAAAATTTTCAACTAACTCATAAGACCAAGAAAAATGAGTTAGTTGAAAATTTTTCGTATATACATAATTATTATGTAGTTCCTACTTACTACTATCCTTTCTTTCTTTTTCTTCTCTCTTTCTTGGCCGGCAAAGCATTAGTGTTTGGTGTTGCTGATGTCCATGGGCGACGATAGCCACTTGTTATCGGGTGGATCGTCAGCTCGTTTGCCGGCTATTGCCATAAAAAAAAAGTAAAAAGTCCACACTCGTATTCGGTTCACCCGGCTCAAGTAGGTGAATTTTCAAAAATCTTGTTTTACTAAATTTTGAAAATAAAGGATTGTTTCCTGTCAATAAAATTTGCCGTCATAAATATTCAGGGTACTTTTCTTCCAACTACTGTCTTTAATTTCGTCGTCGTCATATCGTATTTTTGTGTAAGAGCCCTAATAGGTTGTCATTTGTATATTGTATTTACAATTTACCCAACAATTTTATTATTAATTTTAATACCTAAATGATTAGATTTTTTTAACGAAACATTATAAGTATGTAATTTTCATAATAAAATAGATTAAGTTCTTAAAATTATAATGCCTAATTGTAATTAGGTACCTACTTGTACTTACTAATAATACTAGTATACTACTAGTAATTATAGTGATAAACTGATAACATTTACTTTAAGTCAGTGTAGTGTAGTGAGTAATGATATGAAGTAAGTATGTAATATGTGTGATCACGCCGTTACGGTACGATAAAGGCCGGCCGGCACTAGCCAATGAATACTGGGTGCCAAACCAACCGATTGCCAGGTGCCAGAACCAGAAATGGCGGCAAAATGATCTTTTAGTTCGCGCCAGACGCCCGCGAATCGAACACGTATCTCTTGTTTATTTAAAAATATCGAAATAACGTCAAAATACAAAAAGCTATTTAAATTTAAATAATTGGAACTGTTAGAGTAATTTAATAAGTGCCGTGTGAATTTTCTTTTTTAAGTGTTTGATTTGACCTCGAAATTTACATGTTTCAAATTTTGGTGGGAGTTGTGTTTACTTTTTGTAACTTTGGCATTACTGGTGTATGTTTGGTAATTAGTGATGTGCGAATTACAGGCCGTTATCGATTTAGTCGATAATTGTAGGGTTACCCCTTGTAAGATTTACGTGACATTTTTAATTGAGTACCTCTGACTTATTTTCCATAAATTACAATATTACATATTTTAAAGCAATCTTCAATCATCTATTACATTTTAAAGAAATTTCAGTACATACGTGTTAGTATTGTTTTTTTTTTTCATAATTTTGTTGTGAATTGACTACGTGCCCATTCAAAAATATAATTGTCAGCTCAATAAATCGAGTATCTCTTAAAAGTAAATAACAAAACTATTTCAAATTATAATTATATTTTCACGGACCCCGTACTTATTGGGTATTACAGTCCTGACCAACCAGGTAGATGTGGTTGATACCATGGGATGGCAAGTAAACTATTATACATTAAAAAGATGACAGTAGACTGCAGCAAGGATTACAAACGTTTTTAACCTCTTATTCTATTTAAAAACCTTGTTAATAAGTTAGTCTAACCACGGTAAAGTTCCACGGTCGGCACGATCCGATTTTTTACCTTTGCACTAATGGGAAAAGAACAGGAAATACTGTTCTTTAATATTTTTATAATTGTTCTGCTAACAACATTAGGCCTGAGCGATTCTGCCTAGAGAGCTCTTGGTTACTACTTGATGACATGGTGACTTCTGACTGGTTTGCTGATAAACGTTTTCTCATGTAGTCTTTATTAAAATAAAACTGCAAAAAAGTTTAATTATAGAAAACAATATATGTATACCTATATATACGTGACGAATTGATAATCTCTTCCTTTTTTGAAGTCGGTCAAAAAATATGATATTATTGGTACCTACTGTTTTCTGTAATGTATAGTTTTCTTAACAGAATAACTTAATGTCGATCATAGGTCATTCTTAATTGCCGGTTATTTTATTGTTCAATATTCTAAATAAAATAATTATTAATTACATTAGTGCAAAATTTCAAGTTTACTATTCAAGAACTCAAAGTTTTTTTAATGAGCAATTTTATTACAATAAATTATATGTTTTAGGCTTTAATTTACCTACAAAATAAATAAAATTTAATTCACAATCAAATCAATATCGATCAATTTATGGTAGGTATCTTTTACATAATACGTTAATAGATCATCTCGGAAATGTCACAAAATGCGCATTTCCAAATGGTTTAAATAAATGTTTATGCTTAAACGGAATCCTATAAGGTTATATTAATTTGGAAAATTTTCGAGCCAACGAGACCTATTCGATCCTCTCCTATGATGACTAATGCTTACTGTTATTCAATACCAAAACTTAATGCTTATTAGCTATTGCCATATTAGAGGATCAAGAGTTTGACTTGGTCAGTGTCTTCAACTACTCATTAGTTGTTGCTATAGTATGGTCCGGTACGAAGGTTGTAAAAACCATCTTGCAAGCACACGTGAGGCATTACGACATAGACAACTTTGTAAACGAATTCAAACATTATGAATGTATCGAAATGTGTAATTAGTAAATGGTTGGGCTGGTAATATTGCGCGGTGGAGCTATTAAAATGCCAGTAAGTTTAGGTATAAATGGAATGTTAATTCTTTCATAAATTAGAAGTAGGTACCATTCAGGTACATATATACTCAATGTGATGTTAAACTGCATGCCGCTGGCAGTGGGTCCCTGCCTTAATAGAGTAAGTGCAAGGCTTTATCAACACTATGGATGCCCGTGAGATGCACGGCCGTAGCTAGGGGGGGGCATTGTGGGGCATTGCCCTACCTTGAAACCACAATACCCTACCTTAAAAATACCAAAAACTAAGGTAATTTATTATAATTAAATTGTTTCTTCATAGTTTGAGATAAAAAAAAATATAGCGACAGGTATCTAAACTTTTCTGAATATACCACAGTTTGTGACATTCATTTATAATATTTCTTTGTTCTGTGACCTAGAGGTCGGTGATATACATGGTGATTGATTTTGGAGCCCGTGCTTCAGAGCAGATCAATTATGATAAATTTTTAACTTCCGCCCTACCTGTAACCAATGCTGCCCTACCTCAAATTCGACTCTAGCTACAGCCCTGGTGAGATGTAGCGGATATTATAAGAACTTGATAAATGTGCTGTTATTAATGAAGTGAGCGGGAATCTTAACCCACAACACAATACTTTAGTAAGTAAATAAATGTGATCAGAATAATATATCCAATGGCAATCGTAGTTGTTGTGTGATAAAGTGAACCGTGACCGCTTTCCTACTTCGTAAGATTCATTAGCATGGTAAATTATGTTGGTTACTACGTGTTGTATTTACCTCGCTTTATACAATTTGAATGGGAGTAGTAGAATATTATAATGTGGTATATTCTAAAAAAAACTGCATCTTTCATTTGTCTAACGTGTAAGCGTATGTTTTTCTTTTTTTTTTTCTTTTTTTTGGTAGCCTTTCATTCACTCGTCAGTATTTCGGTAAATCAAGTAGAAAATTTCATTGTCGAAAATATTATACCTGGATAGTGTCAGGATTACATTTTGCTAGAAATAAGTAGGTATTTTTTTTTTATAAAAACGACCATTGCGAGCCAATAATGGTAAATAAGAACATTTATAATAACGTGCCATTAATAATGTAAATTTTAAGAGCAAGTCCTTTATTAAAAGTGGCACACTACGTCGTAACTGAAAATACATCTACGCCGTGCATTGAATTACTAGGACAACAATATTAAAATCACGGAAATTTGCTGTCAAAACGTAAGGCTAAATTAAAATAGATCTAAATTGTACTTATGTTGATTGACATCATAAATACCGTGTTAAATAAGTCTTAATATTCCAGATCTTTCGATGGATATTATATTTTTTAGTTTTATATCGATATAATCTCATTGCATCTTTGCTTCCCTACATAGAAATATACTCATTGACATTATCTATCTATGCTATAATAAAACTCAAGGCGCAAATTTTCTGTACATTGAATATATTTTTAAAATTTTGATTGGGGGCACTTCAATAACGTGTTAGAGCACAAAAATATTTTTTTTTTAGAATTATTGTCTGTTTGTCTGTCCGGGCATCACATGAAAATCCTTGAACGGATTTCAATGAACATTGGTAAAGTTGTTACTAATACTCCGAGTCATATTTTAGGATACTTTTTATCCATAAAAGTCAAGGGGAAAATTTTCTGTACATTGAATATTTTTTTTTTAATTTCGATTAGGGGGCACTTCAATAACGTGTTAGAGCACAAAAATATTTTTTTTACAATTATTGTCTGTCTGTATGTCTGTCGTCTTATGTCTCTCCGGGCATCACATGAAAACCCTGGAACGGATTTCAATGAAAATTGCTGAAGTTGTTACTGATACTCCGGATCATATTTTAGGATACTTTTTATCCCGGGAAATTAAAAGGTTATATTGGGAAACGGGAAGAAAATGTGTATGGAATATTTTTAAAACATCGACCGATTTGCTTCAAATTTGCAAGAAATGTTCATTGCTTAAATTGATGGAACATAATTATATTTTTCAGTTTTTCAAAATTACGCAAAAAAAAGAAAAATAATACAAATTAATGTGAATATTGCTTATTTTTCAAAACCCGCTCCTGGGGGAATCCTTTGTGATTTTATCGTGGGTTTCAGTATTAAAATTACTAAATATAAGTACTTCAATATAAATTCACCGTTTTTGAAATTTTCGTATGCGAAGCTGCGAGCAACAGCTACTTAGTATTTAATATAACGCATGATTAAATATATTAAAATAACATAACATTAAATTTGATCTGTAAAGTATCTATTTTTTAGATCAGGTAGTTAAGACGGAAGTTCAATTTTGTTTATTACTTATTATTATACAGTCATTTTTGTATAATATAATATGAAAATTTGCATAGCAGTTCTCACATTAATATATTGCTTTATTTTTATTTATTGAGATTTTTTACTTTGTATCTAAAACATTGTCTCTACTTTTGTGACTTGTTAAACTAAATAAATGTAAGTTTACTCATTCGTTTTGACTTTACGACCTTACGACCGCAAGGTTTATCCTTGTTACTGCTATAGGAAAATTTGCGACCTTATTCATACAGTGTCCGCTTATTTTTCGTGCAAGGGCTATTCGTAATACCTGAACCTGTATAAAAATTTAATCTTCTTTAATGTTACTAATTGACCTTAACCCTATGCCTTTATACCTCGAAGGTGACGTTAATTACGGTAAAAATGTCAAAGTAATCGATAAACTTGCGAAATTGTTTTGGCTTATGAAAAAAAAGAAATATGTAGGCTACTCTTCCGCCCATGTTTGGATTAATGAATTATAATCAAACACATAGAGATTGGCTAAGTAGGTGAATAAGGTCAGTAGTAAGAGATTGAACGAATTAAGTAACACTGGGCACAGTCGTCAGCGGTCAAAGGTAGATGACGTTGTTCAATCTTTTTCACTGAGAGAAGGAAAATTACTAAAGTAAACACATGTAGTTGTTTACACTGTTTCGCTTCATCTGATATTTTTTGTAGCAATTTTTTCAAGTACGAATATTTCCGTTAAAATTTGCAGTTAAAGGCTGTTCATGTGTTTTTTTTAATATAATCATTATTCATTTGTATGACGCACATACTGCGAATTTTTTTATATATGTATTAGGTCTAGCTAGAGGAATCAATATTTTAGTGATGTGTTGTTGTAACTTGGAATTTATCGATATCACTTTACAGGTCACATTTTATAGGAAAAATATTTTACGTATTATACAGAATATAAAATATGCGTGATTTAGCCATGGATGGAAGAAAATAAATATGGCATAATTAAATATAGCTGTATCAAAAACTAATTATGCACATGAAAAAAAAAAACAATTTTTCATTCAACTAAAACAAATGCAGACGTGGCCTGGAGAACAATACCCAGTTTAAAAGCCTAGCACGATAAGAGGGGAAATCGCCGAACTGTATGAGACATGGCGACGCTGATGTGGTGACCTTGGCGACATGCGTTAAAAGCCACCCGCCAAAAAGCAAAATCCTTATTGCTTAACTACAACCAATAAAAACCAAGACTTTTGGAATAATTTTATAATTTACCGCCAATATTTATCATATTTTTACCTTAAAAAGATTCCTAACTTTGCTCGCGGTTGGATAGGGCTTTTTTTATTAAATTGGAACTGACATTTAGACAATACACAAATAGCGTGATTTGCTACCAGGGTTAAGTACGAAGGCAGTGCAGTCATTTTGTAATGAATTAGTATGTAGAAAAATTCTAATGAGTATGATGTAGGTAAAGGTCATAAGAAATCAACGTAATGATAGATTAATTAGGCCTGTAATGAGCAAGTTTTTTTTGAATTTATTAACGATAAATGTTTTTCTACAGAAGTAGTTTATTATTAATATCTATTTTTTTACTGTAATATCATACGAAACATTTAACCTTTTTTACCTACCATTATGATGGGAAAATTGTGTGCTAACCCTTAAACTCCTACAAAGCTACAAAAAAAAATAGGTGTGCAAACAGGATAAAAAACAATAGTAATAGTTTTGTTTTGTTACATAATTTCAAATAGAAATAGAGTCTGCACTTCTGCAGTATCTTCGCTTCTAAGTGTCAGTCAGCGCAAAGTACTAAGACAATTAATCCAAGAAGAATTGAATTAAATAGAATAATGAGTAAAAAGCAGTTAATCTCGTGAATCGTCTTTCTTTCCTTATATGAAGGTGAGATGTCTAAAGGTTAAGGTGCTCATTATTCTGAGGATAAATGCAGAACTATTATTTCATCTTCAATGGTTATCGTAAATAGCTTGCATTTGAGCAGGTGAAATGACTCGTATTATGCATAAAGAGGTTGAAAACAATTCACAGGATCCTTAACCCGAGTTACGATATAGATACATTTCGCATATAAGTAATTATATATTTAATGTTTTGCGTTTTTCGAGGAAAATGCGACAGAAATGCAATAGTACGGTCGTATGGTAAAAAAGTACATTTAGCTATTACACCATTGAGGTCATATTTACCTAATCTCAAAAATAGTAAATTCATAGCATCCTAAGATTCCTAAGTGAGATTATGACGATGATAATTGCATTCTGATTAAAATATCTAGCTAGGTTAGAAGAGCTTCGAACTCCAAGAGTAGTAGAGATTGCTACCTTCAGATTTTTTCTTCGTAGTTAGTAAGTAGGTAGGTACGTGAAGTGGTTGGCTTAAGCCTCAGAAATATTCTACAACATACCAAGTATTTTATTATAAAGCAAGTAACCCGCTGACGTCTCCTCGTAGTCGTAATTATTTCAAGATGTATACCTAGGTGTATCAGGTGCACGAGAGCCTTCCGCAGAAATCTAATTTGTACTGTAATTAACCCAGAGGTTGCCTTCTAATTTTAGTTATATCTCCGAAGCTAATAGAGACATTATTTGAATCTGTGTTAATTAAACTCATTTTTCAAGCCTGTCATGCTTAATATTATTGTGTCGATGTGAAGCATAACATTGTGCTGTGACCACACCGTGTTTGTGGTATAGGCATGTGATGAGGCGAGCGAAAACGTTTTTATATCACTTGAAGTTGGTATATTATAGGTGATTAAGTTTTATCTAATATAATTAATATATTATTGTACCATAACAAAAACAGTGCCAACTCAGTAGAACGTAGTGTAGATTGTAGAGTCGGTTCATCTCATTCCTTAAATTATCATTGAAGTTCTCATAATTTTCCTTAATGCCTAGGCTCTTTGCGTACAGCAAACCAACCAGTGACATAAAATATTGTGCACCTAGAGAGGTGCATTATGTTTTATGGAGGTTACAAGAACTTTGTAAGTCAGATTTACAATTTATGTTTAACTTTACAAATGAAAGTTTCATAACATCTAGCAATAATCGACATTTTATCTCCTTATATTTCGTTTTATTTATTGACAAGGTCACCTCAGCCAAATATTAAATAATTTCTACTATCGCCCCAGCACAATAAAGTCTAACATTTGTGACGACGAAAGCTCATGAATTACAACTTGACTTATGAGGTTGCAATACAATTACTTCGATTAAATACACGGATTTGTTGCAATCACAGACATATTAATAGGAGATTATTTCTATGCCTGCGGTAAAAATACATATACAAAAAACGACCCACACAATAGTTAGCGGTCACGTGTTAAACTTGAGGCTCCCAAATTTGATGGTTTGCCTTGAAGTCTTATAGGTGTTTGATGATATACATATATTTCAAGATATAACAAACATTAAATTATTCTATTAAAATAACTTTAATTTAGTGAGTAGCTAATCATAGAAAAATTAGGTTACCCACATGGAAAATTTACTTTCAACTTTATCATGACGTCATGTTTACATAATTTTTGTTGTGCATTTTATAAAAAATAAATAATGTTACTTGTATCCACTGAGATACATACATAGAGGAAACATCTCAAACAAAATGTGTGTTCCACCGCCAGCTTGCCCTCCGTTCTCTTTTCAAACTAGAAGCCTCGTTTGCACACTTGCCATAGAGTAACTTTGTATATGACACTTGCCGAACCAAGACGGCAACCTAAGCAAGCTTATATATTCCATTAACACGCTAGTGGCTTGCTAAGTTCAAACGCTCCTTATGATTTTTTCATTCCAAAATGGCGGGAACATTGCACAATAATTTAATAAAATTCGTTTTAGTTGATTTAAGTTAATATTTTGTTTTCTTACCGATGATAAAGTGATACCATTATCTTTTTTGTTTTTTGTCGTGCAATTGTGATACGTTCTTATTACGCACGACGGCATTTTTTCAGTTTTTTCATAAACAATTTTGGCATGCGGCCGCCATGAGCGCAGCCGAGTGACAGAATGAAATGCAGCCGGCCGGCTGCAATGCACACCCCTGAACCCAATGTTCGCGGTGTCTGTTCTATACGCTAGTAATACTAGTTCAATGCTTGTATCAGATGTTTCTGATTTTTGTTAAAAAAAATAAGTAAATAGTTAAATAAAAACAACAACCAAAAAGTGGGCTAAAACTTGAGTTTATTTTTATTAACAAATTATCACATAAAAAGATTAATTAAAGAATATTAATATAGAAAACAGAAAAATATTTGCCACAATTAGGTATCTGCAGTGCAGAGTTAACTTTTTCAACAGTTTCAGACAAGGAGTAAGTAGTGACGTTACGCAATGGATAAAATTATGTGAATAACCTTGTGATTAAAACACTAAACTTAAAAAAGAGCAAAAAAATCGTAGCACTTGTCTCCGGTTTTATGTCTCGTATTTTGCGTAGCTTAAACTATAAAAAAAATTAAGATTAATAAATGTCTTCTATATTTATTTATTTATTTATTTATTTATTTATTTATTTATTTATTTATTTATTTATTTATTTATTTATTTATTTATTTATTTTATTTACATTTCCATATAAACATTACAGATATAAATCTAACGCGTTTATACAGAGGCAATGGATTGAATGTATCTACTGGCCGTTCTGCGAAATACAGCAGGCGTGGATGAAAATAGATCTAATTCCACGTCCGTTGTAATTATGGAAGTATATTTTATGAAAATATATTGAGATAGTACCTACTTACGTACTAAAAAGCAGAAATAAGCGTGGATGACAGAGAATGTTTAAGAAAGAATAGCTAAGCTAGCGTTAAAAATAAAAATGTACATTAATTTCTTGATTTTCGTTCCTGTTGCAGTCAGTAAGATAGTCTGTCTGGATATTAGTCAGTTAAAATTTAAATATTTTCGCGGTTACGTTGGTAAATCACATCGCAGTATGATTGTCACGTCCGAATTACGTTTTTGCTTAATATAACGGATAGTTACGTGATGATTGGCTTAGAAATGTTGTATTGAAATGACTTCCGGGTATAGAAAGTAATTTTTTTGCACAGGGTGAATTTGTTTTGATTCGCTTTACAAAGATTTAAATTGTTACTCTATTATTATTAGCCAGCAATCATAAAAAATATGTGAAGGAGCCACTTGTAGACGTTAGCAATTTAGTTTAAAGAGTATTTATATAGCTTCTAAAGTATTTCCTCAACAGAAAGGAAATAAACAAGCCATGATTATTTGTCACAATTGTGTTATTGGGTTTCACAGTTACGTAATGTTGTCAAATACGTCAATATTACATTACTGTATAATGTACAAAGTAAACAATGATGGAATATCCTTAATATATCCTTATGTTGTAAGAAGTAAAATTCAAAATAAACTCGTGTACAATAGCTGCTACATATGTAAATGTGCTAAGTATTATATGAAATGTTATAATCATTTTATTATTGTCATAACAATAAAAATTTCAGGAGTAATATGTTAGTTTAGTATGACTTATTGAAGGAATTTAAAGTTGTCATCATCTAATGATTATACATACTCACCTCAGAAGGTCGCGATAGTGAAGTCCGACTAAATAAATATTTAACTTTTGCCATGGCCATGCAATGGCGGATTTATTCGTACATAAATATTATGCACACTTTATTCAACATACATTTTTACTGGTTAGATCGATGAGGTAGTAGATAAATTAGTAATAAATCTTAGTATACGGAAGACTCTTTGGTTAGGAAAATATCGTCGTCACTTTTTAATTTCTATTATGTTATGAAGTATTTGCCTCGCTGCGTGTTAGGGCGTCCTAACACCGCACATTTCAATTAAAACAAAAACAAACCTGGCTGGCGTAGCGTCGACTGAACATAGCCGATTCAGGTTGCTTGATACACATAAAGTTATTTAAATCGGTTTATTTCAATTCCGCATTGATAATTAGCCGTATTGGGGCGGCTTAGAATAGTAACGCCAATCCCAAGCTAGTTCTTTCTTTTTCTTCTCTCTTTCTAGGCCGGCAACGCGAACGCATCAGTGATGTCTTTGGTGTTACTGATGTCTATAGGCGACGATAGCCACTTACGATCAGGTGGATCATCAGCTCGTTTGCCGGCTATTTCCATAAAAAAAAATTTGGAAGTATTCTTATATCATAGGGTGACAAACATAGCTTCATCAAACAATAAGTCTAGGTCAGAAATATATCTTTGTCCGTTTTTACATCACAATAAACTCAGCAGACTTTGCAACTTTGTTTTTTATCTTTATGAGTATACATGTGCTTGGTTCACAAATGAATGACTTATCGTAAGTTAATCTTATCACATTGTAAAATTCATAGATTGTCATGATAATGATTAAAGTGATAATTTAAAAAAATATGTAGTTACCTGATGAATTTTGCTCAATTCATGTTTATGTCACATTGATAAACGCTTCAAAATCCCATGGATTAGTTTAAAGCCAGCAACAGAACTTGCTGTGTGCTCTTTTTACGTTATTTAATATTTTCTTGCTTGTCTTATGTGACTAAAATTTACATTTTTTTAATTTTTTCGCTTTAATTTTTGTGGCTTGTTTCACCCATGTGCTTGATAACGTCACGGTCAATACATATGTATTGATTTATTTATATTAAATCGTGCTAGATCTTATCTTTTATGTTAAATCGATAACGAGCCATTAAATAAACTACATGAATGCTTCTAATGTAGAAAATTAATATATTTTTGTTAGAATGTAAAGTAAACACACTCCAACTAAATTACGACGAAAATAGTGTTCAAAAGTGATATAAAGTGATGGGTTTTTAAACCAGAAAAAACATTAATAATATCGCGAAAATAGCGTTTGTCACGATAGCAAATTATCTTAGAGAGTTGTTCAACATGCTGAAGAGAAGAACTTCAAAGCGTTTCGTGTTAGGAGACACGAGCGCTGAGGAGGATCAGTCTTACGAAGACGAAGCCACCGATGTATTGCCTACCAACCTCAGTCAGAGCTTCCAAATGACATTACAAGCAGATGACGATGCTATTGAAAAAGCTGGTAATCATACGCCTGAACAAGATAAGAAACTGCTTAAATTACCCACTTCTGGGACGCTGCAGTAAGTATGAGAGAGAATTATCGTTTATAATATGTTCACGTTACAATATAAATTAGTAAAAGGTGCAACTTCGACCGATGTGTATATTAGTTTTGTAAACTTGCAGATCAAACTCAAAGCTATTCTAAAGTAAAATTTGTAATTTTAACTGTTGTGGTTAATATGTTAAGGTAAAGATATCAATGATGAAAAATATTGCAGTAAATTCAACTATTAAATTGCAGTAAATTCAACAACTAAAATACCACGTGAAATCGACTGTGAACCTGTTTTGTGAATTTATTACCCTACTAGTCAAAAAAGTCTGAATCTATCGCCTTTAATTGAATTTCTGTAGGCTATTAAAGATCATTTATCTTAAAAGTTTTAAACATATAAACTAAGTTTAATATTAATTTATAAAGTAATCAAACATGAATATTGAACACATTTGAGCACCTTTGCGAATTTGGCATACAAAGTCTAAAAATGTCCGCGATCTATTCTTAACCTGCACATGGACAGTATAAATGTTATGATCAGCTGTTAGCAGAAACAAAATAGTTCGATAGACTCTTTCGTAAACAACATGAAATGCTTCGATGGTTTCGAATATTTTTTTCTTATCAGTAATATTTATTGGTTACGATTAACTCTTATCGGTTGTACATATCTGTGATTAAAATTGACTTATTTGTGAGTAATATTGTATCGATATGGTCGTTTACAGTTAATCTTGTATTAGATCAAACGATACAATTCCTTATGTGAGTTAGGAATTTGTGTAAAGATCCTGATTTAACTCTAGCAAGGTTTGGTACAACGAGCGAACTTATTGGCTTAATATTTAGGTACCTTATGAGAGCATCCATGATAAGGAGTTACCTATTCATAATGTTCAAATATAAAGTACTCAGCAGTTAACCATAAAATTAATTACGATCTGGTTTAAGTTTCAATAATGAGACAGAATCGTGTAGGTGCAAGTGTTTTCAGCAATGTGAAAAATAATTAATCTCTTTCGCTATATATTTTGTTAAACGTCCGCTTACATTAGCTTTGTCAGCTCAATAGCGTTGTTACGAGATAATAATATCCATTTTCCACCGTCTCACAAGTGCCTGTCAAACACGGACCTACGTCGCAGTATGTAATTGCTCTTAACTTATAATAAATAACAAAACAGTATTTTTTAAATCACAGACTTCAATTTTATTTATATGGATATGGATTCGCACGGAATTTAATCTTTGACCTCAGTGTTATGAGACGACTTATTATTTGCTCGTCCATGGGCCTGTCCACTCCATAAATAAATACATGTTGAAATGTAATATCTTGGGGCAAGTTACAAATATTAATGATACCTGGTACGATACGGTGTATCTTATAATATTATGGACCAGAATAATCAGGCTCTAATGTTTATGATTCTTTTTTAAATTCGTCTGTTACGCAGTTGTAGCACCGCTGATTCTAATACTTAGTAATGTTTTTTCTTGTAATACACCTACCAATGGTACTTTTCACTTCTATCTTGGCTTGCCTGGTGGACAATACTGTTAGGTATTTTTCCCGTATGCTTCTTTTCGTAAAAGATATTAGAGACGTTTTATAATATGACATTAAATCATATGATGTTTAAATACTTATGCGAATACATAAACCTAGTCGTCTGTCTTACTCTATTGCCAACGGATGATGCTGATGACGGTTGTAAAAAAAGTACACAACGCACTGGTAGATACGCCGTCTTTGTTAATTTTTTTGTGCTACTTCTTCAGTCTTAATATTTCGTTTTATAGGTTTATTCAATCATGATACTAACGTGTAAATGTATGAATTTTGTTATTTTAACAGGTCTAACCAGGATACCCTAGGTGCCAAATGGTAACGATGGACGACTTTTAATTAAATTTTCATGTCATCGATTAAATGATAAGCCTTTAGTTTTGCACCTTGTTAAATAATTTATTTTATTTTATAACAGTAAAAAAATCCAAAGTAGGTACCAAATATTTATTTTATTATATAGGATATATGAGGATATATATAGGATAAAGGAGGATTTGCATAAGTATAATTATAATAGGTTCAGTTTTCGCATTTCAATTGAATTACAGTACTTGCAACTTTTAAAATAAATAGAATAACCTAATAAAGTTAGTAGTAAATAAGTCAGTAAAAATATTTCATATCGATTTACTTAAAAAAAACGACTATGTAAGTAGAGGCAGAACATAACAAATGACCAAATTAATTAAACATTTAATGCTTTTCATCTAATTTAATATTAATTTGGTTTAGTATTACAAACCTTGTAAATCTAATGTACGTCAATAAAATGACTTTGACCTTGTCACGTGTATCGATAATTCCTGACCTCTCCATCCCTAGCTAGCTGCATAAACAGCAAACAGCCCGGGAAAACAAAATTTTCTTATGCAATCTCCATGCATTCATTCAATTTTATACGAAGTCTACGAACTACGATAACTGTTTGTAGGCTGTCTTTGTCGTATACCATGTAATCAATATGTCAAAGCGAGACACCATGATCGTATGATTCGCCAATAGAGTTTTATTGGACAGTCAAACGTCAAATCGCGAAAGAACGAAAACAAACTGAAGTGTTCAGTTCGGCACTTTCGTCAAAGAAATGTGTAGTTTTTGTTATAATATCAAGGAATTAATTGCAGTATTATCAGTGTGTTATTAGTTAGTGTTTTAATTATTACTTTTTCGTGTGAAAAATGTACTCATCATTGAATGGCTTGTATTCTGAAGGACCTTACAGGTTAGAATTCGTTACTTTTGCGTTATTTTTGAGTATATAAACACGATTTAAATTTAATGTAGATCTGAAAATATATAAACAATCAACTTATTAATAATATTTTATGCGCTGGTACTGCACCATCGCTGTTTGAACCTAGTTTCAAGTTATTTCGTATGCGCGTTTACGATTTCTCTTAAAATTTCTCTTTTGCTATGTCTATTTGCTGTTCATATTTTATTAACACAGAATTCTATTATTTGTCTTAATATATTATTTAAATCGAAGTTATCTCACCAGCTCGTCAGAAAGAACAATAAAAAAATAAAAAACAACATTTTTATAAATCACCTCGATACCTCAATACATGTTTTTATTCCTATGAATTGAATCAGATTTTTTCAGAAGTATACTTATCTTAAACCTAATTAAGTAAATTACATTTGTGGTTAAAACTAAACATCATGGAAAAAACCTCTTAGGCCATTTGATCCCATTTAATAAAATTAAATCTACCTACATAGGTCTTTACCTAATTTTGAGGCATTGTTACTTTTTGTAGATTTTTAAAAGATGGAATGATTGGATTGAATTTTGTATTTTTCTTAAATTATACTTAAGTTTCTTAAGTTATACTTTTTAAGTTTTTTTTGTAAATAATTCCCTTTTTGTGCTCATTGTAGTAGTGTAGGTGGAATAGTGAAATCCTTTTATTTTATTACCCTCCAAATTTTAATATTTTATGTAAAAGTTTTGACTAAACAAAACAGACTATACAAGACTTATTTAGATCCATGAATATGGAATCAGTGCTATGGTTCAAAGTTAAAACATTAAAATCTATTTGTATGCTTCAAATTGGGTAATAATAAAAAACATTAGTCTGGCTACAATTTTGTAACACTCCATGAAAATTTATAAATCTGTCAAGTTTTGTTTGTTTATTCCCACTTTCTTTATAATATTATGCAATAATAATGAATGAAAAGTACATTGTCCTGTATTTATATTACGTATTTGCATGTTATATTTTGTTAATAATATTTTTATATTTTGCTGTTCTGTCTTCTGATTATTTCTGTTAGTGTATGTGTGTGTATGTATTATGCCTATCTCACATTTCTGTCCCTCTCAGCTGGTAGATAATGCCAATAGGCATTTTTGCCCTTCATCTCCTAGTGAGGTGAATGCAATAAAGAATAAATAAATCTATGCTACCTTCAAAGCGGTCACCATACCAAAAAAATATCTAAAAAAAAGAACACCAGTTTTATCTAATTTGAATGGAAATCTTTGGTTCTCTTCAGGACTTATTACTTTAGTGTACCTGGCCTAGACTGTCGGGTGTAGGAGATATAGCATGTTGTATTTGCTTCATGTAGCACATTTTTTGTATTTTATTGTTTTGGCTAGCATGCAGTATGGCTTTTACACTTTGTGAGGAGGCTGAAGCTCAAAGGACAATTTTGTGTTGTCATAATGATAATAATAATATTATGTTAAAAATTGTTCAGGATGCAATAATGATAATGGTTTAACTGGTACTCATTATTCTTCTGATTTTTGTCAGATCTATAAAGAATGTAGATTATATATTTATTTGATGAAGAATAATTTTATTTTAAGCTATTTAATATTATTACAGCCATGAATCGTTTTTTGACATTTAATAAAATATACTGTATACAAACAATTCATGTAATTGAACACCATCTTTGGGATATAGTACATTTTTGACTGTTATGTGAACTCACGATTATTATACTTATACTTTAGTGATATTTCGACCTAATTACTTTAGTTATGACAAATTGAATAATTAACCTTAATTGTTAAAATCTTTTAGAAGTTGAAAAAAAAATTAATAAATCCGACACGCCTATCACTGCTGATTGTAAATAAATCTTAATAATAATAAATCATTTATTCACAAGAATATTTGATTGTACATAAAAATTCAGTTCACAAAAGATCAAACAGATTCTTTAATTTTTAATTTGTCGGATTAAAATATACTCTTATTCAAAAAATTCCGGACTATAGAGAGTCTTAGGCAGTTATACTAGGCAATACTCTATAATCTGACGAATTTGATATTCCGATATCACCCTGCAAAATGTTTGTCGGATTACCTCGGGTCTACTGTATATTTTAATTGTTGTACGGTTAAAATGAATTTCTATGTTGTACCTATTGTTCATTGTCTTGTAATATAGTTGTGTGTGTAATGTGTGTATGTATTGCTTAAGTCTTGTTTGTATACTTTGCAGGCCGTCTATGTCCCAGGGGACTGTGATACACAGCCAGCGATTCCAAGAGAAAGACTTCACAATTGCCACACCTGAGGAGTTCGTGCGTAGATTCCAAGGCACAAAGGCTATTAATAAGGTAAGAAATTACGTTTAAAAGTAAATAAGGCAATTACTGCAAAGGTCAGTCAGTTACTAACTGCCTATCTCAATATTCTTATTCTATTTATCAATAATCATCAAGTTTGCTGCCTTAAACTGGCTTAAAGTTTTGCAGAATTCTTTGTAGATATATAAGTCTGCATTGGTTATTTTATTTACCAATTAAAAAAACTCGTGCTGTGGTTAAAAATATTGAAAAAAAATTACAAAAAAAATGTCCGTGCCTAGATGACGCGTAATAGCAACGTTATTCGTTAAGTGTATAATTGTTAAGATGACGTGGTATAATTGGTTAATTGTAGGAAAAACCTACCAGGTGCTGCTTTTAGTGTTATTGATACAATGAGCAGAAGTAGCTAAGTTTGTTGTCCGCATAAAAAACAAGGTCTACTTGATTACGGCAAAGCATCATGCCCCGTAAGGGCTCCTACACAAAAACACAATATGCCGTCGCGTCGTGCTACGGCCGGACCAGGAAGTTGGGAAGGCATACTGTAATGAAACCAGCTGATGATAAGACTTAACATGAAAGGATTTGATTAATTTAAGAACAATTGAAGTGGTTAGGCGCTGACACTGCAACCAAAATAATTGTCTAGAAAATTTTAGATAAAATGTTACATGTTTGTTTAGGATGGGAGAGGGTAGTTAATTTTTTAATGAATAGCCGGCTAACTAGCAGATTCACCTACCCTCTCTCATGACCTCTGATGGAAAGTGTTCACCACTGTCCGATGTCCATGAGGCTTACACATTACACATAAAGCCATCATCCACAGTTGCAGGCCCAGAAAGAAGAGAGAAAAAAGAAAGTTTTGTTCAATAACATTAGTTTACCAATGGGTCTATTTTAATTACCTTATCTCGATAAGTTGCAGTCTGTTAATAGGTATACCTATCTTGAGCTATAATTACTTCATATGTTTTATAAATTCTATTGTATTTCGATATTATTTCAATGACTTATTCAGCAATTATTGTATGTAATATTTATATTGATTACAGGTTTTGATAGCGAACAACGGTATCGGCGCGGTAAAATGCATGCGATCTATACGAAGATGGTCCTACGAGATGTTCAAGACCGAACGGGCGGTCCGGTTCGTTGTTATGGTGAGCTTTGTGTGTTTACATTTTATGTGTGTACGCGTGTCTGTCTTCCTTTTTGTGTGCGTGCGTATGTGCGTGTGATGGAGGAGACGCGCGCGTGCATGCTACACTCCGTTCGAATCACGTTATGTTACGATACGGACGCGGACGATAGCTACGGTGTTATTTTGACAAAGTGCAATTTCAATGTATTTGACCAATGTTATTATAATATTATTCGTTTCCTATGATATCGTACGAATTATATGTGCGTGCGTGCGTGAAGTGGAAATCCGACAAAGAAGCAGGCTGGCCTGTTGGTTTTCAGCAGAACCGAAACTCAAGATTTTTAACTAACTGTAATCCAACAATGGCTTGTCTAGCTTTATCGATGGTAGTGATTATGGTAGTGGTCGTTGGTCTAGAAAGGGAAATACGATACAACACAATTCAATTCAGACATGAGATGCGGTTGTGGGTTTGGCTTTGATTCTATGATTATCTGATTGTGTGATTATTATCGAATCAAAATTGAGCTTTGATTTATCTGTCATTATCACTACTGATTATGATCACCGCTGTCAAAAGAACCGAGGCTGGATGGAGATATATTTTTAAACTGAATTGGTAAAGATTTTTAGATAATTAGACGAGTTTAAACAGACTGCGAATGTGTCTGAAGTTTAAATTGTTTTCGTTTTCAGGTGACCCCGGAAGACCTGAAAGCCAATGCGGAGTACATCAAGATGGCGGACCACTATGTGCCAGTGCCCGGGGGGTCCAATAACAACAACTATGCCAATGTCGAGCTGATTGTGGACATTGCTGTTAGGCAGCAAGTGCAGGTAACAAGTGTTTATATTAACTTTAACTCATAGGGCGAAAGTGAGTTTGTATACTGCGTCTTCACTTTTTAACTATGAACCTGATCGGTCTGTTTTGCATACTTATTTTCGAGTGTACAGCGAAGGATATAGTGACTAGATAATCAGACTTATTTTATCCAGAAAAGTTGAAAGATAGTGCAGTTGTAATCCGCGGCGTCAAACATATTATAAAGTTGATCCGTGGTGTCCAGGTATGGGCTCTAAATTCGATTCCCAACCGGAACATACGTGGCAGATAATGAATTCGGGTCATGGGTGATGTGGACGTCTGTATGTCCATTTTCTTGTCCACAAACTCGGTTTATTAAAAAAATAATAGACTTAGTGTTGTCTTCTATTCTACTGTATTTGTTTTTTCCACCCAGGCGGTATGGGCAGGTTGGGGCCATGCGTCAGAGAACCCTAAGCTCCCGGAGATGCTGCATCGCGCCGGGGTGGTGTTCATCGGACCCCCCGAGAAGGCCATGTGGGCGCTCGGCGACAAGATAGCGTCCTCCATCGTGGCCCAGACTGCCGACATACCCACTCTACCCTGGAGCGGTAGCGGTAAGTTGGCATTGGTTTTTAAATAGTAAGAAAGAAATAAATAAACATTTATTCGATGAACTTCTATAGAGAACAAAACAGAAAATGTAATAAATACAAACAATTACTATTCTTCATCCCCGGAAAGGGTCAACATTCGGCGATTTCATCGATTTAGCAAAGATAATTACAAATACAAAAGTATTTATTTCATAATTGTTAACTTACCTGTGTTATAATAATAATAACGTTTATTGAGCATAAAATTGTACAGCACTTCAAGTATACACAATGTAAAGGAGTATTTTTGAACTCTGATACAAATGATAAGATTCAACTTGTGTTATTATATACGTACCTGTGCTGCAGTGCTCTCACAAGGAGGTTGTGTTATGAGGGATATTAATTTATCTGGTACTCCTTCAATAATTAATTACAGATCTGAAAGCCGAGTACAACAGCAAGAAGATCAAGATATCCTCGGAACTGTTCGCCAGGGGGTGTGTGACCACGCCCGAGCAGGGGATGCAGGCCGCTAATAAAATAGGTATTGGATTTATTTTTTATTGTTTGACACATAAATTGTTTTTCAAACGTATGTTCGTGACGTTATCGATAAATCGGACGTTGGGTATTGAATCTAAAACTGTATTAGTGACTTGCCATGCCGAAACATGCAGTATTTTTTGGCATTGGCATTACAAGTGGAACCCCCTGCATGGTTGTTGCAGTAATCGCAGTCACAGAGTACTTTATGTTAGTTATGTCGCAGTATCTTGTTGCACTCGTTGACAGGGCGAATTATTGCGCGCTCACTCGCACTCAGGCGCAATATGCTTCGCCCTTCTCGCACTTTTACGTCAATGAGTGCAGCGAGAGAGATATCAAATCAATCCCCTTTTTTCACAATATTTAATTAAGCCTTCTATAATATCATTTTGTTTCTTTACAGGATTCCCCGTGATGATTAAAGCGTCTGAAGGTGGCGGTGGTAAGGGTATCAGGAAAGTGGAAAATCCCGAAGATTTCAACAACATGTTTCGACAGGTAATTGTTTCAGAAGAAAAATTGCTTAACACATTGTGTTGGATGTTTATTTCGTGTGCCATTTGGCCTCTTTAATGAGAGGGTACATACATACATTGCTCCTGGGTTGCCCATGTACGTAAACCACTAAGTAATCGCTTTAGGGCCTATGCCGACTGGATTACGGCATGCCTAAGCATTTTTATGCGACACAAAGAAATAAAGGTAAATTAAATTTCAGTGAAGAACAACATAGCTACAGGGTGTCTGATGTGCCTAGGCATATATTTTAATTCAACCTTAACGTCACACAAATAATACCCTAAATCCATTGTCCTCGTACACCTGACCTTGTACGCACGCTACCGTCAATTGTCGCTTGTTTGCAGCGTGTGTAGTAAGAAATCTATCAGAACGGCATTGCCTGTGTTTCATTATGCAGTTTGCGTGCGATTGACAAATGAAGCGCCGTGATAGTAGGCTACTTAGTAAAAAGTTTAAAAACATACTTATAGTGTTCGCAGTATCTCACTGCACTCGTTGACATATTGCGTGCTCACTCGCACTTAGACCTAACACGTAAGTGCGAGTGAGCTCGCAGTTTATCTCAACGAGTGGAGTGAGACACTTCAAATACTATAATCAAGATCCTACACATTGTACACTTGCAGGTGCAAGCCGAGGTGCCCGGTTCCCCGATATTCGTGATGAAGCTCGCCAAGTCAGCGCGCCATTTGGAAGTCCAGCTGTTGGCTGATCAATACGGTAACACTCAATTTAGTTAATTAGTTAGTAAAATATGATATTTTATTTTCCACAACCCAGTGAGAGCCGTCTTCTCTCGTCTTTTCCATTTTACACCAGGTGAATCGCAAGGTCGTTTGTCCGCTAGTTAAAAAACCTTCAGAATTAAAATTTTTAACGATTTATATATGGCTTCTAGTGCTTCTGGTACTATTTTTTTTAATAACTTGCCTCTAATATCGTTTCTTAGTGAAATACGTTCTCACTTAGCCTTTATTAGTAATGTATGTAAATATTATTGTAAAACAATGTGAAAATTATTTCAGGAAACGCGATCTCGTTGTTCGGTCGTGATTGTTCCATTCAGCGACGTCATCAGAAGATCATTGAGGAGGCTCCCGCGGCCATCGCCAAGCCTGATGTCTTCATTGAGATGGAAAAGGTAAGCTGTTCCCATGTTCCTACTAAAATTATAAATGTGAAACATTGTATGGATGACTAGCTGACCCGGCGAATTTCGTATCGCCTAACAAACTTTTTTTTAATAAAAGAAGCCTAAGTTTCTCCTTGTTACATCAGCTATCTGCCAGTGAAAGTCCCGTCAAAATCGGTCCAGCCATTTCAGAGATTATCCGGAACAAACAGATAGACAGACAGACAAAAATTGTAAAAAATGGTATGTACCGTGTATACATCCATATGCACTTAGTAAAAAGCGGTTATTTTAATATTATAAACAGACACTACAACTGCTGCTGAACGGATTTTCATGAAATTTGCAAACAGGTAGACCATGATCTGGAATTAGACTGTGTACTTATTATTGATGATTAAACGAACTTACCTGTAAGTGAAGTTCAATCCCAATTATTCGAGAGCTTCGTTCGAAGATATTAGCATAGCAATACTTGTAGTAGCCACGTACCACCCGCCATTTCGCACTGAATTTTAGAGGTAGATAAAAAATAAAACATGAAATTATCAATTTTTGTAGGGTAGATTTGTAAAACCTCACTTAGCTGGGGCGCTCTCCTCCTCGGTTCGTCATTCAGTTCAGAGATTTGCTGAGCTGTTTCATGTTTCACGACTAGGGGTGTAGTGTATATGACATTTACACTAGGGAGGGAGGGATGCTAATATCTTCGAACGAAGCTCTCGAATAATTGGGATTGAACTTCACTTACAGGTAAGTTCGTTTAATCATCAATTATTCTTCGAGTTTCGTTCTCGATATTAGCATAGCAATACTTGTAGACGTTTAGAGAAGGTAGTCGTGAAACTAATGATGTTATTAGCTTATCATTATTTTGAATTGTAATAATGATAGCAATATTTTACTCTTTAATTTCAATCTATTGAACAATATATTGGTGACAACAGTATATACTTATGTAATACCGTATATATAACACACTCGGTAATTATGCAACTGATAAGTAGTTAACTGTATTTGCTATGAACATGACGAGTGTAATGTTAACCGAATAAAGTGGAATATCCACTGAATTCTGAAATTTTTATGTAAAATATTCATTAAAATATTTTAAGGATAATAAGTAAATTACTTAAATGAGGTAAATATAGATTTGGCAATATTATCGATAATATATATGGTATCCTTTCTATGTAACCCTTGCCAGTATTAAGAGAGTAAGTAATTTGATGATAATTGTCTTGACTGAAATTTGTTCTTTCCCGAAAGATCCATTTTTTTGTAGCTTTTGGTCACACTACTACAGCGAGTGTTGTAACGAAAGCAGCAACTATGTCGCCAACCACAAGTAATTCCAAACCTGTAAGTAGGAATAAAAAGTATCTATAAAAACACTGTTTTAATTAAAACATTATCTATCTATATATGTATATAAAAACATAAAACGTTTATACGGATGTTCTCTATAGACTGTGAAACCATCCAACCGATATGCCTTAAAATGGTTTCATTTGAAAGGCAATAATCCGAAAGTGGTTTGAGGCCACTAAAATCCATCCATTGATAAAGTAGATTTTCCATTTTTCCATACAACAATTTGAACAGATTGTTAACACAAAAAACACTGATCTATAATTGTTATCAGAGATTTTGTAAGTGTAGTGGAACACACAGAGCATCCACCACCAGTCCTGTATGAAAAACGAAATCAATGTATTGACTTCTTTTAGAGTTTTGCGGCCGAAAATCACATGAAATATATGTGCTGTAAAAAATACTAAATTGAATAACATTGGATATTATTATGTTCTAAATTAATTAGTATTTAAGTAGTAGGCCGCAATGAAAATATTTTCTATAGAAAAATATATAAAATATAATCCTTATTTGTCTATGCTGATTTGACCAATTAGCAAGGACCTGGGTGAACTGCGGTAACCTTATGATCTGTAGAATTAAAACTTGTATGAAACAATAAGGGAAATTCGATTACAAAGTATTGTAAGGATAAAATTGTTTTCGTGGCGAATTGACGATACGCAAACTACTGTATTCCATCACATATGCAGTAATATGCGTAAGCAGTTGGGATGTTTTTATAAGTGAAACAATATCCGGACTTCAATCCGGTAACGATAGTGTGATTAGTTAAGTATATAATACCCAAAATAAAATTACTCAATGTTAAAAAAAAATTATGGGTGGAGGCCATTAAGAAACAATCTCATTGTTAAGTTTATAGGATGACAGATATACATATAGGCGGACCGCAGTCGTAAGACTTGAATATAATAAAATCAAACCACAATACCCTAAGTGTACCTCCGTCCTAGAACTGACACCTGCAACATTAAAAACAAGTAAGTAAAAAATAAGTACGTTGAAAGTACGTACTCGTATATTGTAATCCACGAGAACTACTGGCGACAAACTGCTTTGCAGTTTGACAGACGTGTAAATCATGCAATTGTACTTGTTTGTTGAAATAAATAAATAATAAATACATTATTGTTTGTCTTATTTTACAACATCACTTGATCGCAAAGTTTACCGCTCATTTGTTGAGTATAATTTTGTCATAGTGATAATGTCTGGTTACTTTGGAGGCGGAACCCCGTTGTTGAGGCATGCACATAAGGAGCATAACATTGTATAATTATACAATCTACGGTATACATGTATGTTTTGCATGTATAGAATATGTTTGTATCTCTAGCCTAGTATGCAAAAATGAATCAATCGTCCGCTAGCACGGAAATATTCAAAAATACGCAATATTCAAAAAAATTACTTTTAAGGAAGCAACAAATAAATTAACTAATACATTAAGCAATGGTTAATACAATTAATCGTACATATACAGGGGGTATACAGTGGTATACCTACTATTTGTAATTGCATTATCATTGACCGGCAGGCCAACCAGAAAATAATTCACTCAAGTTTGTTTATTATTATTAAGTAGAAAAAAGACAACTGTTCCGTGCGCCTCAGTAAGTTAAAAACCCGTTGAAAATATTAGCTATAGGTACTAAGCCAAACGGTATGTACCTACGGTGTACAAACAGGATGTAGCTTAGTATTCTCTTCAATTCGGCTGAAACTGAACAACTGACCACATCAATTTATCAGAGTTTATAAAAACTTGAATTAAGTTGTCCTCAGATAATCAAATATAATTTGAAATTCGGAATTAGTACTCATAATTTCATATGCCTATATAGGTATCAATTTGTACACATACATTTATTAGTTTACTTTCAGTCTAATTAAATACATACTACATTATATTTCAATGTCTGAATTGTTATAGTCTTTTTTATTGAAACATGTGCAATGTTATTGTACTTATAATTAGGTACATTTATGTCAATTGCTCCACGATGACATAAGAATGGTATGTTCCCGAATTTATCAATAAGAGAATCTTTCATGAATCAACAATAGATTTGATAGATAAAATCTCTTAGTTTTATTATTATTATATATCCATTTAGAACTTACGTCTACGGCTGACAGTTTTAGGCGGTTTTTAGGCTGGCTTTGTGTGAGAGTCACATGCATCATTAGACCAGCATGTCGAACAATTTTTACGCCCCTTACTGCGGTTGTCGGAAACATTACTGAAAAGTTACTGTTGCTTAAAGGCCTGATGACAGGCTTAGCTGGTTATTGAGTCGCAGACTTTATGATCAAAGACTAATTTAATTCACAAGCCACGAAAAAAAAACGGCGTCACCAACGCGTTGTCGACAGAATAGACAGCTACTGTTGCTAAGGTATCACCGTCGGTATTCAGTACCACCGTAGCAGTGGTGCGGTTAGCAAAAAACTTTTAAAAGTTGATATTATAATATTTGTTATAACAACTTCACACTACTTCGCCGTCGGCGATAACACTCCGGTGAACTTCAAAGTTCTAGATCGATGAAAGTAGTGCAATTGTCCCCCCGATAAGCGCGTCGACGAAGGTTTTTGGCAGTACTAAGATGCAATTTGCAGTTGGCGAGAGAATCCCCTTGGTTGGTTGGTGTAAATTGTAAATTACATTTATTGTGAAATAAATAAGTAAATAAATAATATACAGCTATTGCTCATTGAATAGAAATCCTTCGCAGTTTCATGCGAATAAATAAGTACTTGTTTCAGTTCACCGTATGTTTTCCAGCGTGACGTGAGTTCCTTCAGAAATATATATGTAAGTATATTTTTTTGTTTGAGTAAACAGTTACCCCAAAGGTAGATCCGGTTATCTAGTACTTTGTTCAACGAATAGCGTACAGTATTAGTTCCGTATGGAATATACGCTAATCAGCTGCATAATGCGGTGAAGATTCTTTCTGGAACACATGTGCAATGTCGTGGAAATACCCCACAAATAGATCCGAATTGCGAGTACTTCTTGTTGCAGTTGTCTGCGTCACACGGTGAGGATTCTTCATGGAATACATGTACAATGCAGAGGAAATACCCCACAAGTAGATCCGAATTGCGAGTACTTCTTGTTACAGTTGCCTGCGTAACACGGTGAGGATCCTTCATGGAATACATGTACAATGCAGAGAAAATACCCCACAAGTTGATCCGGATTGCAAGTACTTCTTGTTGCAGTTGTCTGCGTAACACAGTGAGGATTCTTCATGGAATAATGTACAATGCAGAGGAAATACCCCACAAGTAGATCCGAATTGCAAGTACTTCTTGTTGCAGTTGTCTGCGTAACACTGTGAGGATTCTTCATGGAATACATGTACAATGCAGAGGAAATACCCCACAAGTAGATCCGAATTGCAAGTACTTCTTGTTGCAGTTGTCTGCGTAACACTGTGAGGATTCTTCATGGAATACATGTACAATGCAGAGGAAATACCCCACAAGTTGATCCAAATTGCGAGTACTTCTTGTTGCAGTTGTCTGCGTAACACGGTGAGGATTCTTCATGGAGTACATGTACAATGCAGAGGAAATACCCCACAAGTAGATCCGAATTGCGAGTACTTCTTGTTGCAGTTGTCTGCGTAACACTGTGAGGATTCTTCATGGAATACATGTACAATGCAGAGGAAATACCCCACAAGTAGATCCGAATTGCGAGTACTTCTTGTTGCAGTTGTCTGCGTAACACTAATTCAAATGTAATGCGAGCAGTGAACCCCACAGGAGTCCCCAAAGGACAATCCGATTATGTTATGTATTTATATACTATTTCGATATAAATTCATTACGGAATACTAGTACTAGTACATACTAGCGATGGAAGAACCCTATAGGTAATTATTGTTAGAAGGTACTTTTTTATTTTTCTTTCCTTCTAAATAAGAAGGGCTTCAAAAAAAAACCGATTAGGTTTTGTATTTGTACACTACTGCAATATAAATCCCTTATAGAATACATATACTAGCTATTAACAGGTACTTTTTTATTTGGAATCCTTCAAAGGATAATCCGATTGTTTGTATTTATATTGTTGCAATATAAATTGATAAATTCCTTACGGAATACATTTACTAGCGACGGAAGAACCCCACAGGTAATTCCGGTTAGCAGGTATTTATTTGGAAGCCCCCCAAGGACAATCCAGTTATATATGGTATTTAAATAATATTGTAATATATTTTTCATACGAAAAAACACGTGCTAGTAATGGAGAGAAAAAAGAGGAATCCTTGAAGGTATCCATATAAAAACCATATATTCACTGATATATAACAGATATTCTGTTTCTGCTTCGTAATTGCGTGTAAATTCCTTGCGAATTACATTTGCAAGCAATTTTTAACCGACTACAAAAGTAGGGTTATTTATGATTTTAAGTTACTTGCTGTATTCTTTAAATACTGGAATCCACCTACCTGCTGATTACAGGCGTTGATGAATCGCTATACAATCCAATCCAACGATTTCCTGTACGGATCCAACAATGCACACTGCAGATCACTTTTACTTTGGTAAATTTTTCGTTCTAAACTTTTTATTCTTTTACAAAAGTAATTGATTTCTTCCTGACTATTAAACTATATTTTAAGCATTTCACTTTTAACTTCAATTTTGCGCCCGTGCGAAACAGCGAAGCACTGAAACGTGAATGACGAACCGAGGAGGAGAGCGCCCCAGCTAAGTGAGGTTTTACAAATCTACCCTACAAAAATTGATAATTTCATGTTTTATTTTTTATCTACCTCTAAAATTCAGTGCGAAATGGCGGGTGGTACGTGGCTACTACAAGTATTGCTATGCTAATATCGAGAACGAAACTCGAAGAATAATCCCGGTATACGAGGGCAAAGTATCGAGCAGAGCATTAGTAAATTATATGTGAATAGAAAACTTTGTACACTTTTTATAAAAATAATGCACGCACGTCAGAGTAAAAGTTGGCATAGTTATAGTTTACAGTACGGCCGCTGTATCTTGGCGCGTCTGAGCTTCGTGCAGAAGGCTGCGCAGTAACATAATTCGGCGATACTCGATACGCGGTGTATTGTGTCTCAGTCATACGTTAGCATGTTCGTGTTGCCATCTCTGTCTTACATGCGCTAAAGTTCGCATAGCCTATGTTCAGACGCGCCAAGATACAGCGGCCGAACTGTACGTGGAGTATTAATTAATTGGTAATTATAGTTTTTGAAATTTTTAAAAACACTAATTATTTTGAACATCATTATTATCTATAATGTCACACTGTTTGTTTACATGATGTATGACGTCACCCGTGGTGTCTAAAATTTTCGTCAAGTTACACGTGAAAAGACTAGGGGCGAAAAATTATTTTTATTTTTTGTAGCGTCTTAAAACGTCAGTTATACCGAAGCAATTCAATATTTTTTTACGTATTTTAAAATTAGTACCTGTATCCGTATTACCCAGCGTAAAATTATTGCATTAATAAGTGATGAATTGACTATAATAACAATGATGTCGATATTGTCCATTTTCATTCGGTAAAAAGTGTTACCATTTCATACTTTTCTACTTTAATGGTAGAAAATATATTTTGAAAGTCGTAAACATTTTCGGGTTTTAATTATTTCATATTGTATAAAGTGAGTAATTTGGGAAATCTTTAATAATTATGTAATATTTTTATATATGTAAGCTTAGAAATTAACGCTGAATTTTTTAGAATATTTTTATTTTAAGACGCTCAAGTTGAAAATGAAATAAAACTATGTATGACAGTTTGGCATTGTTCTTTAAAGGTGCTCCCTCACCGGGAGCATTCGCGTGTAATGTAACGTTACAGATTTGAGCATTACATCAGTGAAGGAGGTGAACCGAGCATTACAATGCGCACCTTGTAATGATACAAAACGGGCTTACATCAGTGAAGGAGGAGAACCGAGCATTACAATGCGCACCTTGTAATGATACAATGTGTAATATCTTGATACCACTTGTAACATCAATGCGCTCCACTTCCCGTATAATGTTACATTACACGCGAATGCTCCCGGTGAGGGAGCACCTTTAAATATAAAATTTAAATGCATTTTTAAAGCCATTATTGATTAATTAAAATTTTGTATCATTTTTAGTGCTTTATTAATACCTTAGGATCTAATTGCAACACTTTTCAAACGGTGAAAAACCCTATTATGCGTCTACGGGTGGTGACCATTTCCCATCAGTTATCGTTTGTCGGTTAATGACATAAAAAATCAGAGTTATCATTGAAATTTTAAGTATGTTGTTGTGTCTACTTTTATAAGATGGTCAGTCAGTGAAAGCTGAATTTTGTTTGGAAAAAAAATTTGCAGTACATAATATAGTGGAATTCCGATACCGGGAATCGAACCCGAGCCTCCTGGGTGAGAGCCAGGTATCTTAGCCACTAGACCATATCGGATGTACGTAGTAGTATGAAAATATCGTACCGAGAGTTCACAGATTCCGTGCGAGCTTAGCTTGTTAGATGGCGTTGTTCTATATACTTGACTTGTCAAAGGTAATATATGTATTCATTTTATTGGGTAGAGGGCGCCGATAGAGAATACTTTATTACAATATATCACAGACATGTATTATGTCTGTGGAATATAATATATATTTTAGAAGTCTTATTTGGTAAACAATTTTGGCACAAGTTTTTATTGAAATATTAGTTTAAAATATTATTAATAGTAACCAGAAACTTGTTTTACCGTTAAATGATAATTCATCCTTAATAAATGCTGCATAAGAAATGCTGGAATGAAATACAATAATTATTTGGTATTTCGGTGGCTTGAATAGAATTGAAAATAATAATTAAATCAATAATTTTTAATGGTGCTTTCGAAAATACACCATCGTATTTGTAAAACAAACGAACCAGGTGACTTGTTTGCTCTGTCAACTATAATCTATATAAATAGAAAAACTAAATTTCAATTACAAAAAAAAGCTTTTTCTCCCCTGCAGGCCGCTGTACGATTAGCCAAGATGGTCGGTTATGTGAGCGCGGGCACTGTGGAGTACTTGTACGATCCAGCTAAGGGTACCTACTTCTTCTTGGAGTTGAACCCTCGTCTGCAGGTAGAACATCCTTGCACAGAGATGGTTGCTGATGTCAATTTACCCGCGGCTCAGTTGCAGGTGAGTAAGACCGTCACAAAACTTAGTAGACCGTAGAAGACCGTAGTAGACCATGGTATTTTTATTTGAGTTTATATTTAGAGGTCCTCTCGTTGAGTATATTTATACAAACAATATTTTTTTGGGTCAAATCTTCCAAGCTAAATCCAACTACAATGCTAATGACCAACTACAATGTATTTTGAGCATGAATGAGTATTACTTCATATCGTCTTTGCGACTTTAAGACCTCTTATGTCTTATGTGCTACTTTTGGTAAAATCACTTTTTTACGTAGCACTATCGAATTCAAAAACTCTCATGTGTGTACGACGTTTCCATCGTAATTTATTCACCAAATTCAAAATCACCTATGTGCTTGCTAAGCAAAACTTTATCGATTTTTATCGATTCCCTCAAAAAGCTGATATTTTACACATAAGAGGTCTTAAAGTCGCAACGACGATATTACGCTCAAGATTACCTCTAGACGAGAGGTGTTCTCAAAAAGCTAAGACGTCATAGCACTGTGTGGAAATAGTGTATTCCTTTGTTCAAATCTTTTTAATGTACTGAAATTGTATTATGTCATACACATTTGATTAGACTTAAGGCACGCGTCTACTCTTTGACCGGCATAGACTACTAATAGTCCAAGTTTAAATTATTAGACCAGTAGACCGACCATACCATCGACTCCAGACTGTCTTATCACAGTACACTTATGAACACATACTAATATTCCCCTCAGATTGCGATGGGCCTCCCGCTGTACCACATAAAGGACATCCGGTTACTGTACGGAGAGAACCCGTGGGGCCACTCGCAGATCAACTTCGACGAGCCGCAGCAGAGGCCCGTGCCGTACGGACACGTCATCGCCGCGAGGATCACCTCCGAGAACCCTGATGAAGGTGAGACTATAGAACGATAGTGATGTAGATGTAGAGTACTTTTTTCATGTCTTGAGCAGGCAAGCGAGTAGATGGGTCACCTGATGGTAAGTCATCACCGTCGCCCATGAGATTAGCAACACCGGGGGTGTCACCAATGCATTGCCGGCCTATATGTATACTATATTACTTTACTTAATTCGATTTACTTAATTTGGACGATCCTGTAGCTTAGTTGGTAGCGACCCTGCCTACGAAGCGAGGGGTCCAGGGTTCGATTCCCGGCTGGGGCAGATATTTATGTGACAGATAAATATTTGTACTTGAGTCATGGGTGTTATTGTGATGTGTAATATGTGTTGTCCATGCCACCCGCGACACAAGTAAAAACCTATTGCGAGGGTATGAGTGTGTAAGCGTATAAACTTAATAGGTTAACTATCACTTTGAATCATTATAATCCATAACTGTCTCATTGCCGGTACAGTAATCTGAATTAACTCTTGTTTCATTCACATTGTTATTAATTCCTAAAGTGAAATTAAGTCATATTTATGTTGTTTAATGGCATCCATATTTTGTACATCATTACTTGTGCTTCTTATGAGACTGACAAACTACACACACAAGCACACACCTTATATAGAAAATCATCGATACTAATATTATAAAGCTGAAGAGTTTGTTTGGTTGAACGCGCTAATTTCAGGAACTACTGGTTCTAATTGGAAAAATCTTTTTGTGTTTGATAGTTCATTTATCAAGGAAGGCTATATAACATCATATATATTTTTGGAGTTAGTTTTTTCAACAAATTAACGCGGGTGAAACCGGGACACAACTAGTAATTATACACCGTGTAATATATATAACTCACATGGAGAAAGTAATCGGTTATGAATCTGTAACTGAATCGATATCACGCATTTTTAATTGTATTTTATAGCTTAATAATTTATTATTTAAGAAATGAGTTATACTAATTTCGAACGAAAAGTGTGAACATTCTACCCAGCGGTGCACGCACACATGAGAGCGAACGAGCGCTACGTATACAAGGTCGGTGCGCGCGTGTGTGCGGTACACCCCGACGTCCCAACGAAAACAGCTGACTATAGCGATCGAGCGATCATTACATAAAATATGTAGTAGGTAATGGTACGAATGTTAAATAGTGAACAAATTATGATTATGATACTCTTTCCATCACATTTTTCAGGCTTTGTACTGTAGACTGTGAACAATTTTGAACTCATTGATTAATAAACCTCAAATTAAAGAACAAAATTATTTAACAATGACAGTAATAAGTTTAATTTTATTTAATACCTACTACAGTGTCACTTTTCACTACATTAAATGCATAAATGACGTACACCCTTAAACACCCCAATTAGAATACCTACCTTTTTAGTTTTAATCATAATACATACACTGAAATATTTTTTATTAGCTTAGTAATTGTTTATTTAAGAAATCCGTTACTTTCTCGTAGAAGGAAAATAATGTTCATAACATTCTATGCACGCATACAGACTCACGCACACATGAGAGAGAGACCAACGTCACAGTGTGGATTCCATAAGCCAGAAACAGCTGATGGACGAAAACGAATTATGCCTAAATTATTAGGTAATCGTACTGAGATAAATAATTATGTTTCATAAACAAATTATGATTCCCTCTTTCCATCACACTTTACAGGCTTTGGACTGTCGACTTTGAATAATTTTGTTTAAATACAATTTCAATCGTTTTGGCATTAAAATTATAAGATATTTATTGAATTATTTATCGTTTAGAGGTATAATAGAACAAAACTAAACAAAGACGGCGTGTTTAAAAGCTGTGAATCATAAAAATATTTACTAACATTAAACAACCAATTAAATTTAGTTAATGTAGGTATTACTTACAGTTCTGATAACTGGTTTCTTCTCTCCTGATCCTTCTGTACTCCTACCCATCAGCGTAGCCAGCCATGGGCTCAGGGTGGGGCAGCAGTCTAAAATAATATTATGTACCTAACTTTTTGTTTTAATCGCATTTTTTTGTGTCGATTGACGACAGCTGTCGAGTGTAAACTTTCCTACAGATATTAAATATTGTAGTTAGTAGCTAGATAATTAAGTTTTTTTAAGTTTGATTAGGTACCTTACAGGCTTACAGGTCAGAGCCAGGGTGGGGCACGGTGGGGCGCTAGCTACGCCCATGCTCCTACCAACTCCTGCGGCGTCGTCTTTTAATGACATTTTCAAAATGTCCACCACCTTGCTCGATACACAATAATGCACGTTTGTGCAATTGTCGTTTAAGTTTATTTAATACGACAGTGTCACTTTTCACTATGTCAAATGCAGCTATTATTCTATTTTTTAGATCCTCAGCGCTGGTGGAATCTTTAAAATAAACTAAAGACTTAACACGTCCCCACAAAAAAAAATCTAGGGGCGTCAAATCAGGTGACCTTGGTGGCCACTGAACCGGTCCGCCGCGACCGATCCATCGCTCCCCATATTCAGCGTCAAGATGCTGCCTGACAGTCCACGTGAAATGCGCTGGGGCACCGTCGTGTTGATAGAACACCTCTCGTAAATTTACAAGAGGTACGTCTTCTAGCAGTGCCGGCAAAGTTTCTCTCAAAAACACTAAATATGACTGTCCTGTTAATCTCTCTAGGAATACGGGCCCAAGTACGTGTGTACCGATAATGCCCGCCCAGACGTTAACGGAGAACCGGTGCTGGAAAGAATCCACTCTACATGCGTGAGGATTTTCGTGCCTCCACAAATGCGTATTATGTTGATTGAACATCCCCACTCGTGAAAAGGTACTTTCATCCGTCCAAATAATGTTTCGCTGCCAATTGTCTAGTAACCACCGGCTGAACTCCAACCGTGATTCATAATCACGAGGAATCAATTCTTGACAGCGTCTCAAGTGGAATGGGTGCTCGCCGTCACCATGAAGCGTTCGCCACACGTACATATGACTGACGTTAAAATGTGGGGCGGCTTCACGAGTACTGGTATGGGGATTCGCATCGAAATATTCCAGTATTTCGCTTTGAAGACGAGTAGGTATTCGCACATTGTTTCCTCTGTCGATCGCAGTATTCGGTCGAAATGTTCCGTGGTCTCGGAGCCGTTGAGTAGCGGCTAGCATAGTCCTACGGTCTACACTGGTACCAAACCTAGCATTATAAGTTCTGCACGCTAATGCCACGTTGTCACCACACTGTGCCAAAGTTCTTACCATTTCAGTATAATCAATGTTAGTATACGGAAAAGCCATTGTACGAACAGTTACGATAAGTCGTTAACTAAAAACACGAATAGAATAGGTACTATCGAGTATCGGCGCAGCGCAGCGCGGTGTGCGGCGTAACGTACTGAACTGACTGATTTAAATTCAATTTCAAATTTGTTTGTTTACTTAGATCATAAGCCGGTGTGTGGGAATTGAGTGACAAGGCTGGGGAAACACCTTCATTTATGTCTCGCTCCAATTATTGTTTTCGTATATGCATAATAGAGCAAGCGTGTTACTATTTCGCACGCTTAATAAAAAAAAGATGTAACTCAAAATTTGTGAATTTGGAAATTTAGTAACTGGAGTTTAATTATTTAAGTACGAACTTTTTTTGCATCAATTTTTTTAAAGTATAATAGATATTAGGACACTATTTTCAACTATTTTTGAAATTACGGTACCTTGAACATACAATATCAACAGTTAAAATAATGGAAAGCATAGTAATTATTTTTCAGTCTTGAATCAAACACAAGTCGGAAAAAGTCCAAAACTTTAACAGCTGATTCGTTCAAGTTGTTATTTTTGAGTTACATCTTTATATTCCTGTGATCTAAGTCATAATCGCCGATCGTGCGGCGGCGGCCGGGCCGTATCGCCGGCCGTGAGTGACATTTTCGTTACGTCTCGCTTTCTCCGGACTGTTTTTAAATATGCGGAAGAGAGAGAACGTAAGGAAGAATTCGAACTGTCTTTATAATATTTTTTTGATCTATTGCGTTTGTAGTGTGTCGTTTACGTCGTACAACTCGTACATTTGATAGTGTGCGTGTTTGTGGCTGTGGCTAAGTCTAATAATGCTTGAAAGGACCCTATTGCCTTGACTTAAGTTTCATTTTTGTTTGTTTCGACTGTTTAAAGAATTGGGTGACATCATTTACTTAATTTTAATTTCTTTTAGGAAAAAAAAATTACCTACATTAGAAATACGTGGAATCGATTCAGTTGCCGATTTTAAGCCATATACCTTCCTATGTTACATACATTTGAGTTACATATTGTATAATTATAGATATATCTTTCTATTAATGTATATTCTTCCAGGTTTCAAGCCGTCATCGGGAACGGTGCAAGAGTTGAACTTCAGGTCGTCAAAGAACGTGTGGGGATACTTCAGTGTGGCCGCGTCCGGTGGTCTCCACGAGTTTGCTGACTCACAGTTCGGACATTGCTTCTCTTGGGGCGAGACCAGGGAACAGGCTAGAGAGTGAGTAGACACTTTAGACACTACACTTTATATTTATCAAAATATAAAGATTTTGTCCCACTATTTCTTTATGTTTGGTTCCAGACTCACACCCCAACTCAGAGTCACTAACGGTTCCTTAATAGTCAATAATCACCATACAAATTCTGTGCTAAGGAGCGATTTAAGTAACCGTTAGTAACTGAATTGGGAAGTAACTTCAGAGGTAAAGGTATCTTGCTTAAAGATACTAATTGATACATGTATAAAATAAGAAACCAATAGTAAACTTACGGAATAGTAATCTATATACTAAATACTGTTTTTTAACAAAATCAATAATTATTAAATACCAACTTAAGTAACATAACAGCAACTTTATAACTAAAAATTAAATTTACTCAATAGCAACTTAGTCAACTGATACTAATTTAAGTAATGGTAACTTAGTATTTTTTTTATTTACTCCTTAGGAACCTAGTAATAGCTCTGAAAGAGCTGAGCATTCGCGGTGACTTCCGTACAACCGTGGAGTACCTCATCACATTGCTGGAGACACCCTCCTTCCAGGAAAATAACATCGACACCAGCTGGCTAGATGCGCTTATCGCTGAAAGAGTAAGTAGCAATAACTACACCATCTGGAAATGTCCTCTTCAAGTTGACTGCTAAGCTTTGTAATATGAGCTATATGTTGTTAAGCTTATGGTTGACTATTCAACATTTACTCAAAAGTGTACGAAGCGTAGACTACGCACAGTCCGACCCACGTACGATCGAAAATTCAACTTTAATGAGTTGGATATAAAGCTTGTTTTAAATTGTTTGTGTTTTGAGTCCTAGTGGAGTAGACGTCGAGTTGATGTACAGAACGGCCGCTGTATCTTGGCGCGTCTGAACATAGGCTTTGCGAACTTTAGCGCATATAAGACAGAGATGGCAACACGAACATGCTAACGTATGACTGAGACGTATCGAGTATTGGCGAATTATGTTACTGCGCAGCCTTCTGCGCAAAGTTCAGACGCGCCAAGATACAGCGGCCGAACTGTAATATGCAAATAGATTAATGGCGCTGTAGGCATGCTTAATTTTAAACAGACCCTTTTAAATGGGCAGTTAACATGATTGCATTAAATAATACTATCTCTCTGTTCTTTTTTTTTTTTCGTGTGGCAACACTAACGGTAACAGCTGATTTTGATAGCTCCCGTAAATTTTAATTATTTAATTTGTTATTTATTAATATTTGGGCCTCTTTTCAATAAATTACTAAGTAAATTTAATATTGAGTGTAAAATAGTGAATGTATAAGCAAAATAATAACTTTAGTTGCGTATTTTAACCGGCCGTGAGAAAGCCGGTACAAAGTGACAGTGAATAATTTGAATTGTGTGATCGTTGTAACTCCTTTCATGTAAGTTTTTGCATTTATCCTAGTGATAAAGAAGTATTTTGTAGTATAAATAACAGTCTGAAATAGGTACTTGCCAGCTTTATCTTACTTAAGGCTGAGTATAAAGTTAAGTGAGCTGTCCATCTGACAGACTTACTAAAGTTGGTTAAAAAGCTTCTTGGCTTGAATTTATTTGTATTCGGTGATAACTATTCATATTATTCGGTAAAATGACGACTCGCAGGGCCTTAGCTCGCCAGGAGGAGTCTCAACTCCAACTGGTTTTGCAGGAATTGAAGGCTTCCAAGGAGCTAGTTAAACAACTACATTGCGAAAGGGAGGACAATGAAAAGGAATTGTTGGATGTGTTAGATAGAAATAATTCATTAAAGAAACAATTGTCAGAGTTACATACACAATTATTAACAACCTCCGACGAACGTGACAGACTTCAGTCAATAGTTGACCGGTTCGACCAATGCAGTGATGAGTATGAGCAGGCCCTCAAGCAAATTGCTGCATTGGAAAAACAGCTTCACGAGGCTAACATACTCATTAGCCAATTAGAGAGAAGTCAATCTCAAATAATAGCCTCCCAGAACCAAAGTCTGTTCGAGGAGTTGGTAGTTAGTGCACCCAATCTGGTTTCTGCTTCATGTGCTGTTAATCCCATTGCAACAATCGACTTGACAAGAGAGGACTCCCCTTACCATACAGTTGCCAGGAGCACAGTTACATGCAGCAGGAATAAGTTGAAAAAATATATTAAAATTAATAAATTTTATATATTATTATATTAAAATTAATAAATAAATTTTTTTTTTTTTTTTTTTTTTTTTTTTTTTTTTTTTTTTTTTTTTTTTTTTTTTTTTTTTTTCGAGGGTAGGTGCTAAAAAAGTGAACACATACAAATTTTTGCTCTAAGTGTTTTTTTAATTTTAAAATTAAATAAACTTACATTTTGAGCCTTAAATGCACCTGTAACTCTTGTGCTATCAGCCAACAGTGATTCCAACTACAATTCTCACCTTCATTACAAACTTAACACTCAAGTAACATCTGCACAATGGAAACAGTTCAAAGTCCACTAACTGCCATGTCCGAGCTATTCAACACTAAAATGGACGAGTTCCAGCGCCAGATGCAGCAACAGGGACCTACTGCATCTCATTCACCTGCCACTTCAGCACTGAGGTCAGATTTTGCAGCCTTCCGCATGTTCGTAGTATCTGCGCTAGAAACCCTACGTAAGCAGGTTGAGCTTCTGGCCTTACAAATGGATCGTCTTGATATGCGGGGAAGGCGGAAGATGATTCTGTTGCACGGAGTCCCGGAGGAAAAGGGCGAGAACACCACAGTCGCCATTAGCAGGATCGTGTCTGATAAATTGAAAATTCCTGAATTCTCATCGGACTCAATAACCCGTTCTCATCGTCTGGGTCGCCCTTTGGAGAACAAAAGCAGACCAATCGTTGTTAAGTTCAGGGATGCCTCGGTTCGCGATAAGATCTGGTTCTCCAAGACCAAACTAAAGGGTACCGGATTCACTCTATCCGAGTTCCTGACAAAAAGCCGCCACAGTGTGTTCATGCAGGCCAGGCAGCGATTCGGCGTGACCAAGTGTTGGACTCGTGATGGGGTTATCCATGTTCTGGCCGCTGATGGCTCGCATCACCAAGTGGAGACCAAGATGGAGCTCGAGGACATCCCTTGTGCCCCGGACACCGCTGCTGTTGTTCCGCCGGTGCAAAGTAATAGCCGAACTGCACCGGAGATCAAGGCTGCCTCCCGCACTAAGAAAACCGCCAGGAAATAGTGTTCGTATATCAGTAACCAATCTTATTCAATTTATCTTTGTTGTACTTGTAATGCTTTTTGTGCCCTGTCTCGTAGTAACTACCATCTTGTAGTCTCAGCAGATAATAGTATATTGTAGACTCTTGTAAATAGTAGTGCTTTAGCTCGTAGATTATAACTGTTTCGTTTTGTTTTTGTCCACGCCATTAATTTTATTTCTCTGTTTCACTCTCTAACCTTTCCAACAATTCTGACTCTGGTTGCCTTGTCAATAATGACAATGTTGACATGTCAATCACATTTATTTCGTCGTGACGTGACATTGACAGCCTGTCAGTTACAGATGAGTGACTGACATCACAGATACCTAATAAACCATTTCGCATATCACAGACTGCAAAATTTGATTTCAGTATAGAGTTACTGACCATTGAGTAAAGTTAGTAAGACCTTTTCAAACTCAAACATGCTTTATTGTGGACAATAGGCACATAATGGTTGATACAAATACAATTTTATTCAGATTTAATTAATTTTATTTAATTACTTTTAATTTATTCAGACCAAATTAAATTTATATTAAATTACATTTATCGAGCAAGTTAGTGCAACCAGAGTCAAAATTGGGTTATTTCTTCCAGTTCATTTGTAATCTTCCTCTGTCTGCTGTAGAAGTTTTGTTTGTGCTTTCTTTCCTTTTTGTGTACCTGTTTTGTGCATATATATTGGTAACTGTAGTCCTACCTTCCACACTGCTGGCGGATAGGATTTAGCTGTTATAGTTAGTCTTATATATTTTATTTATTTACATATAATTTTATTTGTCATTTATAATATCCTCTTAATTGTATTGTATGGAACCTGATGATAACGACTTGCGTTACATCTCCCTGTCCTCTGAATCTAATACTTTAGATAGTAGTGACAGTTTCGAGAGTATCCCTCCACTAAATATAACTATTGATTCTCACTTCTCAGATGTACAGAAAAATTTCAATGTGGTTCATATCAATGCTCAGAGCATTCCTGCACACTATCCAGATTTATTGTCGTCATTTGAAAGTAGCCACATTCATGCCATCCTAATTTCGGAATCATGGCTTAAGCCATGCCTACCATCTACTGCCTACAGTCTCCCCGGATTTCACTTAATCCGCAATGACCGCACTGTACGGGGCGGCGGAGGAGTTGCCATCTATCTTCGTTCCCACATCCCTTTTTCAATCATAAAAACATCGACGCAGGCCCATAATGGGAACGAGGCTGAATACCTCCTTATCGAAGTTCAGCTGTCACATGCAAAGCTGCTTCTCGGAGTCTTTTATAGCCCCTCTTCAAACGTCGACTATTTCCATTGCTTGGACAAACTGTTTGAGGAATCCTGTGGTCTCTTTGATCATACTATAATTATGGGCGATTTTAATACATGCCTACTGAAGCACGATGCTAGGTCGATCAAATTAAAGGCAGTAGTGGATGCAGCCAACTTAAACATTCTGCCGCTAAGCGCGACGCATTACTTCCCAAATTGTGTACCATCACTCCTGGATCTCGTTATAATATCCTCACCAGATCATGTCGCTAAATACGGTCAGTGCGCTGCTGAGGCATTCTCGTATCATGACCTTATTTACCTGTCATATAAAATCCGTCCTCCGAAGGCTAAGTCAAGAATTCTACTTCAGCGAAATTTTAACGGGATGAACCTAGAACAGCTCCGCCGAGACGCTGCCGCCATTGATTGGAGCGTTGTTGAAAATGCCAGCACTGTAGACGAACAGGTAGCTATCTTGAACTCTCTTCTTACTGATTTATATGATGTACATGCCCCTATTCGTCCAGTACGTATGAAGCACCTACCTGCTCCGTGGCTCTCGGATGATCTGAGAGCTATCATCAACAAGAAGAATACCGCCAAGGCTAAATATAAGAAGGATAACAGTGATGAAAACTTTGAAAAATATAAAAACGCTCGAAACCGATGCAATACGATGTGTAGAGATGTACAACGACGCCATATCCATAAATCTGTTCTTAATGAAGACCCTAATAGGGTATGGAAATTTCTAAAAACCATAGGTGTTGGGAAGTCTCAACAAAACACTCTCGCTCATAATCTCGATTTAAACAATCTTAATCAACACTTCTCTGCATCCTCATATGTTGACAGCAAAACTAAAATTCAAACCCTGAAAGATCTTTCTAATTTTCCCAAACCTAATATTCCATCTTTTTCATTTAATCAATTTGCAGTTCGTGATGTTGAGAAAGCGGTTCTTTCCATTTCCTCTGACGCAATCGGCAGTGATGGCATTAGCCGGAAAATGATCGTCCCGCTCCTTAATATCCTTGCCCCAACCCTGACTAATTTATTTAACCGGTCCATTGCCGAAAAATGTTTTCCTTGCTCTTGGAAGCAAGCCCACATTATACCAATTCCTAAAAAAACCAACCCTTCCTGTTTTTCCGATTATAGACCTATTTCAATACTCCCCTTCCTTTCCAAAGTTCTCGAGAGACTCGTTCATCAACAACTCAGTTCCTTCCTATCCAAATTTACTTTACTTAACCCCATGCAATCCGGATTCCGACCAGGTCACAGCACGGCTACGGCTCTGCTTCAAGTCACTGACGATATACGATTGGGTATGGATAGACAGAAGGTCACGGTGTTGACATTGCTGGATTTCAGCAATGCGTTCAACACCGTTGATTTTGATATTCTACTAGGGGTCCTGCCGACTCTCAACATATCTCCGACTGCTGTTGATTGGTTTCGTAGTTACCTGTGTGAGCGCCGACAGCGTATCCAGATCCAGGACAAATATTCCAATTGGTCTGATTCTAACGCCGGCGTTCCGCAGGGTGGCGTGTTGTCTCCCCTCCTTTTTTCAATTTTCATAAATTTAATAAGCTCCGGCATTTCTTCTCTCTACCATCTATATGCGGACGATTTACAAATTTACACACAGGCTTCTATAAACAACATAAATCAAGCCGTCCACACGATCAACGTTGATTTGGCTCGTATAGCATATTATTGTGAGACATACGGCTTAAAACTGAATGCTTCGAAGTCACAGGTTATCATTATTGGCAGTTCACGGCTTATAGGGAAAATTGATCGATCACAGCTATCACCAGTGAAACTCAACGATAAAATTATTCCATATAGCGACAAGGTTCGTAACCTGGGTATATATATGGACGAACACCTTTCCTGGATGCCACAAATAGCTGAGGTGAGCAGAAAGTTATTTGCTGCTGTTGGTTCTCTTCAGAGATTAAAAAATGTGCTGCCCATCCCGACTAAAATTTTGCTAGCTCAGTCCTTACTTCTACCAATACTTGACTATGCCGATGTGTGCTACCTTGACATTACTGAGGAGCAGCTAAATAAGCTTGAGCGCCTTCAAAATCTGTGTATAAGGTTCATATTTGGCCTGCGGAAATATGATCACGTATCTGAATTTCGCGCTAAGCTCAAGTGGCTCCCTATTCGCCTTCGTAGGAATGCTCGCATTCTTTCACTGCTCTACTGTGTACTATTTAATCCAAACTATCCCCCCTACCTAAAATCACGTTTCCAGTTCCTCCATGATACCCATGATCGAACTCTTCGCTCCTCTAAAAATCTATGCCTTTCTACTCCTGCACATTCTTCATCCTTCTATCAACATTCCTTTACTGTCACAGCTGTTCGCCTATGGAACGCTCTTCCCAACTGTATCCGTAACGCAAGCACATTAAATTCCTTTAAAAACTTAGTAAAAGCCCACTATCTCCAGAGTTAATCACTTTCCGTCCTCCTTTCCTTTTCCCTTCTTCCATATTTTGTCATCCCTAATTTCAAATTTGTGTTTTGATTTTTAAATAGTTATAGTTTCCTTAATACTTCTCGTGCACCTTACCTCATCTTATCTATCTATATACAGCATTCCGCATCTCAAGGTTGTCTGGAAGAGATCGCTGTGTAGCGATAAGACCGCCTTTTGTATCTCATATATTTACTTGCCTACTTTACATTGTTGTTGTCCTATTCTTGGTGTACAATAAAGAGTTAAATAAATAATAAATAAATAATAAAATTAATAAGTATATAAATAAAACTAAGAAACTAATAAACCATAATAAAAGTAAAGCTAAATACACCAATTGCATAAAAGAAAAGATGCAATTACTTGAAAAATTAGAAACATTATCATCCATTATTGAAGAAAATAGAATTACTTATGAAGAAAACATTAGCTCACTAAATTGTAAATTGTGTAGTTTGCAAGAATCCTTAAAAATTATGACACAAAATTATGAAGGATCCAAAAAAGAGATTAGGGAATACATACTGGCTTTAAAATGTTTGTCTGATGTCTCTGCAAACAATGAGACCATCACCAGAAGACATTCTGTGGCATCCGGCCTAGGTGCCACAGAACCTTTGACATACAAGGACGCACCAGTGTGTGAGCCATTAATCTCAAAACAATGTAAGACTTTAGAATTAGCACACAACAACAATTCCTTTGTGCAAAATGATTGTATTAAAAATGTTATATTTAGTGATGAAATTGGAAGGAATTTTGGCCAATTAACAAACATTTATTCGGAGCTCAGCTGTGTTAACCATTGTTTTCCTGGGTTATCGTTAAATGATATTTTTGAAAAAATTCTCCACAGTAAATTCGATAGTAACACAAACTTAATTATTTTTGTTGGAAATAGAGGTAAAATAAACAGAAAAATGTTAATATATTATTACAATAAATTGTGCACATTAAAAGTAAAAAGTATTGTAATGTTTACTTTACCTTACAGTGAGTGTTTGCCACAAGAAGAAAATAACATTAGGTATAATATAAATTTAGCCATGTACACTATGTCTTTACATAGTAATAAATATTTAGAAATAATTGACATTAATAAATTAATTGCTAGAAGTTATATGACTAAAGATAATTACTATCTGTCTAAGTTTAATAAAATACAAATAGCTTGTTCGCTATCATATTTAATTGACAATTTAGCCAAGAATTTGGCTGGTAACTCTGCTTTTATTGAGCAGTCATTTAATGACATTCAGCATGTATCGTTGGAATACGTTCCAAGTAATTTAAATTAGTTTGTAAGACAACAGAGGACATCTCTAGCAATATACCGACCAAGGAAAAGCACCTTAGCTTAAAAATTATACACCAAAATATACAAGGCTTTTCCGGCAAAGAACTGGAATTAAATTTATTATTACATGAAATGAATATTGAAATTGTTTGTGTTACAGAGCACTGGTTAAGAAAATATGAATTAATGTTATCCATAGATAATTATAGTATAGGCAGTTCATTTTGTAGGGAAAACATACTAAGAGGAGGGTCATTAATAATTATTCATAACAGTTTGATTTTTAAGGAACGTAAAGACATAGTATCCCTCTCTATTGAACAAAATATAGAACTTTCTTGTATAGAACTTGAAAAGGTAGTCGTGGTATGTGTATATAGACCACCTGCAGGCAGCTACCCATTGTTCGAATCCGCTATGGAGGATGTTCTAAAAATTGTATGTAAAAAAAATAAAAAAGTAGTTGTGTGTGGAGACTTTAATATTGATATATTAGTTACAACTTCTTGCTCAGTACGGTTCATTAATTTATTTAAATCCTTTAATTTAGATTATGTATTTTTGGAACCTACAAGAATAACTCCATCATCGGCTACTTGCTTAGATAACATTTTTTGTGACTGTACAATAATAAATAAGTCAATCCTTAATTGTATTAGTTCAGACCATAGCGGACAACTTGCCACCATTGAGTACCATCATGACCTTCCTAAACAGAATATAATTTGCCGGCCAATCACACAAAGAAGGATTAATATATTTAAAAAAAACATTGCGAATAAACTCTCGTCATTGAATATTAACTCAGATGACACACCTGACAAAGCATACTCGACAGTTTTTAATATAATAAAATATGAATTTAATAATAATTTCAAACAAAAAAATATTGAGTGTGATAATACCAAAACAAAATTCAGTGATTGGGCCACACCAGGAATATATAAAAGTAGATTAAAGCTTTTTGAATTATACGAAGAAAAATCAACTTCCACAGATCCGGAATTTTTAAATCGTGTTAGAATGTATTCTAAAACTTTTAAGTTAGTCTGTGCTAAAGCGAAATCTATCTACATTGCTGATAAAATAAAGAATTCTTCAAACAAAATTAAGGCAACCTGGAATGTTATTAATAAAGAAACAGGCAAAATAAAATCAAATAAGCATAGTTTTTCGCTAAAAACCAATAATGTAAATGTCACTTCGGATAGTGCGATTGCCACCGTATTCGAGGATTTTTTCTCGAAGATACCGCATGTGATCACAAAAAACTTAAACGCATGCCCTCAACTAGCTATGACCATCTTAGAATCATGTGTTGATAAAAGTACCAACTCATTTAACTTTAAACCCGTTACTTGTGATCAAATTTTAAAAAGTTTCAATTCGATAAATATTAAAAAGTCAAGTGATATCTGGGGTCTTTCTACAGTTGTAGTTAAATCAATAATCAACTCAATTGCCCCCCATTTAAGTTTTATTTTTAATAAATGTGTTGAAGATGGTATTTTTCCCAATCTTATGAAACATGGGAAAATAATACCGGTTTTTAAATCTGGAGATAAAAACGACCCTACAAATTTTAGACCAATATCCATCTTACCAGCCCTCAGTAAAGTTTTCGAAAAAATTATTTACAACCAACTTCTATCCCATTTTTCTACAAACAAATTATTTCATGTTAATCAGTTTGGTTTTTCAAAAGGGAAAAACACCACTGATGCAGGCATCGCACTTCTTAAACACATTTTTAATGCCTGGGAGAATAAGCATGATGCTATCGGTATATTCTGTGACCTCTCAAAGGCATTCGATTGTGTTGATCATAATATATTAATAAATAAACTTAGGCATTATGGTGTCTCAACACAATCAGTTAGTCTTGTAAAATCTTATTTGTCTGAACGTAGACAAAAAGTAATTATTAATGGAATAGAGTCACCTGGAGTGCACATGACCATGGGTGTGCCCCAAGGATCAATATTAGGACCACTGCTATTTTTAATATATATCAATGATCTTCCTTATTTCACTAAGAACATGTGTGAAACGGTATTGTTTGCTGACGATACATCTTTAATTTTTAAAGTAGATAGGAGGAAAAAATGTTATGACGACGTAAATAATACTGTTTCGCAAGTATTACACTGGTTTACATGTAATAACTTGATGTTAAACGCGAAAAAAACTAAATGTGTCAGATTTGCCTTACCTAATGTGAAACATATTCCAGCTCAAATTGTCCTAAATAAGGAAGTACTAGAACTAGTAAATTCTACAACATTTCTCGGCATTACCATAGACTCTCGACTACAATGGGGTCCTCATATTGAAGCCTTGTCAGGGAGGCTCAGTTCCGCTGCTTATGCTGTTAAGAAAGTAAGGCTCTTAACTGATGTAGAAACAGCAAGATTAGTTTATTACAGCTACTTTCACAGTGTAATGTCCTACGGTCTGTTGTTGTGGGGCTCAGCTGCAGATATTGAGTCAATCTTTGTATTACAGAAAAGAGCAGTTCGCGCTATTTACAACCTCAGGCCTAGGGACTCTCTTAGAGAATTGTTTAAAGAAATAAATATACTAACTGTTATTTCACAATACATTTTGGACAATATTATGTATGTTAAAAAATACTTTGATACTTTTCTTAAAAAGAGTGATGTTCACAATATTAACACAAGAAATAAGGCTAGACTGATTGTGCCTAGTTTTAGACTCAGCAAAACTGGTGGCTCGTTCATGGGTAGATGTGTAAAAATCTATAATAAAATCCCGTTAGAATTAACAGAAATGCCATACTGTAAATTAAAAACTCATGTAAAAGGTATTCTCATGAAGAAAGCATATTACAAAGTTGATGAGTATTTAAATGACAAGACTGCTTGGACATGAGTTTTTTTTTATTTTTTTATATTAAATATTGCAATAAGTAGTATTAAGTGTTGTCTGTAACTGTGAGTAGGAAAAAAATTATCGCGGGAGTTTCTTGCCGCTTCTTCTCCCGGGACCACTCACGGTAGGGATTTGTTGAAGCGATGGCGTTAATTGACTTTCGAAAAGTGTTTGTAACAAACCTACTTCGAATAAAATTCATTTCATTTCATTTCATCCCTTACGCGCTGTACTACGTGAGCGATCTAGTTGCGAACGCAAAGCAACGCGGCGCGACGCGAAGACAACAAGCAGTCAAATTGTATTGAAGTGTCCTACATACTGGTCCAAGATCCCAGGGCCAACTGACGTCACGTATTTTCTGACGGACGAAATGTGGACGATTGAGTAGTGTTAGTGTGTACTACGATCGTATGCCTACCTTCTAGCTTGGTCAAACGGCCAATTTCCAGGTATCAGGTGATCAAGGTACATAAAAACACTATTAACTTCACGTAAATTCTCATGGCTGATTTTCACTTATGTTCTAGATGGTATAGTTAAAAATAAGTTGTCAATGTTCCCAGACACGTTCCGTCGGCCATATTGCTTTCCAGACGCTTTGAAGCTCCCAAAATTATTCGTTAACTTCACGTAAATTCTGATGCTCCATTTTTATATATGTTCTCCAGACAATTATTTTAAAACCTTTGGCAAGATGACAGACCAATCCAAGGGGCCATCATCCCCTAAACTAAATTTTAATATCTCTGTGGGTGGGAGCGCGAGAGCATTATCTACGCGCATGAGACTGAGTGAGACCGATTACGCTGAAGGCTAAAAAGGAAGGTATAAGGCTATGAAAATTAATTGATCAGATATTTTATAATTTTTAGAACTTTTGTTAACAAATAAATTATGGCAACAAAAATAAGAAAAATATAATTGACATGTTATAATTAAAAAAATGCATTTTTTTAAAATAATACCTAAGTTAGCCAACGTTTTCTTCACTTATTAATTAAAACTAAAAAATAATATACCTTTCTCTCTCTCTCTCTTACAGTTTACTCATATCAATTTATTATAAATATTAAAAAAAATCTGCTAAAAATTAAAAACTTAAAAAAGCAGGTGAATTATTAAAGATTAAAATGTAAAAAGTGTTTATTTGACCACAAAAATTCTAGAATTCTGCCGTCCTCAAGCTAAAAGGCGGCTAAATGACATCTGGCCAATTTTTACTTTATTCATATTTGTTGATATTTTTTTGAACTTTATTAACATTACAGTTCAAAAAAAAAATTTATCTTTTGAGTTTGACATAATATTATGACAACATGAACAATTGTTTACAGAAAATCACTAGCACGATTTCAAAATAATCGCACGTTTTTTAAGCTCTACCTCAAAAACTGTTTTTGTCACTTAACCACCTTTTAGTTTGAGGACGGCAGAATTGTACCCTGCAAGATATTTCAATAAAATCGAGTAAACTTAATTTTTTTTAATGAAATGTCAAAAACTCGACAGTTCACAAATTAATTAAAAAACAGATTTTTTTCAATTAATTATTCATTGGGAATTAATCTTACAAAAACAAAGTAGAAAAAAAAAATATCCTTTAACATTTTTAAGTTTGCTTCTAATTTTCATTATCATCGTCGTTGAAATTAGACAATTCATCATCGAGCCAATCTTCAAATTGAATATTTAAATCGTGATCGTCATCATCATCATTATCCTTGTTTTCTTCCTTTGTAAAAAACAAGTCAAACAATGAAGATCTGAAAAAAACTCAAGAGACATAAAAAATATGAGAAACGAAAATAATTTACCTGATTGTTCTTCCAGCGACTCACTGACAAAACCCGGTAGTTGATCTCCATCAAACCAATGAAAATCATATTTACCATCTTGTAATGTCCAGCCACGAGCTCTATGCACGAGCTGGCCGGCGGACCATTTCCGCCGAATTCAGTGAGCCGGCGGCGACCGCGGAGCGAAAGAGTAACGACTCGCGATACTCACACTCAGTCTCATGCGCGTAGATAATACTCTCGCGCTCCCACCCACAGAGATATTAAAATTTAGTTTAGGGGATGATGGCCCGTTGGATTGGTCTGTCATCTTGCCAAAGGTTTTAAAATAGTTGTCTGGAGAACATATATAAAAATGGAGCATCAGAATTTACGTGAAGTTAACGAATAATTTTGGGAGCTTCAAAGCGTCTGGCAAGGAATATGGCCGACGGAAAGTGTCTGGGAGCATTGACGACTTATTTTTAACTATATTATCTAGAACATATGTGAAAATCAGCCATGAGAATTTACGTGAAGTTAATAATGTTTTTATGTACCTTGATCACCTGATACCTGGAAATTGGCCGTTTGACCAAGTTAGCAGGTAGGCATACGATCGTAGTACACACTAACACTACTCAATCGTCCACATTTCGTCCGTGAGAAAATACGTGACGTCAGTTGGCCCTGGGATCTTGCTCTATACGTTCACATCTAAATCGCTCACGTACGACGCAGCGTTAGCGATATATAACTATCCATTACCCTATATCTTTATATATAATCTATTACCCTAACAGGTTCAATCAGAGAAGCCGGATATACTGCTCGGAGTACTGTGCGGTTCCATACTAATAGCTGACAACATCATTACTACGCACTTCCAGGAGTTTAAGAGCGCCTTGGAAAAGTGAGTCATGTTTTATTACATCATAAAGTTACTCTACAAACTAGAACACATTTTTACACAGATCGCAAAAGATCTTTATAACTTTTTATAAAATTTAATGTCATCTGTCACGTCGTACAAAAAAAATTGTTTTTTTTTTCAATAGGGGTCAAATTCAAGGTTGCAGTCAATTGTCAAACTCTGTTGATGTTGAACTCATCCATACCGGTAGCAAGTACAAGGTGACAGTTACGAAATCCGGACCTAGTTCGTACTTCCTCGCGATGAATGGTAGTTTCAAGGAAATCGAAGTACACAAGCTGACTGATGGCGGTGAGTAGACCTCAGTAGACCATAGTAGAACACAGTAGATCACAGTAGAAAACAGTTAAACATAGTAGATCACAGTAGACCATAGTAGACCACAGTAGATTGGTGATAAAACTTGGAAATACCAAGTAAACTAAAATCTATTTTAGTCGATTAGTATAGATTAGTCGATTAGGATCATCATTATCTTAGTAGTTTATGATGATTGCATAACTATTTTAGTGATTTTGCCTGCAGAGCGAAGGCTTGCTTCTTTGCTTGAATTCTTGCTTGTTTGTACATATTTATATTATGACAGATAAATGTTTGTTCTTGCGTTGTGGTTATCAAAATATAAAGATTTTGTACGACTGTGCCATCCGTGACATAGTTAATGGTGTATAAAAATTTATTAATTTACTTGACCTGCTAGCAAAATATAAGATGATATTGACTAAGGCCAGAATCACTGCATTTCCACGCAAAAACATCTTCTTGCTTATTTCTCATGGAAATCTTTATATGCAAGACGAGTAACCGCCCTCGCTTTGCTTCGGTTTTCTTATTTTTTTACACCTTGGGTTACATTATTGGAGTTTTATTAACTCGTTAGGATCCGCGTGATCGCGGTACCTTTGAGTTCGAACGTGCTGGAACGTTCCCGGTAACCGACGGGTTAAGGATCCCTAATTTTTTTTGAAAATATAATATAGCCTATGTTACTCGGGGATAGTGTAGCTTCCCAACACTGAAAGAATTTTTCAAATCGGTTCAGTAGTTTCGGAGCCTATTCAATCCAAACAAACAATCAAATCCTTCCTCTTTATATATTAGTATAGATTACAATAAGTTACATTTCATAATTTTCATCAGTATCCAAAGTAAATTACTCATACCCAAAGATAAAATCTTCAAAACTGTCACCCAGGCACCCTTCTATCCGTGGACGGCGCGTCCTACACGACGTACCTGAAAGACGAGGTGGACAAGTACCGTATCGTGATTGGGAACCAAACCGTGGTCTTCGAGAAGGAGAAGGACCCGTCCAAGCTCCGCGCGCCCTCTGCCGGCAAACTGATCAACACGTTGGTGGAAGATGGCGGCCATGTTGACAAGGGGCAGCCTTATGCTGAGATTGAGGTTGGTATACGAAAAATACAATAAGATGGTATAGTAAATCCAATATAAAACCATTGAAGTATAGAACCGTCACCTCGAACACGATTGATGTCCTAATGAATTGGCTTCAATTTTCATTGGATTCGTTCGATTTTGAAAGTAGAAAATCTATGGGAGAACGGGGGCTCAATTTTGAAAATAGAATCTCCTTGCGCGACACAAAGGGCTTCCAACATTTTTGTATGGAGCCTGGCATACCTACATGTCCGCCATTTTGAAAAAACCTCGATTCGGCGGCCAGTAATGAAATATGTGTCAATCGATAGAATATATGACTGTGATCAAAAAGTATTCAGTGGTGAAATGTCGTAAGTGGTATACTTTCTGAGATATTTGAGTTCAAAACCGTAGGAAAATAAAGCAAAAACATCGTTTCGGCCGATATTGATAAAACATGTGTCAATCGATAGTCTAAGTGATTACGATCAAAAAGTATTCAGTGATAAAATGTCGTAAGTGATATGCTTTCCGAGATATTTGAGTTCAAAACCGTACAAAAATAAAACATTTGTAATTAATTGTCTTTTTATTTCTAGTGGATCTGTAACTGTGTCAGTGTAATGCTAGATAAGAAATATTATGAATATTTAGAATAATTACTTTAAACATATAAAATCACAATAAACATAAACAAAATGAAATAAATACAGTTTTATTCATATTTACATATAAACATCTTATAAATTAAGTAAATAAATATTTATAAATACATATATAACATCTGGTTGAAGACCACGGGTGACAACATTCTAATTGCTTCAGGTAGTGCTGCCGGACTTCTTGAAGGAGCTTTTGGTAGTTTATGATTTTTTGATGTCTACAAACAAGGAGTTCCAGAACAGTATGAACTGTATTTTGAAGGAATTCCCGAAATAAGCAGTGCTATGGGTTTCCTTTAAATAAACAGTAGAAGACACATTATTTAAAATAGCATAAAATGTTGAGAGACTTCTGAAGTTTCGCCTGTGTCAAATGGGTAGCCATAAGTTAGGAATGGAACTAGCAAATGTGGTCTTACTTACGTAAGCCGAAGATAATATATCTAATACAGTTATTAAGAAGGCGCTCCAATTTATTCAGAAGTTCCTCTGACAAATCTGTACAACATACATCAGCATAATCAAGGTGAGGGATGACCAGAGTGTTTATGGCGTATTTATGGTTAAGTGTTTATGGCGATTCAGCAATTGAAGTGTATACCGGTCACTTTTTTCCTTACCTCAGTTACGTTATGTATTATAAAAATTAAACAATTTCGTCAAACAAACAACTTAAGGGTAGAGATAAAATCGCGGGATGGTACTGCTCATGCATAGTGGGAAAAAGAACCTTGTCCTGTTGTTCCCATAATTATAATGTGTGTTATATGGTTCTTGGCATGGGCTCGACATCAGGAAACATTGCCTTTATCACCAGCGGAATTTTTAGATTCAGTGATTGTCAGACATGATATAGAAAACTAAGCCAATAATGAATTTTAACTTTTGGTTTAGAGTAATTGCCAAAGTTGTAGCCGCTGGTGGCAAATAAATTATTTATAAAACAACCTAGTAGTTTGCTTTTGCTTTGCTTTTTTTTAATTCAAACATACCCGTTATTAATAAATCAAGTACCTATGCAGCACATACACATATGGCACAATGTACGTATTTTTCATTATTGACCCAATAAATTCAAAATGAGTAAATGATAATTTTTAATGCATTATTTTTGTACGGTTTTGAACTCAAATATCTCAGGAAGTATATCACTTACAACATTTTATAACTGAATACTTTTTCATCGTAATCATTTAGCCTATCGAATGACATATGATTTATCAATGTCCGCCGAAACGAAGTTTTTTGCTTTATTTTTCTACAGTTTTGAACTCACTTATCTCAGAAAGTATATCACTTACGACATTTCATCACTGAATATTTTTTGATCATAATCATTTAGTCTATCGATTGACACAAGTTTCATCACTGGCCGCCGAATCGAGGTTTTTTCAAAATGGCGGACTTGTAGGTGTGCCAATTAGGTTCGATGCCCTTTGTTCGCGATGTCGGTTCTGGTACTTTAGTACATTATACTTCAATGTAAAAAACATAAAAATTGTTTCTACCTATACCCATTATAAACATTGAATCAATCCAACCGATGTACCTCAACCCGGTTTTATTTAAAAAGCAATAATGCAAAGATGGTTTTAAGATCACTATAACAATGCATTAGGCACATTCGGTGCATTCATGAAGTAGATTTTAAACTTTTCCCATACAACTATTTTTATCATAGTATTGCACGCCATGTATCCGCTAGAAATCACATAAAGACGAAGTTATAACTTACATATTAGAATTTTCTAAGGGAGGAATTGATACTTATTCCTTGAAAATAGAATTCAGACTAGATTTTCCCCTTGTATAGAGTAAGAACAAAAACTATAAAAACAATGGTTGTGTTAACCTCAGGTGATGAAAATGGTGATGACACTGTCGGCGCCGGAGTCCGGACGAGTGACGTGGAACTTGCGGCCTGGCGCTGTGTTGGAGATGGGCTCCTTGATGGGGACTCTGGGCAAGTATTACATTAACACATCACTGTACGGAAATGTGGATCATCTAATACGAGTATATAAAATTCTCGTGTCACGCTTTTTTGAATTTGAACTCCTCCGAAATGGCTCGACCGATTTTCGTGAATCTTTGCGTGCATATCGGCTAGGGTGGAGAATCGGACAACATCTATTTTTCATCCCCCTACCCCTAAATTTTTTTTGGCAGAACAACGTTTGCCCGGTCAGCTAGTAATCAATATAATCTTAAATTAATATAAAAAAAACCCCGACAGTTTTATTAACATTAAACATAGCTAAGAACACTCGATTAATGGCCGGTTTCTGAAGTCTCCAGTTAAATGATCAATAGCTATTGAATCAATAAAGTTAAACTTAAGTTATGTATTCGATAACTGTCACTGGGTTTCTGAACACGCGAGCGGCCTTTCAATAACTATGAATTCAATAACGAGTACCTAAAACTGCCACTAGAGTGCTCTCTTCAAAATGATAAGTTTCAAAAGGATATATTATCATTTTCATATTCATTTTTATTATATCTAGCCCGTTATATTGACGATTCCCTTCAGCTACAGCCAGGCCAGCCAAGCCGACGCAGCCAGATGGTGAAGGGAATACATCAATTGTATTATAGTGTAGCCTTTGCCATAACAATACTTTTTGGATAGAAGTACCTAAAGAATAAATTGTGAGATTGACGGTCGGGTTGTCATGGATACAATATTATTGATGAATGTCAATGGCAAAAATTAAAAATTGTTGGATTTATTTCATTAATTTTATAAGTATTTAATTTAATACGTTGCATTGGCGATTCCTCTGGTATTGCTCATGTCCACAGGCGACCGTAACCACTTACTATCAGGTGGCCCGTATGCTTTTTCATGTCCCAAATGTTAAAATGAAATGTCAAATCTTCATCTGAGCGTCAAATAAAGTTATGGAACCTATAAACGGCCATCTTGGGTTAGATAAGTTGATCTTAGTTTAAGCTGAGTTTATGTATTATCGCAGTTAGCGTTATTGAATAGATAAACTTCCGTCAAAAGGACCTCAGAAACCGGCCATAAGTCAAAGTCAAAAGTCATAAGTCACCTTTCAGACAAAAAATCTAGATCAAAATCGGTTCATCCGTTCGAGTGCTACGATGCCACAGACAGACATACAGATCCACAGATAAACAGACACGTCATACTTATAACACCCCTCTTTTTGTTGGGGGTTAACAATGATAGCTATTACTGACTGACAAACAACGCACAGTCCAAACCAGTAGACCTTGACACGTGAAACTTGGAAATTCATGCTCTAAGTGGTTGACAGATTGTATGACTATTAAAATATCAGTTAATTAACATGTTTCTGCATCTTAATCAATTAATAAGCCTTTTGAAGTCTCATTATATTGTTAGTATGTCAAATTAAAACTACTGATCGGACGTTTAAAAGTTTGTTCTGTATGTCAGTTAAGATTCCCACTTCTTTACTTTTATATTTAAATGATGGTAATTTATTTCATCACCTATCGAGCTGGAATTGTCAGATTTTCAACATGCAGTATTTCTGTTACCCACCAGAACTGGACGATCCGTCGCTGGTAACGACGGCGGTGCCCTACAAGGGACAGTTCCCGATGGACGACAGCCCAGTGCTGTCGGAGAAACTCAACCACGCCCACACCAGATATAGGAATATACTGGAGAACACTTTGGCTGGTAAGTATTTTAGTATTAAGTCTATAGTTGTAGATGGATTTATTTAATTAAATACGGACTGTTACTAACTAAAAAACTTAAGGCCAATGCATACGTAACAGGTTTTTTCCCGTACGGGATTCCGCTGCGTATGCACTATCGTGTACATTTTCTATGAAAGGATGTTTCCAAAACTTCACGTCCCGTCCCGTATATATAGTGCAAGTGACTACCAAGAAGGGAGCTTTTAAAATTAATTTTGCAAAAGGGTCAAGTTGGGAAAATAGGGATGGGGGGGAGGTAAAGTTCACTTTTGTAAAAAATATATTTCCGTGTACAAAATCCTGGGCAAAAGCTAGCTAGTATATGTAAACTCCTTCTCATTGGTGGAATAGCTTAATAAAGTAGTTTCCTTGCAGGATTCTGTCTCCCGGAGCCGTACAACACGAAGCGGCTGCGAGAGGTAGTCGAGAAGTTCATGCTGAGTCTCCGAGATCCATCGCTGCCCTTGTTAGAGTTGCAGGAGGTTAGTTCTTAGTTCTCTGGTTGATAAAAACGTGTAAATATTACAAGTGAACATTAGATCTATGCATATCAGTATGTTGTTCACACACACACACGGAGATCGATGTTTTCACACGTTACATACGTGTACAAAGTTCCTAACATATAATATACAATTACCATATATACATAGTCTCTAAAAAGCTGTAACATTTTTATTATACCTTGGGTATTACTTAATATTCTCACATCCAGGTACTATCAACGACGTCGGGGCGCATCCCGATCGCTGTGGAGAAGAAGGTGCGCAAGTTGATGGCGCTGTACGAGCGGAACATCACTAGCGTGCTCGCGCAGTTCCCCAGCCAGCAGATCGCTAGCGTCATTGATCAGTGAGTTGGATAGCAATCATAACTTTATCAGTCCAGCTTTTTAGTTTATTACTCAAGTTTAATATCAGTCAGGTTCAATTTATCAGTCAAGCTTTTCAATGAATACCCGATATATCGTATAAGTAATTTACGCCCCAACTCAGAGACACTAATGATTACTTAAATCGCCCCTTAGTACAGAATTTGTATGGTGAATCTTTGTTGTAGGTTGGGACGTTAGATGAAATGCTGCTTACATTCAGATGGGGATGCTGTCAAGCATCAACTTGATAGAGCATAGAAATCTTTAACCATGTTTTTGTGTAAAATTGATGACCGATATGTGGCACATTTACAGTCTTTATGGTAAATAGTGTTACAGGATCGTATCCAGCTCGAAGGACCAAGTGAATGTATGCAGCAACAGAAGGTCAATACATTTAAAAGATCGATTAATTCTTAAATTACACGATATAAAGCTCATATTTCATTGATTTTCTATGAGTTGAGTTAGAGTGAAGTTGGTGTGATTGCTAAAACCGTATAGAATTTAAATACAACTTATAAATACACCTTATAAATATAGTTACATCGTTCTAGTAATTCGGATAGCCTTTTTTAAACTGTTTGTCTATGTTTATCAAGTACTAATAGTATCTGAAACGTTTCTATAACATGTGTAACCTTCGTCCTTAGCCACGCGGCGTCGCTGGCAAAACGCGCCGACCGGGATGTGTTCTTCATGAGCACGCAGGCTTTGGTCGTCTTGGTGCAGAGATACAGGTATTGTTCTTACTTTTGTCTAACTTTGTATATAGTAGGTAGTAGTAATATAGATAGTGTTGTATATGTTCACCTAACTTAAACAATTTATTGCGCACGCTTCTAGATCAATGATACATAATTATTAGGAATAGATTATGTTTGTATTTTATTTCTGCTTAATTCATGAATACTTGTTTGTCCGCGATGGGCTCCTAAACTACTTAACAGATTTTAATCAAAGCACACGTGTGCAGTTTGATCCAACTTGAAAGATAAGATAGACGGAAGGTTTTAATAAAAAAAAACGAAGTCTGTCGGGGCAGCTAGTTATATATAATTCTTAATTATTATGATATGTGTTATAATATAAACGTATGTTTTATTCAGGAATGGTATTAGGGGACGCATGAAGGCGGCGGTACACGATTTGCTCAAACAATACTACCAGGTGGAAAGCAACTTCCAACTTGGTTAGTACATTTACTTATCTATTTTCATTATGTATTCGCATCAATAATACATCAGATTTTATAGTCGTATTCTCTTAAATATGATATTGTATATCTAATAAAATATACCTGCTTTTATTAGAGAACTCTGATTTTGTATGTGATTATGCCTGGCTATTGTCATTTGTTATAGCTTATAGCAAATGCATATTTTAGCAGTGCAAGGAAGTGGGGAAATTGCTTTCATGGTTGTTTTTAAATGAATAACCGATTTTTCATATAAAAATAAATAAATAAAGTAATCGAGACTGCATTGCCTCTTACATTCAGGTTGTTGACAAGCAGTAACTTATCTTATAAATACTTCTACTGTTTATACATTTTGCTGGTTTAAAAGAAAAATCGGCGACAAACTCCTCAGTTTCCTTTATAACGTTTTACTCGCAGGTTCATACGACAAATGCGTGATGGCGTTACGTGAACGCTATAAGGACGACATGCAAGCTGTGTCCAATATTATATTCTCACACAACCAAGTCTCTAAAAAGAATTTACTGGTGAGTAGATTATTTGTAATTATTTGCTTGCTTGTTTTTGTTTTGTTGTTTTTTCTGTACAGCCGATTCCGCAGCGGATTCATTGAAATATACTAGTTACTTTGCTACTTTTTAAATAAACGTTTAACGTTGGAGAAGTAATAAAAATAATAAAATACAATGAGTATTACAATTATCGGAATGATAATTAAATTTTATTAGAAAATTAAGCTATAAAATCCATATAAAATTAAAATAATATAAACATTTCTACTATTATATGGATTTATGTTGCCCGTTATGATTACCTTTAATGAACAAAATTGTTATTCTCTGCAACTATTCGAAACTTTTAACGCCGACTACGAAATAATAAGTAATAATTATAATTTTCATTTTTATTTAATCATACGGATCTAATCTACTAAGGGAACGTCGGCTATAACTTCACCATCATCTCACTATAGCCAGTGTTTAATTCCCGTGTTACCCACAGGTGACGTTACTGATCGATCACCTGTGGTCAAACGAGCCGGGACTGACCGACGAATTGGCCGCCATACTCAACGAGCTGACGTCACTGCATCGCGCCGAACACAGCAGAGTGGCGTTGAGAGCGAGACAGGTATATTACATTTTATTATTGTGTTACTATTAGTACGCTTCTAGTTAGCCTTAATATTCAAATCTTACAAAACTTCAATTACGACTTACAATACCTACTGTATCTTGAAATTTTTAGTAAATATTTAATACTGTTTATCGTCGTTGCGACTTTAATACCTCTTATGTGTAAAAAATCAGTTTTTTGTGTAAAAAATCGATAAAAATCGATAAACTTTTGTTTAGCAAGCACATAGGTGATTTTCAATTTGGTGAATAAATTACAATGGAAACGTCGTACACACGTGAGAGTTTTTGAATTCGATAGTGCTTCAAAAAGTAGAATCGTTTGACATAAAAAAATGATTTTGCCAAAAGTAACACATAACACATAAGAGGTCTTAAAGTCGCAACGACGATATACTATTTATATTAAGTTGCCCGCGAATACGCGCACAGACGCACATGCACACATACACGCACGTCCGCACCCACGTACGTACGTGTGTGCGTACACAACTCACTTATAATATTTAAAATGGTTTCTCAACTTTTTTATAAAAGGTAAGTTATTGCTTGACTGTTATACCACCTGATGGTAAGTAGTAATAAAGTCGTCGGATGATTATTCGTACAAATTTAGTAAAAGCCTATAGGGAACAGGAGCTTGACTTGGAGACACCCACATAATTGAATAGGATTTTCTTTTCTTTTTGTTCTCTCTTCCTTTTCCGGCAACGCATCAGTGATGCATTTGGTGTCACTGATGTCATGGGCGACGATAGCCACGTATCATCAGGTGGATCGTCAGCTGTATTGCCTTAAAAAAAGTAATACATCTGACGATCCATAAAAAACATACATCTTACAATCCCCCCCAGGTGCTGATAGCAGCGCACCAGCCGGCGTACGAGCTGCGCCATAACCAGATGGAGTCCATCTTCCTGTCCGCCGTGGACATGTACGGCCACGACTTCCACCCGGAGAACCTGCAGAAGCTGATCCTCTCGGAGACCTCCATCTTCGATATCCTGCACGACTTCTTCTACCATACTAATGCAGCGGTAAGTAATTTTTATATTTCATCATTTATTTTATCATACTACTTATATTAACTGTATTTTTATTTCATAAATAATTATATTTTTTTATTTGAACTTGACGGATATAAAAATAAGAAAACCAATTTTAAATATGTTTATTTTACTTTTTTAATAATTATTTTTACTGATTATTACAGTTTTTGACCATAAGGGCTTTGAAGAAATAAATAGCTCATGTCAAGATACATTCTCATATACCTTCTAGTAATAACTGTTTGCTACTACTTTGCAAATGTTTATAAGCTTCAAGTATTGAACTGAATTGTATGGTGTTGAAAGTATTTTTTTCCATTTTAAGATTGAAGCAACGTGTACATAGAATATGATGTTTTGAGTAACTGAAAAAGAAAAAAACATTGTGTGTTAAGCAGAGATAAAACGTTTACACAAATGTCGAAATACGGACGTATAATTTTTATACTTCGTATTCGCACGCTCGAATCGTATCGTATCGTACCTACGTAACTTTGGATTTAGTTTGTAACTGTTCCAATGTCGGTGTCAGAAGTTTTAATGCTGCACTGCACACAGGGTACAGATATAGTTTAAGGATTGCTGTTTAAGGATAACTACTATGACGAACAGCTTATCTTGTCTTTTACGGCTTCAGGCAAAGACCAAGTTGCGCCTAACTTAGCGAGTTAGGCAGCTTATGGCCGCTTATATTATGTGGCCAAGATGTGTCAAAAAAACCGTTACCTGAGATATCGCCTAACGTAAAATGGCATAAAACTGCCATGCAGACTTTTGCGTGCTAACTGTTGGCCGAAAACGCCTAATGTCGTACGTAACGAGTTAATTAACGTGTTAGGACGTAACAATAGCAGAGACATAACACATACAGCGACGAACAGGTCCATGTCGAACACGAGTAGGTTGAACGCAATGATCTCGAGCGGCCGCTGCCCGCGCGCCATCATGATGAGCATCGTACGTCGCGTGCTGACGTCACGCACGCCCTCCCACCCGCTGCAATATAGCTTGGTTGTGGTCTCTGAGAACTGGACACGACACACGGCACACATACATATCGAAAAACATACAGGCTGTGATGTACTACTAACCACCGATTTAGATTCATTCAGATTCAGCATAAACTAATAATATTAACAGTATGTAGGCTCACAACTGTAGAGACACGATCGTCTGCTCCGGCAGACAAGCAAAGACTGACTTGTAACTCAGTTTTTAAGTACTTTGTGTTGTAACTGAGTAACTAGTGACAGAACTAGACTCTCAAGCAAGGCGCCATCTATCGACTCTGGCGCACTACTTTATTACAACACCACATAGGCGTATATTTTAATAGTATAAAAACCAACGGTTTCAAAAGGAAGGATTAGCACTAATGTTCAAATACAAACAAAAAGTAGCTCCATCTCTTTCTCACTCTCACGAACTACGTGAGACCGCGGTGTGAATAAGAATTATGCACTAAGCATTGGTATTATTGGTCGTAAACGTGTTTTATAATATTTACCATGTGTTTCAATTTAGAGGAGTACCGGCAAGGCAGGTAGATGTGAATTACGACTCCAATGATGTATATAACGTATCTCACGTCCATTTCACCGCCCTGGAAGTCGTACGTGCATATAAATCATAGACAAAGTATGGTAATCGCGTGTATTTAATAAAGATCACTTCGTCGATTTTGAAAGTCGACAGTACAGCGCGACCAACTTATCTGTGAAATGGCGAAAATTAGAACTAATGCCGCCCCATTCATAAGTTCTTTGTGTTCATTCATTGACATTTACTTCGTCTCGAATTGCGTCCAGTGAAGTTGGAGGCACTGTACTTCAGTACCTAGTAAATAACTTTTTCTGACATTTTGTAGTTTATCTTTTTGAAGTCGGCAATTTTTTTTTTAATCTGGTTGCCGAAAAATTCAAAATCTCACCTCAGTTATGTGGTACATGCAGTTGCAAATTTGTATCATTGTTGTAACCAGCACCGCTCCAAGCCATATGTTGAATGTATCTTGGATCCACTCGACGAACCTATGAGCAATGTATAATAAATTGTATTCATGCCGCATGAAACATTGCAGAGTACTTAAAAACACCTTAAATATATTCCATACATTACATAGATACATATTTTGAAACTGAATAATCGATACGTTAAAATCGATAAATTATTGAAACTTTACATTAGGGTAAACATTACAAGCTTTATATTAGGGGTTCGGGGTTTAGTTTACTTTTGATTTTTACTTACTCAAACATTCTGTTTTGTTTCTGTATAACGCCCACCATTTTTTTGTGTATTTCCGCCTTGTTCTTAGCTTTCATTGCGTCTTCGAAGGCCTTACAGTACATCTCTATCTTTAAACAGGCGTGGTTCATGGTTAATCCGAAAAAACCGTCGAATGCCGTGAAGTTTGTGATGTAGAACAACGCACAGTAGCTCGTGTAGACAAACATAATCTAGAATGGAGTATTTTTTATTTATGGGCCGGTTTGTTTCACGCATATTCATTCGCGGTAAGAAGAATGTCGCCGTAGCGAGGGAGGCGGGACGCTTTTACATGTATTTGTACGTTACGGCTTACGACATAATTATGTAGTTTAAAAGAGCCAAACAGATGAGCGAGAGAGCGATATATTTACCTTTACACGCTTAGAGTGCAAACTGTAAAGTGATTTTACAATTAACCTAAAACACGCTAACATAAAATAACATAGTATCATTCACATTTTCAAACCAGTAAAAAGTTATAACCTCGAAGAAGGGCGACTCGAAGCGTGCTTCAGGTGGCGCGAAAGGTCTGTTCACGTCATGGACCATATATTTCACAGGTTCATCTTTGAACAGAAAGTTGTAAACGGTCAAAATGGTGGCCGTGCCTGGGAAACTTAACACGCAACAGAGAACCATGATTGTCCATCCCCTCTCGCTGTACACGACGTTGTTTCTCAAGTACGACTTGACTATGGCCTTGTATGAAGCTGGGAATTTGTTGTACTTTGCGTAGTCGTTGTCGATTTCATCGATTATCTGTTTGGCCGGTTTTCGCTTGTAGAAGAATATCAGCATCTGTTGAAGTGGATTCTTGAGTTAAAAGCTGGAGGTTCATTCTTAGCGTAGTTTATAAATAATAAAGTAATGAAAAAATACAACATAAGAATTTAAAGAATGTGGTAGAATTTGTATGGGATGTTGTGTTTGGGAATGAGCAATGACAAAGTCGTAAAAGAAGTGTAACTATAATTTAGTAAATAATCAAACTAGTAGACAAGTAAATTTTTATTACCTTAGAAGTATAACGTCAATACTTACTTTGAAAAAGGTACCTAAGAATGGCCCCACTATGGTGGAATGCCTGATGATGTTAATGATGTCACGCTTCAGCCAAGAGTAATAAATGTCTAAAATCATCATAAATGACATGGGCGCGACAGTAGTTAACATGACGACTGCAAAATATTAATAATTATCTTCTTATTTTAAGGGGATTCCTTGAAAGTTAATAGCACAGCTCTTTTAAAGAGGCTTCTTTATTCATCTAAATAAGTAATTATCATATAATCTAAATCTATGAGTGTGTAAGCGTTTAACATATAACAAATACCACATCATACGGATGGTTTATGTTGGACCTTAATACATACAAATGCATATTAGTCTTTTCTTCTCGGTCCTTGGGTCAGGCCATAACATGCCAACGCTCATAGCAAAAGACACTATTTTGTAAGTTTCACGAAATGTCGTGAACTGGATGTCTTCCATGCCTGAAACAGTTCTCGGCTTATTTAAATTGTACGTTTTATTAAGATGACAGTCAGCTCAAAAACAAACAACTTAAAAACGTTTTTTAGTAAAAACATTTTCCGCAAGATTCACTTGTTGATTGGCTTCGTTATTGATATTTCCACAAATAACAAGGATTTTAAATAAACTATTGCTGATTCTAAGATTTCAAGTGATTCTGTGGAAAGTTTAAATTTTTTCGGCGTGTCGATAAATTTGAAAACATTCTCCTCTACCACCATATTTTAATTAATCCACTGATTACAACATATGTATATGTATATTGTATACTAGCTACCCGAACAGACCTCGTTCTGTCAAAAGTTTTTATTTTTATTTTGAGATTAAGCTATCCTATGTTGAAGTTGGATCAAACTGCACACGGTATGCAAAGATTAAAATCTGTTAAGTAGTTTAGGAGTCCATCGCGGACAAACAACATGACACGTAATTTATATATATTAAGATTTACCATGTATACTATCCCCGTCTACGCCTTCCATGTCGTCCAAAGACATTTTTCAAACAACTTTTTAGAAAACTTTAAATCAAGCATTAAACATCTCACTTGAAGCCGTTACTTGATTAAGTTTTTAAATTTTCGTTTAGTGTCTTTTATATCGCCTTTTGATATTGAATAATTTTCAATTGTCAGGAGGGAGGTACAGGGTGTTGTTTAGGATCGTGTTACGGAGCGAATATGGATCCTATTCTCTCAATAGAATATGTAGTGTTATACACTAAAGTTATATAACAATTGGCTATAATAATGTTAAAGGCTTTGATATTTCCGATTCCCCATGTTGTCCATGAGAATTTTCCATGTAATCGAAATTGCCAGGAATCCTGCAATTGCTATTTCTAAATTTTCTCTTTTGTGTCAGAATTCCTGCATAACTTTGTTCTATTTAGCGAGAAAAGTGTTCCAATAACCAATAGTCAAAAATTAGCAACTTTGTCAACTTAAGTATTTGAATGTATAAAGTCTTACTTATTTGTAAAATTTTACAATTAGAAATCCTTCTAGTATTGCGGTATTCATAAAATATGAGGAAATTTAGTATTAAATGGTATTACATTGCATGCGACCTTAATATTCTTTTTTAATTAAATTATGTTATAGCTCGAAGCGTTATAAAATTTCTCTTTGATGTCTTTGTAAAGGCATTCACGCAATTTATGCTTAATCATTTCAAATCAATTTCATTGCTAATTCTTTTTGATTGAGCAACAATTTTCATACTAACTCCGTTTTCTAATTTGTATAATGAAATGTTAAGTTCGAGTATGCTGTAATTGTTTCTAAGGATACAGAAACATACAATTTTAACACATAGTGATGTATCGTGCTAATGAGCATCAAAGAGGACATGTTTTTTTTTAATTTGGGTTTTATGCGTTTTAAATTGTAGTAGAATGTTTCTCTCACCAGGTGTGCAACGCTGCGCTCGAGGTGTACGTGCGTCGTGCGTACACGTCGTACGAGATGACGTGTCTGCAGCACTTGGCGTTGTCGGGCGAGCGGGGCGTGGTGCACTTCCAGTTCGTGTTGCCCACCGGACACCCTAACAGGTGCGTGGCATGGCTTCATGGAACACTATTGAGCATCAGTCTCTCCTCTGGAGGAGGCCTAGAGCATCCACCATGCTGCTCCAGTGCCGATTGGTTAGATATCGGTTAATTAACCTAAAATATCGGATCGAATAAAAACTGGGACCAATAATATATTTATTTATATTTTTGTCACCTCATAAACTGAGTAACAAAGGGTAACAAATTTTAGACCAATATCCATCTTACCAGCCCTCAGTAAAGTTTTCGAAAAAATTATTTACAACCAACTTCTATCCCATTTTTCTACAAACAAATTATTTCATGTTAATCAGTTTGGTTTTTCAAAAGGGAAAAACACCACTGATGCAGGCATCGCACTTCTTAAACACATTTTTAATGCTTGGGAGGATAAGCATGATGCTATCGGTATATTCTGTGACCTCTCAAAGGCATTCGATTGTGTTGATCATAATATATTAATAAATAAACTTAGGCATTATGGTGTCTCAACACAATCAGTTAGTCTTGTAAAATCTTATTTGTCTGAACGTAGACAAAAAGTAATTATTAATGGAATAGAGTCACCTGGAGTGCACATGACCATGGGTGTGCCCCAAGGATCAATATTAGGACCACTGCTATTTTTAATATATATCAATGATCTTCCTTATTTCACTAAGAACATGTGTGAAACGGTATTGTTTGCTGACGATACATCTTTAATTTTTAAAGTAGATAGGAGGAAAAAATCTTATGACGACGTAAATAATACTGTTTCGCAAGTATTACACTGGTTTACATGTAATAACTTGATGTTAAACGCGAAAAAAACTAAATGTGTCAGATTTGCCTTACCTAATGTGAAACATATTCCAGCTCAAATTGTCCTAAATAAGGAAGTACTAGAACTAGTAAATTCTACAACATTTCTCGGCATTACCATAGACTCTCGACTACAATGGGGTCCTCATATTGAAGCCTTGTCAGGGAGGCTCAGTTCCGCTGCTTATGCTGTTAAGAAAGTAAGGCTCTTAACTGATGTAGAAACAGCAAGATTAGTTTATTACAGCTACTTTCACAGTATAATGTCCTACGGTCTGTTGTTGTGGGGCTCAGCTGCAGATATTGAGTCAATCTTTGCATTACAGAAAAGAGCAGTTCGCGCTATTTACAATCTCAGGCCTAGGGACTCTCTTAGAGAATTGTTTAAAGAAATAAATATACTAACTGTTATTTCACAATACATTTTGGACAATATTATGTATGTTAAAAAATACTTCGATACTTTTCTTAAAAAGAGTGATGTTCACAATATTAACACAAGAAATAAGGCTAGACTGATTGTGCCTAGTTTTAGACTCAGCAAAACTGGTGGCTCGTTCATGGGTAGATGTGTAAAAATCTATAATAAAATCCCGTTAGAATTAACAGAAATGCCATACTGTAAATTAAAAACTCATGTAAAAGGTATTACGACCCGTGTGGCGCAATGGTTATCATGCCGGATCGCCGCACCGAGGGTCCTGGGTTCGATTCCCAGCGAGGCGGAAATTTGAATGATGAGTTTGAATTTCTGTTCTCGGTCTGGGTGTATTGTCCTTGTCTAGTGTGTTGTCCATGGCACCCACGACACAGGGAATCCTAGTGTGGGGCTATGAGTGTGAAGCGTATATAATTCATATAATTCAATTCATTCTCATGAAGAAAGCATATTACAAAGTTGATGAGTATTTAAATGACAAGACTGCTTGGACATGAGTTTTTTTTTATATTAAATATTGCAATAAGTAGTATTAACTGCTGTCTGTAACTGTGAGTAGGAAAAAAATTATCGCGGGAGTTTCTTTCCGCTTCTTCTCCCGGGACCACTCACGGTAGGGATTTGTTGAAGCGATGGCGTTAATTGACTTTCGAAAAGTGTTTGTAACAAACCTACTTCGAATAAAATTCATTTCATTTCATTTCATTTCATTTCATTTCATTTCATTTCATTTCATTTCATTACAACTTAATGCCTAATGGCATTGTCCACCAGCCAACCATGGGTGGATGTGGAAAGAGCTGATAGTAGGTGATATTAAAAATTTATTAATTATTAAATAAAAATATACATATAATAATATAATACACAAATAACCTAACCTCTCCACAGGATCCCGCTCAGCCAATCCGAGATCGACGTGGCCTCGGCGCAGGACCAGGAGGGCATACCGGCGGAGCTGTGCGCGGCGGCGATGCGCAAGTGCCACCACCGCACGGGCGCGCTCGCGGCGTTTGACTCCTTCGAGCAGTTCACTTCGTACGCGGACGAGATGTTGGACCTCGTGCATGACTTTGCTAGCACTGCAACAGTTAGAAGGGAGGTGAGCGGGTTAATCTTTAACAGCTGGCTGAGAAATACTCTTACTGGGAATGTTAGGAGAGAGGTGAGCGGGTTCAATTTAAACATCCAGGTTGGGAATACTCTTATTTGTTCAAAAGATATATATTGCGATCAAATTTTGAAAAGAATGGTTTTGCGCCATTTTGTGACGTCACAGGCGCTGTTTGTCTCTATTTAGGTAGGGTTAACAAAAAAAATATCTAAATATATTTATTTCAAAAGGGAAATTATGTTTTAATCTGAAGTAGTTAGTTTTTCAAGTTCGCTCATTTCGTCACCATCACGCTCCTTTTCTATTCAGAGTTTGATGGCATAGTACATAATATAATCATACAACCACGGACGTGAAAAAAGAACGGACATAACCTTGTCTAATCGAGAGTGAAGCATAGTAATGGCCGATCGCTTACTACGTGTGCGTAATTTTGGGGTTACCACAATATGAACATTTCCCCATTTTTTCTTTACGTAGTAGTAAAATCTAAAAACTAAATGTATTACTTACTGAATAACATTCCGTAATGTTCGGTTTACACGTATTAAGTAGTTAAGTAGATAACTAAATTTTAAGTAAATTAATACGGTAAACGAACAATTTAGTAGTTAAAATTTAGTACGCAAGTAAACAAAAAAAAGATTGAATTTTGTCTATTTTTCTGTTAAGTAGGTGGGCGGGGCTTATCACTAAATATGGTTGGACAGACACTTTTTAGTTAAAATTTAGTAAAAATGCATAAGTAATTAAGTAGGCTGTGAAGAATTGTATGAACTAAAGAGCTTTACTAAATTATTACGTTTAGACGCGCACTAAAAATTATTCACTTAAAATTTAGTTATCTACTTAAATACTTAATGCATGTAAATCGAAAATAACACATTCCACATTCAATAAAAACAAGTTATTATATTTGATGAGATTAATGAATTTTATTATTTGACAACAGATTAAATACACTGATTTACCCACTTCACTTATAGGAGAGGTAGCTAAAAATTTTTTTTCAAATTTTGTTCTATCATTATCTTAACCAATTTCTTATCATTATCATTATCTTAACCAAATTTCAGCTTTCTAATATTGTTAGTTTGTATGCAATGCCGCGGACAGATGGACAGACATGGCAAACATAAATATAGGTAAGGGTTCCTTGTTATTTACCACGGAACCCCAAAAATATATATTATTAAACTAAAGCAAGAAACTCGAGGATTTTATATATACTATAATTTTCCCACACATTCTGGGTATTTGCATATGCAATATTGTTGGCAACACTGGCTGATTTTGTGGTTACAATTTTTGTAGTTTATTTTGTTAATAACTTTAGGAAAAATAAAAGAAATCAGTGATTAAATTACAAGCTTACTTGTGAAAGGTGATCCCTTTATGTTTTTTAACTGAATTACTATTGTTCTTGCAACTTTTAACAGCACACAAAGGCATTTTTATTATTTTTTATCAACTCCCGTTGTCCGTATGACTCGAGTGCGGTCCGGCGCCGGAATGGCGGCCGATGGTGTCAATGTGTGCGTGTTTACTTGTACGAATAGAAAGTTTGTATTCCGATGGGTGCTTCACTGAATTTGTTCTTGAGATTACGTCCGTATTTTTTTAAGGTCCGTGCATACAACATGTAACATATTAAACGCACATCCCGAAGATGAAATCGATTCATTTAGCGATTCTTCACAAACTAATTTCAGGATGTACGTTTAATATGTTACACGTTGTATACTCACATTGATCGATTTCCTTATATTAATTAAAATAAAAAATCAATAAAGACCGTGTATACACGCCGATGGGTTGTCTCCAGGACCTGCAAGCGCTGCAGGAGGGCAGCGAGAGCCGCGACAGCACCAGCATCAACGTGGGGCTCGACTACAAGGCTGTTGAGGCCGAAGAAGTGGTAATGGCTTTATCATATTAATGTTTCCAATCTTCAACTTTATGAGTTCGGACTTGGTTTCTATTTCAGTAACTAGATTGATCGATTACAAAAATTAGGCTGCTTAAAAATTGCACTCTGAAAAGTATGTAATTAAGGCTAATTAACGAATACAGGGAGAATTAAAACTCGTTAACTTAAAGATGTTAACATTCGATCGATACCTAAAAATGGATGGAAGCGTATGTTAAGTTATAAGTATTTTTCGAAGACTGTTTTTTGGACTCGGTAATTTTTTTTAGTACAATTTTGGTATCTTTATTGTGTCATATGTGAAGATGCAAATTAATCCGGTTTAGGATGACTAACACCTGTGATGAACTAATATAATATGTTGACGTAACACAACGTATGTGTGCAGCCAATGGAACCGATCCACATCCTGATGATCGGCGTGCGCGACAGCGGCGACAGCAGTGACAGCCAGGTGTCGCGGCGGTTCGGCAACTTCTGCCGCGCGCACCGACACGAGCTGCATCAGAAACGGATCAGGCGGGTCACTTTCATGCTGCTTATCAGGTTCGTGGTGGCCGCTGTGTGGCTTTCTTTCTTTTTCTTCTCTTTTTATTGGTCGACAACGCATCAGTGATGCCTTTGTTAGCGACATGTCCATGGGCGACGATCATGTGGATCGTCAGCTCGTTTGCCGGCTATTTCCATAAAAACAAAACTGAAATGTGGAAATAAAATTGCTTCTATTCTATTCTAATGTCCATGTTATACATGCGTCCAATTAATTGATGCATTAAGAATGACAAAGCAGGTGTGGCCAAAAGAGCGCTAAAGGGGGCGTGGTCATTTAAATGTCATTACTGGCAGCTATATTCGTTAACTTATTTCCACAACGTTCATTTAGATCCACTCCAACAGCCCTGTCAGTGTAATTATACCCTATCTACCCACAGACGCCAGTTTCCCAAGTTCTTCACGTTCCGCGCGCGCAACGACTTCACCGAGGACACGATCTACCGGCACCTGGAGCCGGCGTCCGCGTTCCAGCTGGAGCTGTACCGCATGCGCAGCTACGAGCTGGAAGCGCTGCCCACCAGTAACCAGAAGATGCACTTGTACCTAGGGAAGGCTAAGGTAGTATGCGCTGTTTAGTACTATAGTCCGTCCACAAATCTTAAGTCCGGTTTAGACGTATTAAGTAGTTAAGTAGTTAACTAAACTGTAACTAAATTTTAACTAAAAAGTGCCTGTCCAAACATGTTAAGTGATAAGCCCGGCCCACCTACTTAACAAAAAATAGAAAAATTTCTAAATTGTCTACTTGATTACTAAACTACTAAATTACTAAACTACTACATTGTCCGTTTACACGTATAAATTTACTTAAAATTTAGTTAAAATTTAGTTAACTACTTAATACGTGTAAACCGAACATTAAAGACTGAATTGACGTTTCATGGGTGACCAGTTTGACTGACTAGTAAATCGGAAAAATATTCGCAGCTTTTATGGTGGGTCGACTATTTGTATCATTATTGAGGAGCCCATAAAACTAATATTTTTTTTTATTTAAGCAACCATATCATACACATATCATATACACATTTAAAAGTTATTCTGCTTACAAGAACGAGTATTTGGTTATGGTTATATTCGGTATACAGCTAATTTTATACTATGTATTTAGCTGAATACTAAATATCTAGGTAGATATGAGTGTAGCTTTTAATATGTCACTATTCTTACAACATAGTTTACGATTCAAAAAACATTATTTCGAACATTGACATTAGTGGTTGTCATTTTAGTCTCTAAAGCCCAATGCATACGTCACGGGGTTTTTTCCCGTACGGGACGGGACGTGAAGTTTCAGAAATATCGTTTCATAGAAAATGTATACGATAGTGCATACGCAACGGAATCCCGTACGGAACGTGGCTCGTACGGGACGGCAAAAACATAGTCGGCGACGATGTTTTTCCCGTCCCGTACGGGGAAAAGCCCGTTACGTATCCATTGGGCTTAAGATTTGTGGACAGGGTTTAGAGGATACTCGCCGTGTGCTACTACGATTAATACATAGATTAGGATCAATACTTCGTGTATCTGTTTGGCCTATTTGTACTTAGTTAGCTGGTAGAGAATGCATTAAACATTAAGCTCGCCAATTGTACCGTAATATAATATTGTGGTCTAAAGAACTAATCTCTAACTAAACTAATGTCTAAAGAATAAATAAATAAATACAGAAATACACAAATTCGGGAATTTTTTTGTATGGAAAAAGTTGAAAATTGACTTCTTAAATTTACTAAATGTGCCTAATGGATACTTTTAGTGGTCTAAAACCATATTCGCATTATTGCCTATCATATGAAAACGGTTTGGGTCCCAAGCAGATCGGTTAGACGGTTTTAAAGTATATGAACGGACATAGGTAGAAACAATTTTTGTGTTTTAAGTAGAATCGCCGTTGTTTTAATGGTCTTAAAAAAAGAGAAGGTTTTCAATACGGTTGTACTTTTTAAGGGTTCCGTAGCCAAATGGCAAAAAACGGAACCCTTATAAATTCGTCATGTCTGTCTGTCTGTCTGTCCGTCCGTATGTCACAGCCACTTTTCTCCGAAACCATAAGAACTATACTGTTGAAACTTGGTAAGTAGATGTATTCTGTAAACCGTGTTAAGATTTTTACACAAAAATAGAAAAAAAAACAATACATTTTGGGGTCCCCATACATAGAACTGAAACTCGAAAATTTTTTTTTCATCAAACCCATATGTGTGAGGTATCTATGGATAGGTCTTTAAAAATGATATTGAGGTTTCTAATATCATTTTTTTCTAAACTGAATAGTTTGCGCGAGAGACACTTCCAAAGTGGTAAAATGTGTGTCCCCTCCCCCCCCTGTAACTTCTAAAATAAGAGAATGATAAAACTAAAAAAAATATATGATGTACATTACCATGCAAACTTCCAACGAAAATTGATTTGAACGAGATCTAATAAGTAGTTTTTTTTTAATACGTCATAAATCGTAAACCGCAAAAAACATCGATCAAAGTTACAACGAACTACAAGAACTTTTATATTATGTTAGTTGCTGCTACGGAACCCTTCATGGGCGAGTCCGACTCGCACTTGGCCGCTTTTTTTAAAGTTCATAATTATATTAAATCAATCGATTTGCAAGATTGAAAGGATACCGTTTCAGATTGGCCCCAATTTTCTTGATGATGGGATCAATAAGGAATTGTCAAAATCTAAAAACTCCTCAAGTATTATAGATTTTGACTGCTATATCTATTTTCTTATATCTTATGGAATTATTACTACTTTGAGTACTTTTAAATTTTTGCTTTTCTACAAACTTTCATTTGAGACTGGTTTTGTACTTCCACCAGGTGAAGAAGGGTCAAGAGGTGACGGACTACCGCTTCTTCATCCGCTCCATCATCAGGCATCAGGATCTGATCACCAAGGAGGCCAGTTTCGAGTACTTGCAGAATGAAGGCGAGAGGTGATTATCATTTATACTTCTATAGCATAAACACTATTGAATATGTACTTACTAAAAACTTTAAAAAAGTGGCCAAATCAAATGCATACATTTTTTATATGAATAGAATAGGTTTTATCTTAATAACTTCAAAGTTATCCGCTACCGAGGCTTAAACATAACGGGACGCTGTATCTGACTGTTGTTTAATTTTAATTTTACTGCAAAAAATATACATATTTTAATTTTCTCCCCCTTTTTCTCTCTTTCTCTCTTTTTTGGCCGGTAACGCATCAGTGAAGCCTTTGGTGTCGCTGATCTTCATAGGCGACGATAGCCACTTACTATCAGGTGGATCGTCAGCTCGTCTGTCGGCTATTCCATAAAAAATGCAGTATTGTGTTTTGTGTGATGCAGAGTATTGCTGGAAGCGATGGACGAGCTCGAGGTGGCGTTCTCGCACCACCTCGCCAAGAGGACGGACTGCAACCACATATTCCTCAACTTTGGGCCCACGGTCATCATGGATCCTAGCAAGGTTGTTATAACCATTTGTCATAAAAATGTTGCTTATCTGTGTCTTTGGTCTTTGGTTTTATTCACCAGGAGTCCTTGTGCAATGTGTGAATTAATGAATTCTCGTCTGAGTGTCTCGGTTATTAAAACTATTCTTGAGCTCCATTTGATAAACGCCAAATGGTCGTTTCGAAGGTGCATTTTTGATTAAAATGAAGCCGTCAATCTTTTCTTCTTAAGGTGCCATCTTCTAATGAAGGTCGGCGATCATTAAGGCGACCTGAACCTTGGAAGCTCCAAATAACGATCGGGTGCTTATCTTATACCATTGGCGGAGACTTATATGCCGAGAAATGACGGGAATGGTATTTGAAATCAATGCTAAAGTCTTTAATATCATACATTAGTATTTTTTGTTTGTTTATTCGATCGTGATAATACAACACAGGTGATGAACCAAGTGCAGGGCCCTTGCGACTTGTGAAATGTATGTTTTTATCAATAAAATATTTTTGATTTTTTTAATAATTCCTAAGTAGATTGATTTTAGTTCAACAGAAACTAATACCAAAAGTACTGTTTGCAGATCGAAGAGTCCGTCCTCGGTATGGTGAGGCGGTACGGTCCTCGGCTGTGGAAGCTGCGAGTGTTGCAAGCCGAGATACGATTCACGCTTCGAATCGGTGAGTACTGACAATACAGAGTTGATAGGGTGACTTTAACTAAAGCAGTGTTGCCCTGTATTTGTGTTACATCGATTCCTGGACAGACATTTCTGTAGTGGAAAAATAGTTATTTAATTAATTTCTTGGCTTTGAGTTGGTTGAGTGTGATGTTATGAAGGCCAAAATCCAAGGATTTTTTAGGATTTCTTACCATTTAGTTTCTTTGGTAATACAGTTTTTTTCCGCGGACCGTAATAAGTATTTAATGATGTTTTAATGATGTATTTAATTTGTCCTCAGGTCCCGGTGCGCCGAAGAAAAACGTAAGGCTGTGCCTATCCAACGGCTCCGGATACTCTCTAGACGTGTACACATATGAAGAGGTCTCCGATCCCAGGACCGGGGTGGTGAGTTTGATTCTGAACTCTATGGAACTAGGAATAAGGTTTAAGCTGCACTTGGTGAACATAGGATATGCTGGATGACTGGTTCTATCTCTGTCTATCATTCATAGAACTAGTGCTTGGATGTGGTTTTGCCCGCGTGGTAGTTTTATTACTGGTTTTCAAACTGTTATCCTATTAAGGGAGTAACCGTTAGGGGGTGATTCTCAAGAAACAATTTCTAACTAAAAAACCAAGTATTAATTTTCAGTGCTATTTCGAATTCGGTGAATTTTCATACAAACTTTTATTTAAAATCGTTTACAATTGTCTGTTTGTTGTTTTAGATAATGTTCCAATCGTACGGACCGAAGCAAGGCCCGATGCACGGGCTGCCGATCTCAACCCCCTACGTCACCAAGGATTACCTGCAGCAGAAGAGGTTCTTGGTGAGTGCTACTTAGTTAACACTAGCTGTTACACCCTGTTCAGCTCCTAACCCCTTTCGAGGAAAAGTTTAAAAAAATTCCGTTAATAGTTTTTTATTGATTTAAAGTAAGTTGAAAGGAGTAAAATATAAAATTATAAGTAAATTGGATGAAAATAATTTTCGTACTAATATAATCTTATCGAGGATTCCATTTTACCCCTTTAACACCTGTATCGAAAGCTTTATCATTTGATACATTTTCATTAGGTATTTTCGTTATTTCCTAATTCACAAGAAATTGATGTACTCCCCCCCCCCTCCTCATTACATCGGACATTTGAAGTACTATTAGGTGCAGCGCAATAGAACCTTTGCAATTATATGCAGTAACGCATACGACGCAAAAAAGTGCGGCTGCGCGCCATGTAGACATTTGTGCGTCCGCACACTCGATCGCACAAAAAGAGCGTCGTCTGCGCTGCACCTTAACCTTATCGATTTGTTCATTTAACAATAATAATCTCCATCGACAGGCAACTTCCCAAGGGACCACGTATGTGTACGACATTCCAGATATGTTCCGGCAGTGTGTGGAGAAGCGCTGGCGCGATTGTATAGACGAGGGAAGCATCGAAGGTTTGTCTTACGTACAATAGATACAAAATACTCCTAATAATTCTGAAGGCCTCTGAGGTTCGGTATACAAGTTTGAGCGAAATCAATGCATGAATGACACTAAAGATTTTTTTATTTTATTATCTTTATTGTATTTTGACTGTCATAGTGTCCACTTTGTTGGTCACCTATTAAATAAATAAATAAATAAAGTATCCGATTTTATTTAGTGGTCACCTTAGCTTAAGCCAAATTATAAGGCTTAAAAACATCAGCCATGAATGAACCGATTCCATGCGTTTCTTTTGTTTAGTATTACACATGAAATTGACCGACGACGGACGGACGGATGGACGGTCATGAAAAGAAACCATTTCATTTTGATTAACGAAGGATTCGTAAAATATAAAACCCTCATTGTTTCTCCACAGGTCCACCACCAGATAACGTGATGACGCTAGTAGAGTTGGTAGTGGAGACTGAAGGGGAGAGGCGAGTGGTTGAAATGACTCGGTTACCTGGACAGAATACGGTATGTACTTCTCAATATATGTATGTAATCCTCAGTAAGTTAGGTAACCAACCAACACTATAATTGACTTTTAGTTTGAATTTTGACAGTTGTTAGATAACAGCTGTCAAAATGGTACATAATAGTAGTTGTTATTAGTTTGCATATCAGAGATTATGGATAAATATAATATTGGGAACGACTAATATAAATTCAGTTAAAATTATGTTAAAGATTTCTGAATAACCTGAGTTAAACTATGTATAAATTTTCTACGGAAGAGCGGGACATCCTGGCACAGGTAAAATTTTTACTTAAAAGGATGTCCCAACAACGGAATAATTTGTTAAACTGATTTTTTATAATAAAACATATTCATTTTCATTTCATTTTCAATTCTATAGCATGTTTATAATGTCCATTTCCTACGACCACAGGTAGGCATGGTAGCGTGGCGTATAACTCTGTACACGCCGGAGTGTCCCGAAGGCCGTGATATCATCCTGATAGCCAACGACTTAACCCACTACATGGGGTCGTTCGGACCCCAGGAGGACTGGGTGTATTACAAGGCTTCCGAGTACGCTCGCCACTTGAAGATACCTAGGGTGAGTTGTTATGTATTATTTTATTTATGAACCAAATGATTGTGCAACTTGCGTTCGACCAATTGAGAAGTAATTATGTAACTTGTTTACAACCAATAATTAATAAGTAAGTTTGACAGTAATGGACAACCAATAGTACCTTAGTGATTGTGTTACTTAATGCCGACCATTTACGAAGTAATTGTGTAACTTAATAAGACCATGTGAGGGTGTACGTCCTCCACAAATATAATACTTCTCAGGGCTGGGCAGGGCAAGTTAATAATAGTCCCAATAATAGTACCAAAGTTATTTGTAATTGTACACACCAACACAAATAGAGCAACAGTGTTAATTACGTTAAAATCATTAATATAGTTTAAGGAAATAAACGTTGAAACAATATTTCAATAAAGCAACATTCCTCCAAACTCCTGTATGGGAACCCAGCTGACTAAACTAACTAGACTAAACAGCTCCTATTACAAAGTAAAATGTTTGTTTTTCTACAAATTGGAAAACTGTAATGATGTCCTCATTTCTCCCAGTTATACATAAGCGTGAACTCTGGCGCGCGTATCGGCGTAGCAGAGGAGGTCAAGTGCGAGTTCAACGTCGCCTGGTTAGACGCCGAGCGGCCGGAGCGAGGGTTCAAGTATTTGTACCTCAGCCCCGAGGCCTACTCGCGGCTCGGACCCATGGGGTCTGTCAAGACCCAGCTCATTGATGACGAGGGCGAGAGTCGGTACAGGATCACGGATATTATAGGTAGGTGCCTTGTGGGATGCCGGGCTCTAATAAGCATAAGCTTGGTGACGTCACTCGTAGTACGTAATTAATAATAATCTAAAAGGGATTCAGATATATGGTCTAAAGATACTATTGGGGTTATTTGAATTTATTTTTAATGTGAAAATATATTTTAGCTTGTTTACGATAAAGCCATTAAATTTCCGACCGCTTCCGAAGTTAGCTCAATCCTAGGTGTACATGTCTGTGGCTCAATCATTCACTTATTTGATGGCTTCTTTCGTGTATTTAATTTTATTACGTCTTTTTCTATAAACTATAAGCACAGAGATTTAATGTAATATTTATTTTATTTCTATTCCAGGTAAAGAAGACGGTCTAGGCGTGGAGTGTCTCCGAGACGCCGGTCTGATCGCTGGGGAGACTGCGCAGGCTTACGAGGACGTCGTCACCATATCCATCGTCACGTGCAGAGCCATCGGTATCGGCTCCTATGTCGTCAGGCAAGTATTGGTTATGCTGTATTTTATTGATCTTTGAGAAGCGTTTGATACAATGTCGGTTGAAAATTTATTGTTATTCTGTGTGATGTTATTGATGGGTTTACAATAGTTTCGCGATAGTTAAAAAGTGGCTATTGTTAGTTTCTTTTTTTAAAGGCTACGGGTATTCCCGTGTCCGCGATGATATAAGTTTAAAATCAAATTGTTAGGTTTTGTGTTTTCTTTTTTTCTTCTATATTATGTCCCCAGTTCTTTTCGTTCAGCTTGGGGTTTGGTTTAAGTTACTGTGTAGTTTGTTATTTGACAGTTAAATTAAGATTTTTCTTAGTTTAAAAATAAATTTAATCTCTTCCAGATTGGGACACCGTGTCATCCAAGTAGAATCCTCCTACATCATTTTAACTGGATACGCAGCATTGAACAAAGTTTTAGGGCGAGCGGTGTACGCTAGCAATAACCAGTTGGGCGGTGTTCAAGTGATGCATCACAACGGTGTGACGCACGCAGTAGCGCCGTGTGACCTGGACGCTGTTCGCACTGCGGTGCGGTGGCTGAGCTACGTACCCAAGGTAAGCTAAGGAAGTTAAGCAAAGGCTTTGGCCGTATTGGGGCTTAGAATAATAATAATAACCCCGATCTAACGAGGTGGGTGTCGTAAGAGACGACTAAATCATTAGGTAGATCGTCAGCTCGTTTGCCTGTTATTTCAATAAAATAACTTGGGGTCCGCCAAGGATGCCTTCTTGGACCTATTTTTTTTAATAATTATAGTATTGACTGGATAGAAATGTGAAGGTGTTAAAATAGTTTGGGCACGAAAAGCTATTATTTATTGTGTTTTGATAGTAGTAATATTAATGAATGTTATCTAGGATGCGGTAACTTTTATACTTTTTAAAATTTAATAGCGGTTCTTTATCCAAAACATTCTTATTCCGATCTTAATAATTTAATTTTATTATAGGACTTTTAGTCATGAAAGTCAATTTGTGATTTTATAACGCATTTCTGACATTCTTTATTTATCACATAATCCCAGGACAAACTAAGTATGGTCCCGATAATGAAGAGCGCGGACCCTATCGACCGTCCAGTGGAGTATGTCCCCCCGCGCGCCGCCGCCGACCCCCGCCTCATGCTGACGGGCGACGGGAACAAGTCCGGCTTCTTCGACCAGGGCTCCTTTGACGAGATCATGAAGCCCTGGGCGCAGACTGTCATCACTGGTGAGGAAATTTTCAATGAAAAGCGATCAGTTCCAAATTTATGTTCATATAAATTGTAATGATACAGTGGTTGCTATAATTTGATTAAGTATATAAGCCTGTGTATAAATCGTTTATTGGTCTATTAAATAGAACCTTACAAACCTTCAAAAGTAATCGTGTAAAGTGATAGTTTTTAAAGCTTTCTAGTATAAAAAGAAACACACTAAAACAATAGACATTCGACGTCCTTTCTATAACACACGCGCGCACGCACGCACGTACGTTTGAACGAAGGAGTGACCGCACACACCCACATCCACTAACACTCACCGAACCCCACACACACACACACGCACACGCACACGCACACTCACACACTCACACACACGCACGCACACACGCACTCATGTATCTACAAAGCCGTACTTTGCCCGCAGGCCGCGCCCGCCTGGGCGGCATCCCGGTGGGCGTGATCGCGGTGGAGACGCGCACGGTGGAGCTGACGCTGCCCGCCGACCCCGCCAACCTGGATTCCGAGGCCAAGACGCTGCAGCAAGCTGGACAGGTGGGATAGATACGATTGATGGATAAAAGCGAGGCATCAACCCATAATAGTCCCGCTGCTGGGCTCCGGATCTTCTCTCACAATGTGAGGGGTACAGGCCATAGTCTACCACGCCGGCCAAGTGTGGATTAATAGACTTCACATACCTTTGAGATCTTTATGGAGAACTTTCCGGTGCGAAAGTTTTCTCACGATGTTTTCCTTCACCGAAGCAAGTGATAATTAATATGTAATACGCACATAGTATTTGAAAATTAGAGGTGCGTGCCAGGATTTCAACTCGAGTCCCTGCGTTCGGGAGACCAACCTTCTAATCACTAGACTGTCACTGCTGTATAAATAGATTAAATACACGCTTGTACAGTTTGTCGGATAAATGTCAAATGTAATCCTACAATCGATTGGGAAGCGCAAGGTAGGAATTACAAAACCAAAATAACTAACTGAACTAAAAACTAGTTCCCGATGAAGATAAATAGGATAGATCTAAGTTTAACCACATGTGACAGGCTGCACCTAGCTTTAGCCGTATAAAACTAGATGTAACCACATTTCGGCATTTAGCCGTGTCATATCTACATTATCCAGATATGGAAGATCATTGAAAACAGTTTGACTAGGTATATTTACTACCTATCTATATTTGTGGAAAGTTCGGTCTCGTTACAATGTTATTGTTGTATGTTTCAGGTGTGGTTCCCAGACTCGGCATACAAGACGTCTCAGGCTATAAACGACTTCTCGCGCGAGGGGCTCCCCATCATGATATTCGCTAACTGGCGTGGCTTCAGCGGTGGACAGAAAGGTTATTTTATTTGTTACTAGTTGAACAAAGCTTTCTGTTTTCTTTTTAACCGTCTTAAAGAAAGGAGGAGGTATTCCATTCGACTGTATTTTTTTATGTTTGTTACCTGAGAACTTTCGACTGGGTTAACCGATTTTGATGATTCTTTTTTTTAATCGAAAGCTGGTGCTTGTCATGTGGTCCCACCTAAATAGTGGCAAGAAGTACATAGTGCTCCTAATAATGAAATATACTTTTTATATAAAGAACAATATAACATGACTATGATTTGTCACAAACATGGAGGGTAGAAGTAAAGGAGAACCGTCTCTGTGTATGAAAAACTGTCCGTAAAAACGCGTCCAGTAAAGGTGGCGCTGCGGTAGCCTAGGAAAAATTATGTCAAATTATGTAATAATAAAATCACTTTTTCTCACAGCAGTATTTTGGTTATATTTACTGAAACATTTTAGACTATGTAAATAGTTATGGTTTTGTATACTGGGATTTTAAATATTAACAACTCTAGTCATGAAAACACTCCGTCTATAATAGCTATGTTCATATTGTTCATATCGTAGTTTTTCGGACGCCAGCACTATTCTGGTAGGTACTGCAACCTCTATTTTCAGTATACAGCTGGACACTGTTAACTTTCTCCCCATATGATACGGTTCTCTACCTCTACCCTCCATAGTCACAACACAGAGTACTTATAAAGAAGGATGGCAAAACTGTTATTTAACCTAACCATTACCATAACCACTTGCAGACATGTACGAACAAATCCTGAAGTTCGGTGCGGAGATAGTGCGCGCGCTGCGGGGGGCGACGGCGCCCGTGCTGGTGTACATCCCGCCGGGCGCCGAGCTGCGGGGGGGCGCCTGGGCGGTCGTCGACCCCAGCGTCAATAACTTAAGGATGGAGATGTACGCGGATCCTGAGGCTAGGTGAGACTGTTTTTAACACTCGAAGAAAAAAGAGGGGTGTTATAAGTTTGACGTGTCTGTGTATCTGTAGGTCAGTCTGTGGCATCGTAGCTCCCAAACGGATGAACCGATTTTGACCTAGTTTTTTTTTATTTGAAAGGTGACTTAAGTGTTCTTAGCTATGTTTAGTGTTAAGAAAACTGTCAGGTTTTTTTTTTAATTAAAATTAAAGGAAATAGCCAGTAAACGAGTTGATGATGCAACTGTTGGTAAGTGGCTATCGCTGCAATTGGTAAAATATTGTTAATTCCAGGGGCGGAGTGCTGGAGCCGGAGGGCATAGTGGAGGTGAAGTTCAAGCAGCGAGACATCCTGAAGACCATGCATCGCCTCGACCCTGAGCTGCTGAGGCTGAGTGCCAGGGTTACGGGTGAGTGTACTCATGTATACTCTATAATACATTTAGGCATACTATAGTAGTCTCAATATCTCCCTGCACTCGTTGACATATTGCGCGCTCACTCGCACTAAGATCTATGACCGAAAAGCTATGGGTTTTTAAGCTATCTATAAAGCGAACTTAGACTTAAACTTTGCTCAGACAACATTCAAATGTACTAGTGACTGGTACTTTGTTAATACGAAAGAATTAAAAAGTCATACAAAACGGGTAACGTTAAGGTTAATTTTGGATCTGGACCATTATTTTTCTTCGGATATTTTGTTAATAAGAAAAAAAAAACTCCCATAAAACTGCTAATGTTAGGGTTGCTTTATGACCATTATATTTGTTCGGATAATTTTAAGTCTGAGCAAAGCCTAAGTGCGGTTTATAGATCATCTAAGTCATGCCTAGAGAGCGGCCGAGCGTCGATTGTACTAGCGTACATGTATTTGTGAGCGATGCAGAAAGCTAAATTGTTACAGAAAATAAAGCATTGAATACGTTCAATGTGAAGTTTTTGACACAATGTATTACGGTTAAATTTCAATCTAGCATTTTTTCTATGCTATTATTATGTTAATGGACAAATATTTTGCATTTTACTTTAAATTACCAATGAAACTATTTTATACAAACAAAAAAATAAATAAAAAAATTAAGTAAAATTGTATGTATGTACTTCTCAATATAAAAGATAACTGAGAGAATGAATATTAAAAACACATGTGAGAAAAAAGGGCATACACTTTCAATTTATATAGTACTTGTGAATGGTATTTTATTGAATTATATCGTAGGCGTCATGTAGTAAAATATTAGATTAGTATAATATATATGAAACCATTTTGTATGAAATGATTACAAAATTCAGTAAGTTCCATAATATCCGATATGGTCTAGTGGCTAGGATACCTGGCTCTCACCCAGGAGGCTCGGGTTCGATTCCCGGTATCGGAATTGGTTTTATCCTCTTCGTCATTTTGTATCTTTTTTATATTCTGGCATGTTTATTAAACATACAAATTATTTTTTTTATTATAATTTTAATGTTATTCCAATTAAATTAAATTTTATTTGTTTTTGCCGCCGAAGTCGCCATTACCATAGATTATAATACAAACATAAATTTTAATTTAATAATTTTTTTCCAGAACTGAAAGAACAAACAAAGGAAATATCAAAGCATTTGGATAGGAGAGGCTCCATAGACGACGCAATAATTAGAACTGAGACTGGTAAACAGGGTAAGTTGTTTTTTCACACTTGCCTTAAGTTCGGTTTAGACGTATTAAGTAGTTTAGTAGATAACTAAATTTTAAGTGAATAATTTTAAGTGCGCGTCCAAACGTAATAATTTAGTAAAGCTCTTTAGTTCATGCAATTCTTCAAGACTTACTTAATTACATTTTACTAAATTTTAAATAAAAAGTGCCTATCCAAACGTGTTAAGTGATTAAGCCCTGCCCACCTACTTAACAGAAAATAGAAAATTTTCTAAATTACTTGTTTATTTGCGTACAAAATTTTTACTACTAAATTGTCCGTTTACATGTATTAATTTACTTAAAATTTAATTAAAATTTAGTTAAATTTAACTACATAATATGTGTAAATCGAACATTAGTGTCTTTATTTACTGACTTCAAAGAGGAGTTTATTCTGTTCGAATGTATTTTATTCAATGTTTGTTACATTAAAACTCCGTCATTTATCAACCGTTTTGAAAGATTCTTTTTTTAATCGAAATAGCTTTCAGATTGGTCTAATATTTTTCGATAATTTTCTGATGATGGAATTAAGGGGACTCCTCGACTGATTTAAGTATACATATGACGATTTTGATATTTGTTCAGTGATCCTTTTTGAAGGCTATTCGGTTGAAGTCGGTAATTTTTGATTATAGCATAACATTATCTAGACTGTACAATATCTGTTCTTCTAGCGGAAGCCAAAATAAGAGAACTAGAGACGGAATTACTGACCGCCGAGAAGAATGTGAAGAGTAGAGAGAAGGAACTCGCCCCCATCTACCACATGGTGAGTTTTCATGGATTTTTAGGGTTCCGTTGTCAAAATGGAACCCTTATAATTTTTTCTTTAAATTTTGGTGATTGGTCGAGTATAGCAACTATGAATGCGATTGGTGATTGCGTAGAATGATATTTCAATGCTGTATTATGATTAAATTTGACGTGAAATTAATGTCGTAATTAATTATTACTTTTATCATTTTATCCACATACTTTAATATTATATTGTACTACCACCAGTGCATTGGAGCAGCGTGGTGGATGCTCTAGGCTTCCTCTAGGGGAGAGAACCTTGCTCATTAGCGGGCTGTTATACTGTAAAAAGATTTAACTCTGGTTTAAGTAGTCAAGTCGTTTTGTAATAAGTGGAAGCATTTCATTGACAGATTAATGTTTGTTTTCTGGTCTTGCAACGTCTTATGTCGGATTTATTGAAGTTATTCTTCTTTAAGCGCGTTATGGAATAAATGGAAAAAATCATGAGAGTGAAAGTTAAGATTTGTGACACAAAAGGTAACGAAAAACGTCACAGCTGATTTTTCAGGTTATGAAAAAATGATTTTTATTATAATTATTATATTGTTTTTTTTTAATATGTTTTTTTTAATATTGTTTTTAATATTAAAAGTTTGTTTTGAAAATTGTTTTTTCTTTAATATTGTTTTTTTTTTTAATATTGTTTCTTTAATTTTTTTTGGATTTTTTTTCAATAATGTTTTTTTTTATTGTTTTTTGAAACGGTATTTTTGGAAAAGGTTTGTTTTTTGATGCCAAAGAAGTATAACTTCTCACGCGCGTACATAAGCACATGTTTTTTTTTTTTAACAAAATGTTTAATATTTCAACATGTTTTATGTAGTAATTTGTATGTCACCAGATTGCAGTTCAATTCGCCGAGTTGCACGACACTGCCGAGAGGATGCTTGAAAAGAGCTGCATATTCGTGAGTACATCATGTTTTATTATAATACATACATACAATATTGATAAACCCTTACGCCATACTGACTATACTTGGATACAATTTTTAATGTTATATTTTGACTTTTTGTTACATATTTTTCCTTTAAACTGACATTTTTAATAGAATTTTATGTATCATTGTAATAATATTTTAATTAAATCATAATTCGAATCAACCTAACATAAACTTAACCTTAATGAATGTTGTACGCCAGTTATTAGCAAAATAAGCGAACTATATCATATTGTTAACATCTTTATTTACCTTAATTCATAAATAAAATATTTGTTTGGTTGATTATTAATTTGCGTGTGCGTGAACTACGTCATACATATTACCAAGTGACGTATATCTGTAATCCACAGGACATAATCCCGTGGCGCGACTCCCGGCGTCTCCTCCACTGGCGGCTGCTGCGGCTGTTGCGGCAGAACGAGCAGGAGCGCCGCGTGCAGCAGGCCTGCGCTCCCGGAGCCCCGGACGCCGCGCTCGGGCCGCGCGCCGCCGCCGCCACGCTGCGACGGTGGTTCACTGAGGATCGAGGGGAGACACAGGTGTGTGCTGGATATAAAAATTATAATTTAAAAATCCCTTGACATTCTTACACTACGTAGCTAAAGAAAACTCTCGATTAAGTCACCTTTCAAACAAAAAAAAAAAATATATCAAAATCGGTTCATCCGTTTGGGAGCTTCAATGCCACAGACAGACATACAGATACACAGATAAACAGACACGTCAAACTTATAACACCTCTCTTTTTTGTCGGGGGTTAATAAAATAAACTCACACTCATACCCCGCAGTAGGTTATTACCTGTGTGGCGGGTGGCATGGTCGACACAGTCATGTAACACATCACAATAACACCCATGACCCGAGTACAAATATTTATCTGTCACATAAATATCTGCCCCGGCCGGGAATCGAACCTGGGACCCTCGGTTCAAAGGTAGGGCCGTTACCAACTAGGCTACAGGGTCGTTGAATTGATATTGACTACTATATATGTATATATTAGGGTTTCCAAATATTCGATAAAATTTATATTCGATTATTCGATTTTTTTTTCGGAACTATTCGAATATTCGAATATTATTCGAATATCAAAAAAAACTTTAATAATCACGTGTTTATTTAACTTAGGAGTAATTTGCAAGTACAATATTTTGATTTTGTTCGTGTTAAATGAACGAATGTACTATGTTGTAGTTTCCATAAATAAATAGTTGGTTGTCTCTAAAAATTTATGGTTTTTAAGGAAAAGAAATTACTAAGTTTGATGATATCGTTAATTTATCTAACATTATGAGTTTTTTGTGAATTTTCAAGTATACCAAGGTATACTTGCCATAACCAGAGAGTACTTAATCACTACGCAGTGGCGTAGCTAGCCCTTGCGGGGCCCTATATCAAAATTTTGCCGGGGGGCCCTCTCGACTCAAGGGTAAAGATCGTACTCAAAAGAAATAAAAAAGCGCGCGTAAATTAAAACAAGTATAATATATCTACTTACATATTTCGATTAATAAACCATATACAATCAATACTCGAAAATTTTACCCTGGAAGCAGCTCTCGTTTTGTTTCGGGAGATCCAAACGCGAGCACAGACTCCATAGCCGATGTGATACGACAGGGCATGGAATGTTTTATTCGTAAATCTGTCAACTCTATCGGTGGTAAAAACCAGCTCTGGTATAGCAGTCCCTGTATCTCGGCATCTAACCAAAAGCACGCCGCTTACCAGGCCTGGTCATCCGCGTGCAAGCTTATGTACCTAGATCTATCCACCCCAGGGCTTAATACAAAGCTCAACGCTGTCTACCGGTCAGCAAAGAAGCAAATGGCTAAAAATAAGGCAAAGTTCATCGGCAAAATTGGCGAGCGAATGGTCGATTACCCCTCTGGTAGTCGAGAATTCTGGTCGCTATCTCAAGCTGCCGAGGGTAACTTCTGTCGGTCATCACTTCACAACTACGTAAATCGGGCGACGCCGTGGTCCATACGGCAAAGGGGAAAGCCAAACTTCTTGGCATGCTTCCTGCCGCCAACTCAACTCTTGATGATAGAGGGATCACACCGCCTAACATCCTGCAGTGTGAGAGCTCGTTGAATGATATACTTTTTCCCAAAAGTCTGTCAGAGAGCTCTTTATAGCCACTTGATATCAAGAAGCTGAGAGGAACAGACATTGGTGTTAAAGTGTGCTCCCAAGTTGCCTCCAGCCCCGAATCTAGGGGAGGGGGGCAAACCGGAGCACCCGCCGTTTCAGGGAGCGCCAAAATCATATTATAATAGGATTACAAATAAAAAACTTGCATACGGAAGCCTGGTTGGGAGAACAAATTTTGTTAAAAAAGGGTTCTTAGTGTCCCATTCACGAAAAATGCCAACTATTATTTATTTGTGAGTTTTTATAAGTATCTCAAACGCTGGAGAGAGGGATGCCACTATCAAGTTTCTGCCCTAGTTCGAAAAAATCGTAGATCCGGGGCTAGTTGATTCCCCGTCTTAACGTGCTTATTCTGAACACTATCATAACATAGCGAGAATATCTGGCATAAGCCACATGGATACGTCTTGGTGGAAGGTTGCCCTCGTTTATCCCATCCCCAAAATGGGCAATCTCAGTGACCCGGCTAACTACAGGCCTATAACTTCCCTGCTTGCAACGGTAATGGAGCGCGTGATTAACATGCAGCTCCTGGGATATCAGAAAGATCATCAGCTGATCTGTGATCGACAATTCGGTTTTCGCCACGGTCATTCGCTGGTGATCGTCTAATTTATCTTACGCACCTGTAGGCACCGTCAGGCTCTTGATCGCAACGGGGAAGCACTGGCAGTCAGCCTAGATTTCGCTAAGGCCTGTGACCGGGTCTGGCACAGGGGGGTCTCACAAAGTTACCATCTTACGGTCACTGTGAGAGGTTATGCAGTTGGGTAGCCAGCTTTCTATCATAGCGACATATCAAGGTCGTAGTAGATGGTTGTTGCTCATATGAAACCTATAAAATGCTGGTGTTCCCCAAGGATATGTCCTACGCTGTTTATTCTGATTTCCGGACCATTTTACGAATTTTTCTAAGACGCATTGGGGGCCCCCTCAGCCCCGGGACCCTGTATAATTGATACGGCTGATACGGCGGTAGCTACGCCCCTGTCAGTACGTCACCTACGTGTCATGGCTTCCGAATCATGTTTCCAGTGGGCGACTCTTTCCATGTTTCTCATAATTCGCGCAGAGATAGACCTCTATTCCCGTATATACAAACTTACTCTATGCAAGTGATGTAACACGCCAATGCCGGCTACAAACGCAACGCGACGCCGACCGACGTGCCGGGTATTCCCGAAGTCCGAACACTTCCATATTTTGAAGAATTGCGCACTCTGACCGCCCAAAACGACATTTTGAAGGTCACGCGCCACGGCGCTATCTTTAAAATTGTATTTTGAGTATTTTGTGCACATTGGAATCCGAATTTGGTGTTGAGTTAGGTTTTGTAGAAATTGATCGAATATTCGAATATTCGGTTCATGTATTCGAATATTTGAGCGAATTTATTATTCGAATTATTCGAATATTCGAATATTCGATGAAAGCCCTAGTATATATAATACTATAGCGACTCCCGGCACTTCCTCTACTGGTGTTTACTACGATTGCTTCGCTGCGGCGGAGATTCACTGATTATGGAAGAAAGGGAGGACGTAGGCGTGTGGTGAATATTTAGGTGTCTCTGTAAATAGTAGATCCAGCTTAGGGGGCAGCTAGCTTGAGGATTTACCTACTGGATGACAGAAAATGACCTTAGTAAAGCATACGTAACGGGTTTTTTTGCCGTACGGGACGGGACGTGAAGTTTTGGAAACATCGTTTCATAGAAAATGTATACGATAGTGCATACGCAGCGGAATCCCGTACGGGACGTGACTCGGCGATGGAAATAAACCCGTTACGTATGCATAGGGCTTAAAAGTGTCACAATTTTCAAGGTTTTACCTTTTTTAACATTTCGGAAATTCGGTTCCTTTACAGCAATTATAAAACACCTACTTCAATGCTACCAACCTAATAGTGAAGTACAAACTTGTTATAAAATTAATTATTTTTGTTTAATTTATATTAGTCGACATTGTATTTTAAATAATTTTACTTGATTTTATAGTGTATGGATCCAAGTTATCTCAAATAAATGCAATTAAAACGCACTGACAACATTTTTTAATTAAAATTTCATGAATATATTTAATTTGCGTCCAGTCCCACCAATGGGAGCACGACAACGAGGCGGTGTGCAAGTGGTTCGAGCGACAGGTGCTCGACGACAACTCTGTGCTGGAGCGGAACCTGCGCGCCATCAAGCAGGACTCCGTGCTGCAGGCCGTCAATAACCTCGTCATGGTGAGTACCCGCGGTTACCGGGATAGTAAGTGCCCTGTATCCTAACCCAGGTCATGGTCTACTTGTGAGCTAAATTTCATGTAAATCTGTTGAGTAGTTTTTGAGTGAAAGAGCTCCTTGCTGTAGGCTGTTAACAACCTGGACTTGGTGAGTGGTTTTTTTTATGGAAGTAGCCGTCAAAGAACTGACAATCCACTGATGGTAAGTGGTTATCGTCGCCCATGGACCACAGCGACAACAAAGGCATCACTAATGCGGTGCCGGCCAAGAAAGAGAGAAGAAAGAAAGAAAGAAAGAATTGGCACTCAAGCCCGTTTTGCGGCTGACAGCAAGAGAGTGTATGTTTGGTGTCATATTGAAGACGAAGTTTTATTAAGTGTTTTTGGTGGCATGTGTCGGTGACATACGACATAATATATTATATAAATAATTATATATATAGATAGACACAATATATAATAGTACTCTACATTCAATTGTTATACAACTACTTTGCTCTAAGTAGCCATTGTAGAAATAACATCACTTAGATGATTCTTCTGTTCCCAGTAATCCCTTTCATCTGTACTATTATATATTAAAATTAATCTCAAAAAGCTGTATTCAAATAACTATGTCGGTGTGATCGGAGCAAACTACTGAGGGCGCGGTCGTAAGAATGTATGCCACTAGTCCGATTGAGTTGTTCCATGACGTGAAAACTGGCACTTTTTATTGACACGGGACTAGTGAGACCTGTATTTTAGTGCCAGAAGTTCCATTGTACAGTCGGCCGCAGAAGTAGCTTAACATTTTAGTACCTTGTCACATTACATTTCTTGAATTTGTCATAGATGTTGCTAGGAAACCGTCGAAACAGTTACTATTACAAAGTACTAAAATGTTAAGCTACTTCTACGGCCGACTGAACAAACGGTCAGACCTCGTCAACGTCACAGAATTTTGAGATAATGTAGCACATTTTCAAACACCGCAAATATAACTTTGTCATTTATAAAAACACTATGAAATAGAAAGTAATTTTTTGTTGGCGAAAAATGATAGTTATTTTGGCTGCTATTCTCAATATACAGTGTCTAGCAACCAACTAGCGATAATTTAAGGGCATTAAATATACTTAATTTTATCGACAAAAATACCCACATGAGGGGGTCTAGCCCTCTTCCTTTTGGAATGACCGCCATTTTAATTTTTTTTATTATTATTGGACGACTACTACTATTCATGGGCGAGTCCGACTCGCACTTGGCCACTTTTTTATGAATTAACCAAATACCATTACCAGACAAATAAACCAAGACCAATATAGTTAAGACAGCATGGTTGAAAATTACTCTATTCGCCATTTTGAATTTCAAAATAAATTATCAATATTTTTTATTTAAAATAATTCTGATTTGATATGTTCCAAATATTAGCAATTGTATTCTATATCCGATATGGTCTAGTGGCTAGGATACCTGGCTCTCACCCAGGAGGCTCGGGTTCGATTCCCGGTATCGGAATGTGTATTCCATTTATTCATTTTATATTATTGTAATACGTTTAATTTATTAAACAAAGCATTTTTTTATTTTAGTCATAGTAGTAGAATTTTTCTGTGATTTTTTTTTAATAAAATATATAATTGGAATGTTTTTTATTTTATTTTTTATTTTTATTACAGGAACTCACCCCGTCGCAACGTGCTGAATTCATTAGGAATCTTTCGGCTCTAGAGATGGAGCAGTAGCGTCACCAAAACTAGATGTAGCGAACAAACTACGTAGTGTAGGTACGTTAGTCTAATTTATTTTGGAACTATGTTGCCGGGGTATCATACGCTATACATTTGTTAAATAAATACAATGTTATTCTTATCTTATTATAGACGTAACTAGCTGGCCTAGCAGACGTTCTGTATTTAGCATATTTGGGTGGTATAAAATAAATGGGTCGATATATCAGTGTAATATACAAAAATTGTGCATATCCGTTTACATTTAAAATGGCTACATCTTAATGGTTCATTACTGCGCGTTATTATTATAAAAAAAGTTTTCATATGACTCTCACGGCAACATAATTCCTAATACAACAATGAATCTTATTTTCTTGTGATTAGGGTCAAAAATAAATTATTTTTGCCATGGGCCTTTTTTAAGCAATATAGATTTTTAATAGCGAAATGTTGTAGGCAAAAAAGTTATTTTTTGTGAATTTGTTTTTATATAATGATCGTGAAAAATGTGATGTATTAAAAAACTTTTTTGCATTAACAAAAGCATAGCTTATTTATATAATAATGAGAAGCATTTTTTATATACGAGTAGCTGACGTAAAAAATAATTACTGTAGTAATTTTTAAAGTTACCTTATTAAATGCGAATATTACTATGTAAAACTGGGGAATTTGTTTTTATTTTTATTTGTTCTTATTATTAATTATAGTTAGACAATTTTGTACTAAGATGTATTTAATAAATTAATTTCATTTATTAAATCCGATATCACAAATGCGGGAAGATTTTCGTCATAGCTGACATCTTTTTATATTTATTTAACTTTAAAGTTCGGTTAGATGGATGATTTGTGAACTTCGTTTTTCGCACATGCTTTAAAAGTTTGTATGCTATGCGATTTTGAACCTTAAGTGCCTTGAGATGCTTGTTATTGTACAAATTTTACTACACATCAATATTAACCTGGAGTAGTTAGCCATATTTTAAAAATATCGAGCACTTCTAAATTGTCCAATTTAGTGTGTTATAAAAGTTAAAATTGAGATGGCCTACATAATTATTATATCAAATATGTTTTGTATTCCAATTCCGGCTAATACCTAATAATATTTTTGGCCATGTTATATATCCACATATAATATAAAACATTTGGGTCATAAGCATATAAACATATTATCTTAAAAAATATATTTTATTTTTGGATCATAATCTCAATTATTTCCGTATCAGTGGCGTAACGTTTTATGCTCTGTAAAAATATTTTTATGATTATTTTTCCGACCCAAATATCGACCAATAGAATTGCACCATTCGACGTCACGTGGTACAACCTACATGGTATTATACTGATAATTTTTTGAAAATTTTCTCTGGTAGTTGCTATATATAAAAAACAAAACATGATCCAGTCAAATTAACCACACGTCAAACTGACAGGTTGAATTCAATTGTGAAAATTGGAGATTTTGCATGAAAATGAGTCGATTTGGAGTTTGTTCTCTGTCCACCATCGATAAAAAAGTCAAAGGAAATGTTCCCATTGTACATTTCGTCTCATGGTGCAATTCTATTGGCCGACATTTGGGACGGAAAAATAATCCTCCGAATACCACACGAGCTTCAAAATTATCGGGCATTTCCCTCAAGGTTCCCTGCAAACAAATAAAATCGTCAAGTTTTTCAGGAAAAATCACGAGCGCTTCGCGCTCGTGATTTTTTAACCTCAAAAACTTGACTCCTTCATTTGTTTGCAACGAACCTATCGGGAAATACCCGATAATTTTGAAGCTCTTGTGGTATTATAAGTGAGTATTGAGTACATTGCCTAAACTACATTTTAGGGTTAAAACATATTTCAGTTACACAAGTTAGTATCCATCAGAATGTTGTGCCATGTACTGATATTGTGTTTTTCCTTTAGGGCGAATTCGATCAAATATCCTGTTATATCCGAGTCACTATTCCTTGAATAATTCCCGACTGAGTCATTAATACATTATATTATTAATATTGTCAGGTTAAAGTGATGTGAATCATCATTAAAATGACAACATTCCAAGATAAGACTGTAATGACGAAAATGACGATCAGATATGACAGTTTATCTGCAGACTTAAGTGCTTACTTAAGTTCACATAAAATCTTCAGTTGCGCTCTTACTTTCTTACATGCTATTTGGTTCTATCTGCTCTAAACAAAAATGCCATGACTCTATTTCTTGTTAAATATTCCTTACTAGTTATAATTGTATGAATATAATACACAATTGTGGTAGAAATATTGTGGTTTGCGGAATTGTTTTGTTAGATTGTCTTCGTACACATCTGAATGCCTTGTGATATAAAATAGTATAATTTAGTTATATAGCGGGGGTATAATTGTAGATGTGTATAATTGTATTGTGAAACTGTATAATTAAATTGTGATAGTGTATAATATGAAATAGGTATAAAACCAAATTACAAAGTTGTTGAGAATTGGCATCATTGATTAATTTATATTATGGATTTAAAATTTTATGATTTTCTTAACGAATGCATTGTTCTTAATTGATTGTACAATTAAGGTATTCAATTTGAAAAAAGAAAGAATATATGTATACATATATGTATGTATATATATATATATGGGCTACAAGGTAATGCCTTCTCTCTCTATCTTGTAACAGAGATAGAAAGAGAGATATGATAAATACACGATATGGTTGGACTTAGCGTTTATTTAAATGGGATGTAATATTAATTTTGGTTTTATTAATAAACTGCCACAGGGAACAAATACAATATTATTTAATAACTAAATATTTATAACATATTTATTATTGAAAGAATTTACTCATAATCTGGAAATCGATCTTCACGAGGAATTTGTTAGGGTATAGGGCATACAACTTAAAAAAAAACGTACGAAAAAGCTGCCAGTGATTAGGTACCAGCCATAAATACATTCCATTCAGACAGAGGCAGTGATTTTATTGACTTTGTACAGTATATAATTATATAAAGCTGTTTTATCTGAAATCAGTCGAGTAGGCAAGCCAACTGGTAATAATTGATCACATGATCACCATCGCCCATGAACATCAGGAACACAAAAGCCATCACTGATGTGTTGTTAAGAAAGAAAAGAGAAAAATCAAAGTCTAATTCGAGTTATGTGTCCCAGTGTATATACGTACGATTATAACTTAGACAAATTCTTTTAATAATAAATATGAAATTTTCGAATTCCTTTGTTATTTCCTTTATGTGGGTTTATATAAAAGTGTAAAATATGATGTTATAGCCCGATGTATTACTGGAATGCTATGAACATTGTAATAAAAATATTATTTAATTAAAATTTTGTACTCATCAGCGTTGACTTTTCATTCCTTTAAAGCATATTTTTTATTCATTCCTTATGTCCCCACGTAGATGTCCCCACTATTGTCCTAATGCTAGTGGCTCTTTTTATAATGGGAGGGGGGAGGGGTTAATCGCAGTTACATCCTACCGATGTGCTTAGGTATGCCATGCAGGTATTCCTCGGCATCTCTCGGAATCCTTTGGTAGCTATTAGGAAAAAAATCACCTCTGGAGTTTCTTGCCGCTTTTTCTCCAGGGATCACTCATGTAACATGTTAGGGATTTGTTGGAGCGATGGCATAAATTGACTTTAGAAAAGAGTTTGTAACTAACCAAATAAAAATAAAAATATGTGACTTAGCTTTTAAAGCTATCGCCATCAAGTTGCGCCTTGCTGTTGCGGTAAATTAGGTTTTGTACATTTTGCGATTTGTACATTTTAAGTGTTGTAGTTGATTTTGGGAGTTGTGTTCATTTTGCGTTTTGTACATTATGCTCCGAAGGGAAGCCGGATTAGGTTCGCACTAGCACGATGCCTGTCTCGCTTGCGGACAATGCCGAAGGATGCGCCTAGGGATGCCAGGCCGTACTGCCGCCAATGTGCACAAAAGTTTACTCTTGCTATACGAGCAGATAAAGAAGGTACTGTTAGTAAATTCAAAGAGAAACTGCGAAAACGAGTTTACTAGTTTACAATATAGATATTTTATCTTATGTATATGTATATATTTTATACCTATATTTAAGTATATAAAAATAAATCCCTATTTCTCTTGGTTCATGGCATCATGCGTGAACGGTTAGGAGATTTTTAAAAGAAAAAATTAAGAAAGTTGTACATAAAATTACAAAAATTTAACGATTATATTAACTTTTCTTATGTAACCTTAGTTAGCAATATAACTCAGACGAGGGATGGGAGGGAGATATTAGGCGGTACAAAGTTCGCCGGGTCAGCTAGTTGAATGATAATTTCAAGGAATTTAGCAATGTTTGAAGTGATGAGTATCACATCATATTTTATTCTAAAAGAGTTAATTAAATTCATAAATAGTACTTACGCTTACACTACCACATTCCCAAGCTGTATTTTTAACGACATATTACGATGTACCTATAACAGAACCTTACCTAGTATTTGCGGAAATAAAATATAGTTACAATTTCGCAAGAATACCGTAGTCTGAGTCGAACCGAGTCGAAAAATTGCCGTATAAAAATATATATCGTGGGTACCCGTATCCTAGTCAAAATATCCTAATAATCAATAGTGAATTGAACATCTGCTAGTAGTATATACTATAGAGTGAAACCTTTCTTCTCCTCAAACCATACAACGAAAGTCCGTATCTGTGTGGGTCGCAAAGTTATCACGTATTCCTGGCTTCCTCGGTCCATTTCAGGACTTCCTGCATCCACTGGAGTGTCCTCTTCCTTATGTGTTGCTCTGAAATTACGATAACTTTCAATGGTTTTGATTACCTGCTTTATTATGTACCTACATTGTAGTACTTAATTAGGAATAAAAGTGCCTTTTCATTGTAATATTTTATTATTACATTGCAAAATATTACATTAAAAAGTTATTTGGATTTTTAAACTCTATTTTCTTGCAATTTACAAAATTTTAGATGTGCTCTTTTTTAACCGACTTCAAAAAAAGGAGGAGGTTCTCAATCCGACTGTTTTTTTTATGTTTGTTACCTCAGAACTTTCGACTGGGCGAACCGATTTTGATGATTCTTTTTTTAATCGAAAGCTGGTGGCTGTCATGTGGTCCCATATAAATTTTATTGAGATCTGACAATGGCATTCATGGGAAAATCATATAAGTCTTAAATTTGCATTAAGTATGTGCGCGACAAATAGACGAATAACTCAATATCACCCCAACCGATTTGGATGATTCTTTTTTTAATCGAAAGCAGGTGCTTGTCATGTGGTCTCACATAAATTTGAACGAGATCTGACAAGTAGTTTTTGAGTAATTTTGAAGTCCGTTATTTTTTGTTAGTAAAATTTAGATTATCCTTATGACGGCAGTATAACAAATAGTAACTAAATCTTCCAGTATTAGAAATGGCCGCAGAATAATTTTAATAATCCACTACAGTGTCAAAGATTCCTACCTTTTCTTTCGCCGACTGTCATAATCCTCTGTTTCTTCATCCTCAAATTCTTCATCTTCACTGGAACCGGTCTCGAACTCCGGGGAAGAATACGACGGTTCTTCTCGACGTCTCTTAGATCTGCCACGCGACGGGTTAGATCTAAATGCTGTTTGTAAAAAAATCATGAAAAGTTGATTCTCCTTAGATACAGTTTCAAAATATGGATTAAACCAATATTTTCACCTCTTTGAGAATAAACTTCATCATCTGACACACTTTCTCTAACTCTTCGCCTGTCATCTCTTTCTCTGTTTCGTCTCCTCTTCTGTTGATAATTTCTATCTGTCATAAAGAATGGCATATCAACATTATGAGATTTCCAACGTCTTCTATTTCTATTTCTTTTCCTTATAGTGCGATCATAACAGTCTGTTCTAATGTCTCCGTGTTTATCCACGATATCCATCCGCCTCGTGTTCATTGTTCTTGTATATTCTGTGGTTTCCTCAACATCTCTCAAGTGAGGCTTAAAAGCGCTTTTACGGGGTCTTACTTTATAATACATCTCGTATATAGACTTAGTTATACCTTCGTCATCTAATCTGGCTTCGTTTCCTGGGAATGAAACGTTAAGTATTACTATAACGAGTATAAAAATATTAAGCTTAAGCGCTTGATTGCTATTAACTTTGTAACATAACGAGTATAACATGAACTTAATTAAAATGAGTACATAAAGTTTATGCATTTTAAATAAATTGTTATTTTGTGAGAACTCTTACATACCTATCTGTTCATCGACTAAGGGCATGATTTTATCTTTCTGTGGCCTTCTTCGATTATAAAATGCCCTGTGTCCTTCGCCTTCCTCAAACTCGTCACTACCATTTGACAAATCTACTAAGAATCGGGCCTTTTTTATTTTATCACTTGAAATTCCTTTAGATTTTTTAGTTTGCAATCTTGATTTGAGAATATTGCTTCTGCTAATGTTAATTCTCGTAACATTTTTATGATTATAATTTACATTTGAGTTACTGAAGGTTTCATTTATTCCAATTACTCTTCGTTCATTGCCTTGTGATGTACTTTTATCTATGTCTTTTGTAGTATTAAATGTTTCTTTTACGAATAATGCTTTGCTTGTATATTTGTTATCGATTTCTTTGTTAGATTCAAATGAAGCATTACTATTGATAATCAGATTTTCAGTAATGTTAACTGATCGTTTTTGTCTATTCTCAGAACTATCGTAACGCATCGACGATTTAATTTTAGAAATGCTTTTTTCAGTGTTTCTGCGGCTCGATATCTTATTTCTTATGAAGTCCGAATCTTCGTCGGAATAACGAACTGCAATTATGAAGAAAAAATATATTATTTTTTGATAAGAGTTAGGTTGATAAAAATACAAATGTTGTTAAGTCACCACACTTTAATTAATTAAAGATAAAATAAAAAATAAAATGAGTGTTTTCATCTGTTAATTCGGAAAAAAAGTCTAATACCACGAATGGATAAACAGACAAATACGTACCTATTAGTCTGATATCTAACGATCTTATAATGGTTGTTTTTACATTGGTTGAATTTGTGAAATCCCAAAAGAATTTCGAACACTGCAATATTTCAACAACATGCAATATAAAAAACTTACATATTTCTCTATTCTCCTCATTATTCACAGGTTTTCCATCATCTGGGTAATCTAGGTCTTCTGGAAGAATTCCGTCGTCTCCACCATTATACACATATCTAATTGGAAATTTTGGACATTATGAAACTAATCAATGGAACATTATTTAACGACTCGAATTGTTCCGCAGCGATGTGAGAGTGGACATGTTGCCAATGGGTACAGGTCCTAACAAATCACCGCTAATGGTCATCAATAAGGTAATTTGCAAGCACACGAATTCTGTTCATTAATACCTGGTACTCCAGTCCATCTGTCGAGCTTCTTCGAGCCACTGATTGGCAGCCAGGGTAGTTTCCCTAACTTTCCTGATTTTCAGCTGAAGAAATATCTTACGAAGATCCACTGTGATGTGTGATGCCTTGGAGTATTCTTCGTGTGTATCGCGTTGTGTTTTAAAGGGCGCTGGAATTAAATAACGTATGTTCTACAACATTTACATATACAGTGCTACCAAGTTATCTGTGAAATTGTGAAAATTGGAACTAATGCCGCGCCATTCATAAGTTCTTTGTGCTTATTCATTTGACATTTACTACGTCTCGAATTGCGTCCAATGATTAGTCCAATGCGTCCGACAGCGCCCTTCTCCAATTCACAGATAAGTTGAGGCACTGTAAATGGATGTGGACGCAAACATTTTTGTGATGCAGCATCTTAGTACCATTTGATACTGGACGTCAGGATCAATAAAACAAAACTGCAAAGCAATAATCGGGTGAATCGGTGTTTTGCAGGATCCTCAAGCAAACGTGATGCTCGTGAGATTTATTTTATGTACCTAACTAGTTACGTATGATTCTCTGACCTCTGGTATTTTCCAGTGTATTCTCAAGTCTGAGAAGCACAGACCCTCCCTTCCAGGGCTCCAGGGTTAGCACATGGATGTGGCGCGGCAGACCATGTAGACGAAGGGCTGAATACTACAACAATACAATTCAATTTGATGATTTTATAAACCCGCTCAGGTTTCAAAATTCGACTTTTTGGCCTTTGTGTCCACTAAGGCCTCCTGTCCATGACGCACGTCTTGCTAGTAGCGTTAATCTAGTTACGTTAATTGTCTTTTGCTTGCATCTTCAGCGTAGTAAAAGTACGAAATCTGTCCACTATTCATACTTTTGTAATCATTGACCTACGTTTTTTCATCTATTTGTTAGGAATTCGTTGAATCAAATACGTACGCGTTTATTCCTGACGTTCTGCCACTTTCTTCTGTTGATCTTGTCTCCTGATGCGAGGAAGAGCCAAGGCTCCAGGAGCCATTTCCTCGCCACCTGAGATGTACGTTCAGAAAATGATTGATCATCCACTGCAACGAAAAATTTAATTTAATACAGTCAATTAGTGATATCAGGTATATAACTTTGAATTTGGATCTAACTTTGAACCCCGTTCACGATGTAATTTATATTATTTATGTACACGCTACTTTTCTTGAGGATAAGTCCTCTAAAGAGAATATCGTGTTCAAAATTAGAGTGTAATTCAAAGAATGGTCCGATGAAAATGTTTTTAAGTCATACCTTCCTGTTTATAGTTTCCGAAGAATATCCTGTGCTTTCCCTTCACGATCAGACCGACTCCAAAGGCATCTTCGTTTAGAGACTCCTCTAGCCCGAAGCCGTCGTCTGTCAGCAATCTTCTGTGCATCTTGGTGTGGAAGAAAAAATAATAGGTATAAAAACTAAAAATCTATCTTGAATGAGTAACAAGTCGCGGGGCTATTAGCGGTTCGTTGGGTAACAGGTAAGAAATTTTGGCCTAAATTATTGGCCTACTGTCTGATGTCATACCATAAGCTCAATCTCCCCAGTATCATACGACGTTCCTCCTTGGGCTCGGTCTGTCAGGACGCACATCTCAACGCTGGCGTTCACTGAACGGATGCAGATCCGTGACGTCACTGGGTAGTAGCAGGCCGGGACTGGCTTCTTTATAGGAGAACCTGTATAGTGTTGAAATAAACCATACTTTATGAGCAACCTTCTGTAGTTAAGGGATTTTGAACGGGTTAAATATGAAGAATCCACTGTGCTATTTAGCACTGTACATGCTAATGATCAATACTAACTAAAAAATAAAAAAATAATTAATGGTGAAAAAACTTTTTTAAAACAAACTTTTATTTAATTGCCCTAAAAAGAAGAAAATAAACTTCAAATTAAATAAATCAATTTATAATACAGTCATGTAATTGGTCATGTATTACACAATTTATTAAATTATATAAAAGCTTGTCGCGAGATTTACCTGTGTACTAATTTATAGTCTTGCTTGACATACTTAAGTATTATATTATGTAGGTCATTCTCTGAAAGAAAATGTTTCCTATAAAATATGGAAATCTCGCGACAAGTTTTTATATCGTTTAATAAATTGTGTAATACATGTACTAAATTCATTTGTTTGATTTAAAGTTTATTTTCTTCTTTTTAGGGCTATTAAATAAAATATTGTTTTTAAAAAGTTTATTTTTTACCATTAATTTATTTTTTAGTTAGTTTTCGTGTTCTCAGCAAGCCCTTTCATTCGATACCCATACTGTGGTAGTGCAGAAAAAATAACTAGTCCGCCATCTTGGATTATCCGCCATATTGGAATTAAAATGACGTTAAAAAGCTAAGCATGCATTGTAATCCAAAATAAACGTGTATACCTTTCAGCTCAATCGGTTAAAGATAAATGATTTAAAATTCAGTTGCAAGATTCTACCCGGAAAAACATACATAGAACATTGCAAGTTAAATAAAAGCTTGTAAAAATAGGCTCCCTTTATATTTATTTGAAGTATTTTAACAGTCAGTAGCTCCAGACCAGCTCGCTTAATCGACATAATGTTAAGGCTTCATTAAGGAAATTCATAAATTGCACTGTAAAATTAGCTGAATAAATAATACAGATACTAGAACTTACTAGAAGTCTGATTCCAACAGCTCCTTTTCATCATTTGCCGTGAGTTGGAGTCAGTATAGAATTCTCCATTGTTCGTGATGTTCGTTTTGAAGATGCCAACGACTTCCTTGCCTAAGTCACTCCTGGAATCAGTACTTAGCACTGGTTAATTATTGACACCCGACAGACTTTATTGTTTACTGGAAGATAATGTAATTATTAACAGAAGCAATTGTTCGTTATTGCTACAGTCGCCACTCAAAATGAAAGAAGGAATGATATTTTAATGCTTTTTGGGACTATGACAACTTACCATCACCTGCCTTGCAACACTGAACACTGTCCATCAATTGGTGTTTGACATCAGTTGGCCAGTCAAGACGATTGATGATGGTAGAAATTGTGACGAAAGACTTGAAACTTCATACCCGACCGGCACCGGTCCGATAATCCACTCCAGCTCCACAAACTCCTCGCCCCGGTACAGCCTGATGATCTGCGTTACCCAGTCGCTGAACCGTTGTCGGATCTCCTTCACTAGCGACCCACGGATTGTGTAGAACATTGCTCGTTCTGATACCTGTTAGTTATTTTTATGGTTAAAGACCCACTTTGTAGTTCCTTTAATATAGCAGCTTATATACAAAACTTACCTTGATGATTAAGGCTGACTTTCCACCAGAGATGTGTGAGGTAGCTAGGCGGTATACGAGGAGATTTCCATCAATAGGATTACTAAGTGCATTATGTCAGGCAAGGAAAATTAGCCTTCGGAGCATAATGTACAAAACGCAAAATGAACATAACTCGCAAAATGTACAAATCGCAAAATGTACAAAACGCAAAATGTGCAAAACGCAGAATGAAAACAACCTCACGCAAGATTTAGCTTCTTCGCACATTTGTGGTGCGAACGAGGATTTAGTAAGTTTATAGTTATTCGTATTTGCGGAACACAAGCAATATTCTTTACCGGCGTTGGTCTGGCACTTTGTGGTCTGAACGCGTAAGCACCAGACTGCAAGGTCTGTTGACCCTGAGAGTAGAAGTAGAAGTTCTGCGAAACCAGCACCTTGCTTCCTTCTATATGTTGAACAGATTCCAGCAAACCGGTAGTCTTATCTACCGTGACCTTGAGATACTGAAAACAGAGTTTACAAAATTAAGGCTGAAGGCATAAGTAAGCCCAATATTAATTTTGAATTTTCAATAAAGGATAAACAAACAAACTTCCTGGTGTATCATAACCGAATAATGACAATTGGTACAAGTTGTCAACTGATTCGGATATGTTTACACTTACCTCATTAGAAATGTACGGAATCACCTCTTGTTCTGGGTCTATACCCGACTGACCAGATTTCTTCGCGTAAGCATTTTCTTCCTGAAACATTTGTCGTCACTCAATAATTGCGTGGGAGCTTTTTATTGGTATTATAAGAAACACAAACTCTGGGCCTAGAGAAAACACAAACTTTCGAGCAAGAGCTGCCTTGTAAAGAAAGTTGCTTGTAAAGAATAAGGAAACTTGTACAATTTTCCGGGAAGCTGAGATAAAATGATTCAAAGAGGTATTCCTTAAATATTTGTTACATGCCTGTTTTTACTCACTACATATCTGAATTAAACTCAGATACATCTACGCTCTTTTAACAATATTGTGATATTGTGATATTTTGGAATATTACGCAAATACATCCTCAAGCAATCTTCACTATATCCTGGGTCTTACCAGTGGATCTCTGACAGGCGAAATAAAGTAGGCTGCGTATCCCAATGGAGGGATGTTCTCCGCCTCGAAGTAGAGTTCCTGTATGGCGGTGGAGGCGCGGCCAGGCATGTTGATGATGGGAGCCGGCAGCGATACTAGCTGGTACTCCACCTCCTCGTCTGGATTATTTGGATAAATGAAGTTTTTAGACATAGAATTTGCGAAGACGTAATTTTGGCTGATGAAACCATTATTATTACCAAGTATTATTACTAGCATATAGAACCGACATGGTGAACACAAGGTATGTCCCAATGAATTGGCGCCGATCGGCTTCAATTTTCAATGGATTCGTTCGATTTTGAAAGGAGAACGGGGGTTCAATTACTCGGACTTTGTAGGATGGATGTTGGATTATCGACTAGGACACACATATGATTAATAAATGTTTATTATCGGGCTACTGGTGTATATGATATTCCTCCTATTTACAGCACAGGCAAGCCCAAAGTTTGTGTGAGTGAGTGCGCATAAAGAAATATTGTATGAGTGTTAGGTACCACAAACTTCCAATCAATGAATGTTACCATTATAATCTCTAATGGTGTACTGCAGGGCAATGGCTGGCAACCGGACGTGGTGGTAGGTCTTGACGCTCAGCGGGTTATAGACCAGCAGCAGGACGGACTCCTGGGTCTCTATGAACTGGAAAACAGGTTAGAAAAATAAATGTATCGACAAATCTTCTGGTTACACTTACTACACAGCTTCACGGCAGTTGTCGAGTCTTAGAAATTGAAATGGATTTAAACGGTCTATCGAGTTATGCAACAACGGGCGCGGTTGTTAAGTGGATGAGTGGTGGCTTCTAATGGCAAGTTCTTGGACGCTTCTGTGCTATGGAGAGCAGGTAGAGCCCTCAGTCCCAGTTGCAGAAATAGCAGTCTTTATACTATGTCGGAGAGCTACTGGCGGCTTAAAATCTTCCGTTACTTGAGTTGGCTACTGTCCTCTCCACCACTAGAGTAGCGTGAAAGTATGTTCTAGTCCTCCCTTAAGGAGAGACCCTTATCAAATAACAGTCCAATAATGTTATTATAGATTAGGCTATTTTTTGTTGGTCTGTCTTATATTGCACTTACTCGGCACTGACTGACGTTGAGTTGATGACACACCACGAACTGCTGACTGCTCTTAGCCCTTCTGCTTCCACCCCATGTCGGTGTCATCATACTAAAATATTCAGTAATGTGTAAAGCTGGGTTAAGACCAAAATTGAATCTCTTTGTATAGATTGTAAAAAGAAAGCTATATTAATCAATGAACACATTACTCTTTAAATGCTTACCTCAAAGATTGTGAAACTTTTTTTGTACAAGCATCAACGGCATCAGACAGGGTCTTGATGAAGTCGTTACCAACGTGTTGTTGGCTGGTTCCTAGAACAAACACTTTTTATTGAGGTGTAAGATATGAATAATTATTAGATATGTTTAGTAGCTACACTCGTCAACACTTCGCTGAACTGTTTTGCCTTTGCCTGTGTTTGTAAGCAATTGCTCTACGCTACCCATAACAAAGGGAATCCATGCGGGACTATAGCCGATAGAATTTTTATCACTGATAAATGTTTCATTGTTTAGCATAATTGTACTGGTTGATATGCAAGTATTTGGATTGACAATTTTTTACCCGTAATGGCGTCATGATGCAGCATTAGGCTCGTCGCATGTCTCAACAGGTGCAGCTCGTACGAATCAGGCATCCTGGATATTACCGTCAGTTGTTTCACCACCTACAAATATCTCTAGTATTAGTAGAGTAGTAGTATTTCTAGTAGTAGTAATCTCTAGTATTTTATGTAGATAAACTATCTGTCATACATATGTATTAGACTTGAGGTCCAACATATACCTCAAAATGTATGTAATGTAAATGTAATGCAGCAAATTGGCAGAGGAATTGGGTCTTATTGAAGTTTATATTATATTTTATACTTTTATATTCCAGTCATAGAGGTCCATCGTGGGCCTGAAGTTAAATAAGTCATAATAATTAAATGAGTTCACCATAATAAGTCAAGTGATTACCGACGCCCCTGAATATCAGTAATGCCAAACGCACTAATTATTTCAACAAAAAAATAGATATGCCATCATAAAATGAAAATATAAGTATAAGTACAATATCGTCGCTGCGCGTGCGAATCCGCGTAAGAGCAACTTGTAAAGACAGCGTATTTGCTTTTTGATGATTTTACAATAGGAAGATAAAACTTAATATCTCAGCGATATTAATTCTTATTACCGACTGAACTTAACAGCTAGTTCTTTACAACTTTCTTTATTTTAACTAGCTGTTAAGTTCAGTCGGTAATAAGAATTAAAATCGCTGAGATATTAAGTTTTATCTTTCTCCTGTAAAATCATCAATAAGCAAATACGCGGTCTTTACAAGTTGCTTTTACTCGGATTCGCACGCGCAGCGACGATATGAGATAAAATTCTTGCGTTGCGACATCGCTTCGCCCTGGGGTGCGATCCTTCTTTCGGTTCGTCGCCACCGTTGTCTTGTGACCTTACACATCTAAGCTAGAAGACAACATACCTGTAGAAATACATGAGCTCTTCTTGCCAAATATTTTAGGCTTGGTCTGGATGTATAAAACCCTGTCCAGTACGTGTTCAAGTCACTTCCATATGGCAGATGGTCACTCTATAAATCATTTTGAAAAAAATTTTGTTCATTTGTTATCGTTATACTCGTATTAGTAAAAAAATTAAAACATATTTTGCTTATAAAGAGGGGTTTCGCAAGGGAGATCATTTGGTCCTCTGTTTTATAACATTGAACCTATTAATGATAATAATATTTTTATTTTTAAAGTCAACACGTTTTAAAATGTGGTTTTTCGTGAAATCATCAATTAACTAATATTTAATAATATATCCAATAATTACAGTTTTATGAACCAGTAGTATAAGATTAGATCACATAAGAGCTCTAATGTAATATTGTTTTTGTAGTGTGCAATGATTAAAGAGGTAAAATAAACGACCTGTAAAAACAAAACAAATAATCATCATCAACCTTATCAGTGTGAAGAGCTTTATCCCGTTTCCCATACAGATAAATAGCTTTCAAATAGCAAGACGGAGTTGAATAAAAAATATTGATATCCGACATGTTAGCAGAGTGAGTGTTAACGTGGCTGAAACAGACAAATATAGGTTAAAAACATGAAAAGAAAACTATACAGGTACAAAGCTATTTTAATAAAGGCGTTCCACTATGATTTTTTTGATAATAATAAACCCAGGAGGACGGACCATCTGATGGAACATTGTAATAATAAATCCTCTGTCTACCTCCCGGCAAAGCAAGCAAAGACATTTTGATTCGAGGTGTAGGTTAGCCATGAACGAGAGTAAATTAGGGAATAAGCTGGACAAAGAAACCAGCAACAGCGACAGAATTAAAACTTGTCAAACTGGTAATAGGTAATATGACTTACGATGATGACGAGTTACCTGATAATTTTGTCAATATTCATGAACCAGTTGGCAGCGCTTTGGTAAGTGAAGTCTCCTCCGAGGGTGACCAGGATATTGTCATGGTCGTAGTACTTTGCCTGTTTCTCTATCTGGCTTATGAAATCGTTTACCTGCAGAATTTTATTAATATTTAAAATGAAGTCAATATTCTTTTACCTTAGAATTCTAATCTATTCCAACCTGCCAAATGTCATGTTTGTCATCTACTCACAGGAAACCGTACCACGTTTTCGGCCAAGAAAGAAGAGAAAAGAAAGAAGAATAGGATCATAAACTGGCAAGCTGGGAGTTTGAACACGATGAGTCATTTAGGGGAGGCCTATATCCAACAGTGGACCTCTAAGGGCTGATAGATGGATGAATGGATGGAGTTATTTAGCAGTAGACTCAAGCAAGAGGCTGATAGCAAGCCAAGTGCGTTCACTTATACCAGTAATAATAAGACTAAATAATAACAAACCCGTTTCTCGGCATTGTACACTCGGCTATCTGGATCATCAACAATTGGCTCGTCGCTGCAAAGAAAGTCGAAGCAGAAGCCTTCCGGCGCGTTGTACAGGTTGAACAGTGTATGGCTCATTATATCAGACATTTTACCTAGAAAGAATAAGATATCTTCAGGTAGCAACTCCTGGAGAGTAATATTATGTAGAAAACATAATATGAGACACTTCATTCCACTCAAAATTTACGTAAATCGTGTTGAATATCCCAGTAATTTGCCTTTTGCCGTCTAGGAATTATGGATAATAACTGGCCAACAAGCAAACTCGACTGATACGATACCGTCCAAAAGCAATTCACCAATGCGTTGTTAACAAAGTTCTTTTTCGCTGTTTTCTCTGAGCATTTCTTGGTTTTTTCAAAAAGGAAGATGGCAGCTAGTGTAGATGTAGCTATGCAGGCAGGTTATGGACCCTTAAGATACTTCTTATTATTACCTCGACCATTTCCTAGCTGGTTGTAGAATAAATAAAGCCCTTTAAAGATACCTCAATCAACCAAGATGACCTAAAGAAGACAGCGGAAAGCCACTGGATTCAGTAGGCTCAGAACCGGTCGTAATGGCGCCAATTAGGGGAGAATTGTGTATAGCAGTGAATTTGAAATAGTTGACAGATAGAAATACTTACCAAGTACTTCGCTTCCTCTCCACATGAATTCCATACGATCTTCCTCCATCATTGCTTCTCTTTCCTTGTGGTCTACTCTACCTGGTGGTTTGTAATTAGGTACTTTTAGTATTAAAAAATATTGTCCGTATTGTTCACAGGAGTATCTTTAACACTATTAAACCCTTGAGTTTGCTCAGTAGTCAGGAACTATATCATTATATGCCAGTAACATGTGTACTCTTGATAGAGAAGTATGCACTGAGAACTTCCTTCAATCAGTTTGCTTCACCAGACTTACCTATGAACAATCCATCGTATCCCATTTGTGCCATTAACGATGCCTGTTCTCTTGTGTGCCCGTACGTATCTATTTGCCATGCCGCTTTAGGAGTCCCACAAGGACCTAATGTATCGTTGAGCTTCCTGCGAGAAAAAACCGTAATAGGAATTTTCATTACTAAGTTTAAATCTAATAGTTAATAACCCGACCCACTCATAGCTAGTAGCCACACTAGTATTCCCTGTGTCGTGTGTGCCATGGATAGCACACAAATACACACCCTGACCGAGAACCAAAATTCAAACATATCATTTAATTTTCCGCCTCGCTGGGAATTGAACCCAAGACCCTTGGCACCACGGTGCAGCATGGGAATCATTACGCCGCAAGGGTCGTCATATATTCTACTGGACTGTATTGCTTTTTAAGCAAATAAAAGGCGACAAACGTGCAGATGAAACACCAGATTTTTCGAATGGATTTTTCAATTCAAATTCAATTTATCCAATTCTAACCGGAACACGCGTCACTATGTAGTTTTGTACAGTGCCGTACCCTCTGATATTTAAAGGCTGCATCCAATAATTATAGCGCAGCCAGCTCTGCGCTAAAACTGGTGATCAAGAGCAGGTTTAATATTATTTAAAGGCTTCCTATCTTAAGTTGCAAACATACTATAAGCCGCGTCCCATCGGACGCGTCTGACAGCCGCGACTGATAATGTGCACATGACAAAAACATCCAGCGCGCCAGATAGCTCTTGGACGTCCGAACGCCTCAAGGTGCCTCAAGGTCACGTCCGCGACTTACCTCCGATAGTTTGCACAGCTCAGTGTATATTCATTATCTAGATACCTATTACGTCACATCCTTCAGCCGCGTCCGTAAGCCGCGTCCGACAGTTTGTTTTCAGCTTTAATTATGATTTGATGATTGACTTTAATGACTGACAGATGATGTAACGTGCCATAAGAATGGATGCGTAGGAATTTGGCCTGTAGCGGCTGCGAGCACTAAAATCATTCGGTCGCCGTGTAGCGGTCATCAGTCTAACTAACATAAGTTGCAATATACCTATGTATAATTATTATATACCTGAGCAAATACTGTCCGGGCGATTCATTGAAATTGTGAGGTATGTAGGTCGCGTCGATAACGGGGTGGCAGGCAGGTTGGGCGGTGTGTGGGCGGGGGAAGGGAGCAAGCAGGGGAAGGGGTTCAACTGAGCCTTTCAAAGGCCCCACAAAGTGAAGTTCCTAGTATTTTCGAACTTCAAAGAACAAAGTTTACTGCAATCTTATAAAGCTTCCATGAAGTCATGTATAAAAGCTAAATAAAGCTTTGCGTTTGTTTATAAAAGCATTGCTTTTTATATCATGACACTGTCTCTTTATGCTGCTGAGGGATTTTGATAGGCAGAGAGTCTGTCGTAGAGAGAGTCTTGCTTGAGAGTCAGTTCTTTCTGATTTTCTTCTTCTCTCCTTGGCAACATGTCTGAGCCATTAGTGTCACTGATGCCCATGGGCGACGATAGCCACTTACCATCAGGTGGATCGTGGGCTTGTTTTTCAGAGAAGAATGAACATTTCACTATATCTCTCTTTTACCTCAGGCCCCAAGTGAACTGATCTATAATCTGGAGATAGTCGACAGTGGCCTCATCATTCTGCACCCAGCCACCTCCAGCGAACTGCACGCGGCCTTCTTGCACCAGGCCTCGGAAAGTGGCCCTGGTCGTCGCCCGCTGCTCCTTCCACCAGCGCCAGAAGTAACCAGTTTCTGAGAACGTGAACCTAGGAAACGAATCCTTTAGAGGAATGGCTTATATTATTTATGCAACGCTGTGTGCCTTTCAGCTCGAAATTCGATTATATTATCAGGTTTTGGAAATTTATCACAGAAGTTTTGGCCAGCAACACATTGGTCTTGGCATGTTAGACTCTATTTGGAAAATTAACACACAGGGTAGAGCACTATATTTTGTCCCCTCAAATCATGTTACTGACGGTGACCCCAAACCAACACCCAAACTGTTACCTAGTTATATTGTTGGTTGTTAAAGTTAAAAAATGTGGACTTTACTAAATAAATTATAATAACTTTTTAGACACGAGTAAATAACATCTTTTAAAAATATACTCACTTAAAAAAACTTACATTATATTCACACCGATTTCTAGTATTTGTGAGCATGTAGTTGGTCCGTTAGGAAACTGCGATTAATTGACAATAATGTATACTTCGGCCGCTGTATCTTGGCGCGTCTGAACTTCGCGCAGAAGGCTGCGCAGTAACATAATTCGCCAATACTCGATACGCGGTGTATTGTGTCTCAGTCATACGTTGGCATGTTCGTGTTGCCATCTCTGTCTTACATGCGCTACAATTCGCAAAGCCTATGTTCAGACGCGCCAAGATACAGCGGCCGAACTGCAGTTGTGCCGATGGGAACATTTACGGCCGGTCTCAATAATGTACTAACAGATGGAAGACTGTGGATAGGGCTACCATTAGTATGTTATCTGTCATACTTGTCAATTTTTCACTGAAAAATTGACAAGTATGACAGATAACATACTAATGGTAGCCCTATCCACAGTCTTCCATCTGTTAGTACATTATTGAGACCGGCCGTAAATGTTCCCATCGGCACAACTGCAGTTCGGCGGTTTTTCAGACGCAAAAATTGACAAATATGACAGATAACATACTAATGGTAGCCCTATCCACAGTCTTCCATCTGTTAGTACATTATTGAGACCGGCCGTAAATGTTCCCATCGGCACAACTGCAGTTCGGCGGTTTTTCAGACGCAAAAATTGACAAATATGACAGATAACATACTAATGGTAGCCCTATCCACAGTCTTCCATCTGTTAGTACATTATTGAGACCGGCCGTTAGTTGTGCCGTACCGCTAGTTGTGCGTACCTACGTAGTTGGTCCGTTAGGAAACCGCGTTATCCTCTTACTTGTAAATGTTCAAAATCAATGCTAACTCGTAATATCTTGTTCAAAAATGCATTTAGAAAAAAATCTTGAGTTAATCGTATCACTTACTTTCGTCGTGTATCATGCATGAGTTCGGAGAGGACGGAATGATATATGAGTTGGACGTGCGCCGTGCTCACCGCTGTTTTGGCTGGACAATAAAATAAAATGAATTGGTTAAGGCTAGGTATTCCTGCAGAAGCCGCTTTTTGAGTTTTTTTAAAGGATGTGAGACATAAAAAATAGGTTTTTTATTTCTAAAAAAAAAGATATGTATTAGTTAAGGATCTAATTTAGGTAAAGTCGCTTTCGGTTACAAAATTTGATGAACTTCATTAGATAAAAAAATCTCAAAGTTAGCCCTTTTGATTTTATTTTTCAATACTTTTTTTTGGTACTCAAATAAAGAAACTAAATATTTCAAGGTAAATTTGCTGAGTTTGATTTGACTCTAGGATTGTCTTAATTACTATGTTTAAATAAATACTAAATTCGTGAGCGCGGTGGCTCGGCAGGCCCGATCAGTCGTGTGCTTTTGCTTACAGACAACGGGAAATACTTCTGTGGGAATACCTGGCCTGAACAAGACAGCGGACTGCGATCTGCTGGATTCAGAAGGCCGGTCAGAGTGGCGCAAGTTGGGAGAAGCCTATGCTCATCAGTGGACCTCTAAAGGCTGATGGATGGATGGATACTCATACACTACGATTCCCTGTACCGCGGGCGGCATCGGCAACACAGACAAGACGTCACCTCAACAACACCCACTTCGTAGGCATTATCCTTACCATTGGGCCACTTGGTTGTCATTAAGTAATTAATACTTCACACTCACTGCCATAGTAGTATTCGTCAAAGGTCTTCACCCAGCCCGCGTCCATATGTGAGTGTGGTATCAGGTGAACATTCAGGACGCCTTCGCGAGTTGGTGGACATTGCTGGAAGACCAGAACATCTATGAGCGGAGGTGATTTGTGTTTCAATTTTGGTTCAGATTTGTACCTACTAAATAGAACTGTAACAAGATTATTATTGTGTATTATTTCATAAAAATCGAATTTTCTAGACACCCGGCAACGTGTCAAGCCAATTTCAAGCTAACAGAACTGGCGAGCAGCACCGTGTGTAATATTACACGAACCACTTTGAGCTACGTTTGACCCCCTCATAACTCAAAAACTACTCCACATAAACCTGTCAAATTTGGTTTATTTATCGAGACTAGCTAGTTTTCATTAGTTAGCAACCAACAAACCAAATTTTAGAAAAGTAACATAGGTATTACATCAAACTTACAGACTTAACACTTAATTAGACTTAAAACTAATTAAGTCAAACGTAAAGCTTGATTTACATGTTCTTGTGACAAAAATTTTAGGCTTTTCTACACAGAACTTGGCACCCATTTAGATCTCAATTCTTTTTTTTTAATTGGCTTTCATCTCACATTTATGTTTTTTATGAGATTAGTATTTCACACTATTGCGTAATTCCACAGACGAAGTATAAGCTTGCTCAGAACTATAAACACTAGATACTTACTTATAAATTGTGCTTGAATCGCTGTATTAACAAAATCGTTCTACCAAAACACATTATGTATATACTCGTACCTACCTAACGTAAATGTGAATAAAACTTAAGGGCTAATTTAAGACGTTCAAAACTTCCATATTGAAAACACCTAATTATGCACAAATTATTTCTTAACTTACCTTGTATCCGCATTCAATTTTCGCTTTCGTTGTCGCAACATTTTTGACTAAAATAAACATAATTAAAGCTAAAACAATCATGATGGTCCCTTTTATATATGTATATTTTTTAGTTTTAAAATGAATAACATCTAAACAATTTGGTAACAGTTCACACAGTGTAGCTTTTACGTCTGATAATGGTAAAGTTTAATATATTTTTTTTTACTTTCGTAACATAAAATTTTATTCCACAGCTCTTTAAACCTAAATGAAGCTGAAATTTGAAATTGATGGTGAACTGGCTTCGTATATGGCTTCCGAGAACCGAGTGTTTACGTAATCAATATTTTCATAAGGCTCGTTCCACTGATGCTGGGTTTTCAGCGCCTACTAAAATTCCTAGATAATGATTGCATTGCGTTGATTTGAATAAATAAAAGATTTATTAATCAAGTAGTAAAACCTAATACGTTACTTTTAGCCCATCCAACACGTCTGTCTGTATGAGCGCGATAAACTCAGAAACGACTGAACGGATTTTTGTACGGTTTTCACCAATAGATAGTGTGATTCGTGAGGACAGTTTAGGTGTAGTATAATTCACTATGGTTTTATGTAAATTGAACGAAATCCACGCGGGAGAAGCTACGAGCAGAAGCTAGTAAAGAAATAAAATTATTCATATTTGAGGAGGGTCTTTTCAAAACGGGATATGTGCATGTTAACTTATTTTTCAGAAAATAGAAAAAACTGATTGTAGGAAAACCTTTTAGTGCACAGAAAAATAATGTTACTATATAAGAACTGAAGGTAAGGTAAGGTAAGGTAAGAAGACCTCATACTCTGTTTAAAAAAATCATATTTTGGACACAGGTATTAAAGATGACACTAAGAAAGTTAGTACAAAGGCGAGCTTATTTCTAAAAGAAATCTCTTCCAGCCAACCCATTTGTTGTGAGAAAAATAAATGTGGGAGGGATATGGAATGCGTACCTATAGTGGATTTTAATAATAAATATATATAAATACAACATACATACATACATACAAATAAACATACATAAATAAATACATACATACATTATAATTATATTATACATAAATAAAATAAAATACATACTCAGTGTGCAATAGATAAGTAGTATTCCGTGAGCCTTTTCTTGAAGACAAAAGCAGAAGGGCTGTCTCGGATAGAAGTAGTTAGGTAATTTATTCCATAAACGGGTGGCTTTAACCGTAAATGACTTGAAAAAGAAATTGGAATTGGAGTGAGGTAAAACTAAAGACTTGATGTGACAGGAACGTTTATTAGGAACATATCCCGTTTTGAAAGACCGTTTTGAAATGAGGAGGTCATTTGTATTAGGTGTTATGTCATAGTACGTATTAGTTAGACTGCGTAGACGTTGTTACCAGTTTCAGTTTAGAGATTTTGTTCTGTTCAGGAAATTTTTAGTTTGATTTTCTAGTTTTAAGGACCAGAAGGGTAAATATTTACTGAAAAAACAACATGAGTCGCTCAAAACATTAATTTACTAACTGCGTAAGCGTAAATTTAATGTAATTACCTGAAAGTTTAACATATGTGTTCAGTGTACAAGCCCTTACTTTCCTGCGTATAACCACATTGAATTCGTATCAACATTCAACAACAGTTCCATGAAATCCAATATCGGGAATATGTATATTCCCACTGACATATGTATTTGGACTTATGTAGTTAACAACACGTAACACACAACTTAGGTAATATTACATACATCGATGCGCATTACATAGAAGCGCTCATATCCCAGCGGCTTGCGTCAATCCTAAGTGATCGATCGGTAGTCGGATGGGTGACCGCTAGTGGCAAAAATTTCTTGTGCGTTTCCGTGCTTCGGAGGGCACGTAAAGCCGTCAGCCCCGGTTGTTATCGTAAGATAACAGTCGTTAAGTCATGTCGGAGGCCCTCGGGCGACATGAAAATTTCTGACACTTCGGTTGGCCGATAACCCCTCTACCAATCGAGGCGGTACAGCCCTACAAACCGTAAAGCCCAGCTTGAATTACGTAAAATATTTTTCGACGCGTACAGCTATTTTTTACTAATTATTTATTGGTAAATATTATACGTATGGAATGGAGTATTCTGTGTGGTCGGGCCAAAGATTCTGAGATCCTGGGTTCTACGACACAACTGGGCTTGCCTTGTTCTAAAGGCCTAGGTACGTCACCGTTCAGATCCACACTGGAGCAGCGTGGTGGAGTATGCTCTAGGCCTCCTCAAGAGGAGAGACCCGTGCCCAGTAGTGGGCCGTTAATGGATTGAAGCCACATACATAGATAATATATTCAAACCTGGTACCTATCTGATGATAATTGATAAGTGCTCACCGTCGCCCATGGATATCATTAACACCAAAGACATCACTGATGCGTTGCCTGTCAAAAACCAGTGGGTAAATAAAAATTACAGTTGCAAGATTCGAACTCGAGACCTAGCACACAGCACAATAATCGAGGTAAAGCTCTAGGCTCTAGGCTAAACGTGTAAGGTTAAACGTAACTGGTTCAAATTATAGCCAGCGGTTCAATCAATGGCTATGAATTATTGATCATTACGCGACCTTCGGCAATTTGCAATCTTTTCTCTCTGTTCCTTTAAATCTTTAACCAGAGAACTGCTTGGACGAGGCCGTTAGAAATGCTTATTTTGATGAACGACACCTTTCCGTACTTTTAAAAGTACGGAAAAAGGGAACAGTTAACTAACTTTTTCTTTCATCGACAGATTATCTATACATCTTCTATTCTTTACAAATAAATAAAATTGGAGTGTCTGTTTGTAATATTAAAATAACCGCTTTTTCCTAAGTGCATTTGGATGTATAAACGGTACCTTAACAACATTTTTTACAATTTTTGTCTGTCTGTCTGTCTGTCTGTTTGTTCCGGCTAATCTCTGAAATGGCTGGACCGATTTTGACGGGACTTTCACTGGCAGATAGCTGATGTAACTTAGGCTACTTTTATTTTAGAAAAAAAAAATAGTTTGTTAGGCGATACGAAGTTCGCCGGGTCAGCTAGTTTAGTAAATATATTATTTTATTTAGAGCTCATTACGAAAGCTGTTGATAAAACATTAAGGCGCCGTAAATTGAGCGTCTTTTCAAAAGTCTTTTACTTTTACGTTACTAAATACGTTACTTAGTACGTGTCTTTGTCTATACATATGGTAACACTAATTTTAATTCTTGGCTTCAACGTATTAATGGTTTATTACAAAACAGTTGCGGACTGCAAAGCCTTCCTAAAATAATAAATACGAAGTGCCTGTAAAATAAAATATTGAGATACATATTGTGATACATATTGTGACTAGCTTTTACCCGCGTCTTCGCCCGCGGTAGAGTGGTTTCGAAACGAAGTATTATATTTATAGAACCATATTAGTTATTGGATGATGCCCGTAGCTTCGCACGCGTGGATATCGATTTTTTACAAATCCCGCGGGGACCCTGAACTTTTCTGGGATAAAAAGTATCCTATGTGTTAATCCAGGGTGTAGGCTATCTATATTCCAAATTTCAGCCAAATCAGTTAAGTACTTGTGGCGTGATTGAGGGACAAACATCCAAACATCTTTACAAACTTTCACATTTACAATATTAATAAGATTGAAGAAAGAGAGATAGTTGGTGATCCATGGTGAGACCCAAATTTTGTCACATGGTCCCTCATCCCTAGAAGACCACTAACTACTGAGAAACACTGACATAGACCAAGTATTGATCAACACACAATAACTTAAATGTGTATTATGTTGTTGTTAATTCTAATTCATGTGGTGATAAGTGAGTTTTGTTGTCGTTTACCTTCATTGCGTATGACGTGGTATTCCGGTTGTCTAACTTTACCATTTCTATGAAATGCCACTGATTAGTAAGTCATATGTGTTATTGAGACCAATTTAGTTTTTGAAAATAATGTCATCTCAATGCCGAAAATATCTCAAGCTTATACAGGAAAAGGAAGTAGTTTTGATATTGCATTTTGATTTTATTTCATATCCGGATTATCAACAGGTTTTTTCTTTTAGTGCAAAAGTGGCCATTCTAGCCCGTGGGCAACCAAATTCAAACAACTACAACTTGAAGTGAACAGAAGAATTACATTAGGAACTGGGAAATAAAATGTGGATTTTTTTGATAAACCTACCTTTTGATATAACATTGCTTTTAAGCACAGCCACAGTTACATATCTACTGTGATGTACTAGGGTTGCCAGATACCTACAGGCTTATCTTTTCCGGGACAATTCTACGAGACCGTGTGCGAGATCCGGCATTTTTGTTTGGAGTGCACCCGTAACCCTTCAGCGCCTCCTTGCACTTTAATAAATTTCAACGTGGCGCCCCTCTAAAAGAAAGCTCGCCAGCCCCTAGTACCGCTAGTATTGGCGCCCCTTTAACTTCAGCGCCCTTTTATCGATGCTTTCCGAAATTCCCGGCCATCTGGCAACCAGGTAAAGTTTAGTTCAGTTGAGTTCAGTTAAGGCCAATACTTAGAACGCCACCAGTGACGTCTAATTAACTTTGCAAAGTTTGCATGGTCACTTACTTATATTGTACTAGGATTGTGAGAGTACCTACCTGGTCCATTGACAATTATGGGTTGTGAAGGGTATTTTAAATTAAGGCGCGGTATGACTACGATTTAAAAACGTTGATTTCACTCACACAGCCGCATATCTGCGTTAATCTAATGTTACATTTACGTGACGCTGAATAGGGTTCAAAATTGCAGAGCATATTTTTGCTAACAATGTAACTAGATTGCGAATAAACATTTAATTTGAGGGTTTTCCACCGCGCCTTAAAAGTTAAAACTTATTATAACAACAGTTGCGCAACGCTATCACATTACTTACATAAACTATTGCCAATGTCAATCGCAATCAGTAATTTACTATTAATTACTTTAATCAATTCATCAAATCACTTTTTTTTATTCGTAGAAGGTCGGAAACAGCGTGTTGTTTTTATTTTATTATTATTATTGACACTGAAAGTAATAAGGAGGTGATTCTTATTGATACAGGAGAAGCTACGTGACCTTTCAGTCGTTGTTGGTTGATCGACTATTACTCGATAACTTGTTAAGCCAACTTAGTTGTGATAGTATTAAAACTATCACTTTAACATTTCCAAAACTATTAAGCAGGCATGGCGTCCATGGGGACGACATCTTACTATCAGGTGGCTCGTCTATTTGTTTGAATATTATTACAAATGGTTTAATTAAATAAATAATAATAATTATTTTACTTCTAATGAAATGTATATTTTGGAGAATATAAATGTTATTCTTCCTAACTTATCAAAAACCAGACTTGTTGTAACATTATATTCTTAAACTCTAATAATCACTCATTTTTTAATTTATTGTTATATGTATTGTAGGTATGTTGTTTTTGTTGTTCCTATCGCAGGTATATTAAGTAGTTATTGTGTATTATCTAGCCATTATCAATTGTTCGTAACAAAGACGTATCTTTGACTTTGACTTCGATTCTTGTAAAATACATACTAACATTGACCGAGTCTGTCTAGAGAGCTTAGACTTGAATAGTTAAAAATCAATAAAAATATATTTCGGTAGTCTTTCAACCTTAAAATTGTGTTTATATAATGAGCTAGTGATACATGTGAATTGATCTCATTTACAACTATGAAGTTTTAATTGATTATTTATCATTCAAGTTATTTAATTTTATGTTTAAATTTTTTTAATTTCTTTGACTATGTCTACTACGTCAAAGTTGTACCAATTTAAGAGGTCATTAAGCTTGTTACTGCAGACCTGATATATGATAGATAGATCGTCATCCGAAAACAAAACAGTTACATTATTCATGAACATAACACGTAAGTAATTTGTTATATCCGTTAGTTCATTTATATAAAGTAGAAACATAAGTGGACCCAGGACACTTCCTGTTGACACACCAATTTTATCGCCGTGGGTATATTAACCGCGTATGCTACCAGGGGTGAGGGAGCGCTATGTACCAAATGCCTAAATCTGAAGTGTTACGTAATGGGCGAATGTTTCAGGCAGATGAGTCTTTAGATCACAAACAATAGTATAATCTACATTTTTGGATCAGAGACCAGGTCTGTAATAAAAATAATCACCCGATTTAACAATTTCATAAAAAAGCGGCCAAGTGCGAGTCGGACTCGCCCATGAAGGGTTCCGTAGCAGCAAGTAACATAATATAAAAGTTCTTGTAGTTCGTTGTAACTTTGATCAATGTTTTCTTGCGGTTTACGATTTATGACGTATTAAAAAAAAAACTACTTACTAGATCTCATTCAAACCAATTTTCGTTGGAAGTTTGCTTGGTAATGTACATCATATATTTTTTTTAGTTTTATCATTCCCTTATTTTAGAAGTTACAGGGGGGGGGGACACACATTTTGCCATTTTGGAAGTGTCTCTCGCGCAAACTATTCCGTTTAGAAAAAAATGATATTAGAAACCTCAATATCATTTTTGAAGTCCTATCCATGGATACCCCACACGTATGGGTTTGATGAAAAAAACATTTTTGAGTTTCAGTTCTAAGTATGGGGAACCCCCAAAATTTAGTGTTTTTTTTTTCTATTTTTGTGTAAAAATCTTAATGCGGTTCACAGAATACATCTACTTACCAATTTTCAATGGTATAGCTCTTATAGTTTAGGAAAAAAGTAGCTGTGACATACGGATGGACAGACAGACAGACAGACAGACAGACAGACAGACAGACAGACAGACAGACATACAGACAGACAGACAGACAGACAGACAGACAGACAGACAGACAGACAGACAGACAGACAGACAGACAGACAGACAGACAGACATGACGAATCCATAAGGGTTCCGTTTTTTGCCATTCGGCTACGGAACCCTAAAAAGTGTTGCTTTTCATGAAACGATAAACATTGACAGAGTGAATAGCAATGAGGTTCAAAGATATTGCCCAACAAAAATTGTGAAAATTTTATGAAGTATCAAGTAATCATTTTCTGTAAAGAATTTTATTCTTCTACCACCACGTGTAAGTGTTACCGCTCATTTACACGCGCGTGTCGCGGACCGTCTCGTGGCGCGTCCGTAAGCCACGCCCCCTACGCGCGTGTGAACACCGCGCGAGCGCTCGCGCGGGCCCCTTTGGCGCGCGCCTACAAAACCGCTCCCGACGCGAGCCCGCGAGCCACGAGACTTGCCGCGGTCTGGTCCGCGAGCGCCCTGTTCACACGCGCGCGTATGCGCGCGTCTCGCGGATTGTCTCGTGGCTCGCGCGCGCGTGTAAATGGGGTATTACATGTATAAAGCATTTTTTAAGTTGAATTAACTTTACACTTTATGAATAAGTCATATCGATTTAATTCATATATTACCTTCGTGGCTACATTATGTGTAATTGTCACTTTATTGCGCTGTTAGTTCGGTGTGAATAAGGTCCTTGCTAGCAGATACTACAGTAAGCTAGATAAGCAGTATAAATAAATTTTTCAGAAGTAGATAATCTATTCGAGTATATTATTTGCATCGGTCATCATTTTATTATGTGATGACTTTCATTACAGAATAGAGGATTACTAGATGACCGGTGCGAAAATTATGCGACATGTTATGTCATTGTTGATAAAAATACGTTCTTATTAAAGAAATACGGAATTGTTCAATATCGAAGAGCATATTTCTGAAAAGCTTTTACAAAAAAGCAACTATAATCTTACGTTGCCTACAAAAAATACATTTTATAAATATTTGTATAAGACGAAACCTAGCTCTGATTTAGTTAAGGTAACAGTAAAAAATAGTTAAAGTAACTTTCACTAAAGTATATCGAAAGGTGAGAATGTAGGGAAGGTATAAATGTAAGGGTAAGACGGAAAAAATGATAAATATCTCCAAATCTCTAAATAAATCTTGAAAAACTCAGTCTGAGTCAGTCATTATGTCAGAGTACCTAATTATATGATAATTCCAAAAGAGAATTTTAGTCGTATCCCGTATTATCTATAGTTTTGCATTGTAATTGACGGCAAATTCAAATAAACACAGTTTATCTTTTCAATCCATTCAATCTCCCCACTCATAAATCTTTAAAATTTTATGGTAGTTATTACCCATGGGAAGGATTCCCATACTCTCCAAGTTACAACTGGTGCAGTAGGCGCTGTAAGTAGATTTTTGGGTGCTTTTCCACCAGAGATGTGCTATGCAGCTAAGCTACGAAAATGTAATAGGTTATACATTTTCGCAGTGCTGCATAGCACATCTCTGGTGGAAAAGCACCCTTATTTTTTTACTATAATACGAGTACTCACGATATTTATTTTGTATTCCGATATTTCGACCCAGTTGCATGGATCGTGGTCACGGATGAACTGCGGTGGCGCGGAGAAACTTTTGACAGGATGACAGGTGACATTTGACACTAGTACATAAGTCTATCAACTTTCCGTCTAGTTCGTTTTTGCGTTTTGTTGACAATATTACGACACACTACACTCACCACATCTTGCCGCAGCACACTTTGCACTTTCTGATTTTGGGATTTGCATAGACTAACCACTGGATTCCATGTTTGCGCTAATTTAAATCCATCCTCCCTATTAAAGTTTTTGGGGTACATTGGGCAAACAAAACGGTCATTGATATCGCAGCGCATAAAAGAACATATTACAGCGGTCAAGAAGGATGAAAGGAAGAAATCAGCCGTAGCAGAACATCTGCTTGAATCGGGGACTAATCACTGGATTGAGCTACATAGCCCGCAGGTAATCTCCACGGAACGCCATTACATCCCACGGCTAGTACGAGAGGCCATCGAGATTAAAAAACACCCCAAAAACTTTAATAGGGAGGATGGATTTAAATTAGCGCAAACATGGAATCCAGTGGTTAGTCTATGCAAATCCCAAAATCAGAAAGTGCAAAGTGTGCTGCGGCAAGATGTGGTGAGTGTAGTGTGTCGTAATATTGTCAACAAAACGCAAAAACGAACTAGACGGAAAGTTGATAGACTTATGTACTAGTGTCAAATGTCACCTGTCATCCTGTCAAAAGTTTCTCCGCGCCACCGCAGTTCATCCGTGACTACGATCCATGCAACTGGGTCGAAATATCGGAATACAAAATAAATATCGTGAGTACTCGTATTATAGTAAAATGTGTTCAGTCCACGATGAGTTAAGCACCCTTATGCTCTTAACATTCGTTTAATCTGCGCTTTTGGCGCATACTGCGTGACGAATTCGACAATGTCTTAAGACCTTGTTCTAGTTATTTTGTCGTCCGTTATATAGCAGATAAAGTTTTAATTATAACACGTCTCTTTTTAATCTTTTTTTATTCTGGGAAATATTTTATAAGCTACTAGCTAACTCGGCAAACGTTGTTCTTCCAAAAATTTTCTGAATAAGGCCACCCTAATCACTTAGCGGAATGAAATATACTTACTATACAACCTATTCTCATATCTACACAACAAATCATAAAAATGGTTCGTGCCGTTTCAGAATAGTGCGACCACAAAAACCGTGACACGAGATTTTTATATAATTAGGTTAGTATTTTAGGAATAAGAGCTAAGTAGTTACAATCCCAACTAATACGCAGTATTTATTTATTTATTTATTTTATATGTTACACCAACGAGATACACACCAGATACAAATACTTAAGATCATGCAATTATACGATACAAACTAAGTGTCACCTCAGTTATAGGTGTAAACAGCTTTATAACAATCCTTTCGGCAGAATATTCTAAACAAAAATTGCATCCTGCTTGTGATAATATAAATATGATTATAATATTAGTTAGTAAAAATTTAAAAAGTACCTATTACAAAATAAGTGCATTAACTAAACATTTTATTTAGCTGTAAGTGAAAATTTTGTTCTGATTAAAAAAAAATTATAAGTTTAATAATATTAAATAGAAAAATAAAATTAAGTTAATCTGATTACAATTTACATTATTACATTCATTCTTACATTTAATTTAACATTACAATTTCATATTTACTTTAATTTTAAAAATATATAAATTAAATTTAAATTAAAAAATTATAATAATTAAAAAAATCAAGGAGAAAAAATACCATAAATAATATGAATTAAAAAGTTCTATTTTACTTAATCTAGACAAATTGTAAATTTCATTAATACTATTATTAAAATTCAATGTTTTTCATCTTTAGTTAAAAATAAAATTAAAAATTATAAAATTATAATAGAGTTTGCCAAACAATCTTTTTGAATTTATTTTGAGAGTTTGAGAAAACATCGACCAAGGGGAATTTTGAACTATCTTTCAAATGAACATTTTTAGAATCAATAACGTCAAAGACAAGACCAATGAGTTGTGAATGCTAGATGCTATTGTAGTTTCTTAATATCCTATTCAAGGGGGCGTACCGCGTAGTGTTCCAAATTGGATCGTGCTCTTATTTATAAAGGGTTCAAATTTCCTAAACCTCTGTAGATTTATTGGTACGCGGAAGTTAATTTGCGATAAGAGGTAAGGAGAATCAATATGTCCATTTACTAATTTGTACAGGAACATGTTCTCCAGGAATTTACGACGCGAAACGAGAGAGCTTAACTTAAATTGTTTCAAACGATCTTCATAGGTTCTTAAAGATTCAGTCATCTTGTACTTATATGTCAAGTGCCACATGAATCTCTTCTGCACTCTTTCTAGTCGTTTTTTGTAGACTTCGTAGTGTGGGTTCCAGACAACGCTACCGTTGTCGTAGAGATGTTTGTTTGTTTTTAGGGTTTTTGGTTTATTCTATATTGACAATTCATATTATAATGAATTGGTGGGTGGGTGGCAATACCTAACTAAATAAATAATAATAAATAAAAATTGTTGTTACTGTTCCGTGTATTAATTTAAAATATCTGCTTAGGAGTTGCTTTCAACGCTTATTCTCCTCAATGTCAAAGTCCCAAACGTTGGTAGAAGTTAAATGGTGTGAATTCGATTTAATATTTAATCAGCTTCGTGTGTTCAGTGAATTTCGAAAATCCGCTTCAAAGATTAATAATATTTCGAACTTCTTAATTATCGTACTTACACAAAGTGTGTTACTTGCGCCCCAACTCAGAGTAACTAACGGTTACTTAAATCGTTCTTTAGTACAGAATTTGTATTATGATTCTTTACTATGACTCTGAGTTGGGGCGTTAGATACATAAAGTGGGAACCGCAAGGTTAGTAGCAACGCAGTTTCTACATTTACCTTTATATCTAGACTGACGCTAACGGAAAAAATAGGTCTCTTGATAGTTGATTAAATAAATAATACGAGTAAATAACGCTATACACTCATAGCCCCTTCGAGGATATCCTGTGTCGTATTGCAAGGACACAACCAGACCGAGAACAGAGTTTAATCTCATTTCAAATTTTCGTCTCGCTGGGAATCCAACCCGGAACCCTTGACTCGGCGCCGCGGCGCGATGGTAACCATTACGCCAGAAGTCGTCAATGATTAGATGGTGTCTGTCGCCAGTGTCATCTATAGACATGAGCTAACACCATGGAGAACTCTTTTTAACCGTTTAAAGTTTTTTCTTTTTACTGGATGTACCGTTTTTGATGATTCTCATTATATTCGAAAGCTGTTGGTTGTTATGTGATTCCTTAAAAAATTTGAGTAAAATCTGTCGAGTAGTTTTTGAGTTATCCCTAATTTTGTAATCAGTTATTCTTTTAGAAGAATTATCTGGTTTATTTATACACAGTGTCTAAAAGCCTTTAAAGAGAAAAGATTTATAACCCTGTTTGTCAACCGATGTTTTATTTGGTAATTATTGATTCTTGTTGAACTTAGAATTTATTATCACAATTATCAAAGACGAATCAATAAAAATTACATGAAAATCAATGAAACATTGTATTTTTTAAATTTAATTATAATGGTAGGTACTGAAAATGTACAAAAGTAGGTAACTGCTTAAAACTACCTAAAAGTTACATAGTTTATAGATCATACCTACAAGTAATGTAAGTGTTCGAGCTCCTGGCAGTTTCTTTGTTATGAAGAATAAATCGACGTCATGTCATTGATGACTTTTCTGTATTAAGAATTATCTTCACATTTTTCATGTAATGGCGTCTACCACAAATAAATATTATTAATACAAGTTAAAGTAATTTTCTTTGATATAATTAAGTGCCTAAGCACACCCACCTCTTCGTAACATGGTCCTTCGAGCCGGATCTGGATATTATATAATCATAAAGAATTACCGGATTTTGGAGAATTTAAAATCAAGAAGAGGAGTGGAGTCTAAGAGCTAAGCTTCCTTGTTTCAACGCAAATTAAGACGGCTTAGCTCTTAGACTCCACTCCTCTTCTTGATTTTAAATTCTCCAAAATCCGGTAATCCCTTATGATTATATAATATCCAGATCCGGCTCGCTCTAGGACCATGTTGCGAAGAGGTGGGTGTGCTTAGGCACTTAATTATTCCAAATAAATATTATTACAAGTTTAAGTAATTTTCTTTGGAATAATTAAGTGCCTAAGCACACCCACCTCTTCGCAACATGGTCCTAGAGCGAGCCGGATCTGGATATTATATAATCATAAAGGATTACCGGATTTTGGAGAATTTAAAATCAAGAAGAGGAGTGGAGTCTAAGAGCTAAGCCGACTTAATTTGCGTTGAAACAAGGAAGCTGGTTATAGGTTTTACTAATAATAAGCACCCAACACTCATTCAGATATATTTAGTGCTAATCCAAAAATAAATGGTTAGTAGTACAATTGTAATTCTTTAAAGTGAATTAACTTGAAACATAGATAAAGCATGATTTTCATTTAATAAGTACATTCATTAATGAGATTGTTTTTGAAACAATTATACTAATTGTTATTTTGAATGAGTGAAAAGTAAACGTTGTAGTAACGGTGTAAAATCTATAACTAAAATTGTAAAATTCTATTTAATTTCATTAAAATATTTCATTAGGCACTTCATTAAAATATTTCATTAGGCACTTACTTTATTAAGACAGCAAAAAACAAATGTAAAGCATCGTGGACAGTAATTAACAATACCAAAAACAAAGACCCTAAACAAAGTATAAACAAATTAATTGATAATGACGTAACCATAACCAATCCTATGGAAATTGCAACAAAATTTAATAATTTTTTTATCGACATAATTAAAAGATGCCCTATTGACAAGAATAAAATTACATTTAATTTAAATAATACCATACTAAATTCCTTTTTCATGACTCCAACAATCCCACAAGATATATACAAAATAATTCAAGGACTGAAAAACACGAACAGTGTAGGTTTTGACGGCATTGCAACAAAAATAGTTAAAAGATGCGCTTGTGTTATTGCACCCATTCTGTCGCACATATTCAACCTTTGTATAGAACATGGAGCATTCCCAAACATATTAAAAACATCTATAATTAAACCACTGCTTAAAAAAGGAAATATAACAGATATAAATAACTATAGACCAGTAGCACTCCTCTCAGTTTTCTCTAAAATATTTGAAAAAGCAATTTACACGCCCTTGTACAATTTTCTAGAACAAAACAATATCCTTACTCAACAACAATTTGGCTTTAGGAAACACAAATCTATCGATAAAGCAATATTAGAGACTCTCTCGACTATTATACAGAACATGGATAAAAGTATACCTGTTGCTGCTATATATATGGACATCTCAAAGGCATTTGACCACGTAGAACAAAATACGTTGCTCCAAAAAATTTATAACTACGGTATAAGGGGTAACATTTACGACTTGTTAAAATCGTACCTTCAAGATAGGCAGCAACTAACGGTAATAACAAGTATTTGCACTAAGACCAAAAGAGAAATTACCTATGCCTCAAAGTGTAGATATGTTAAGTATGGAGTACCACAAGGGAGTATCCTAGCGCCATTACTATTTTTAATATATATAAACGAGTTACCGAAAATCACAACCCACCAAATGACTTTGTTTGCCGATGACAGTACAGTTCTGTTCACGGGGAACAATGACACAGAATTAGAAACAAACATTAACAACACATTAAAAGACATAATTCAATGGCTGAACAATCACAATTTAAAAATTAATTTAAACAAAACAAAAGTTATGACATTTGAACATAAAAGGAACATATTTTCGACAATTAACATTAATTATTTAGGTACTGACATTGAATCTGTTGACACGATTAAATTCTTAGGTTTATATATAGATAAAAAAATGAATTGGAAAACACACACGGACTACATATGTAAACAATTAAATAAATTATCTTTTCTTCTTCGCAAACTACATAATGTCGTAAACAAGGAAACACTAATGTCGGCTTATCACGGATATATTGCTTCAACGATACGCTATGGCATTATATTTTGGGGTAACTCATCTCAAAGGGAAGAAGTATTAAAGGCACAAAAAAGATGCATCAGGGCTATGTGTAAATTAAAACAAACTGAATCCTGTAAACCGTTCTTCAGAAAGTTAAACATACTAACAGTGCCATGTTTATATATTCTAGAATGTACAACATTCATAAAACGAAATCCTGAGTTATTTCAGTTCCGTGAGGGAGTGCGCCATCGAGACGAACTAAAAATGGTGCCGAGTAAAAAGCGTATACTCCAACAAAGTTTTTTCGGTAAAGCCCCAGTACTATATAATAAACTTCCAAAGGCAATACGCAACACCGAAGACCCCCGTATATTTAAGAAAAATGTAACCGAATATTTAATAAAAAAATGCTATTATCATATAAATGAATTTATAACTGATAGGACATAAAAATAATTTAGCTATATTAATTTGACAATTTCATTTAATTTGACAATTTTATTTAATTTGACAATTTTATTGTATTTTATCTCTCTTAGAATATAATTATTGTCTGTACCGTTTCGCAATGTTTTGTACTAACATTTAATTTATTGCAAATTTTTGCTAACCTGACTTTGCACGCCTAGTAGGCGAGGATAGGAGATCTGGAATACCATATAAGAACTATGTAAAAATAACCTTATCCTGCAAATAAAGAATTTGATTGATTGATTGATTGATTGATTGATTAATTAACGTATTATATGTATGATTATTTCCTAAGAAATGTTGTGAATATTACTTAACTTGTTTATTGTTTAATTACATATTTTTACAATAGTGTATGCATTCCAGGTTGTCTTCCCTCGTCTTCCCAATGGCCACTAAAGAGAAGGAGTTAATTAAAAAACGAGCAAGTTTTAAAGGCCGGCTGACTGTATTTTCCTAGTACATTGATGCACTTGGTGCGGAAACCTTGAGTGATCAGGATGCCGCGGAATTACACTTGCGTGTTGGTAAGATGGAGTCGTTGTACGACCAATGTGATGAGGTGCAGTTACTATTGGAATGTTCTGTGGAAGACGCCAGTCCACAGTATATCGAACGTTCAGAATTTGAGGCATTATACTATAAGTCACTAGCTAAAGCTCAAAACTTGTTATTAATATATAATGGTAATGTAGATAAGTCTGTAAATGACGATAAGATCTCGCATGGAGGTAATCATAAGCTCGTTAAGTTACCTACAATTAATTTACCCAAATTCAGCGGATCATATCACAATTACCTTGAGTTTAGAGACAGCTTTGTGAGCCTCATTCATTCGAATAATGATATCGATGATATCAATAAATTCCATTATTTACGTGCGTGTCTGGAAGGAGCTGCTGCGGTGGTAATCCAATCAGTTGAGTTCTCTGCTAAAAACTACGCTGTCGCGTGGGAACTTTTGTGCGACAGGTACGATAATAAGCGTCTACTCATACAGAATCATGTGTCTGCTATATTTAATATGGAAACAGTTACAAAAGAATCATCTCTTACTTTAAAACGTTTAATGGACAATGTGACTAAGAATTTGCGAGCACTAGAGTCTTTAGGTGAACCTGTCTCAAATTGGGATACGTTGTTAGTCTATATTGTAAGTCATAAGTTAGATCCAAAAACCTATCGTGAATGGGAGCAGTATAAGAGTCGAATAGATAAATATACTTCCATAACGTTTAGTAATTTTATGCAGTTTATCCGTAATCACGCGGACTTACTTGAAACATTGGAAACATCTCGTAATATAGATACAACATACAGGTCTAGTTCTAAGATAGTAAAATCTATGATCACAACTCCCCGTTCGAGTACAAACTCACCTAATAAGTATTGTTTAAAATGTAATGGTGATCATAGATTAATTAATTGTCCGCAGTTCCTGGCACTAAGTAACGATGCTCGATTAAAATTACTGCCAGCATATTAGATTTGTTTTAACTGTTTTCAAGGCGGTCACTTCGCTAACCACTGCAAAAAGCTTGGGTGTAAATTATGTAAACGAAAGCACAACACCCTTATTCATGTAGCTAGGCCTAGCCAGACAGAAAACATTCAGAATGGACGTTCGAGCAGTGGTGTATGTGATATTGAGTCTTCGTCTTCACTTCCTAGGCAAGACTCAAATAATGTCGCTTTGTCGGCAAACTTATCACCTTCACATTATATTAAGCAAAGTGAAGTGTTGTTGTCAACTGCTTTAGTAAAATTGTATGACAACAATAATCGCGAACATATTGTTCGCGCAGTACTCGATAGTGGGAGTATATCATGTCTTATTACTGAACGGCTATGCCAACGGTTAAATTTGGTTACCAGACAGATAGATAAGTCAATTTTAGGTATAAATAACGTGGTTTCCCACGTAGGTAAGACGTGTCGTGTCAACATGAAATCCCTTGATGATGGATTTTCTACTGACCTTCATTGTTTCGTTTTACCATTAATTACCAATAATGTACCGTGTCGTGAAATTGGTTTATCTCATCTTAATATTCCATCTGATATTTGCTTAGCTGATCCTACATTTCATAAGCCTGGTGATGTTGATATTTTAATAGGCGCCGATCTCTTTTGGGATCTGTTAGGATCACAAATAATTAAGCTAGGTAAAGGTACTCCTGTACTTTGTAAAACTAAACTAGGGTGGATAATATCTGGACCGGTCGTAAGCAATCATATTGCATTATTATCTAACGGCATTAAATCTAATTTAGCTAAGATTCGTTCTGATGAAGACAATGATATTAAGTAATATTATTCGTAAAGATTTAACATATCAACTTGCATCAGCTAAGATGCCATTGAGGAAATGGAAATCAAAGGCACCTCAAGTTGTGCATGAATCCTTTCAAACATCAATTAATTTAAATATTGGATTTCAGGAGTCCAGCAAGCTCTTAGGTCTTGGCTGGCGTGCAGATTCGGACGAATTCTGCTTTCCAATTAGTGATGTTATTCTTCAAGGCAACAAACACAAAGCGTGAACGATTTTATTGATTTCTTTCGTTTCTCTAATTATTTACGATTGATTCGTTCTATAGCTTATGTTATTTATGATTTTTATTAGGGTTTGTAGTAAGCATCCTATGATTATACAGTCCAATCATCTATTTTATAAAATTAATTTTTGATTATGAACATAAAATACTTATGCATGCTGGTCCACAATTGTTGTTGGCTTCAATAAGAGGATCTTTTTGGCCCATAGGAGGTCGTTATTTGGCCAGAGCTACGTACCACAATTAGTGTGTGCGATGAAGACGTATGTCAGGTAAAATCGTAACTCCATTGATGGGGAACTTACCGCAGCAGCGTCTTCTTTCAGGTAGTCATATTTATGAAACAGTTGGAGTTAATTACGCGGGTCTGATTATGTGTGCCAGTCGTCAAGGTCGCGGTTGTAGATTAATTAAAGGTTATATAGCGATTTTTGTCTGCTTTGCAACCAAAGCCATTCATTTGAAGCTTGTAGGTGACTTGACGAGCAACAATTACTTACTTGCTTTACGGCGATTTATCTCTTGTAGAGGCAAACCTAAACACATATATTCCGACAACTGCACTTCATTTGTTGGTGCGTACAATGACTTATCAAAATTTCTCAAATCAAAGGGTCATTCTTTATGCAATGATCTGGCCAAAGACAACATTAATTTCATACCAGTTTATTCTCGCTTTTTGGCGATCTTTGGGAAGCCGGGGTGAATCAACTAAATTTCACTTGCAACGAGTGTTGGGAAATTGTAATTTATGTAACATTTGAAGAGCTCTATACCACACTCACGCAAATCGAAGCCATCCTGAATTACAGACCGTTATCTTCACTTTCATCAGATCCAGCAGATTATTTACCATTAATGCCAGGACATTTTAACCGGCCGACCACTTATATCTTTACCTCAGCCTACTGTCTACTACTCGTCTGAAAGGGTATCAACGTATTGAGCAATTGTGTCAATACTTTTGGGCCAGATGGAGCAAAGAGTACGTTGCTGAACTACATCAGAGAAGCAAATGGCGTTCCTGTAAGGACGGCCTGAAAATGGATTCGTTGGTGGTGGTAAAAGAAGATGGTCTCCCACCCCTTAAGTGGCGATTAGGCCGTGTTGTTGCTGTCCATCCTGGAACTCATGGCACTGTCCGTGTTGCTGATATCAAGATGGCTGCTGGAACGATTCGGAGATCTTTTAATAAGATATGCCCGTTGATCCCTTCTTAATATTCTGGTTGAAAGTCCAGCTTTCAACGCCCGGGGGTATGTTCGAGCTCCTGGCAGTTTCTTTGTTATGAAGAATAAATCGACGTCATGTCATTGATGACTTTTCTGTATTAAGAATTATCTTCACATTTTTCATGTAATGGCGTCTACCACAAATAAATATTATTAATACAAGTTAAAGTAATTTTCTTTGATATAATTAAGTGCCTAAGCACACCCACCTCTTCGCAACAGTAAGTGTATAATAATGATTAAAATTAATGTATTTTTAAACGATACTTATACTACGATTATTCATTATTTTACACTTTATTTAATTATCCCAAATCATAGCGCTCCAGGAATAACTCAAAAGAACTCAAAAGACTCAAAAAAAGCTCTTTCCACTTTACATATAGGTAGGTAAAAGAATCATTCAGAGCACGAGACCTGTGAGTATCTGGTTGTATCTGACCGTACTTGGTTGTTAATTGGATATTCAAGCTACTAAGCCTCACCTACTTACATTGTTTTCATAGCAGGTCTTTATCCAGCCTTATGCTGGCCTTCTTTGGTCAGTGGATTCTACAGAGTTCAGTATACGACTGAAAAAAAATGGTATTATAGTTCTGTGATACATCCGTCACAGATAATCGCAAGACGGAAGTGCAAGCGTGTGAGTATTTTTGTTAAATAATAAACTATCTTAAGACAAAAATATAAATTTTAACTAAATTATACAAAAATATAATAAGAATGAACTTATGAAAAGGGCAATAAATCACTGCAACTCTACAGTTTTATGATTTTAACACGTATAAAGGGCGGCTAGATCACGATAACAAAGAACACGTACGACAAATTTGATCATTTTAGGCTTAGCCGAGCAGAAAATTCAAGGTGCAGGTTCGTTGACCTTTATGTATGTCAAACATGTTATACGAGGAACTACTTTGAAGATAAAAATGTGAAGGGTACCACACAGAGAGAAGCTACCGTTATTATTGGTGAGGAGGATGGCTAGGATTTTAGAATAGGATAACAAAACTTGGATCAAGATCCTTCGAAAAACATAATATCAAAATCACTATATTTATACCTATAATATTTGAGGTATTCGCTTCATGGATCCAATCATCAGAACTAAGAGAAATAAGGGATTATACTTCCTGATTGCCCATTATTTATCTTTAAAAATAAATAAAACTGGAGTGTCTGTTTGTAATATTAAAATAACCGCTTTTTACTAAGTGCATTTGGATGTATACACAGTAAATGTACTAAAAGAACATTATTTTACAATTTTTGTCTGTCTGTCTGTTTGTTTCGGCTAATCTCTGAAATAACTGGACCAATAAAATTTTGACCGGAATTTCACTGGCAGATTGCTGATGTAACAAGGATTAACTTAGGCTACTTTTATTTTGGAAAAAAAAAATAGTTTTAGAAAAAAGAACAATAACTTTTTGTTAAATACCACGCGGACGAAGTCACGGGTAACAGCTAGAGTATCAAATAAAAAAAAAGAATTATCCAAATCGGTTGACAAATGCTTCGATCACTAAGGTCAGTTAATGATCGTGAGAATTAAGTGTTCAATACAAATAAGATTGTATTTAGCTGTATAAGGTTTCAACGTGCACCTTGACGCTGATTTTCAGTTCGGCCTACACGTTAAGAAGTCAGAGCGATTAGTTGGATGTGATATTAAATTGTACTATCATTACGTATTATTCTTTATCCTTGATTATATGTTGTAGCAAATATTTATGAAGTATGATAGGTATGATTATGATTAATAATCTACATAGACACTTTCACGCCTTCGTCAATAAAAAATCTCGTGATCCTAAATCCAGAGCGATAAGTGGCAAATAGGTAGGTGAAGGCAAAACCTCTTGGCAAAGGTTGATCTTCCGCCAGGCGAGGTGTGTTGCCTGGGAGGCGGCCGAGCCTCGACTCACTCGACTGATGTTGGCGGAGGCGGAAAACTTCGATAGCGTGATTCAGGTTGGCGTGACGTCATCGTGTGACGCGTGTGCGCTGTCGCCACACCTCAAACTCTTTTTTTTAGGGTTTCATGCATGTGCACGTAACAGCCTGTCCAGATGAGGCGTTTTACGCGCGAGCGGACTCGCGCGCTTCTCTTTTGTGTTGCGTCCAGATGTCGCGTTTTACGCGCGTACCTACGCGCCAGTTTTTTGGAAGGGACTAGTTATAAACATGAAGGTAGACAAAGCAGTTGTATTGTGGCTTGCATACCGTCGATGGAAACGTCGTAAACAAAGACAAAATCGACAATTTAACGTGGCATCCAACTCTACATGACAGAATGACGCTTAGCATGTTTATAACATTATACCCAAAGCTCAGAGAACACAGTGAAAAGTTTTTGTTTTTTGGATGTCAATAATATCTTTGGATTATTATACAAGAAGTCTTCTCAGTTCCTACGAATTATCTGGAGATTCCATATCCCATATGCCTACTCTTTTTTCAGCTTCGTCGATAAAAAGTTCACTATCAAAATTATCACGCTCCATTTTGAACGAAATTCGACCAGTCGCCGCTGCGGATACGCGCGTAGTACTGGACGGAGCAATGGCACTCGAGTATCTCAACTCGCACGTCGCTCGCGCGCTTTACGCGCGAGTCGAGAGTCCGGTGTGTTGCACGCGTTTTACGCGCGAGTGAGGAAACGCGTGAGAGCATCTGGACGGGATGTATGTAGCTCTAGTATCTCGGTTACGCGCGTGTGACTACGCGCGAGTCCGCTCGCGCGTAAAACGCCTCATCTGGACAGGCTCTAAGGTGTCTGTGATTTTAAGTTTACGGAGGAGAAATTCAGAAATCTTTATTGTAGGTATGTTATAAATAAGTTTAATAATGTAAACAAAACGTTCATCCCCCGTATTCAAGAACAATACTTGTTTAAGTAAAGAAGCAATACTATGCGAAGTAAGGCATTTCTCAGTGCGTTCGTCATGGCAACCCTTCTGTTTCACAGTCGAACCTTAAGTATCACTTGGCTGTGCGGACGCACAGGCTGTATACAGCCCTCTTATTGGTCCATTTGATGCGGCTAACTTCACTCTAGTCATATGACATAAGCAAAAGACAAAGATAACAATACAAACAATCGATCCTTTCTTTCTATTTTGATAGAAGTCAAACCAACACTATGCGTTCGGTAAAGTAGCTCGGCAGCTACTTTATCGATTTTGACAAACGCACAGCGAAGGACTTCAATCAAGTATTGTTTACGAAATGATTTTAATGCCACTATGCACTCGCAAACACTGTGAGACCTCACAGTGTTGTTCTTGAATACGGGGGTTACCCCCGTATTCAAGAACAATACTTGTTTAAATAAAGAAGCAATACTATGCGAAGTAAGGCATTTCTCAGTGCGTTCGTCATGACAACCCTTCTGTTTCACAGTCGACCCTTAAGTATCACTTGGCTGTGCGGACACACAGGCTGTATACAGCCCTCTTATTGGTCCATTTGATGCGGCTAACTTCACTCTAGTCATATGACATAAGCAAAAGACAAAGATAACAATACAAACAATCGATCCTTTCTTTCTATTTTGATAGAAGTCAAACCAACACTATGCGTTCGGTAAAGTAGCTCGGCAGCTACTTTATCGATTTTGACAAACGCACAGCGAAGGACTTCAATCAAGTATTGTTTACGAAATGATTTTATTGCCACTATGCACTCGCAAGCACTGTGAGTCTTCACAGTGTTGTTCTTGAATACGGGGGTTAGTGTCAATGTTAAGTATAACCATTTGACAAGACAATTAGGGCCGAATTGTGACCGCGTATCGTGACACTCAGTAGTTTATTTTAATAATAAGATACATTTTGAATTAATAGTTTTAGATAAGCGCACTCAGTACTAAAAGCGGTCATAGCCAGCGGCTAGCGTCAATCGTAAGTGGTCGATCGGAAAATTATATCCAATTTATAGATCTTTCTATCGACCGCCACCGAAGGTCTGAAAACAGTAATTAAAATCATAATAACTTTATCATAATAACGTAGTTTTAGCTAATTGGCGTAAAAACTGGACGAAAATAGGACGCATGGACAAAAACTGGTGCGCTACGGATGGCAGACGGCAGACGAGGTCACAGTGGACGAAGTCGGACCGTCGTGGATTGGTATCTAGTAAATAAATCGCTAGCCGTTGTATGTCTTTTTAATTTTTTCTTATTATCAAACATCCGAACAAAAATAATGCTCCTAAATCAAGCTTAACGTTACATTTTCGTCATCGCGACGTAGTATACCTATAATATTTGTCAACCGATTATTTTTGTTAGGTTAGGTTAGGTTCCATCCATAAATTACGTCACACGTTAGGGGGGAGGGGGGGTGGGGGGTCGATGAAGTGTGACATTGTGTGACAAGGGGTAGGAGGGGTCCTAAACTTCGTGACGTCACATTTCAAAGGATTTCTAAGGAGTATTAATGTTATCAAATAAAATATTGGAAACTTATTCTGCATTAAATACACATGGGAAAAGCTTTTGAATAGGACTCGTATAATGTTATAAATACTGTCCCTAATCTCGCCGTTTGGTGGTAGGGCCCCTCGGAGGGATTATACTGGGAATATTGATTTTAATAGTTCAATAAGTACCATTATTACTATTATTATTTCTCCGTGGGGTCCACCTGAATAGTTACCATCATCTTGCTTTATTCAGCCGCCGAATGACTCATCGACGGCGACGACAGCCATTTACCATCAGTAGCTCGAGCACGAATATTTGCGAGAAAGTATTCGTATGGTTAACGTAAGCAATTTGTCAAATTTGTATGGCATTTTAGTACCATTTACGTACGATAGGGGCGCTTTTGAAAAAATGCCATACAAATTGCTTACGTTAACCATACGAATACTTTCTCGCAAATATTCGTGCTCGAGCTACAGGTGGATCGTCAGCACGTTTGTCGACAATTTCCATAAAAAAAAATTGGTAAAAGATTCCAATGCACATTTTCATCATAATTCAGAGATCTTACAATTGAATCGTTTGAAATCGACTAGGAAGTGATCTATTGCAATAAATGATGGTAAAAACTAAAAAGTTATCTGTGGAAATAAATCTGAATGTTGACAGTAAATAATGTGTTTCCGGTATTAAGTCGACAGAATTAGTGATAGTTCAATTAGAGATTCACTACCGCACTGACGCCCCAACTCAGAGTCACTAACGGTTACTTTAATCGCTCCTTACTAAAGAATCACCATACAAATTCTGTGCTAAGGAGCGATTTAAGTAACCGTTAGTGACTCTGAGTTGGGGCGTGAGAGTCAATTAACGGTTACTTAACTCGATTCTTAGTACATAATTTTTATTGTGTATCTATTGTGATTCTGTACGAAGGAGCGATTTAAGTGAGTGCGGCCGTTAGACCTGTGAAGTAGTTTAGGAGTCCATCGCGGACAAATTACGTGACACGTAATTTATATAATTAAGATGTATAATTATTATAATTACTAAATTCGCTATCTGTCACTTCCTAGTCTACTCTGGTAAACTTGGCCACTGACAATGAAGCAATAGCGTCAGTTCCGTTCTGTTATGTTTACGGTGTACCTATATCTACAGGGTGTACCTAAATCTACAGGGTGTACCTACATCTACATTGAGTACCTATATCAAGAAAGACGGAAACAAAAACTACTCGTCAGATCTCGCTCTAAATGGGACCACATGACAAGCACCAGCTTTCGTATATAAAAAGAATCATCAAAATAGGTACACACAGTAAAAAGTTATGAGGTACATAAAAAATACACTCCAATTGAGAACATCATCCTTTTTTATAAGTTGGTCACAAATCAGCAAATTCTAAAAGAATCAATCTAAATAAATGACGAAAAGTCTGTGCTACAGCAAGGCCTTCGAAACGGTTCAGACTCGGCTTATGTAGTTCGAGACGATACCGATTTACAGTCTGGCCTGTGTGGAAATCGGTCTTCTCGGTCTTCGGTCTGCTCCGTATAATTGACCGTGTGGCGCAATGGTTACCATGCCGGATCGCCCCACCGAGGGTCTTGGGTTCGATTCCCAGCAAGGCGGAAATTTGAATGATGAGTTTGAATTTCTATTCTCGGTCTGGGTGTGAGTGTTCTTGTCTCTTTGTGTTGTCTATGGCACCCACGACACAGGGAATCCTAGTGTGGGGCTTTGAGTGTGAAGCTTTATTAATCTATACTTCTATACTTCTATACTAATATATAAAGAGGAAAGATTTGATTTTTTGTTTGCATTGAATAGGCTCCGAAACTACTGAACCGATTTGAAAATTTCTTTCACTGTTGGGAAGCTACACTATCCCCGAGTAACATAGGCTATATTATATTTTCAAAAAAAATTAGGGATACTTATTAAAACTCCAATAATGTAACCTAAGGTGTTAAAAAATAAGAAAACCGAAGCAAAGCGAGGGTGGTTACTCGTTATTTATAATTAGGAATCAGATCATCACTAGGTTCTCTTTGAACCATTTGAGGTTAAAACCCTATGGTACAAATAGTAATGCTACTGTGACTTTCCCCTAGCTGACCTTTTTTAACCAACATAAAAAAGGAGGAGAAGGGGGTTCTCAATTCGGTTCGGTTTTTTTATTCGTTACGCAGTTCGGAACTCCGTAATTTATAAACAGAGTTGGGATTATTTTTTTATTGAAAGGGGATACTTTTTTTTTTAAACGCTAACACACTCACACCCCCGCAGTAGGTTATTACCTGTGTCGCGGGTGGCATGGACGACACATATAACACATCACAATCACACCCATGACCCGAGCACAAATATTTATCTGTCACATAAATATCTGCCCCGGCCGGGAATCGAACCCGGGACCCCTCGCTTCGCAGGCAGGGTCGCTACCAACTAGGCTACAGGGTCGATCGACTAGGCTACAGGGTCGACTTCCAGATTGGCCCCATTTTTATTAAGTTCTGATGATGCTATTCATAAGAAATTGAGGGAAATCCGTAAATATTATAGGAAAAAAATATTTAGGGTTTTGAAGAATGTTTCCTGGAAGTGTTTTTTTTTTTGGTAAAATTTAGATTATCGAAAATAAACTGTGTAACTCATGTTATACATATTTGACGATCCTGTAACTTAGTTGGTAGCGACTCTACCTGCGAAGCGAGGGGTTCGATTCCCGGTCAGGGCAGATATTTATGTGACAGATAAATATTTGTAACCGGGTCATGGGTGTTATTGTGATGTTATTAAGTTAGTATTAGTCTACTTTGCAACAATCCAAAGTACTTTGCGACTAATCATCGTAGAGTCAACTTACCCTGATGATGCTCCGTTTCAGGGTGAAACACGTTTTGGTGCTGGTATGTATGTTGGTATATACTTTTAATTATTGTAGTGCATGTATCCGTTTTGGGAAAGAGGGAGGTGCCACGCATATCTTACGGCCGGTCTCAATAATGTACTAACAGATGGAAGACTGTGGATAGGGCTACCATTAGTGTGTTATCTGTCATACTTGTCAATTTTTGCGTCTGAAAAATTGACAAGTACGAGTATGACAGATAACATACTAATGGTAGCCCTATCCACAGTCTTCCATCTGTTAGTACATTATTGAGACCGGCCGTTAATGTATATACAATCATAGGTAGGTACATGTTAACCGCGGATTGTTGCAAAGTAGACTAATACTAACTTAATAAAAAATAGATTTCTGCAAAGTAACGCCTGATACTATTAACTATAGCAAAATAATGCTTATTTGCCAATAACTACTAAACTCCCTAGGACTGAAAAACTTGGGACGTCGAATTTGTCAACGAGTTTGTGTATTTTGGAGCGGTTTTGTCAATTCAAGTAGGATATGAGACATGTGGCATGTGTTATATGTAACACATAATATGTGTCGTCCATGCCACCCGCGAAGCAAAATTGCAAAATTTCAGCTAATTTAGCCGAGAACCAATTCCCATAAGGATTTTGCGGGGTCCTGCCGCCCATGGATATTAGCAACACCGAGGGCGTCAATGTTAAGATGTTTCTATTGGAGAATGTAAGAAACAATAAACAGACGGGCTTTCCTCTTGGCACGCAATGCCGTCAATGATGGACGTCATGATACTCACGACTGGTGGTTTTCCATCTAGCTTACCAAATTAAACAATCAAATCTTTTGTCCACATGAAATTATAGACTCAATATAGAGACTTCCTATCAGGAAGCCGGAAGGCGCGTCGTTTGTCCGCCGAAAACAAACATGGCGGCCGGTGAAAATTGGCGCGTAAGACAGTAAATCACGTAATACACTTTGTAAGGACGGAGGTCATGATAGAATGGTAAATCTAAATGCCTGGTTACGTTTAGTTACGTTCAATGATATAACTTTATGCAGTAATTTAAAAAGCAAGGTTAGAATGAACGATCGTTCAGTCGAAGTAGGCGCGGCGAACGCTGCGTTTGCCTGTGTATTAAAAAAAAATAACAAGTAAATTTACGCGATAAATCGTTTAGTACTTGTGCTAACTGTGTTATTTAGATCGGTTTAGAAAACGAACCCTTGAAATAACACTAAGTGTTGTGCTATTTTTTATGTTTTGTGACGTTCCAGTTTTTTCATATTTTTGAAAAAAGGCTGGTAGGTTAATTTCATTATTTTCTGTTAACACTATTTATTATTTTATTATGCAACCGTTTTATTTTTGTAGTATTTTTTTAGTGGTCTATGCAGGCATTTTACTTATATTTTTCAGGCTACTTACATATTTATTATTATAAATTTATAAGCATTTTCTTCTCGACATAATACGAAAATCTACCACTTTTACAAAACTTTTTAAATCTAATTTAGAAGAAAAAGGAATTAAAGATAAAAAAAATAAAAGATTATCAAAATTCCCGCTAAGCACAGTCCGCAGTCCGCAATTGGCGTATAATGCGTTACAATCATTACCTTATTCAGTTACGACAAAAAATAAATAATAGTTTAAAAAAACTAAAAAACACGCTTTTATAAAAAATCCAACTAAAAAAATAGAAAATAAATTTGAATTAAAAATGTACTTTATAAAAAAAGCGTGGGGTGCATGGTGTCAATGAGTAGAAGGGATAATATCTTGAAAAGCATTTTTTTAAACTATTATTTATTTTTCATTTTATAATTTGATTTTTTGAAATTATTTTTTACTTTCTTTCTTTTTTTCTTTAAATATTGAATTGTCATCGGTCCACAATAAGTCCACGAAGTTTGAAAGAAATCTGACCGTTTGAAGTGGGTCAAAATCAAATTCAAAGAAAAGTTATAAACAAACATACAGGTTAAGCTAATATAAAGCGTGTAAAAACACATGATTTTTAATACGTTATACCTATTACTTATATCTATTAGATATTTATAGTAAAAATTGTATTGCCTTTAACATTTTTTTTAGCCAGCAAACAATGAAGGTGCAGAAAAAATGTCATAAGTAAGTATATGCCAGTAATGTCATAAAAAAGATGTATACACGTATGTCTATCATGAAAGATATTTGAGAAAGCCAATATCGAGGTACATATTTATAAACACAATAAATCTATAATATTGTTTTTTGACTGCTTGCTGTGCATTTGTAATCTTAGAAACGGCTTAAACAATTTTGCTGCGGTTTTCAATTTCAAATCTCATGTAGAGCCAAGCCACTGATTCTATATTTCTTAACGTTACAAACCCAAAATCTGGGGTAAAAAATAAAGCTTGGTTGTTTTTTGACCTTTGCACAGAAATACATAAACTCATGGTTGGAAATTAATTCCTATGTTTCATACAATATAATATGAAACGTGTTGTTTCGTGGTTTGAATGTTGATATCTCGCGCGGGTAACTTGAGCGGGGAACTTGAGCGGGGAACTTGAACTTCGAACATTTGCTGCTCTAGATACGTTTAAAAAGATGTCCAGCATCATTGAAGTATCATTACTAGCATATAGAACCGACACCGCGAACACAATATATGTCCCAATGAATTGGCGCTGATCGGCTTCAATTTTCAATGGATTCGTTCGATTTTGAAAGGAGAACGGGGGCTCAATTTTGAAAATAGAACCTACCGGCGGGACACACATTTTGTTCGAGATGTCTGTTCTGTATGACATTATACTTCAATGTCCAGCATAGCGAGTTAAATTGTTTTATGTTTATACATATTATAATTATACCCGTCACCCTGATTTCCTCGGTAACTTATTTATGGGTAAAATTATTGAAATCCGGATGAAATTCAGTGCTACAGTTTTAGAGATAATCGCTTCAGACGGACAGACATTGACTGTTTAACAAACTTACAAAAGGAAGGTTCTCAATCTTTATTTTTTGTTGATCGGAACGGAGGCGGTATATGCGTTTGGGGTTAGAGGTTGTTTGTTTGTTTGTTTGTATGTCTGTTACTGTTTTTTATGAAAACTACTGGGCTAATTTATTTCACTGTGGTTTTTTGCATTCAAAAGATATAATTATAGAGCAGGTTCATAGATATATGTTTTATGGCGGTAGACCACCAGGGGGTCTTATTCTTTTCTTTTGTTTACATCCGGCGATTTGGAAAAATCTTGGTTATTAAAAAAAAACTTCCAGATTTGCTCCATTTTTATCAAAATTCAGTTCTGATTAAGGGATCCATGAATTCTTCATGGAATTTATTAATATTATTGGTATATATAATATATAACATACTCTGACCGGGCAAACGTTGTTCTGCCAAACATTTTTTAGGGGTAGGGGGATGAAAAATAGTTGTTTTCAGTTTCTCAACCCTAGCCGATATGCACGCAAAGATTCAATTCAAAGAAAGTTCAACTTCTAACACCGTGACACGAGAATTTTATATATTAGATTAAGGCAATTTTATTGGTAGGGTTTTTGTAAAGTCATGGTTATCAGTCTCATAGAGACACGTTTAAAAGTCAAAGCTGATTTGCTGATCATATTTAACTACAAAGTAATAAAAAAATGAACCAAAAAATATAGCACACCTGACATACCAGACACGAAGCAGAATATAATAACAGTCTAGTATAATATATTCGCTTTAGTAATAATAGGTACCTAGTAGGTACTAGTTTAAATAACTTCCGCTTTGCGAAAATACAAGGGCGCTTCGCCCGCGCAGTAGGCCAATAGTAGGCAATAAATCATGCCAAACATTTATGTAATTAGTAAGAATATGCAAACAATAGATACAAATAGGTACCTATAATGAATTGCAAAATTTCATAAAGATACGACAACTAGATGCAGGTGAATTAGATTTTTAATCGACTTCAAAAAAAGGTGGAGGTTCTCAGAACTTTCAACTGGGTGAACCGATTTGATGATTCTTTTTAATCTAAAAACTGGTGCTTGTCATGTGGTCTCACTTAAATTTGAACTAGATCTGACGAGTAGTTTTTGAGTTATTTTAAAGTCGGTTATTTTTTAACCGACTTCAAAAAAAGGAGGAGGTTCTCAATTCGACTGTATTTTTTTTATGTTTGTTACCTCAGAACTTTGGACCGGGCGAACCGATTTTGATGATTCTTTTTTTAATCGATAGCTGGTGGCTGTCATGTGGTCCCATATAAATTTTATTGAGATCTGACAATGGCATCCATGATAAAACCATATGTAAGTCTTAAATTTATATTAAGTAAGAGCGACAAATGGACGAATAACTCAATATCACGCCAACCGATTTCGATGATTCTTTTTTTAATCGAAAACAGGTGCTTGTCACGTAATCCCACATAAATTTGAACGAGATCTGACAAGTGGTTTTTGAGTAACTTTGAAGTCGGTTATTTTTTGTTAGTAAAATTTAGATTATTTCTTAAAATTCAGATTATATTACATGGGTAATACAGATCATATGTAATTACAGGTTAAGCCACATACATTTAGATGCATGTGTTTCACACACAAGCTTATTATAAGCGTGTATAAAATAAAAGCTTGTAACATGTAACATAGTTACGTGATAATCGTATTAAAAATCGAAAAACCTGAACAATGAAAATCAACAAAAGGAACATTAGGAGTACCGCTTACACACTGAAATTTCGCTACACGGCGATTAAATAATATTAATTAATACGAAGTTCTGTTACGCGAAATGATTCTTCCTCTGTAATCTATACATCTATACCTACAAATAAATAAAATTGGAGTGTCTGTTTGTAATATTAAAATAACTGCTTTTTACTAAGTGCATTTGGATGTATAAACGGTACATATACTAAAACAACATTTTTCACAATTTTTATCTGTCTGTTTGTCTGTCTGTTTGTTCCGGCTAATCTCTGAAATGGCTGGTCCGATTTTGACGGGACTTTTACTGGCAGATATAACTTAGGCTACTTTTATTTTAGAAAAAAAATAGTTTGTTAGGCGATACGAAGTTCGCCGGGTCAGCTAGTCATTAATAAATGTGTTAGCATATAATTGACCAACAGCTGATAACTTAAAACGCACAATTAACATCCTGTAGTATTAGGGTTCAAATCAATAAAGTTGAAATTTCACTCATACAAGGCGTTTATTTGACAAACTTAAATGCATTTTACTCAAGCGATAATGAATCTTGTCTGATTAACATAAGATCATTTTTAATTGCCAAATTGTTCGTTATTTTACAAAATTGGTTTGTATCCTGTTATCCTAAAACAAACCTTAATAGTGTGACATAAAGTCGTGCATATTTCCCGATACTCCGTTGACACTGACCTCAATGCCTAGTGATCATGAAGTGTGAAGTATTCCCTCTAGAGGATCTAGGATGTGAGAAATTTGGAGACGGTATTTTATTTATATGGAAGCCAAATTGTACATAGGCAGTGTAACCAAGTATCGTTTGCGTAAGGTCGCAATTAGATTTTTCATCTAAAGTCAATGATATTATAATGTAAAAACGAGGTAGATATGTCACTAGCGCGCCGACGTTGAAGAGCGTAAGAACAGGCAATTGACCGTTCTGCTCGTAGTCTCTCTGATAATACAAGACGATACGCACGCTTTTATTGTCAGAAGTGCTTGACATTTGACATACAGCGTTAAAATGCCTTCGACTTCGTGTATTATACCAATGTGATTGGTGTAGTGAAACCATAGATAGTGAAACAAAGGGTAAATGTGTGTATGTTGTAGTTCTTTTCGGAACAGACATTTTGTTGATTTTTAAGGGTATAACGTATCTATATTTTTTAAATATCATTATCTAAAGTAAATATTTATATGACCAACGAATGGTGATGTTAATTATTATATCTTGCGACTTTGACGATCGTTTGTCCTTCCTTCTCTACCGGTCTTAATCGAATATAGTAAGGAGTGAAGCTATGGAGTGAAGTGTATCTAATCGTTTAAGTATTTAAAACGCCCGGAAACGCATCAGTGATGCCTTTGTTGGTACTGGTGTCCACTGGCGATGGTGATTTCTTACCGTAAGATAACATGACACACAAAATAACGAAATTACGAACGAGGTGAAAGAGAGATATAAAATAATGACATTAGTATTACAATGAGATCGTAATAAGGATTACTATGGTTACAATATTATGAAAACGCAAGCAAGGAAGCCTTCATAAGGTAAAAAACTAACGTTGTGCTTTAACAAGACGACTAATATGGGCTACAGGATTAATGAGATGCACCATTGCAGCATGCACTATTGTTTGTGACGTCATTCATTATATTAAGAGATACCATATCTAAAATTATGAATCCATGGTACTTAATTATCTTCTTCGTGAGAAACACAGAACAAAGCAAATATGTAGGCAATAATTGGAAACTTAATTTTTATCCATTTTTGTCACGTTCCTTACTAGTATTTGAAGTTATATTTTTCTTTTGCTGTGTTATGAAAATAAGGTGAAGGTGAATTTTCCGGATGAAGCAAAAATTTTCATTTTGTGTCAGACTGACCCATGAAGCTATTATAGAGCTTCATGGACTGACCCGACTGCCAAGGAAGGGTTATGTTTTTCGAGCGTATCTTATATGTATGTATGTATGTATGTATGTATGTATGTATGTATGTATGTATGTATGTATGTATGTATGTATGTATGTATGTATGTATGTATGTATGTATGTATGTATGTATGTATGTATGTATGTATGTATGTATGTATGTATGTATGTATGTATGTGTGTAATATTCTTTATTACCTCAAATCTTCCAAACAGCTGAACGGATTTATGTAATTAAGATATCGTTAGATTAGTCTTGATAACCCAAGTGTTCTTAGATAAGTGAAATTAAAAAAAAAAAACAAATGTGTTCGCAGTGAGATGCCATTATTTGAAGTTTCAAAGAATAAAAATAAACCAAATAATGTAATATTGATATAAAATTAAAGAGATCACCAAAGGGATTTCAAAAAGGTGTATCATGATAGCTTTTTTAATAAAAGGCGTGTTTTTTTTTTAATTTTTTAATTTATACAAGTTAACTACTTTCGATAAAAGATCCTGTAAGATTGTTAAATAAACATGACTCGTCTAAAAAAATGAGTATAGATAATTATCTAATTAGTATAGATAAATATCTAACATAATTATGTTAACGCAGGTAGTTAGTCTCCCACGAGTATATTGTTAGAAGTGTGCAATATGTTATGAGTTCCCACTAATATTATATTGATTTTTAATCATTCGAAATGCATGACTGAATGATCGACGGAAAAATAATACCACAACTTTCCAAGGCTAGAATTGTTTAGAATATTGCACAAGTATTAAAAATAATTATCGAAGTCAATAGAGTTCCTTAACGCGGCGGCCGAATTATCTACTGTCTATGCCGAAAGTGTGAAGTAACGGATGCGAGGAAAAGCATTTTTAAATTTAAAAAAAGAAACATTTTATTTATTTATTTCGCAACCATGGATTCTAACACCTTCCAGCGTAAAATATTAATTCTTATAATTTTAAGTGAGTTACGTTACAACGCGGTATTTTTTTGTGATTTTGAAAAATGTTTGAATCGGGCATTACATACCTGATTCAATTTTATTGCGTTTGTGAAAAGATAGCTTTAAGATTACACTTCGCATATAATTATGATAGTCATGTTAAATCATGACCCGAAAAGAGAAAGATTCCTCCGAGGGGGAATAAGCCCATAGTTTAAAACTTTAAATGATTTTCATAGTTCAAATTATCTCTTCCAAGAATTTTGTTTGATCAATATTGTCATCGCGGCCTGCACAATAGTAGCGTGAGGTATCTAGTCTAGACAAATGCTAATCACATACCTAATTACTGTTTTTATAGCACCTCATTCAGTCTCGGCTATTGGTTTTTATGGCGATTATTGTAAATTGCACGTATTTACTCGTATTTCTGTTAACCAGATCTAATTTAAACTTTAACTTGACTTTAGATGCACATTCTTTCGATAAACAGAAGATTTTATTTGAACTTCCAACAGTAGTAATAGCCGGCAAACGAGCTCACGATTCACCTGATGGTAAGTGGCCACTGCTACCCATGGACAGCAGCGATACTGAAGGCATCACTGATGCGTTGCCGGTCAAAAAAGAGAGAAGAAAAAGAAAGCCTACGTAGGTACTCGAAATTTTGACCACGCGCGGCCGATCCCATCGAAGATTCGAACACGATTAATCCATTTTATTAATGAAAGTAATTTGTATATCAAAATATAGAAAATAAATGTGAGGTACTTAATTATCTATTTTCACCAAAAAAAAAATAACCGACTTCAAAGAATTAGCTTTAAAAAAATACAAAATATCTTAATCGCCAAACATATATTTAAATACCTGTAATATTTGAAGAGTTGCGTCAATTCCTCATGGATCACATCATCAGAAACATGTGGAAAAAATATACACCAATATCCCAAATCCAACAAAGTTCTGAGGTAACAAATAAAAAAAAATACAATAGAACTGAGAACCGCCTCATTTCTTGAAGTCGGTTAATAAGTTAACCAATTGTGTAAGAAACCACATTTCCACAAATAAATAAATAATTTCATTTCATTGAACTATGTATTTTCATTCAACTACATTCTTACTAAAGTGCTCTTCAACTAAATCTGCACGTATCGTTGAAATAAGAGTATAAAAATTAAAATGTTATATTAAATGTAATATTTTAAAAATTATCTTGTAAATATATTACAAGTTACATCGTTATTATCTATGATGAACTTAATAATAACACGGCAACGCTATTATTATGTCCATAAAATGGTTTATGAAATATAAAAGACACTAATTTCAATGCTACCAACATTACGCCCAAGTGCAGATTTAGTTGAAGAGCACTATACTTACCATTTCAACTTTATTTTATTTCATTTAATTGATAAATCGAAGTGCAGTTGAAGATGAACTGGTGACTTAGACTGACCTGCGATACCTATTATTTCGTAATATCGTAGGTAAAGGACAATGTCACTGACAGAAGGCCAGCTGTGACTTCTTGAATATGATTAAAATATCATCATCCATCCATCAATTATCCTTAAATCATTGGCGTGAAACGATTAGTCAGTAAAGGAGGCCATGGTGATAGTCATTTTATATGTATATATTTTTGTAATTAAGTATGATTTTGGATCACGCGATTTTTTATTTGAGACACGACTTTATCATCTCTTGATTGTAATTAACGATATTTGTTTAAAACAATACTTAACTGAATGTGAACAAGACAGATAGACAATTTATGAAAATGTGTTGCCTTAATATTTTGAAATAATACTCCACTTACTATTTTATTATTAATGCCCAACTATTTTGGTATTATAGCAGGTAATAAATAAAATCTAAAGCCATTTTCGCACCGTTTTGACTACGAAACCTTAGCAATGTCCTTTGAGACCTTAAAGGCTTAAAGTATATAAACTAAGTACATTAGACAAAACGGTGGGAAATAAACTGTCGTTACCTCATTACCGTTTGCGGTGCGGTTTGCGTAATGTATCCTTGGACTTACCACAGGTGGCTGTAGATGACCATATTAGGACGTATTCTACAGACTTTACCCAATTGACCACCTATGGATATTTGTATGATCGTTAAATTAAGTATTTGATTAATATTAGTTAACTGTTTTTAAGGTGACTCGTGCGAATAGTAAATTAAATGATTTAAAATGTACGTGATAGAGGTGGGTAACTCAGATCTGAACCGGTTCAAAGATTTAGGTCCCACGAACTTGACCTGTTGACCTGCATCTCAAAAACAAATCGACCAGGTCTCAGTTCAGCTCAAGAGTGAAACAGATCGCGCGCGAGCTGCGAGCCGTACCTCGACATGAACTGTACGCATCAACTAAGATAATATACCCTAATAATAATAGTAATAAGGTTGAAATTTGAATGTCGCAACTCAAGAGTGAAGCAGATCGCGCGAGCCGCGAGCCGTACCTGGACCTGATCTGTACGCGTCGACTAAGATAATATACCCTAATGATAATAGTAATAAGGTTGAAATTTGAAATGTCTTGTCCTTGAGCTGAACCACGAACCGGTTCACAGCTCCAGCTCAACTTCATGACTCAAGACCTGATCTGCGGCTCACGCGTTTTGGTTGAGTTACCCATGTCTAGTACGTGATAGATACTTGCAAATATAATTTGAACTGTGTTCTGTCCACCGTCATGTTAGGTAAACCAGTGGTCAAATTCCTTACAAAAATTAAACAATAAAATTTATAACAAATGTATAATTTTACTGTTTCTGACTACTCTATTTTATATGCTAATAGTAAACTGTATTTTGTGAATAAATGATTCCATCCATCGCAGCTTAGAAAACTAGTCGTTCTGATTGGAGACAGAAAACTTTGTCAAACCATTGAGGTAAATTTATAGAGAAGACATCTCAAACAAAATGTGTGTCCCCGCCGGGAGGTTCTATTTTCAAAATTGAGCCCCTGTTCTCCATTCAAAATCGAACGAATCCATTGGACATTGATGCCGCGCGGCGCCAGTTCATTGGAATATACATTGTGTTTGCAATGTCTGTTCTATACGCTAGTAATAATACTTCAATGTGTCAAACCAATTTTTTTTCGTTTTTTTTTTGTAAAAATTCATATATGCACGCCCTGCATTACTAATATAATAGAGCAGCTACACTCAATCTGTGGCCCGCCAATTTTTGCTTCAAGTACAAAGAAACTACGCAAACATGTATGTTCTATAAACTTTTTAGTCCTGTTTCTATAGACACTTTTGGTCACCCTATTTACCCTGAACATACTATTATTATAAAATTCAAAACATTATTAAGATATAAGATCATTTAATGAGAACAGTATGTGTTTTGTGACCTTAAAACAAGGCGCCAGGCGGTTAACGGTCTGTTCCATATGATGTGTTACAAGGCAGAATAAAAATAATGGCTTAGACGCCTTAGACACATTAATGCCCTAAAGAAAACTCCATAATACTTCTCTAGCACCTGATGGTAGAGGAGTTAGACCAACCCGATCGTTGGAAATATTTTCTGTAACAGGAGGTAAGATATTCCTCCCGGAACCTAAGGCCATATTAATAAACCGATGTCAGATCAAGAGCGCGATTACAGATCATACAAATCTATGTCGATACGTTAATTTACATACAATTTGAGATATTTCAGCATCTCAAACCTGAATCTTGAGATGGCAGAGATCTTAAGATCGGTTTATTTGTTCGTCAAACCTAATGGTTTGATCCTGATAGCTTAATAGCTATCACAGTTAACTAGTATTTGGTCATACATGTAGAGCTGGTATTATAATCTACTAATACAATATACTAATACATATATATAAAGAGGAAAGATTTGATTTTTTGTTTGCAATGAATAGGCTCCGAAACTACTGAACTGATTTGAAAAATTATTTCACTGTTGGGAAGCTACACTATCCCCGAGTAACATAGGCTATATTATATTTTCAAAAAATTAGGCATCCTTAATAAAACTCCAATAATGTAACCCAAGGTGTAAAAAAAATAAGAAAACCGAAGCAAAGCGAGGGCGGTTACTCGTATACTTATTATAAAGTGCAAAGAATCGTTTGCTACTTGAATGCTTCACGGAAACGCTAGCGATTAATTGCCTGTAGCGGTTACGCTAGGGTTGTCAATCATGTATTTAATATATATTTTTTAATTTCTTTATGGACACTAAGTAAAACAACGTTCATGTTTGCTGTGATCCCAAACCATCGTATCAGTAGTATATCGTTCAGAGAGTTTACTGAGATTTCGGATAGGTACTGTTTTAAATTTATTTAAATTTATTTGTAGATTTTGGCAACGTTACTATATAGAAATCAATTTAAGCTACTCGTAATTCTGTTATGCACTAGTTATCCCCTTTGCGCTTCGTCTTTTAATCAAAAAATACATTAACCCATTTAGACCTACCGTATCACATACGGTACACCAAAAGTAATAAATTATTATTGAGTACCCTCAATAAGAATTTGTTTACGTCTATGGTGCATGTCAACTGGAAGTTATAAACAATACTACAAAAATAGCATTGTTGTCGTAGTTGCCTTCGAAAGGTGTCTACATAATTTTTTTGTAGTGCATTCTTTGTTACTGTTTCAAGATGTCATCAAAACGGTAAGATTTATTTATTTTGTATGAAAGATCTTGTGTTTTTTTTCTAATTTACAGTAAAAATAGACTCCAAACCACCAATTTAACAAATTAGTATATTATTTTTTTATTTATTATGATATATTTTTTAGTCATGAAATGTAGTGTATCGTATTTGGTACAGTAGGCTCATACACATCACATTTTTATTTCGTGTGTTTATTATTCAAAGACATCATGACGCTTTTAGAAGGTGAATAATTCGGAAATGTATATGGATTAAATACATTTTATTACTTCCACCTTCAAATGCAAATGAGGATTTGACAGATGAAGATTCTGGAGATGAAAACAGCGTTCAAATTGATAACCTACTACCGAGCTTACTAAGAACAGAAGCAGAGCTGTATCAATCAAGTTCACAAGTCGAAGCAGACGATTTAGGAGATCAATCACAAGGCTTTCCACCTGCAGAAGCTCCAGAACTATGCGATCCTCTGCATAAAATAATTGTTTCTCAACCACTTTTTATGCACCAGCATAATCAAAATATCGAAGAGTTGATCTTTTTTTAACAAACTTATAGGATTCCCTGTATCGTAGGTGCCATGGACAACACATAAAGACAATAACACTCACACCTAGACCTAGAACATAAATTCAAACGCATCATTCAAATTTCTCCCTCGCTGGGAATCAAAATCAGGACCCTTGGAGCAGCGATCCGGCATGGCCTGGTAACCATTGCGCCACACGGGTCGTCAGTCTTCTTTCTTCTTTTTTCATCGTCTTTCAGATCAAAACCTATCGAAGCTCAGAACAAGCATTCGCGGCAATCTTTGATTCGCGGCAAAAAATGATACATGCCCCTTATTTTGCACTATATGGCTCTACAGAACGTCTGGTTACTTTTTAGATATAATGATGGCTGTAAGGATATCCTAATATTCAGACGCCATGTCTATTGCACTTATCAAATCGAATAGGATGTGGAACAAACCAAGTTCAAGTCGACCATCATCACTGCCTATGGATTCGATGAAGAAGGACAGTATGACATGAAAATCCTCAAAATAAAAGAACGAGATATGGTCTATGTCATCAATTGTGCCCTGCAAGATGCGCTAAGTGCGATGTTTATCTGCACTTTGATGATCTTATTGATTATCACACACAAAAAAAAATATAATTTCTTATTTTATTTCTTTTTTTATCAACAAAGACAATTATAACTTTATTCCGGTTTTTGTGAGTGTTGTATGTCTATAAGCCTACTGTATCACATATGATACGCCTCTTTTCAGCACCCTCCCCCATGAAAGCATTTTTTTATATTTTTCTTGTGTTCTATGATAGGTTTTAATAAGATAAATCTAGGAAAAAACATTTTATTTTGAAAAAAATAGTTTCAGGTCTAAATGGGTTAATATGAATTGTTGACTAGCCTTTATGAAACGTTTTGTAAATCATTCATGTTTACCACATGCACTTAAACTTCGTGAACCAATCTATCTATTGCTAAGAACTGCATCAAAATCTTACGAACGATGCAAGCAGAAATAAAATCCTTTTCATTTGTTTTGTAGAGACAGCCGTTTTATACAAATACGTATGCACTGATATTTAGTATGAATATTATAGTCAACCATAACTGAGATATCAAATAATCAACACCTATGTGAAACCAAATCTGCGGTATCGATACACGATATTACGGTGCCTTTGTTATAACAAGCAGTTTGCTCAGCGAAGGTTCTCAGCTTCGATTCCCTTTCTTCTCCTTGACAAACAACTACTAAAAAGTATCAGTAGTTCGGTTAACTGGACTAACCGAACTACTGACACTAAAAAGTTGCATTAGTTCGGTTGACCGGACTAACCGAACTACTGCCACTAGACCCTTTTCTGGAATAGTAGTAGAATCAGAAAATTAACGTGCATAAGTATAATATCAGTGATACCTAGAGTATATATATAGAGTATATATAGTCTTATATATATATTATTATAATTAATTAATTTTGAATTAGAATTTGAACCAACCAGGACCAGAATGTTTTCCTCTATCGAGCATACAATTGACACAAGTCACAGAGCTATTCATTTAGATACATGTCTTTGAAATTAATGACTGTACCTGCATACGAGCATTTTGTGTCGAAAATAGTTCAATGTTAAGATAGTTTAGAGTCAGCTTGTGCGCGAAATAATGACCAGAATACAAATTAACTTGATTTTATATTGTTCCTAGGTTCCTATACATTATACAAGGTCTTACTTTATGTATTTCTATTTTAGTTCAATTAATAAAGGAATCATTATGTACGTATATACGTACGTAATACGTTACGGCATACGGCATAATATCTGTTTGGAGTTTAGCAAGGATTCTGTTTGGGCCTTAATTTTTGCATGGCTTTCTTTTTCACTTTAAGTTTTATCATAAATAATATTACATCAGTAATTAAAGATTCTGATCACAGTTTTTGCATATAATTAATGAGAAATTCAGAAGAAGAAAAAATTTAGCCAATGATTCGTTCAAGATAAATCTGGAACTGAAAAAGATCTACGGAAGAAGAGATATACGGAAATAAATCTTGATTTTTTAAAATTCTGAACATTAACAAAAATTAAAAGATTATTTTTGTTTATTACTGTCTTTATTATACCTAATACGGATGATATAAAAGACGAACTTATGTCAAGAGCATTCTCTATTCGTATAAATACCTACTCTGGAAATCTCGACACTTCGCGCAAAATTTCTGTTGTTACCGCAAATATGCTTGTAATGTTGATTTAATCTTAATTTAATTTATTATTATAATTATCTGGAACTTAAACTGCTACACAACCTTATTTGCCGTATTGGGCCGGCTTAGAATACTAATTCCAATCCCACGCCGGATGGGTGTCGTAAGAGGCGACTAAATCCAGCCCGCTGGTGGTAGGGCCCCTCGAGGGATTATATTGGTAATATTGATTTTAATTGTTAATTAATAGCATTCTTACTATTATTATTTCTTCATAGGGTTTGCCTGGATAGCTACCACCCTTGAGCATGAGTCGGTCGCCAAACGACTCTTCGTGTTCCGGCTGGAGGCTTGAGAGCCAGTTCTTTCTTTCTTTTTCTTCTCACTTTGTTGGTCGGCAACGCATCAGTAATGCGTTTGGTGTTGCTAATGTCCATGGGCGACGATAGCCACTTACCATCATGTGGATCGTCAGCTCGTTTGCCGCCTATTTCCATAAAAAAAAAAACACAAAAGCATTCTTGTAATCCTACATAATCTATAAAAAAGCGTGCAAAAAATCTATAATTTATGAATGTCATGATGATGTGAATTACATAAACATTCCAAACATAGTTTCTAAGTTGAGTCGCAGTTCATTGTTATCGAAGTTGACTGCACCTCTGTATCTATTTCAACCGAGAAGTTTTCAACCGTTCAAGGTTACCCGAAGACGCTTTTTATTATGTAACGTGTCAATGCCTTACTAGCATAAAGAAACAGGAAAATACTTTAATTAATGTTTTATTGTTACAGATAAACATCACAAACACAAATAGAGCATGAACATAGAAATATTTTAAGAAAAAAAATAATAGATAAATATAAATCAAGATGGCGCCACAGGAGCGAACTTCTTGCTGCGACGAAGGAGATAATTCCCGCCAAAATGGAACCATAGACAGCAATCTGTCAAACTTAGACTTAAATGGTGGTTTTATAAACAAAGGATATGAAAATGACAAGTCAGATAATGTTGCCAGTACGAGACATAATAATGATGAGAAAGAAGTAACTGAGAAAAAAGCAACTGATTTCGATGACCTGTTGCCACACGTTGGAGAATTTGGACTGTACCAGAAGATTTTGTTCCTATTAATGATCCCATTTGCATTTTTCGTGGCATTTGTGTATTTTTCACAAATCTTCATGACGTTGGTGCCGGAACAGCACTGGTGTTGGGTTCCTGAGCTGGCCAATTTGACTGTCGAAGAAAGGTTAGTGATTTATATTTTTTGATTGCAAGAAACATAATAATAATGAGATGAATCAAATCTTTTAGAAAAATCAATGATATAGGAGGGTTTTGATTTTTGAGCCAAACCCTAATGAAAACGTATTTGAGTTATTCATGTTCATATTTATAAAAAGACGAGTAACCGCCCTCGCTTTGCTTCGGGTTTCTTATTTTTTTACACCTTGGGTTACATTATTGGAGTTTTATTAAGGATCCCTAATTTTTTTGAAAATATAATATGTTACCCGGGGATAGTGTAGCTTCCCAACAGTGAAAGAATTTTTCAAATCGGTTCAGTAGTTTCGGAGCCTATTCAATGCAAACAAAAATCAAATCTTTCCTCTTTATATATTAGTATAGATAATTTGTGCTTGTTATCTATACTAATATTATATAGAAAAAAGATTTGATTGCTTGTTTGCATTGAATAGGAACCGAAACTACTAAACCGATTTGAAAAATTCTTTCACTGTTGGGAAGCTACACTATCTCCGGGTGACATAGGATTACATTTTCAAAAAATTAGAGATCCCTAATAAAACTCCAATAATGTAACCCAAAGTGTAAAAAATAAGAAAACCAAAGCTAAGCGAGACGGTTGCTCGTAATTTATAAATAAAGATTTCTATTTAGTCAGATAATTTTGTAGAAAATATGACTTAATTAATACACTTACGAATAGGTCTTCAATCATCGGTTACAGCAAAATCCACATGAAATTTTTTTAAATTAAAAATATAGAACCAAAGAAAAAATAATATTTATTTGTCACTATATATTAAGTTTCGTAAGACTATACATACAGTCAATTAAGCAAAATTCACGAAGGTTTGGATGAAAAAAAAATTGTTAAAATTAAGAATTTTCTCTGATAATAATCTGAAGCGAAGCGAACATTAACTCCATTCTTCTGATAATTTCCAGTAAAAAACCATGACCATTCAGTTTTCGGGGCCTGTCGGTTCTGACACGCATTCAGCCCATCTGTAGTTTTTAAGGCAATTGACGTCATCAATGAATATCTTGATAACAATGAGTACCTAGAAGATTTTTTTATTTTGCGGCCTCATCTCACGATATCGTGACTTTTTTGTAATTCGTAAGATTGATTCCGTGTAGTATAAAAAACTCTACAGGGCTTGGATGATACTATCATTGACGAAATAATTAAGGTACCAACATTTAAGTAATTAGGTATATTAAAACTATTAGCCACCCTCGCTTTACTTCGGTTTTCGCACAAATCGCTTATTATCTATACTAATATTATGGAGGAAAGATTTGATTGTTTGTTTTCTTCATTAAATAGGCTCCGAAACTACTGAACCGATTTGAAAAATTCTTTCACTGTTGGGAAGCTACACTATCCCCGGGTGACATCGTCTTTATTATATTATCAAAAAATTACGGATCCTTAAAAAAACTGCAATAATGTAACCCAAGGTGTAAAAAAATAAGAAAACCGAAGCAAAGCGAGGTGGCTAATAGTGGCTAATAGTAGTAGAGTAGAGAATAGATAATATTATTATTAGCTATTTCTGAAATAATTTTTAGAATAGGTCCTACTGGAGAGGTTTTTCGTTAAGTTTATTTTTATAATTCCATGCTTTATATTCATCTAATCACACGAATTCACGAATTGCGTGTGATACCTATATTGCTACTAGCTGCCCGGATAGACTTCGTTCTTTCAAAAGTTTTATTTTTATTTTTATTAAAACCTTCCGTCTATTCTATCTTTCAAGTTGGATCAAACTGCACACGGTGTGCAAAGATTAAAATCGGTTAAGTAGTTTAGAAGTTCATCGCGGACAAACAACATGACACGTTTATATACATACTTATATTAAGACAGTGATTAGTGCGTAATGTCAACCTTTCAGATAATAAGATAAGATCAAATGGGTTCAGCCGACAATCACTGACCATAGTGACCATACGCAACTACATTCACCTACAAATGACCAAGAAAGTGGTCAACCTTGACACAGGTGTTTAAAATGCTACTAATAACATAGTTGACCTTAAATTCTCTTCGGTAATAATTGAATGCTGCATCCGTGAGATTGTCAAATACCATTGCGAAATGTCTTGTTGAATACCCAGGACTGATAGGTCACTCAATAAGTTTAGAGATAAATCAAAACTATGCTTTAAACAAGTGTTATCCTAATTGCCTTAAGTCTAAACTCTAATACAACGTGCCACTCTTAATGCAATAGGTCTAGGGTTACCATACGTCCGGAATTTTCCGGAAAAGTCCGGAAATATAGGTCTTTGTCCGGAATGCGGAGGGAATCTTAAACCGTCCGGAATTTCTACAAATAAGTACAGAACCAATTTTTATTTTTATTTTTGTAAATCAAAGTATAACAACATTAGATATAACTTTTTAACTAACAACAATATTATCAGACTGACAACAATATTAACTTTTATAACAACATTACTTCTCATATTTAAAGCTTCCAGTAATGACCTATCACAGGTCATACGTCGTAGGCAGAAAAAATATGTTCTGGTCTCCATATTGGTAACGAAGTCTGGCACCAATACTAAAATTAATATAACCGAAAAATATCCGATCCGAATACCTAGGTAGGTACCAACCAATTTAAACGCCTCACAGATATCTTTATCTAAATAGCCGACAAATTCTCTCGACAGCAATGTCTCATCAGCTATGAGACATCATAAGACCAACATTACCCATGGGAAATACGCCAATTACACCAGACATGAACACTTACCAGACCCGAACCTCGATATGTCGTCGATACCGGAAATTGACAAAGAAAAACAATTTTTCGTCCCACTCTCCAATAAACCAAACCAAAATAAATCCATTAACGTATTCATACTTCACGACTCACGACCGTGAAGTGTCGAATGCCAGTCGTTGGACGGGCATCTGGCCTCCGAGCCTGTGTCTCTCAGGCAAGGGATTATAATCCCACGTGTATTATGGAATTTTGTGAGAAGGGAAAATATTTCGTGTCTCTTCATGCCTACAAGACTATTGGTGTATTAAAGGTTGCGGCGTTGAACCCAATACCCTGCTCAAATCTGAAGTTCACACCAATAAGCTAACCGAGTATATAATTTATTTACATACATTATTATAATAATTAATATTAATTAGGTACAGTTATTAAATTAGAATAAAAAAAAATTAATTGAACTAAGTAATACTAACAAAAAAAAATAGAATAACTTACACTATAAAAAAAGATCTTAACTACACCCTAACCAATTTTGTACAGTTTTCTCTCTTTCTTCGTCTCTCTTTGGATGGCAACGCATCGGTGGTGCCTCTGGGATTGATGATTTCCATATGAGCGTCGCGTCCTTAGCCACTTTCTAGGTGGGTGGAGCATCAGTTCGTTTGCCGCCTTGTCGGCTAGTTACCTAAAAAATCAAAGGCTTATTAGCTAACTGTAGTCGAATAAAAAAATGGTATCGCTATTCGTGAGCACTAACTATAACTATATAAATAAAGTAGTTATCTCTACATGTATGTTTTTCTGACCACTGAAGGCGGGACGTGCACTAAAAAAAGGTCATCGGGCGCGTTCGTTTCAAAGCGGGATGTCTACGGAATTTTGTACACAATGTCAATAATGACTATTCTTAGCTAAAAAAAAGTCATCGGACGTCTATTTGTCGACAGTTAATACCATTTATAGCTAAAAAAGGTCGTCGGGCATAAATCTTGTAGTTTCAATTAATGTCCACAAGTAAGTAAATGTATACCAAAGTGGGACAAAGAGGGACATTTGGTACATACATAGCGGGACTTTTTTGATCTCGCGGGGGACAGCGGGACAGACAGACTCAAAACGGGACAATCCTATTGTCTTCTGTGCTCTTACTAGATTCTACATAAAACTGAACATTAGTAGCTATGGACTCTGTTTAAACGTTTTAACTACAGTACTCGTATATCACAGACCAATAAAGTAGCTAACAAAATATAGCTTCTCGAGATAACACAATATTATCGAAAATAAACCATTGAATCGCAATTAACGACGGAGAATTCGACCGTAAATAATAAAATTAATAGCTATTGAACAACATTACGAAATAATGACGTTTCCTGTAATATCGATACGGACAGACAGACAAAAAGCAGGACGGAAATTCTACACTAAATGAAGTGTTAAATTATTACTAAGGTTATATTTTTTACATAAACAGGACATATCTGCACTTGTCCTGTTTATGTATGGCCTGATAAAAGTTTCAAAAGGCTTTAAAGCAATACATAATATTAATACCTTTAAACGAGCAATTCTTGTATAATAATATATATTCTCGGAATCTCGGAAACAGCTCCAGTGATTTTCATGAAATTTAGTATGCAAGAGGTTTCGGGGGCGATAAATCGATCTAGCTAGGATTCTTTTTAAGAAAATGTCGTTTTATCCGTATTTTCAGGCAATGAAAAACTGCTACAATAGACTCTTCCTGACATCTATTGGCGAGTAGCAACACTAAAGCTAAACCGAGCAAAGCTCGGTCATCCGGGTACTAGTCCTAACACGAACAAGTGTTAACCTTTTATTAAAACTCCAAAATCGTAGAATAAAATATTGAAAAAAAAAATTAAGGGTACCTCCCCTACAGGTAACGTGAGGATGATTTTTTTTTCATTGCGTACCCAACAATGTGGGGTATTGTTGAACAGGTCCTTAAAAATATTATGGGTATTCTAAGACCATTTTTGAAATTAGGGGACCGTTTGTGAAATATTTTTCTTTAAGTCAAGGGGGGGGACCCCCCTGCCAGCTTTAACAACCGTTTAAGCTAAAAACATACTATCGGACGCGGCTGACGGACGCGGCTGACAGCCGCGGCTGATTGGGTATCTAGTTAATGAATGTACACTGAGCTTTGCAAACTATCGGAGGTAAGTCGCGGACGTGACCTTGAAGCGTTCGGACGTCCAAGAGATATCTGCCGCGCTGGATGTTTTTGTCAGCCGAAAACGTCTGCGGACGGTATTTCATGGTATGCACAGGGAGCGGGACACGTCCATGCGTCAGAAGGACGCGGACTACGCGAGAGCTTGCACGTCGTGTACGTATCTAAGTAAAAAAGTACGAACAAATTATCAAGTGTGTTCGCAACAGGGAATTACTGTATAATTATAAATGAAAGGATAACAAACATGCTTCAAAAAGCAAGAAGTCTGGGACGAAATAGCTGAAATATCCTTTCTTTATTTATGTCATGGACCCAAACGCTTCTTTATATTTTCTTTCTGGGTGGACAACATATACTGAGTAGACAATAATTCGAGAAAATCGTCCTCACTTGCGCTACTCGACATGCTTCTTCGTCTACAGTTCTTTGTGGAATAGGCGTTGAACGCGTCCGCAAACCACGTCTCAAAAGACTGTGCACACTTATCAGCCGCGGCTGTCAGCCGCGTCCGTCAGCCGCGTCCGATAGTATGTTTTCAGCTTTACGGTTGGAGTTGGACAAGTGAAAAATTCTCAAAAATTGGTTATATGATGAATTTACAAGGAAAACTATCACGGCTATGTTGCATAAGTTCTTAATGAGCAATAGTCGATAAACTTACTATTTCGGAACCCTGCATTGCGCGTGGCCTGACACGCACTCGCCCGGTTTTTTTATTTGTCTCTATTACGTAAGTCAATTTATTATTTTTTAAGCAATTGGTCACGAATCATACAACATTGAACTCTTATTATTTTAATTTTACCAACCATCTTGTTAACTTCTTCACAAATAAATTAGTCATTGCTTTATTGCATAAAAATAAATAGAATAAAGTATATTTTAATATCATTTACGAATATTAATAATGTTTTTGACGCGGAAATCAGTAATTAGTGTTTTTGCAGATTGCATGTAATACTTACTCGCATATACAGGATACACGCATGATACATATAAATAAAATAACTAAATAAATAATTTCCTGGGTATTGTCGATTGCACAACATTGCACACACAAATAAGAACCAGAAACACCCATGACACGAAAATACGTATACCTATACATTCACTAGTAACTGCCCTCGCTTCGCTTCTGTATTTTTTCTCGTTTTTACAACATTTTTAATTGATGCCCTATTGGTGACTACAGGCTAACATCACGCTGATGTTAGCCTGTAGCCTTCATCGATAAATGGGTTATCCAATACAATAAGAATGTTTAAATTGTAACCAGTAGTTCCTGAGATTAGCGCGTTCAACTAAACAAACAAACTCTTCAGCTTTTTAATATTACTATAGAGTCTATAGATTGATTTATTTACCTCTGGAATTGAACCTCGGTTCCTTGCAAAAGGGGTCACTTCAAGGATTGTAGGTCAACCTTTTGCTACCATCCAATATTAAATCATCCAAAGGTACTGAAGTTAAATCCATAGGCAATGCATGTCGGAAGTGTTTTGAGCCGATAACCTTCGAAGGTGGTAATTACTTTAATATCGAATAATATATTCTAAGCCACATATTAGTGTCATATGATTGATTAAGTGTTGACTGTCAATATAAAGTTTATAAATATATTATAGTGATTATAAATAATAATCAGTCAATATTAAGTTTTATCACTTTATACATCATAATCTCAGACAGATCATTAACTACTTAAAGGAAAACTGGTGTCCCCCATAAACTCTATCCCGTAAATTCGTATGTTATTTGTATTGTCTAAGCATTACTTCACACCATTTTATATTTTCAACTATTTTTGACACAGTCATATCTTATATATAAAATTCTCGTGTCACGGTGTTAGAAGTTGAACTCCTCCGAAACGGCTCGACCGATTTTCGTGAATCTTTGCGTGCATATCGGCTAGGGTTGAGAATCGGACATCTATTTTTCATCCCCCTACCCCTAAAAATTTTTTGGCAGAACAACGTTTGCCCGATCAGCTAGTTTCATATAAAATTTTATTTTAAGCGTTGCTAGTGACAAAGACGCAAGGTTCCGCTCAGCTTATTTTATTTCCGTAATCAAGGCAATTTAACTGCAAAATGCATATCACCAGCATTGAGATACATACATAGAGGAGACATCTCAAACAAAATGTGTGTTCCACCGCCGGCTTGCCCTCCGTTCTCTTTTCAAACTAGAGGCCTCGTTTGCACACTTGCCATAGAGTAACTTTGTATATGACACTTGCCGAACCAAGACGGCAACCTAAGCAAGCTTATATATTCCATTAACACGCTAGTGGCTTGCCAAGTTCAAACGCTCCTTATGATTTTTTCATTCCAGAATGGCGGGAACATTGCACAATAATTTAATTAAATTCGTTTTAGTTGATTTAAGTTAATATTTTGTTTTCTTACCGACGATAAAGTGATACCATTATCTTTTTTGTTTTTTGTCGTGCAATTGTGATACGTTCTTATTACGCACGACGGCATTTTTTCAGTTTTTTCATAAACAATTTTGGCATGCGGCTGCCATGAGCGCAGCCGAGTGACAGCCGAGTGACAGAATGAAATGCAGCCGGCCGGCTGCAATGCACACCCCCGAACCCATTGTTCGCGGTGTCTGTTCTATACGCTAGTAATACTAGTTCAATGATCACCAGTATTCTTTTTAAAATATGTTCTGAGGAGTATCTTTCGCCGTTTCTTCTTCATAATAAAGCACCTTTCCCAAAACGGTAGTAGAGAACGGTAGATTATATGATTTGAATATTAAAAAAATGTACACTGGTATTCTATTAAATATAAATGTTTTTTGCCTTATTAAAATACCTATAAGAAATTTTACTATGTAGAGCTATCATTATTGTTAATTTAAAGTACAGAATACAAGTTATTTGAGAACAATGGTAAACAATCATAATTTGAACTTGAAGCCAAAGGTTGCAGTTCGCAAAAAGGCCGTCGAGTGCAATTATATTGGAGTTTGCTGTGGTCATGCAATTTTAATAAAAAAAATACGTACCTATATTAATTTGTAACTAATACTTTATACATTTTAAAATTCTTTTTAAAAATAATTTTGTTTTCATGTGAATTAACTTATTTTTTGAGGTTTTATTTATGTAAACGTTTTAATAATCTCGATGTTACAAGTTTTAAGCAACAATTTCATGGAATGAACTTTTAAATTGTTTTGATAACTACTTACATATATTTTACTATTTAATTTTAATTCCTAATGATGTAAGTAGTCAAGGTGACTCAGACTGACTCATCTATAAAATCTTGTGCTATAAGTGAGTGGACTTGGACATATAGTAAAGACACCACAAAAACCAAGGTAAATAAATAAATCAAACAAATATTTATGTGTTACAAATGTTTTATGGGACGGGAATTGAACCTGGAACGTTCGTAAAATATAGGTATTCACGACTATCAACGCCGGCCAAAGTAGAGTAGCTTTAAGGAAAGATTTGATTGTTTGCATAGGCTCCGAAACTACTGAACCGATTTGAAAAATTATTTCACTGTTGCGAAGCTACACTATCCCCGGGTGACATAGGCTATATTATATTTTCAAAAAATTAGGGATCCTTAATAAAACTCCAATAATGTAACCCAAGGTGTAGAAAAAATAAGAAGTCCGAAGCAAAGCGAGGGCGTTTACTCGTAGTTACAATAAAGAAATCCGCTTATGAGGATTCCATCCCCCCTACCTCAGAATAACTGAACCCCCTACATGGTGAAATCAATGCTGTTCTGTTTTTCACCACGCTTCGTTCGCTGTTTGTTCTTTTACGCATGCGCCTGCTTAAGGAGGTAGGCATATTTCTTTTTTTTATACGAGTCTTAATTACTAAACAAACTAACAGGGTCTTTTTGTAGTAACTTGTAATAAAAAAATAAAGCAGACATAACATTAAAAGAATTGAAGGAAAATTTATCATTTAATGCTAAAACAAGTTTGTATTTATGTACCTAAGTACATATCATTTTTTTTTTCAACTAATAATTCATTAAAGAGTAGTGCCAAGTAGACTAGTAATACTAGTAGACTAAGCAACGGAGTATTAAAGAATTAAAGAATATTTATTGGTCCAAAAAAAATGTTACATATTTACATGTTGTTGGGACCCACGTTTTAAGCATTGGCCCGCTGGTGGTACCGTATTTCAAGTGCGTGTCAGGCCACGCGCAAAGCAGAGTTCCGTAGTAGTAAGTTGATCAACTACTCGTCAACTGATTAACCCTAACCATCGTGATAATTTTCCTTTAAAATTCATCATAATTATATGCTAACTTCAACCTGTGTTACATCAGCGAGCGCAACTTTTCTTTTATTTGGAAAAAAATCACTCCTAGCTTATTTTTATAATTGCAATACATAACTTCAATAATAATAGTTTAAAAACGAAATACACAGTTTTATAGTGTCAACACTCAACAAAGAATTACAGCAGTATGTAAAATTTCAACTCATTAGGATAAGAGGTAGTAGGTACCTAAGTCTAATTAGGCTTGCAAAATTTGACCCCCACTAACAGGGTAGTAAGGTAAATAAAGCCGTTTAAAATAGTCAAGATTAAAACCACTTAATCTCCTAACACAGACAGATCTATTAATATCCATAATAATAGTTGTAATTGAGTAAACACAGCTAATACGAGTTTGTACATTAATTGTGGCGTCATAAATGTAATAACTCTACTTCCGTATGTTTTGTGATGCCTGTAACATTGCGGTTTTAATGTGTACAATCAATCCAGTAGCATTTAAGTGAATAATTTTGCATTCATTTGCATACAAATTTTTGTTAAGTAGATACAGCAACTATATGTATAAATAAGTGATACAGGGAAGACTAATTTTAGATTTTTTAGTCCGGAACTATCATTAACTTGACGTGCAAGCTAGCTATAACAAAGCCATTATCTGCCTTAATTAGGAGCTTTTTAGGGTTCCGTAGCCGAATGGCAAAAAACGGAACCCTTATGGATTCGTCACGTCTGTCTGTCTGTCTGTCTGTCTGTCCGTCCGTATGTCACAGTCACTTTTTTCCGAAACTATAAGAGCTATACCATTGAAACTTGGTAGGTAGATGTATTCTGTGAACCGCATTAAGATTTTCACACAAAAATAGAAAAAAAGTAATAAATTTTGGGGGTTCCCCATACTTAGAACTGAAACTCAAAAATGTTTTTTTCATCAAACCCATACGTGTGGGGTATCTATGGATAGGTCTTCCAAAATGATATTGAGGTTTCTAATATCATTTTTTTCTAAACTGAATAGTTTGCGCGAGAGACACTTCCAAAGTGGTAAAATGTGTGTCCCCCCCCCTGTAACTTCTAAAATAAGGGAATGATAAAACTAAAAAAATTATATGATGTACATTACTAAGCAAACTTCCAACGAAAATTGGTTTGAATGAGATTTAGTAAGTACTTTTTTTTAATACGTCATAAATCGTAAACCGCAAAAAACATTGATCAAAGTTACAACGAACTACAAGAACTTTTATATTATGTTACTTGCTGCTACGGAACCCTTCATGGGCGAGTCCGACTCGCACTTGGCCGCTTTTTTTAAAAACATCTGAGACTTAGAAAATGATTTCAAAAATTCTGAAAAAAAGATTTATGTATTATTTAAGGATTTAATCTATGTAGATAAAGTCTCTTTCAGTTAGAAAATCTAATGAACTTCACTCGATAAAAATCTCAAAGTTACCCCTTTTCAGGTTTTTTTTTCAATATTATGACGAAACTACTGTTATTTTCCATTTTATTTTTGTACTCAATTAAAGACACTAAATATTTCTAGGCATTTTCTTTTTAATATTAATAGAACAGAAGACATAATGGTACTTATATATTAGTGCAGTTAAAACTCTATTTACGAAATAATAATGCAGAACTCGTTAGCAATGGCCAAGCTGCAAGAACTTTAATTAAATTAATTTTCAAAGTTATTGCAAACCTTAAAAGATGTCTATAATATGTCGCAGGGAAATGAAGGAATCCGTGATGTGATCAATTCCCTCAAGGATTTTATCACAACACGGCTTAGTGATTTTCACTTAAATTCTCTAGTGAATTGACTCAACAGAGTCGTCATTCCATCATCTTGCGGAATTTGATCAAATCCCTCAGGGAATCGATTTATGACGTTATTTCCTTAATTTTCCTACAACATCTACAATGTTCTCTCTAGTCTGTCAATATCAAAAAACAAGCATTTATCCAACTTGGTGAACTAAAGCGTGTTACCCTTGAAATGTCAGAGGAGAGCAGAATTTGTGGGCCTGTTATTGGTTTTGGTTGTGATGATATTATATAACCGACTTCAATAAAGGTTTAGTTGTACTTTTTTTATGTTTGTTACCAGTAACTCTGAACTCCATAATTTATTGGGATTTTTTTATTTGAAAAATTGGTCCCATATTTTATCAAAATTCTGTGCTGATGATGAGTACCCAGGAGGTATTGAGGGAACTACTCAATTATTAAAGGTACAAATATGACGATTTTGATATCGGTTTTTTGTAGACTGTTTCTTTGAAGTCGGATATTTTTTTAGTAAAATATAGTTTATTAAACATCAAGATACTTAGTGTTTTTTCAAAAGGTAAAAACTTAAGAAAAAAGTTTATTTTTATGTATTGGTCTCATTGATCCTAAGGTCGATTTAAACAAGAATCATTGATAATTTCAAAACACACAGACACTAAAACGTCCAAAATCGTTCGTCAATTTCAATATTTTATTAATTCCATGCGATTATTCATGCCACAACAAGTGATTTTAATGCATCGCAGTATAATAACTGAGTGAACTTGAACCAAGGTGAGGTGCGTTGGAGCGGCTAATAAGTAATTTTGCTATTAGTAACTGCGCTTCCGCTAGTTTGTTGACACGGCCAGTCAGCAACTCAGCACCTTGACAGCTGACAGCTTTTGTGACTGTGGAGGACGCGTTCCAATCTACTTCTCAGGGCATGTTTTTGATTTTTGTGAGGATCTATTCAGTCTGAAGTCCACGATAATATTTCTCAAGTATGCCCTATAGTTAGCAAGTTAGGGGAGGCCTATGTCCAGCAGTTGACCTCCAAAGGCTGATGGATGGATGGATGGATGCCTTGCCTCTTAGTTGGTAGATGCAGACTGACCACATGATGGTAAGTGGCTACCAGATTACCGGTACCACTTTGCCAACAATACCAAAGATTCAATGCCTACGATGTGACGACGATCGATCGATAGTAGAACGTTTTATCGAACGGTATCCATCGAACAGCCAGTCACCAATCGATCAAGGTCTATCTTTGACTTCGATCGACATCTATCGATTGTGGGAGGTTGTGCATTTTACGTAATTATATAAACTAGTATTATAAAGAGGAAAGTTTTGATATTTTGTTTATTTGTTTGTTTGATTGTTAGTTTGTAATGGATAAACTCAATAACTATTTGACCGATTTAAAAAATCTTTCAACAATAGGATGCTCTGTTATTACTAAGTAACATGGACAATATTTAAGAAAAATATAACCGACTTCAAAATAACTCAAAAACTACTCGTCAGATCTAGCTCAAAAAGTGAGTCCACATGACAAGCACCAGCTTTCGATTAAAAAAAGATTCATCCAGTCGAAAGTTCTGAGGTAACAAACATAAAAAAATAGAGTCGAATTGAATACCTCGTCCTTTTTTGAAGCCGGTTAATAAATAAGGGTCTATACGAAAACCGAAGCAAAGTGAGGGCGGTTACTAGTTAAGTAAAGCCTAAAGGTCCTCTATAGTCCACTTTAACAAAGTTGCATCATGTTTACAATGTGAACGATCTTCATCCATCAGCACATTATTACAAAATAATAACAACTGAAGGTAAAACTCGTTCAAGCGGCTAATGAATAATTTTGCACAAGGTACACTACATCTGTACTTCCGCCATTGTGCCTATTGCTTTTAGAATAACAACTGGCAAATAATAATTTTTTATCATAGGTAAATTATAATATATTTGTGTTGACATTGCGAGAAGTAATTACATATTTTAATTTCATGATCTTGAAACCCTGTTGACACTGGCTGCTTGTTGACGGTTAGGCGCAAAATGTCCAATAGTCCAATTCTCACTGGGTCCCGGTTTGATTCCCGGCAGGCAGGCATTTATGTGACACATACTCGTTTGTTCTTATTATTAACAGCTACCATAATTGGTCGATTTTTAAACATTACAAAGTAATTATAAATTGTGGTAACAATCCATTACAATTTTTTATTATAATGTTTTCCGTTCCAAATATTTAATGCGTTTATAACGTTCAACGCAAAGAGGCGTTTATTAAAGTTACAGGTATATTTGTGTTTGTTATGTATTCGGTGTGTCTGTCTGTGGCATTGTAGCTCCTAAAAGACTGGACCGATTTTGATGCGCTTTTTTGTTTGAATGCTGAAGTGATCGATATGGTTGTTACTAGTAGGTACTTGTTAGAAGTTATGTTTAGTCAATAGATACTGTCAGGAGTTTTCTAAGTTTCAAAATATAGTCATTAATACTTGCTTGTTGCTAAACTTGACTAAGTATTTGTTGGAATACTCTGTTGATTTATTTATACTTAAGGTGATATGGAGTTTTTACGGACGGATTTTTTTAATTTGTTGTGTTGCATAAAATGTAGCATACCTACTAAAAAGTATATAGGTAACTATGTGGTAGATGCGCCTTTACTTTTAAAATAGCTTCATTCCATTTCTCACAAATTTCTTTTGCTTCCAGACGAGCCCTCGCCATCCCTCCGAAATCAGAAGGCGCCTATCCTCATGACCGGTGCCACATGTACTCGGCCGACTGGGGCGCAGCGCTAGCTCAGGGGCGGAGCACCCCAGACGACGAGTGGCCCATCGTGCCCTGTCAGCACGGCTGGGAGTACAACCGTAGTGATGTGCCATATGAAACAATTGCTTCACAGGTTTGGAAATTAATTTGTTTTGTTTATCTTTCTTCTCTTTACTTTGTCCCGGTAGCGACACGTCGGTGATGCCTTTGGTGAAATCTGATGTTGGTTTTATGGTGAGCATAAAGCGTTATGCTGTTCATGGCTACAATGACCACCATCAATTTGATCGCCTGCACATTTGTAGGCTTTTTATATAAAAAATGTTTTGTAGCACTAAGGTAAAGCCAAACTATATAAAAGCTGATTATTTTTTAAATTAATAACATTTCGGGCTTCTAATTATTTTGTACAGACGGTAAAAATAAGGGTACTATTATTGTATAGTGTTTACTTTTATAGAAATAATCAAATAACTAATGATGAATAATGAATAATAATCTATACTAATCTAAACCAATATTGTAAAGAGGAAAGATTTTGATTGTTTGTTTGCATTGAATGGCTCCGAAACTACTGAACCGATTGATACGATGAATAAATAAAAAAAATTCACTGTTGGGTAGCTACACTATCCCCGGGTATATTATGTTCAAAAAAATTAGGGATCCTTAATAAAACTCCAATTATTACATAGATAGTGATAGGTCTATAAAACTTATGTATAATATTATGCAGAAAATATGTATGTGTATCAAATGGTGATTTATTTGTATAACTTTGCATGTCAACACAGAATTTAATAGTACCTATATGTCACATAAACAAATTGCGAAGGTGACAAAAGTGACAGTGGTAAAGTGGTTTAGATGCTGGCCTCCCATAAATCCGGGTTCGATTCCAAGGCTGAACCTTTAACTAGTTTAACCTTTTTGTATGTCTTAGTTAAATGTAAAATATATAGAATCCTTTTACAATCGAACATTCACAAATATTATGCAATAAATAACAATTTGCAAGGATAATTATAGTTATTGTAATAACCACTAAGCATCTTGACTGTAAAACGTATAACAAAGATAATTTTAACCCCTGCACTGAGGTGGGGTCCGAAATACCCCAGCTTATCTAAGATGCCTCGGTATATAACTACCTGCAACTTTTTTAACAATGGCGCAATTGCTATGAGGATTTACATACATAAGTGTTGCAGCCTTGCCACGTTTCGTAATGTTCGCCATTTAATTCTAGAGTCAGTGTCTTACAAATCTTATGTAGTACGGGATTTAATTTAACATCATTAGTAAGTAAGTAATATTTTATACATTTGAATATGTTACCCAGGCTTCCCATTATCCAGGTTTTCAGGGTAGAATTGTATTCTAGTAGACTAAATTACAATATTTGTCCTCATAAGGATGACAATTATTTTAGTTCGTGAAAAATGTAGATTTCGTTGTCTTGTCCAAACCAAATTACACTTCATTTATTTGTCCATGGTATACTTTAGAATTAAATAGGGTCAAGGAAACCCCACGTATCTTTTATCCAGCACACGAAGGGTTAAAGATGAAGAACATTCACATGAGTCTAGAGTTCTAGACAAATAGTGTTACTAGCAGGTACATCTAGCATTTAAATGAGGTCAAGACCTATGTACATGTGAAACGTGTATAAGTTAATGGCTAGTTGTAATTTTGTACTACCTATTTATAGTAATATTTTGTTTATTTGAAATGCTCTTTGTTGGCTTGACCACTTCTGTAAATTGTGGGTAGGTAATATGTAGTATTGATAGACAGAGTTAACAACTTCAGTAATCTATTGTGAAAGACCATATCACATCAAAATCGTTAAAGGTGTTTCTGAGATTAGTGGAAACAAACGCATAGAGAAACCGACGAACACACAAAAATTGTAAAATAAATACCAACACCAATAGTAGATAGTTTTTCTCAAATATCTACTAAGTACTTCGATCACTTACTTATCGTATTTAATTTTATTTATTTATAGATTTAAAAAGCTAGATAAAAAAGCTTTGATTGCAGAACATTAGGTAGGTACTCTTACCAAGTTACCGCACTCGGAACATATTTTACGCTGTTTTATTTGGTGTTTATAAAGTTTACACTTTGACATTTCGTGAATCATTTTATTTATTGATATCTCTGTATAATCTCAGTAATATAATCTCGCCTTTATACAGACAATCTGTATAAGTCTTTGCCTTTATACAGACAATCTTTGATCTGGATGGTGGTATAGATTTCATATTATTACGTTATCTTTTCCTCCACCAATCCGCACTGGCGCAGCGTGGTGGAGTATGCTCTAGGCCTCCTCAAGAGGAGAGACCCGTGCTCAGTAGTGGGCCGTTAATGGGTTGAAGCCAATACGTTTTCTTTTTCCTTCACAGCTGGATTGGGTATGCGACAACGACAACCTGGCAGCGACAACCCAAGCCATCTTCTTCTGCGGGGCCATCGTCGGAGGCCTGGTGTTCGGCTGGATAGCTGACAAGTACGGCAGGATTCCTGCCTTAGTTGGTGAGACAACTCCTGTATATTTACAGCCGTTATCATTAATCAATCAATCCATAATCTCTGGATAAGTTAATAGGTAAAAAAATAAAATCTGAACACTAGAATTTGAGCAGGGCGCGGCGATTGAGAAGATATTCATTAATGATATACATACTTATACTTGATTTACTTTCAAGTAAAAATAAAATAAAAGATATCGAACTTCGAGGAGAAATATTTTTTCGGGATCAAAATGTGTACCAGCTGATAAGATCGACAAGAGCAAGTATGAGCGCTGTTTATATGTGTTCTTGTCTTTGTGTATTGTCCATGGCGGGGTGCCACACAGGCAATCCTAGTGTGGGCGGGGCTATGAGTGTGAAGCGTTTTTATTAAGGTTCCGAAGAAAAATCGGAACCCTTATAGTTTCGTCAGATCTGTCCGACTGTCCGTCCGTCCGTCTGTCCCATAGATTCTATGGTCTGTCCGAAGCAAAGCGCCGAGACCATTAGTGCTAGAAAGCTGTTTTTTGGCATGTATATACATATTTATCTAAACTCCAGAATCGTAGAATAAAATATTGAAAAATATTTTTTTTCAGGGCAGGTATCCCCTACAGGTAACGTGAGGATGAATTTTTTATTCGTCGCGTACTCTATAGTGTGGGGTATCGTTGAAAAGGTTTTCCAAAAATATTATGGGTCTTTTAAGACCATTTTTGGAATTAGGTGTCAGTTTGCGAAATATTTGACTTGAAAGTGCTAATTTTGGTTAGAGTCAAGTGCCCCACCCCCCCTTTTACTGGTCCATAAAACTTTATCAAGACTTCTAAATCCATGCCGGTATCTAGGTACGAACCTGATCAGCTTCGCTGCCGGAATAGGAACAGCATTCTGCAACGGGTTCTGGTCGTTTGCGATCTGTCGCTTCCTCGTCGGCCTGGCCTTCGATAACTGCTTCACTATGATGTACATCTTGGGTGAGTTACTGTATGATAACTTTAGAAATAATTTGTAATCTGTAAACACTGTTTTATGCACAAGTTACATGCACTTGGGAATAACAGAAAATGGGGGAAAGTAGACCGATTATTTTTGTTATTTTATTTATTTTACTCTTTATTTTACACCAAGAAGAGGACGATAACAAAATTAAAGTAGGTAAGAATATAAAGTACAAAAGGCGATGAAGTACAATACACAGAGTACACAGCGATCTCTTCCAGACAACCTTAAGATATGGAATGCTGTAGATAAATAAGATGAGGTAAGATGCACGAATAATATTTTATTGAAAAAAAAAACTACAAAATTGTAAAAAAAGTATATTACGGAAACCGCCATTGTACCTATCAATAAATCATCATAACTTTTGAACTTTTGTTAAAATAGAAATATTGAATTTAAAAACAAGTGATTTAATATGAGGGAACATAACTTTTTTTTGGACTCATTGGGTGTTATTTAATTAGTCTGTGAATAGGGTCACAAAACTGGGTAAAATCAATTAATATAGGTAAAAATTTTTTTTCATCAATCGTTGTCAGTAGGTATTACAAATGTATTCGCGTCCATACGAACAAAAACAAGTTGTGATAAAAAGAAGGAGATAATGATTTTAATACAAATTATGTTTGTATGTTTACAGAGAAAAATATAATAGGAAAACTTATGAGATTGAACTTGAACTTCTCTTGAAAGCCACAGAGTAAACACTACCTTGTATTAAAAGGCTGTACAACAGCTAAACTATAATTGCTTTTTATGCAAATTATTTATATTGACCGTCAAGCAAAATAATTTGCAACCTCCGTATACAACACGACATACCATTAAATCAATGCTACAAAAACAATTTTAATTTATCCTGCAGGTGTTGCAAACCTTCAATGCATCATGCAATTTGAGGTTATGCCTGTCAACTGTTAAGTCACTATAATTCTAAATCGATAGTTCATTTCACAAGGTTGGCACATACAAAGGCTTATAAAAAGATGATAAAAAGGCTGTTAAAAATAAAGGCTTTGTTATTGTACATAGTATAAATAAAAAGATTATTTGCATCTAAAAAGGACACCTATTGGCGTCTAAGATGATACAGACTATTGTTGTCTGAATATAAATATTTTATATAACTTAAAAAAATAAAAATATGAAACACGCTATTCATCTAATTAAACGAATTTCATGCAATGGTCAAAATTAATTTACTAGACTAGAACAAAGGGTTGAAGTAGGTACTTTTGAACTTTCAAATCATACTTATTATGAAAATGAAACAATATTATATATTTCAGCCATAGATTACAACAATATTACGATATATAAAACATTTGAATTCCTCGTAAAAACAAAATCCGCTCCAAATCCAAGCGAAACAAACTTTTTAATTAAGGATGGCCTAACCAATCTGACTCCAGAACAAATACATTTGACCGGAACAATGAAGACAACTTTTTATAGACACAAAACCAAAAAACCAGACACTCTAGCCTTCACAGTTCAAATTGATCCCAGACACAACAGACATAGTATTATGTCACGAGTAGATCAAGGCGCATCCAGTAGCAGTATTATATCATCACGATCACTAGATCAAGGTTAGCTCGATGAACCGTGAAGACCCAGGTTACTGACCCTGACCTGATTGACTCGCCTTATAAAACTTAACCCAGACACTTGAGATGTAACAGAAGCAGAACCGGAAACAGACTGTCCTAGTGTTTCAAGTTTAAGGAACTATGTGTCCAGAGATCATATATCATCGTAGATTTTGCTGGTGAATTGTCGCAAATCGATTACTTACTTTGAAAAATAGCTTTGAAACTTCGAAACAAATTACTCGTCGAAACACAAACGCTCCGCAACGAACCACCTTTCTAAAATGCTAACTTACGATAATTAGCTGAGCCTTTTCGTTTCGAACAGATTAAAAAAAGAAGCTCTATGTTGCAGTTTTTCTGATACAAACACTTTATTTTGTATGAGTCGATGTTAATAATTATTTTCAGTCCTGGAATACGTTGGACCAAAATGGCGGACATTCGTGGCGAATATGTCCATAGCGTTATTCTTCACCTTGGCTGCGTCGCTGCTACCCTGGATAGCGCTATGGGCAGACGACTGGAGGAGATTCGCCTTTGGAACTAGCATACCATTCTTGCTGGCCGCTGCCACCCCTTGGCTGGTACCTGAGAGTGCAAGGTATTGCAAACAATAATGGGGACACTCACTGAAAATAATTTTAAGACCTTGTGGGTGTGATTTAAGGACGTCTTGTTCTGAAACTATATGGCTGGCTTCAACCATTAAAGTCTCGCTTTTGAGCACGGGTTCTTTTTGAGGTCTTGATTATACGATTATACTCCACCACGCTACTCCAATGCTGATTGATGGTTAAATTGTGAATTTTTTGAATTGAACATTCATATTCTGGTCTTCAACAATAATAAATATCTAAAATATTCAAAGAGAGATAAAATTGATATCATCAACATCACTGCTCCTTTAAACAAAAGACTTTTTCCAAACAATAGTAGACGCAAAATATAATAATGACATGATCAAAGAATTATGGACATTTCCACAGATGGCTAGTATCTCAGGGCAAAATTGACAAGGCTCTTACGATAATGAAGAAATTTGAGCGCATCAACAAGACCAAGATTCCGGATAAGGTCATCAATGAATTCACGGTAAGTGTTATGTAATGATTCGAGTTGAAAGAGAGGGGACAGTATTCTTATTTGAAGCAGACCCGGACAATTTATAGTCGTATATGAGTTCACCGATGCATCATTATTTTTAAAGCAAACATACATTTAAAGTAGTAAACATTACTTTCATGAGTATATCAGTTGAAATATAATTGTCAAGAATTTTCCAAGCTTGAAATTAAAAACTTGAAAAGTTGCCATTAAATTTCGAAATATTTATTCCAGGAATCTTCATTAAAAACCATTAAAGAATCGGAGGCTGAAAGCCGCACCTACTCCGTTCTGGACCTCTTCAAGACCCCCAGACTACGGAGGAACGCGATCCTGCTCATCATCATTTGGATGGCAATCTCTCTGGTCTTTGATGGCCACGTCAGGAACGTTGGTTCTCTCGGGCTAGACATCTTCCTGACCTTCACGGTAGCCTCGGCTACTGAGCTACCAGCTGATACCTTCCTTACTGCTGTTTTGGACAGGTACGATGTTTTCTAGCTCTGCAGTGATACTAAAAGCCAGTTACTCAGCTTCACTGGAAACCCAATCCATGATAAATTACTGTATTCAGGTTAAAACGCGCTCAACGTAGAGGCTACGTTGATTTTTAGACTCATATGTTAAGATCGTAGCTTCGGTATAATAACCATAGGAAAATATAAATTGTATATTACGACTATTGTAATATAACTTAACCTAACCTAAGTTTGACCAAGGTGAAATACATGTTTTGAAATCAGAGAGAAAATCAGGACAAACAGTGGAAGTATAAAATGAAACTAGACTTTCTAAACGTTGCTTTTCAGATGGGGAAGAAGATGGCTGGCATGTGGCTCCATGGTGATCAGTGGTATCTTCAGCCTTCTGGCCACAGCCGTTCCGATAGGTAAGTAAACTGGTTTGAATGATGTGTTCTAATATTCCAATTACCAAAGGTTCAAAAGAAATATTAAGCAGTGAAAGTAAGTCAAATCAATAAGTCCTGCTTCCTTTGAATTAAATTAACTGCTCTAATTTGTTATCATATATGAACTTTATCCTAGTCATCTAGTTTTCTCATTTTCCTTACAAAAAAATAAGTACATGAAACTTATCATATAGCTGCTTTATTACACATAACTATGTTCTTCTTGGAACTTCTGAAAATAATTATGTTGCTATTAAATTGCTAAAATGCCTTACATTATTTAATAGCAAACTGTCCTCATTGATGTTTTGAAAAGAAAATTGATTTCCTTCTAACCAGCAATATAGTGGCAATAAAGATGATTCGACCCCAAAAAGGGCAACAATCAATTAATAGGTATATTAAAATAACCCATCAGCAAATTGGACATATCATATCCTGCCCCCAGGTGGTCCCTCGGCATCCCTGGCCATCCTCGGCAGGTTCGCAGTGAACATCTCCTACAACATCGGCTTGCAGTACGCAGCGGAGCTACTGCCCACCGTGGTGCGAGCGCAGGGGGTCGCCTTAATCCATATCATGGGCTATGTGGCTTCTATTGTCGCACCTTTCGTGGTTTATTTGGTAAGTTGTTGCACCAATTACCTTTTCAAATATTTGGTATCTTTTGGCACCAATCTTGGCACCAACTTTGGTAAAAATCTTGGCTAAAAGTAGTTTTTTTTTTCTTTTTCTTTTTTCTTTCCACGCTGTCCTCTAAAATAAAAAGTAAAAGTTAAAGATTTTCCACTTTTATGTCTACTCTGTTCCACGATCTATCAAAAATCTATTTTCTTTCCCTCGAGTACAATATTTTGTCTTAATACAAACAAAAGGATTTCTATCTGTTCTCTCACTAGTCAAATTATCATTTTCAGATTTAAGCAGCAATTTTATACCACAGTTAAATATCTCTGATTAAATTCTTTTCCAGGCCAATATATCTCCAGACTTGCCACTGTTAATCCTGGGCATCTTGGGTATTATCGGCGGTCTGCTGTGTCTGTTCCTGCCGGAGACCATGGACACAGAGATGCCTCAGACCCTTGCTGATGGAGAGAACTTCGGACAGGATCAGCAGTTCTGGGACATCCCTTGTTTCCCTAGGTTTGTATCTATTTTTGAACAGTGTGCCATATAGACGAGAATATTCGAAATAAGTTTTTGTTTTACTCTATGCATATGCAAGAAAAATTGGTCATCATAATAATATTATGGACATTGGTACCAGAGAGGCATCACTTTTTAGATTTTTAAACGACTTTAAAAAAGAAGAATATTCTCAATTTGACTGTTTTTTTTTAAATGTTACCTCAAGACTTTACTGGGTAAGCCGATTTAGATGATTTTTTTTTATATTCGAAAGCTGGTACTTGTCATGTGGTCCCATTTAAATTTGAGCGAGATCTGACGAGTACTTTTTGAGTAATCTTTAATTTTGATATCGTTTAATTTATTCGCCTACGGACTTCATATTATTACTGTCACGCTTTTCATTAAAACATTCCAACGGTAATTTTAAAGGTGATACCTAGCCAAGTCAGGTAAAAGTGTCGGAGTTAAATTTGTCGGAGTCTATCGGAGACCGTGATCCAAAAAAAGATATCTGAAACCGTTAAGACGTAATAAGTTTGTTAGTAAGACGTATAAACCAGAAAGGTATAGATATTTACGTATTATTTTACATCCCATAATGTAATATAGGCCCAAGTAATATTTTAACGACGGTATGAACATGAAATACAAATATGTAAACTGCAAAAGGCTGTGAACAATACAATCGTGCAGTTATAATATTACCTACGTCTAGCACTAATAATAATAATAACAATTGTTATACTTAAAATTAATATTTCCAGAAATAAATCCAAAGAAGAAAAAACAGAGAAATACACTCACAGACAGTCGAGTACCGTCGCCAATGAAGACCATTTTGTGAGAGCTCTCCCCGCGGTTGGCTCTAGGGCGTCCATCAGAGCTTCCATCAGATTATCTTCTAGAAGTACGTTGAGAAATAGAGAAGGAAGAAGCAGAAATGATAATGTTGCTTGAAATAAATTGTAATAAGTGTCAAGATAGGTATTTGATTTTGTTCGTTTTTCAATTATTATTAGCTCTGTGTTGAGATATAACTCATTGTTCGAGTTGTTTTCTAAAAATCAACGAATGAAAATTAAAACAATTCGTACCTGGACAGGTACAACTAATTTAAGTTTCTAAGATCTCGAATTATATTTAAAAAACCTTTTTCTTGCTATTTTTAACTAACACGAAAAATTTGTAAAGTAGATCTGTGTTAAATCTTCTTAAAAATCAAAATATTTGAACATACTTAATACGAGTAGCATTTATATTTTGTGCAAAATTTCAAAAGTTTTGAAAATCTGTAATTTCAAAGCAATGAAAGAGATTCACGCCCCAACTCAGAGTCACTAACGGTTACTTAAATTGCTCCTTAGTACAGAATTTGTTTGGTGATTCTTTACTAAGGAGCGATTAAAGTAACCCTTAGTGACTGAGTTGGGGCGTCAGATGGATATTGATTCTTTCTAACTATTAATGGTGTCATAATATATTTTACTGCTGTATTAATTTAATTTATCGTCGTGTTAATGAGTTTTACTAATGTGTTAATGGATTTTAGTGACATCCAAATTGTTTCTAATGACATCCTTATTAACTAATGACAAGAAATATATTTGTCACAGTGAGTACCTACTATTTATTCATTACATAATAAATTACACCGTTAAACTGTTTATATGCACTTGAACTTTAAAACAAGAATTTTGTTCTTCTTAAAGTGCAACATTGATTTTCCAGTCCTTAAATATACGAAACCACCATATAAGTCTATTACTTAATTGTAATGTTAAATAAGTATTCGATATTTAACATTATAATTAAACAATATAAATACAATTGTTAAAAATGTGATATTAAAAGCATTGTAAGTTATAAATGTACAATATAGAATACACAAGTGAGAGCAATTTTTATTATATGCTAAGTAAATAAGGCATAATTAATTTGCTTATTTATTAGGGGTAAGAATAGATATATTATTTTTTATTTATTTGATATTAGTTATTGTATTCGGTGTGAATTCAAAGCATAACGTGTTAAATATATTGAATATTTTTTTTATTGTACCTAGTTAATTAATAAAGTTAAAAATCTTGCCAATTTTTCACTCGATTTGCAAAATTTTTATTGCCTACCCTACACAAAAGATTTTGTATATTTTTCTTTACCAGTTGTATTTACAATTTGAAAGTATTACTTACTCTACGTATAGATAAAGATATATCAAACTAATTATACCATTTTACAATTTAAGTTTATTGTATAAGTTGTATTGTAAGCAAATTGAACAAATTGTAACTGTATTTTTATATGTTTTTTTCCCATGACATTGGTGCAAAAATAGAGGAATGACGATCGAATTTGATTCTGTGATAAAAATACGAATAAATGCAAATCATAGGATAATATGCTTTGTTTTATTTACGGCTCCATAACTTTAGTTATCGTTAAATTAATATATTTTTATGATTGAGTTGAGAGTATAGGGATTTTAAGTAGTGAATTTTACTGGCGTCTTAATGAATTTTGGCACTTTAAAAATTACAGTAGAAGGAATAACCACAAATAAGAAGTATTGTTTACTTAGAGCAAACAACAATTTGAAACTAGAGTTTTTATGAATCCAGAGTGGTGCGAAGGATTGTAAAGAATCCCGAGCGTGGTGAGGGATTCTAAGGTATAATCTTGAGTGCAGCGAGAGATTCAAACTTTCAAAGTACTTCGGACATTGTACTTTTTAGGGTTCCGAAGTAAAATCGGAACCTTTATCGTTTCGTTATGTCCGTCCGTCTGTCTGTCCGAAGCATAGCGCCGAGATCCAGTGCTCGAAAGCTGTAATTTGGCATGTATATACATATTTATTATTTATTGAAACTCTAAAATCGTAGAATAAAACAATGAAAAACATTTTTTTTTTCAGGGTCCCTTGCAGGTAACCTTAGGATGAATTTTTTATTCATCGTGTACCCTGTATCAAATCAAATCAAATCAAATCAAATGTTTTTATTCAAAATTGGTTTGGTTTACAAACACTTTTTGAAAGTCATGCAAGTTATGCCAATGCTTCAGACAAAGCCCTACTGTGAGAGGGCCCGGGAGAAGAAGCAGCAAGAAACTTCCGGGTTTGTTTTTTTCCTGCTCACAGTTACAGATAGCACTTATCATCTACTACAATCTATATCCATAAAACTCATGTCCAAGCAGTCTTGTCTTTAAAATAATCATCTAATTTGTAATATCCTTTCGTCATAAGAATGCTTTTAATATGAGTTTTAAATTTAAGGTAAGGCATTTCTGTAAATTTCGATGGAATTTTATTATAAATCTTTACACATGTACCCATGAACGAGCCACCAGTTTTACATAGTCTAAAATTTGGTACAATCAGTTTAGCCTTGTTCCTCGTGTTCGAGCGCTAAGCGATCGAACAGCTCAGCACTTTTGCATTTGACCATTTTTGCACTAATTAATAAAATATAAGTAATGTTCAATGGTATGAGCAGTCAGTACATCGCTAACCATTGGTGTGCTCACACCAAAACCCTTAAGGCTCCGTAGCAATAATATCGTATCGTAATAAATAAGTGTTTCTCACTTTGTATAAACCAGTTCAGTGAAATAAATTACTACCAATTACCATAACTCGGGACTTCTTATTACGGTTCCACCAACCAGCAAAAACCAACCATCAACACATCACCCTTTTTACATGGTCCTTCGAGCCTTTCGGGACGCGAATTACGGGACCATATCGTGAAGTTTCGTGTTTCCGAAAATTAAACCAAAAAGAACCAGTGGCTATAGTGATCAGTGCATTCGACTGGATTGCAGTGATACATGATACCAGCGTAAGACGATACCCGGGTGAGATCTAACCATTTATTAATTTTTTATTTACCATATTATAATAACCATGGAAATGGAAAGTATTTACACTAACCAAGTTGAGATTACTAAATTTTTCTCTAAACTTCTAACCAACTTTAAGAAAGATGGGGCTGATCGTAAGACCATTGATTATTGTGAAAGGAAATTGAAAACCTTAGAAGAGTATTGGGTAGAGTTCCAACGTAACCATAGAGAGCTTCTTGATTATGCTATTCTTGACCATAAGTATTTTACCAGTAATTGTTTTGAAACCGCGGAGAACCTTTATTTGACCATAGAAAACTTAATTACTAAAACCATGGACCAATTACGTGAGAAACAGGAATTAAGTAAACCAGAACAACCGATGCCTCAAGAACGTAGCAACGTCCCTAGTGTGCCGGAAACCAATCAGCCAGGTACCTCATCTAGCGCGGGGGCTGCCCAGCAGCAGCGTAATACTTCGTCTGGTGGTAACAGTAAGCTAGACGAATTGCTTAGAAAACAAACCATCAATTTCAAGGCATTTATGCGGACGGTGAATACTATAGAAGTCGACCATCTGGAGCACAAGTGGGAATTTGAAGACACTCTTAAGTCTCTTCAAGCTCGTTGGAGTACCGTTGACAGTCTACATTGGCTGATAGAGGATGAGAGTGACGGAGAAGACAGGTGGTACCAAAAATTATTTACTCAATATGAAAAGATTTATATGGATTTGAAGAAAACTATTAATACCAAGATGTGGTCTGTGTCTCATCGAGAGAAGTCCACGCCACAAATGGATATCCCGGTATTCAGCGGCAACTATCACCATTGGGTTTCTTTTAAAGACCTATTTGTTGAAACCATCCATAAAAATCCGTCCTTATCTAACGCGCAGAAAATGCAATTTTTAAAAAGTAAAGTAACGGGGGATGCCGAGCGTCTAATTCACCATCTTCAGATTAGCTCCGATAACTACGAAGTATGTTGGGATATACTGAACCATCGATACGGGAATAAAAAATTAATCTTTACTTCACACATAAACACCATGTTAGGGCTTCCAAACATTCAACACCAATCATCAACCATGATTAAAAAATTGCATGACGTCACCAAAGAAAGTTTACATGCTATCCAAAACCTTGGGGTAGACATTAAAACGTGGGACCCACTTCTAGTACATCTTTTAGGCCAAAAGTTAGATAGCGAATCGTTTGCAGAGTACGTGGAATCGGTAAAAGACCCTAGGGAGCTACCGGTCCTGCAGGAATTCTTATCATTTTTAGAATGTAAATTTACTGCATTAGAAGCTTCTCGCCGTAAACAAGAACATATTAACCAACCAAAATTAAACTTTCAACACAATTCACCGCGTCATAATACTCATAACTTACCATCTAACCATAAAAGATCATTCAATTTAAATAATAATTATCATCCATTAACTCGCTATAACCCCAATAATATGAAACCGAACATGAATACGTTCCACGTGTCGCGGTCAATCACTTGCATATTGTGTAACGCTGACCACGGATTATGGCAATGCAGCAGATTTTTGCAATTGTCCAATGAATTAAAATTAAATACCGTGAACCAATATAATTTATGTCGCAACTGTCTTACTAATCATAACAATAAACCATGTTTTTCAAGTAAACGATGCCGTAAATGCCTAGGTACGCATAATACTTTAATGCACGAGGCATTAGTTAAACCTAAAACTGTTGCTATGTCATCGAAACCAATAAAGCCTGCACAAAATATACCTCCTATCGAACACGTGCCTACATCTAGCCATGTGTCACGGGATAGTATATCTGAAATTTTGTTAGCTACTGCCATAGTTTATGTCACGGGGGCAGACGGTTCTCAACATACCATGAGGGCTTTAATTGACCAGGGCTCTCAAATTTCTTTAATTAATGAAAAAACGGCGCAGACGTTAGGCTTAAAGAGAAACCAATGCAAGGGTAAGATATTTGGGGTAGGTGAAAAAGAAAATCACTGTAAGGGGACGATGAATGTTGAGATACGGTCGATGTATAATGATTTCTCGGTAAACACTACAGTTTTTATTATGAATAGTTTAATTAAGAGCTTACCAAATAAAACGTTTTCTAAGCCACTATGGTCGCATATTCAGAATATTAACTTAGCGGATCCTAAATTTAACGAAAGCCGTCCGATAGATTTATTGCTTGGAGTTGATTTATATAGTAAGATTATGCTAGGTGGTATTATACGTGGAGATGATGATGACCAGCCCATAGCCCAGCAAACCCAGTTTGGTTGGCTGCTCTGTGGTTCAATGAAGCCACATTATAGTTGTAACGTCGTTCTTCATAATGTTGATGATTTACGTAGGTTCTGGGAGAATGAAGAAATTAACCAGCCGATTGAAATGTCGAGCGATGACCATGAATCTTTAGAGTATTTTTTATCAACCACAAAGAGACTTGAGGACGGTAGGTATGAGGTTAGGCTACCATTTAAACCAGAGACAAAAAATAAATTAGGAGGTACGAAGCAGCTAGCTATGGCGCAATTTCGTAGCTTAGAGAGGAAATTAGAGAAGAATAGTCTTTTGAAAGGGGAATACCAACAATTTATGAATGAATATCGCGATCTTAACCACATGATTCCGTCTACTAACACTACACCAGAGTGCTATCTGCCTCATCATGCTGTCAGCAAGGAAGGGTCTCCAGTTAATAAATTTAGGGTAGTTTTTAACGCTTCTGCTAAGTCTTCTACCGGTACCACCCTTAACGATACAATGTATACAGGTCCTAACTTACAGCAAGACCTACAAGAGTTAATTTTGAAATGGAGACAATATCGGTATGCCTATACTGCTGATATTGAAAAGATGTATAGGCAGATATTAGTACACCAGGAAGACCAAGTTTACCAAAAGATTCTGTGGCGAGAGTCTCCTACACAACCAATTCAAATTTTTCAGTTAGTTACCGTGACTTACGGAACCAAACCAGCACCATTTCTTGCTATGATGTGTCTCAAGCAGTTAGCGAGGGATGAACAACAAAATTATCCCGAAGCTACCAAAGTATTAGAAAGTAGTTTTTACATGGATGATTTTTGTGGTGGTGGTCACTCGATAGAAAACGCGTTACTACTCAAATCAGATTTAATTAAATTATTAAAAACAGGGGGATTTAATTTACGTAAATGGCGATCAAATGAACCTAAATTGTTATTAGATGAAGGGATGAAGGGGTGCAATGAACAGGTATATGAATTTAAACAACCAGATACTGCTAAAACTTTAGGATTAGGGTGGAACCCTCAAAACGACCATTTTAAGTTTTCGAAATTACCACTAGAGTCAAAATCAGACCTTGCTACCAAAAGATCGCTTCTGTCGGATATATCAAAACTATTCGACCCGTTAGGTTGGCTAACGCCACTAACTACTACCATGAAATTATTATTTAGAGATGTATATGTGTCAAAAATTGACTGGGATGAACCATTACCTACAACTATTAAGACCAAATGGGATACTTTGAGAGATGATCTGAGTGATATAAATACTATTGAGATAAAAAGATGGCTAGAATTAAAGAAAGATAATCAAGTTGTTCAACTGCATGGGTTCTGCGACGCATCGGATAAGGCCTACGCGTGTGTTATTTACTGTAGGGTAAGCGAAGGTAACCACCATACCATCACGTTAGTCGCTGCGAAGGGTAAACTCGCTGCGATGAGTAAAACCATGTCAACACCGCGCTTAGAGTTATTAGGTGCCGTTTTACTTTCATCACTAATGAAAAAGGTCTTACAGTGCCTACCAGAGTACCATATCGAAGTGTACGGCTGGATCGATTCTACAGCTGTGCTAGGATGGTTACAAGGCGAGCCAGCACGCTGGAAGCCATTTGTAGCTCACCGAGTAAAATGTATTACAGATACAATACCATCAACCAGTTGGCGATACGTAAAAACTAAAGAAAACCCGGCTGATTGCGCTAGTCGCGGTTTAACGCTTGCACAGCTTAAGAAGCATGAGCTGTGGTGGCAAGGTCCGTCGTGGTTGAATTCATTTAATATCCAAAATACCAATAAAGTCGTTTATAAAACAGACTTAGAAGTAAAAACCTCATTTTTAAAACAATCTAATGTAGTAATAATTGATAAAAGTAGTGAAGTAATTTCTAACATACTTAATACCTTATGGAATAAATTCAGTTCTATAAATAAAATCATTCGCATATTCGCGTGGATATTACGATTATCTACCTATCGGAATTTATCAGTTCATCAACCCTATCTCACATTACCGGAGCTGCGGCGCGCTAAAATGCAAATCATCAAATATACACAACAATCGACATTAGGTCAAGACTTAGATTATTTAAATAAATATAATAAAGTACACAATAAAAGTAAAATTTTAAGTTTGAATCCTATTTTAGATATGGACGGAATCTTACGCGTAGGAGGGAGGCTTCGAAACGCTCAGATAAATCTTGAGATGAAGCATCCAATTATTCTCCCGCACAACCATCGTTTTACCAACTTATTAACTAAACAAGCTCATGAATTAACTTTCCATGGGGGTGCTAGGCTTACATTGTCTCATTTAAGAAGAAACTATTGGATCATTGGAGGATATATGGCAACCAAAAAATATATTAGACAATGTGTTACATGTCGGAAACAAGAACCGGTATTGCAGAGTCAGCTTATGGGTGACTTACCAGAGGCCAGGGTGAACCCTGAATGCCCTTTCTACCATTGTGGCGTTGACTATACAGGATTCATCGAAGTGAAGGCCAATAAAGGACGTGGGATAAAAACCAGTAAGGGTTACATTGCTCTTTTTATATGTATGGTGACGAAGGCAGTTCATATAGAACTTGTGTCGGATCTGAGCAGTTCAGCCTTTTTAGCGGCCCTTCAAAGAATGGCAGCCAGAAGAGGGGTGCCTCGTCACTTATATAGCGATAATGGGACCAATTTTATAGGAGCCAATAAGATGTTACAAGAGGAGCTTGAGTATTTACAACAACTATATAGCAGTAGCGAATTTCTATCAGAGATCAGTGAAATGGGTATCGAATTTCACTTCTTGGCGCCATCCTGGCCGAGTGCCGGTGGGATATGGGAGAGATCAATAAGGTCCCTCAAACACCATCTCAAGAGAGTCGTTGGTCACCAAAAACTCACTTATGAAGAGTATGCTACACTGCTATCAAAAATAGAAGCCTGCTTGAACTCGCGCCCACTTTGTGCACTAACGGAAGATCCCGAAGATCTTGATTTCTTAACACCAGCTCATTTCTTAACGTCAAGGCCTGGATTAACCATAATAGAGACAGAACACGACGCCAGAACCAGGTGGCATTTAACATCTAAATTATTTCAAGATTTATGGAAAAGATGGAAGGTAGAATACTTGACAATGCTATCAGCAAGAAATAAATGGAAGGGAGTTAAAGATAACATAAAGGTGGGAGATCTAGTCGTGATTCATGAAGAAATCGTGCCACCTGGAAGGTGGGCTATGGGACGAGTTATCGACATTCATCCCGGAGACGACGGATTGATTCGAGTTGTCACCCTAAAAACCAAGAACGGTACCATGAAGAGGCCTGTTGTGAAACTGTCCGTTCTACCAATTAATAATAACCCTCAAGTAATTGACCATACCATACTATCACCAGACCAAACCTTACCAGAGAAAGAAAAGGAACCAGAAGTAGACGAAGGCACGAGAAAAAGGAGGAAACCAAAGAGATTATCATTTGTAACCGTAGCTACCGCTATGTTATATTTCATGACTCTATTGTTACCAGCCAACGCTATTTTCAATATAAAAGAGCTATCATCAAACCAGACTTTGTACTTTGACCCCATGACCAACGTTCAGCTGATCAGAGACAAGTGGAGCTTAATTCTTTATTATGACATGGAACCATATTGGGACGCTATTGATTCCTATAGTAAAATTTCGACTTATTTGAATAAACTGTGTAATACCATTCAAAACACCTCCCATTGTCGTATGATAAATTTACAATTACATAATGAATTCGGAGAACTAGAATACTACAATGAACTTTTATTAACTCAGCATTTTAACATTCACGCCAGCCGCCGGCGCAGAGGTCTCATTAATGGCATCGGATATCTTGCGAACCAACTCTTCGGCGTATTGGACTCCTCTTTCGCGGAAAAATATACCAAAGATATTGAGTTGACTAGAAGCAATGAAAAACATTTATCCGAGTTATGGAAAAACCAGACGTCAGTAGTAGAAGCGGAATTTTCTTTCATGAAAAAGATGAAGGAGACGGTCGATAAACAACACAAATTTATTAACAAAAAATTAAACGAGTTAGAATCTAATACCAATATAATACAACAAGAAATTCAAAACATGTCTTCTGTACAAGATTTTACATTATCGGCGATGGCTGCAAGCGGTCTACTACAAAGTTTGCGTAGGCTACAAGATGCATTCCTAGATACAATTACTGATATTTACCATGGTCAAGTTAGTGTTCATTTATTGAAGCCAGAGCAAATGAAGAGTGAGTTGCGAATCATCAACGGCCAGATGCCGAGGGAAGTTACTCTACCTATTACAAACGTAGACTCAGATTTTCAATATATCTACCAGTTGATAAGAATGAAAGCTAGAGTGACGGATAAATTTATTATATTTGAAATAACATTTCCTCTGATTAGTAGAGAAAGCTACCAGTTATATAAGATTTTACCAATACCCCGGCAAATAAATAATAGCATGATCACTATAGTACCCGTATCTGAATATGTCGCTGTGAATTTAAAACAAAATACATATTTTCTTACAACAATTATCGAATTGAACGCCTGTTTATATCATAAAGAAGCTTACCTGTGCCAGCTTTTCAAACCTATCATGAGCCTAGAACGTGATGAGTGTTTTTGCAACAAAAACGAGAAAAAACCATACAACATGTAAACTTGAGAAATCACCATGCGTCAACAGATGGATTGAATTACAGACGCCTTCACAATACTTGTACTTCTGTTGTGATAATTACCCTATCAAAATAATTTGTAATGATAAAATATCGCTTATACAGCTGAGTCGCGCAGGGATCATCAGCCTCGGACAGAATTGTATAATTAAAGGGAAGGACTTTACATTCCTTACAACTGCAATCCAATCACTTGAATTATTCACCAACGATTTTGATCCCAGAACTTGATCAGATTAATAACATAGTAAATTTAAAAATCCCGGACGTAGAACCTCTACAAGACAACCAACAGTTAAACACATCTTTAACAATCCTTGGAGACCAAATAGAAGGATTGAAAGCGAGTAAAGCAGAAGTAAATGATATATCGATGCATGATATTCATCACTACACTACCACATACATATTGATGACCATAGCGATAATCGCGGCAGTAGGATGGTGGTGGAGAAGTGGTCGGTGCAGCCGTCGGCCTCAGCCGGTTGCTCCATCTCGTCGCCGTGGGGAGGGTCCTGGCCGTCACGGCCCTCACGGCCATCAAGTGCAGCCTCGGCCAGTGTTACCAACCTCAGTGCATAGTGAAGTGGCTAGTGTGCAATCGAGTGAGCGCAATAATAGTGTTCGGGTTCGTTTACAAAACTTTGCCAAACGATGGCCTAGTGTGCGTGGTATCAGTGCGGGTAAAAAAGATGGTCAATCGCCACCTGTTCCGCGTAAACGAGTTACGGTTGAAGACTCCTTAGTATAGCATAATAATACTATTTTCTTAAAATAATAATTTTAATAATTTAGATTTTTACCTATTACCATTTATTATTTCTTTTACCATTTTGTTTTTATTTTATAAACATAAATATTTAATTATAAGATGCGGTTATGTATCTTTGTAATAACAGCTTGCCTTGTAGTTGCTTAAAATAAGATAAATAGGTTTATTGTTACCATTTTATTGCATAATATTGGAGTTAAAATTGTATAGATGCATTCTCATCTCAGGCGCGGGAGTATGTTCGAGCGCTAAGCGATCGAACAGCTCAGCACTTTTGCATTTGACCATTTTTGCACTAATTAATAAAATATAAGTAATGTTCAATGGTATGAGCAGTCAGTACATCGCTAACCATTGGTGTGCTCACACCAAAACCCTTAAGGCTCCGTAGCAATAATATCGTATCGTAATAAATAAGTGTTTCTCACTTTGTATAAACCAGTTCAGTGAAATAAATTACTACCAATTACCATAACTCGGGACTTCTTATTACGGTTCCACCAACCAGCAAAAACCAACCATCAACACATCACCCTTTTTACACCTCGTATTAATATCGTGGATGTCACTCTTCTTAAGAAAACTATCGTAATATTTCTTAACATACAAAGCATTATCCAATATATATTGTGACACCACAGTTAAAATATTAATTTCCTTAAAGAGATCCTTAAGCGAGTCCCTAGGCCTGAGGTTGTAAATGGCACGGACTGCTCTTTTCTGTAAAATAAATATAGACTCAATATCTGCAGCTGAGCCCCACAACAACAGACCATAGGACATAACACTATGAAAGTAGCTAAAATAAACTAACCGTGCTGTTTCTACGTCAGTTAAGAGCCTTACTTTCTTAACCGCGTAAGCAGCTGAACTCAGTCTCCCAGACAAGGCTTCAATATGAGGACTCCATTGTAATCGTGAATCTATGGTAAGGCCAAGGAATTTTGTTGAATTTACAAGGTCAAGTACTTCCTTATTTATAACTATTTGAGTGGGTACCTGTTTTACATTTGGTAAAGTGAATTTCATACATTTCGTTTTACTAGCATTTAACATTAGGTTGTTACATGTAAACCATTGCAATACTTGGGAAACAGTATTATTTACATCGTCAAAACATTTTTTTCTCCTATCAACTTTAAAAAGTAATGAGGTATCATCTGCAAACAATACAGTTTCACACAAGTCCCTTGTGAAATAAGGAAGATCATTGATGTATATTAAAAATAACAGGGGTCCTAATATTGATCCTTGGGGCACTCCCATAGTAATGTGTGCTCCTGGGGACTCCTTGCCATTAATAACTACTTTTTGGATAGGGTCGGATAGGTAAGATTTTATAAGGCCAACTGATTGTGTTGAGACACCATAATGCCTAAGTTTATTTATCAGTATATTGTGATCAACGCAATCGAACGCCTTCGAGAGATCACAAAAAATACCAATGGCATCCTGCTTACACTCCCACGCATCAAAAATTTGCTTAAGGTGTGCTATACCTGCATCAGTGGTATTTTTTCCTCTCGAAAAACCGAACTGATTAACATGAAACAACTTGTTTAAGTAGAAATGAGACAGCAGCTGGTTATAAATAACTTTTTCAAAGATTTTACTAAGGACTGGTAACATTGAGATGGGTCTGAAATTAGTGGGGTCGCTTTTATCTCCAGATTTAAACAGAGGGATTAGTTTACCATGTTTCATTAGATTGGGGAAGCTACCTTCGTCAATACATTTATTGAAAATGTGACTTAGATGTGGCGCTATGGAATTAATTATTGGTTTTATTATCATAGTAGAGAGACCCCAGAGATCACCTGACTTCTTGATCTTTATAGACTTAAAAGTCTTTATAATTGTATTGGAATTAATGTATTTAAAGCTAAATGAAGTCAGGCATTTTTCAACACATGATTCCATTAAAGTCATAGCAAGCTGAGGGCTCGCATTTAAGTTTTTTGTTATTTCATGCGGTATTTTCGAGAAGAAATCCTCAAATGCGCAAGCAACTGCGCTATCGGTAGTAACATTTTTATCATTGACCTTTAAAGTATACTCATGATTCTTAAATTTTTCTTTACCTGTTTCTTTATTAATAATGTTCCAGGTAGTTATGTAGGGTATCGTTGAAAAGGGTTTATAAAATTATCATGGGTCTTGTAGGGCCATTTTTGGATTTAAAGGTCCGTTTGCGAAATATTTGGCTTTAATTAAATGATGTTATATCATTGAGATACATACATAGAAGAGACATCTCAAACAAAAAGTAAAAAAATATTACCTTTCGCTTTCCTAAGTTGTTATCGATCTATTAATACTCTTTCTTTCTCTTCCCTATATTGTACCAAATTATTATAATTCTACTAACGTCATATTCTTAACTATGTCTAACAAATTTAGTACATTCAGTTCTATCAAATTTCATTTTTTTTTAATGATATATCATTATGTATGTAATTATATGTATATAGTATGTATATATAATAATAATTATTATTATTATCATATAGTTATATATTTTATGTATTATGTTATATATGTATTTGAATATATTTAAGTATATGTAGAATATTCCGTATTTTTATGTGCACGCTAAATTTGCCTCTCGCATAAAATTTCAACTACCAGATCTGCTGGAAGAAATTTCATTTTGAAATAAGCAGTTCCTATGTACTATTAATTTAAATAACGTTTTAATTTAAGTTTAATCGTGTACATGAAATTTTAAATAAATAAATAAAAAAACAAAATGTGTGTTCCACCGCCGGCTTGCCCTCCGTTCTCTTTTCAAACTAGAAGCCTCGTTTGCAACTTTGCACACTTGCCATAGAGTAACTTTGTATATGACACTTGCCGAACCAAGACGGCAACCTAAGCAAGCTTATATATTCCGTTAACACGCTAGTGGCTTGCCAAGTTCAAACGCTCCTTATGATTTTTTCATTCCAAAATGGCGGGAACATTGCATAATAATTTAATTAAATTCGTTTTAGTTGATTTAAGTTAATATTTTGTTTTCTTACCGATGATAAAGGGATACCATTATCTTTTTTGTTTTTTGTCGTGCAATTGTGATACGTTCTTATTACGCACGACGGCAATTTTTCAGTTTTTTCATAAACAATTTTGGCATGCGGCCGCCATGAGCGCAGCCGAGTGACAGCCGAGTGACAGAATGAAATGCAGCCGGCCGGCTGCAATCCACACCCCCGAACCCAATGTTCTCGGTGTCTGTTCTATACGCTAGTAATACTAGTTCAATGTGTTATATGTATTGATGTATGCTTTAATAGGTTATACATGTTATATGATGAATTTGGAAAAAAAATTATCACAGCTATGTTAGTAGGTAATATACCTATACCTAAGTAGATAATGAATAAAAGTCGATAAACTTACTACTTCGGAACTTAATAGATAATATAATAAAAACTATTCCGTTCAACAGAGTCAAGGTTCGAAATCATCTGTCTTTCCGTCGGTGAAATAGTTAAACATTATATAAAATGTATATATTGTGTAACCCCTGATATCTTGGAAGTTTCTTTTACCGAAAGATAAGATAATAGGGTAGGTATTTTTAATTCTATAATAGCCGGCGTTAACAATAAGAATACAATTAAAATAAGTGTACTTAATACGAGTTAAAACCTGTTATCACTATAATGACGCAGGTACCTAACAAACTGTAAATAAGCATTGTTTATACATTGTAAATTAACGTCTTATATTGCGTTTTTCCTACTTTTGTTGCGTGTTTCTATACCAACACATTTTGACAGGTATTGTTCAAAACTAGGTATATCAATTGATGCAAAAAAAAAATGTGTTTGTAGGCAATGATGCATGACGAGTTTACTACAAGACCTACGTAAAGTTAGTACGTAGTACGTACGTTAGTTTACTCTTTTAGTAAATGAGGTTGACGCTTCCCGTCAGTCAAGTCTTTACGTCAGTCTTTTTGTAGGACCGATAATCGGGCCGATTTTTCCTGCCGTATTATTTCTGACCGACTTTTTGAAGGACGTGTGCGTTACACTATTGCTATCAGTACGTTCTATTTTCTCCTACAAAAAAGCGGTCACCGATTATCGGACGTGGGCGGGAAGCGTAAATGAACACATTTTTTATTTTACTGAAAGCATGCTTGAAACATTTATTTATATGAATTATTTAATTTAACATAACGTTATCGTCAAATCAGTAACAATGCCATCTAATTTGCGATCGTCAAATCAATAACAACGCCATCTAGTGTGCGATCGTCAAATCAGTAACACCATCTAGACTCGGTAGTTTGTGATTGCCAAATCAGTAACAACGCCATCTAGATTCTTTGTTACAAATTTCAAACATAACGCATAACGTAACGGGGAAAGTTTGATTTTACTTTCCATAAATTTTCATACCCAGGGCTTATATGTATAGGAAAATCGATTCTAAAGGAGTTATACTCCAAAATTATATATCTAGGGCTGAAAATTATGTCTGTTTTCAGTGTTTCACAAATTTGAAGTGTTTCACAAGTTATTCTACAGTCAATTTGGAATCCGCCTGACAAAGATGACTAGCAATTTTAATATCTCGGATGTGGCTACAGTTTATTTATTAGGTAAACGTACCTATACCTATAAGTACCTAAATAGTAAGTATATCTATATACTTAGCTAATTTTCGTAAGCGTATACTCTTCTTCTGCGTATAATTAAGCGGGTATATAATTATTACGAGCTTAAGATTTTATCTAGTTATAAATTGACAATTATTTATACATTAAAATTCACAATTTAACAGAAAAAAGACTGTCTCGTGTATAAATGTCTCAAGATAGGTAATTAAAAACTGAAAACGTGTTTAGATTAAATTTCTACTTACAAAATATTACGGAAGAATATCTTTAACCCCCCCTCTCCTCGAAGTAAGGGCATGTAGATTTTGACAACCCCCCCTCGGGACCCTTAGGTACGTAATTAATAAATGGCCCCTTACAACGAAACAGTTCAGTTTTCTATGTACGCAACTTACGTTAACATTACGTTTAGTACGCCTATTAGTGTTAAAAACATATTACCAAATTATTTACCAAAAAATTTAAAGAAAATTACTTAAGATTCAAAGAGAAATGTGTATTGTTAAATATACCTAACTGTTTTTCACTAAAGGCATCACAGACATACCTACCTATATATAAAACAGATGCATTATATTATAAGAAATTATTAACACTAATATAAGCTCATAAAGTTATGTGCAGTTTCAACACGGCTTACAGAGGTCTCAAAGGCTTTGTATTACAGTACTCTGTGTTCAAACAATGTAGTTCTTATGACTTAGTGTTTAAGATTGATTTCAGGTTGAGATGAGGAGCAGTTCAGTTAAACTTGTAGTTTATATTGTACAAGGAACAATTGCTGTTTAATTTAGAAATACATGCTATGGATGAAGGATTTAGAAAGTGATAGATTGGTCGTTTCATAAATTCTGTTTCTATGAACTTACATACTTGAATTGTTATATGTATGATGAATCATTATATTTTCACGATTACTATGAACTGTCACTACATATTAAATCACAGTTATTAAGCTAAAATATGTCAAACATCTGGTCGTTTACGTTTACGAAAACGAATCTATGTGAGACCTCATCATATCATTAGTAAATGATAGTAATAATTTGTAGCTTTTTTTGATATACTTGAGTTTTTCTCATAAATATTTCTGGTTATCGAAAGTTCCCCAATTGTTAATTTTTGTTACATTTCTGCGTAAGTACTATTAATTAAGCTTTCTAAATTGACCCTATTACGGCTATAATACAGACCTCAACGTCATGCCAGACCAGAGAGTCGTAAGAAGTGACAGAAGCCAGCACCCTGCTGCGTGATTCGTGGTGACGGACAAAATTAATAAAATTCTACACGAGCGCCTGCCACTTCTATTAAAAAAGTACTACTATCTCCTTCAGGCTCAACTCATATAAATAATACTATATAAGTAGGTTCAATAATGTGGCAACCTTTTGCAGCCTTTTACAATATTCTTGTATGACTGTTGATTAGTATCGATGTGTCTCAGTGCGACGAAACTATAAGTCAAATTATATTTAAGAAAAGACCCGCTTCTTGAGTCGAAATTCAACTGTAATTCAATTTTCAAAGGGTTTATGCACTTATACGTATAAACTTTCTCAGACTTCTACATGCGTGCATTCTTCATATAAAGATGTTTTTCCCTTCAGATTTTTCAATAATTAGATATTCCAACTAATATAATTCAATTATATCAATACTTAAATAGTCTCTGATATTTAGGAATTCTTATGAGCGTACAGACTGCCCAGACTGGTCTTTATTTTATTAAATTGTAACTGTATTCCGTCATTGCCACACATTGCCTCCGTAGGTAACACCAGTAATAAAAAATATAGATCTAGTCATAGATCAAATAATTTAACCTTAGTAATAAACTCATAACCACTCTTTTGCCGACAAAGCATGCATTTTAACTCTATCAGAACACATGCTATATGCATTGGGATAATTCCGTCAGTCGAGATAAGTATATAATAACACAGATTATAAACGCAAACTCAAACCGCCGTATCTACTAGAATTCGTATTAGAAAACCAACTTCAAAAAAATAAGAGGTTCTATGTTCCACTGTATATTTTTTTTATGTATGTTCATCGATTTCTCCGCCAACTGTGGACCTATTCCAATTTTTTTTTCTTTTTTTAATATTTTTACTATTTGTATTCGTGTTGGTACAAAGTCCCTACCTAAGTGATAGTAAGGCAGGTGAAGGTGGGTAATTACTGACACCTATGGACACCAAGGGCACCAACGACTCATTGCCGGCCAAGAAAGATAAAAAGAAAAAAAACTAAAAATAGATAAGTCTACTCAAAATTATGTCCAGTTAATCAGCAGTCTTATATTAGTAGGTTATGGAAAGCAATTAGTAACTAGATATAACATGTCTATTTTCAACCGTAACAGACAATGCTACAATTCCTAAGCTAAAATTAAATACCATCTTTAGAACGCACTTACGTAGAGTAAAATATTTGCTAAACAATCTACTTACCTTGTCTAAATTAGATTTATTTTTAGTAACACTTCGTTTAAAACGTTCAAAAAATAGGGCTGTCAATTCGTCGGAAAAGTGTTTCAATAAATCTGATTATAAAATTTAGTGGCATTCATCTCACAAATATTTGAAAAAATTGTGTGTCAGTTCCGACGGACGACTGGAGTTTAACGCCATCTAGTTTGCAATCGTAAAAACTGTAACAACGCCATTTATTTTACGATCGTCAAATCAGGAACAAGATTATTATTTTCATTAGATGGCGTTGTTACTATTTTATTATTATATTGAGTGTGCAAGCGTTGTTATAATTATTATCAATATTACAACTTATGACGACGACGACGACAATGATGATGATAATGTTTCGCATCATCAGAATAGGATGTATCAAGATTATTATTATCATTAGATAGCGTTCTTACTGATCAGTAACAACGCCATCTAGATTCTGTGTTATGAATTACAAATATAACGCATAACGCACGTAACGCATAACGCACATAACGCAAAACGCACATAACGTATAACGCACATAACGCATAACGCACATAACGCATAACGTAACGAAGAAAATTTTACTCATAAAATTTCTCTAAAAAATCGATTCTAAAGGTGTTAAGCTCCAAATAATGCGGAAAGTTATCTTAACCATAAAAATATTAGATAAATTATCATTATACAGTAACTTTCATCTTAATGGGTATTCAAGGCAATAGAACCATAAAGTTATTATAACTAAATAAACTCTAACACACTCACACCCCCGTAGTAGGTTATTACCTGTGTCGCGGGTGGCATGGACGACACATATAACACATCACAATAACACCCATGACCCGAGCACAAATATTATTTTGTCACATAAATATCTGCCCTGGCCGGGAATCGAACCCAGGACCCCTCACTTCGCAGGCAGGGTCGCTACCAACAAGGCTACAGGCTCGTTATAGTGCTATAAGCATCTACTAACAAATAAGTTTTATTTCCGTATAAATTACTAAATAAACGCTGCTAATACAAGTTTACATAGGTAGTTATAAACTTCTGTTAGTAGCATATTCTCAAAGAATAAAAATATTACTATGATCATTTAGTTAGGGTCCATTTTACGATTATAGGTCCTGTACGTCATGACGCAATCTTCTGAGAGTTTGATTGATATTAAACAATAACTCAGGAATTTGAGATTTAAGAGAAATAATTATTTTTTGGTAATAGATGACACGACAATTTAACTGAATGTATTCGTACGATAAGATGGATTAAACTCTTAAGGTCAGAATACATCTGCCATCAACCAAAAGTGTACTCGTATTTATCTCAACAAGAAGAACAGCAAAAGAAATAGAAACGCAGGGCACGTGTGTGTAAAGTTGTGGAGCAAATTCTGCATACGTAATTTAATTTAATTTTATAATTATAACCTAACAAACTTTTTTTTTCTAAAATAAAAGTAGCCTAAGTTACTCCTTGTTACATCAGCTATCTGCCAGTGAAAGTCCCGTCAAAATCTGTCCAGCCATTCCAGAGATTAGCTGGAACAAACAGACAGACAGAGAGAGACAAAAATTGTGAAAAATGTTGTTTTGGTATATGTACCGTGTATACATCCAAATGCACTTAGTAAAAAGCGGTTATTTTAATATTACAAACAGACACTCCAATTTTATTTATTTGTATAGATAGTAAAGTAATAGTGTTAGTGAGAACTGTGAGGTTAGAAAATTACGACTTTAAACGTTTGTTCCGTGAGATTTGAAACGTTCAAACATTTCATACTGTAAGCTAGCAAAGCAAAAAGCAACAACCCATAATTGTCCCACTGCTGGGGCTCCGGATCTCCTCTCACAACGTGAGGGGTATTAGGCCATAGTCTACCACGCTGGCCAAGTGCGGATTGGTAGACTTCACACACCTTTGAGAACTTTAAGGAGAACTCTCCGGTGTGCAGGTTTCCTCACGATGTTTTCCTTCACCGAAGCAAGTGATAATTAACTTCTAATACGCACATAATTTTTGAAAATTAGAGGTGCGTGCCAGGATTTGAACTCGGGCCCCTTCGTTCCGGAGACCAACGTTCTAACCGCTAGGCTATCGCTGCTTATGCACTGTAAGCTACCTTTCGTTTAAATTCAATATGTAAACCTTCTGTACCTTAATTCTATTTTCTATATGAGCGCTTATATAGTTCAATGCAAAAATGCGTCCTTGATTACAAATAATATACATATAAGTCTTGTGTTAATATTTGCTAGAAAATAACAAGACCTTCATTGCAATACAGTCCAATGACAGACAGACTGTCATGACACACGTATTTACTTTGTAATCAGTATTCCTCCTCGATTATAATTATTATGGAGTAGTCAGTTTGCCATCATGTAGCAACAAGGATAGCAGAGTGGTTCCAATGTAAGTAATAAATATACGTATTGCACTCAAGTACCTAATCCATATTATTTTTACATATTTTTTATAACGCTTCACACTCATAGCCTGTGTCGTGGGTGCCATGGACAACACACAGAGATAAAAACACTCACACCCAGACCGAGAACAGAAATTCAAACTCATCATTCAAATTTCCGCCTCGCTGGGAATCGAACCCAGGACCTTTGGCGCGGCGATCGGGCATGGTAACTATCGCGCCACACGGGTCGTTATTAATACAAAATTATACGAAAAGAAAAACCTCTGTACTCCGTTTTAGGGTTCCGAAGTAAAATCGGAACCCTTATTGTTTTGTCATGTTCGTCCGTCTGTCCGTCCGTCTGTCCGCAAAGCTCCTAGACCCTTAGTACTAGAAAGCTGTAATTTGGATTTGGAAATGAAATGGATATACATATTTATTAAAAATCCAGAATCGTAGAATAAAACAATGAAAAACATTTTTGTCAGGGTACCTTCCCTACAGGTAACGTGAGGATGAATTTTTTATTCGTCACGTACTCTATAGTGTGGGGTATCGTTGAAAAGGTCTTTTAAAAATATTATAGGTATTTGAAGACTATTTTTGGAATAGGGTGTCCGTTTGGAAAATATTTGGCTTTAAAGTGCTTTTGGTTGCAAATCGAAGTATTTCGGCAGAGTCGTCTAACATAATAAAAAATTGAAATAGCGGCCATTCATAAAGGAAGAGGACTAGATCACATGTGGGTATTGTTGTCGATAAAATTAGGTATATTTCATGCCCCTAAATAATCACTAGGTGGTTGTTGTACACACTGTATAAATAGCCAAATTAAATTGTAGAGCAATGATCAAATATTTCAAATATAAATGAGAGACTCTTCCATTCATTATTCCACACTGAAGCAAAGGTTTATTAGTTGGTCAATCAATATGACAATAGATATAAATGAAGACGAAATTTCAGTCTACATTAAAATGTAGGTTCTTGACAAATTTCAGTTACTATACTTACAGTTAATTAGTGTAGAGGTGAAATAATTTTTATATGGACGTATTAATATAATGTTTGCTTTCGTCGAAATGAGTGAATCTTCTGCAGTCCTATTCTGTGTAGATCAAATTGTTTTACTAAACAAGCTGTTGACAGCCCTGATCAATATATTATACACACAGCATGGTTAGAGGATCATTTAGCGGGCGCACATCGTTCAGGCCACATTGTTCGTGCAATATCTTGATTAATTATACATCTGTTTCATTTCATAGCGTCTTTGGTGGAAAATAGTGGAAAAAGCGGTAAGTGATAATTTGACACTCTTTAAAAAAAGATTGAGAGATTGATGTAGGGATGGAGCGTTACCGTTTTGCGATGTAAATGTAAATCTTGTTTTATGCAAGTTATGATTTATTATTTCTTTACGATTTATTTAGATTTGGCATCAAAAATACTTATAACCCCAAATTTTCACCCACCTAGTCTACATAAATAAAAAACATTACAATTAACAGAACGACGTCTGTCTGATCAACTAGTGATTTAATAATAGTGACTTGTAAATCGCAACACACTATAAAAGTTGAATGAAAAGAATGAAAGATGATAGAATTAAAAATTAAGTCCTTTTATTTTCCATGTATAATAATTATAGACATATGTAAGAGAGATATATGTATATTCTTACTTTCTCCTTCTTCTGTCCTTCTTGGCCCGTCATCGAACCCGAGACCCCTCGCTTCGGAGGCAGGGTCGTTACCAACTAGGCTACTAGTTAGTCGTCTAGTAGCTGAATGTATCATAACTAATTCGTCATGGCTGAATATGACTGTACTTTAAAACAGTAGCCTATATTTTACCTTTTTGGAATGTAAATTAAATTATAATTGCTTAAGCAAATGTATAACATATGCCCACCACATTTTTTTTCAACCAGTTGGGTGTTTGTAGAAGTTGTGTACAAGAAATTCAAAGAGTAAAATACTCAAAATAGACCTTAGTTTCTCAGAATTTCCTATGATTTGAACTTACTTATATACCGGTAATGTAGAGCAAATATCTGACACCGTATTCAAGAACAGTACTTGTATAAGTAAAGAAACAATACTATGCGAAGTAAGGTATTTCTTAGTGCGTTCGCTATAGCAAGTCTTCTGTTTCACAGTCGACACGTCATAATGTATTACTTGACTGAGCGGACGCATGGTGCTGTATAAGTCCTGTAATTATTGGTCCATTTGATGTGGCAAACTTCACTCTAGTCATTTGACAAAGGTAAAAGACAAAGACAGCAGCGCAAACTGTACAAACAATAGATCTCTGTCTATTTTGATAGAAGTCAAACCAACAACACTATGCGTTCGGTAAAATAGCTCCTCAGCTACTTTACCGATTTTGACAAACGCATAGCAATGAATTTCACCCAAGTATTGTTTAAGAACTGGTTTTAAGGCCACTATGCACTCGCAAACACTGTGTTGACACTGTGACCTCACAGTGTTGTTATTGGAGAATATTTGGAAAGTAAAAATGATAAAAATATTGGCATAAAAAAATAGATCAATAAGGCAATTGGCATTAAAAGATACGGCAATACTCATGTCATAATTGAAGTAGGGTAAATTGGATACCCCCCGGACGTCCCCCGACCAGGTGGACCGATGACCTGAAGAAGACAGCGGATATCCGCTAGATTCAGAAGGCTCAGGACCGGTCTGAGTGGCGTAGATTAGGGGAGGCCTATGTCCAGCAGTGAACCTCTAAAGGCTGATGGATGGAAGGTGGGACATAATATGACAGAGTTGTGGTCGAAGGTTCTCCGTCACCCGCCGTAAGCACCAGACCTTGCGCTTATACACTTCTACTTTTTCTAGAAACTGGACAACTTAGCGGGAAAATATAACTGTGACTGACCGGTGTTGGTACATGAAAGATATTTAATAAACACGATTATATTTATTAAAATCAATATTTTCATTGTTTTTTCTTGCTTTGTTTACGCTGATTTTAATTTTAATCGTACCAAATTAAAAAGTTATTGCGTCTCAGTGCATGATTGTAGAATTATTGCTCTCAACAACGCATTGCTGTAATACTTAACACATAAGTATATGCATATATATAATTTGCATTAGACATTATAACAAGCAAATATTAATTAATGTTGACGCCATCTTCATATCCACATTGTAGACTTTATCTGTGCTAGTTGATTCCTGTATTGACCAACCTCAGGAGGATATAGTTAGGTAGATTTTGTTTTGAATATTTGATGAAACATATCTCTCGTATCAGTCGTATCTATACTCCATTTTTATACGAGTCTTAATTCGTAAACAATTTTACAGTGTATTTTTATCGTAATTGGTAATTTAATAATAAGACTGACACAAAATTAAAAGAATTTAAAGACTAATCATAATTTAGTGCCAACCTGTGGTGCCAACACTAATTTCTGTTTATCATTAATTGAGGACCCGTGTGGCGCAATGATTACCATGCTGGATCGCCGCGACAGGGTCCTGGGTTCGATTCCGAGCGAGGCGGAAATTTGAATGATGAGTTTGAATTTCTGTTCTCGGTCTGGGTGTTTGTCCATGTCTTTGTGTGTTGTCCATGGCACCTACGACACAGGGAATCTAATATGTGGGGCTATGAGTGTGTGAAGCGTATTTTTTTTTATTAATAGATAATATTTTTTTTTAATGACAAAAGTTATACATTTGGCGTGAACGTTTATAGAAAAGAGTTTATATTAGAGGCTCTGCTCCATTTCGGCGGCTGTTTGCATAAAATTAATGACTATCACCGCAAGTAGGGCAAAGAACCAGGTTATAATTTCATATGAAAAAGTAACCCTAAAATTTGTGCTGCGACTTTTAAACGCAAAATGCAAACGATGACGTCATCCCAGGCTACCAAACGGTCAAGTAATGATCATTAATTCGTATCATTGGCCAGTGATCACTTGCGTGTTATTAATTGACATCAGATAACAAGCGCGGTCAGCTGACGATACAAAGTTATGAACTTGTTTCATGTACACTGTACAGTACTGCCGACGTTACTTGGCGCGTCTGAACATAGGCTCTGCGAAATTTAGCGCATGTAAGACAGAGATAGTGACACGAACATGCTAACGTGTAACTGAGACATAATACGCCGCGTAACGAGCATTGCCGATTGTGTTACTGCGCAGCCTTCTGCGCGAAGTTCAGACGCGCCAAGATACGTCGGCCGTACTACTACGGATTGGTTTGCGTCGGTCTATACTTGGCAAGGGGTTTGATGGATATTTTTTACGCTTCCCGCCCAGGTCCGATAATCGGTGACCGATTTTTTGAAGGAGAAAAATAGAACGTACTGATAGCAATAGTGCAACGCACACGTCCTACAAAAAGTCGGTCAGAAATGGAATATGGCAGGAAAAATCGGCCCGATTATCGGTCCTACAAAAAGACTGACGTGGGCGGGAAGCCTTAGGACTAACATCCTTATGTAGTTGCAGTAATTTTTAACCGGTTTTTTTATTACCTCAGAACTTTCGACTGGGTGAACCGATTTTTATGATTCTTTTAATTGAAAGCTGGTGCTTATCATGTGGTCCCACTTAAATTTGAGCTAGAGCTGACGAGTAGTTTTAAGTTATTTTGAAGTCGGTTATTTTTTTCTCGGTAAAATACAGATTATTGAAGTTATGGGTCAATTTCAACAAACACGAATTTTGCCTAATTACAGTGGCGAATTTAAATTTGCTGTTTCTGATATTTTTTTTTGGCTTAAATAATAGGTAAATATTAGTACTACTTAATCATATACTAGAGATCGAAAAATTTTTGTTAGTTCATGAGATATTTCCATTTGAAATTATCAAATGCCACCGAAATTATTAAAGGACCACCGGAATTAAAAACCGAGCCACCGAAATTGATTAAATTTAAACCTGCTGCTTCTAGTACATTTTATTTGGCATAAATAATATGTAAATAGTAGTAATAATTAGTCACACAGTAGAGATCGAAAAAAAATGTATTAGTTCCGGAGATATTTTCAAATTACATTATCAAATGCCACCAAAATTAGGACCACTGGAATAGAATCTGATCCACCGAAATTGATTATGCCAATGAGAAATAATAAAGGCAAGATCATATTTTAATACTTTAAAGATACATTTTGAAGAGTAGGAGTCTAGATAAACGGACTCCTTTTAGCGGTGATTAGACACGTTTGTGTTTCTGTGGCCTATTAGACCAGTGCTGATAGCTTCAAAAACGGTAAAAAGTGAAAAAAAATTATACTAGGATGAAACCCATTGCAAAAGGAAGAGGATATAACAAAAATTAAAGGAAAAATAATTTACGGGTGATCTGAAGTCGGGAGGGGGGAGGGGGGGTTTACACTACAAGTCCTATGGAAAAAGTTAAATGGCAAAGTTGTAGGTAATAAAAAGATCTACAACTTTTGTATTTACACTTTTTTACCTAACCTCAAAATTTATGTGAAAAATTCAAATAACCAAGTTTTTGGTTTTTTATTTTTATCTTTTATAAAAAAAGAAATTCACGAAATTTAGTGAAAACTTACCATTGTATGTCCTTAACATACTGTAATTTTTTTGATTTCAAATATTTCTTTTTTCACCTTATTTTGACTTAATATCGAAAAAGCAACCTAATTTTCAATCGAAAATTCTCACGTCAAAATATCTACTTTTTGAAAAAATCGGTGAGATTTTTGTTCGTTGGAATTTCTACTTTCTAATGGTATATAAAAAACTATAAACTACTAACTACTACTAACTACTAACTATAAACTACTATGGTAAATGTTCTCCGAAAATGCAATGAAACGACAACTATTTTCGCATGTTTTTTGCAATCTTTGTTTTATGGATTTGTAATTTTTGTCTAACAAAGTAACATGGAATCTTAGATTTTCGATTAATTAAAGTGTAAATGTTAATAAATAGCTCAAAATTGTACACAATGATTGAGAAAAAAAATTAAGAACTCGAATCCGAAAATTTTTTGCGAAAATAGTTGTCGTTCGTGAAAAAAAAAAATTTTGTAAAAGATAAAAATAAAAAACCAAAAACTTGGTTATTTTAATTTTTCACATAAATTTTGAGGTTATGTAAAAAAAGTGTAAATAAAAAAGTTGTAGATCTTTTTATTACTTACAACATTGCTATTTAACTTTTTTCTATAAAATATTCTATAGGACTTGTAGTTTTGCCGGAAATTGAGATACCTAAACTATTTTTTACTTTTGAACCCCCCCTCCCCCACTTCCCGACCTCTGATCACCCGTAAATTATTTTTCCTTTAATTTTCCTTATATTCTGTTCCTTTTGGAATGGGTTTCATCCTACGATTATTTTTTTCGTTTCAAAAATTATCGGCACTGGTCTATACACGTCCCTATGCGCTTTGATTTGCCACCGGACCCACCGAGATTAGGCCACCGGACTTAGAGTTAGAGTCAAAACTTGAATTTTAAAGAACACCGTTATTCACAGGTTAACTTTTATTTCACAATTATGGCTGAAAACCTTTAATGGAAGCCTCCATAAAATTTCTTGATAATCTGCTTTGTACTTTTACTAATATACATGACATCGGAATTGGATGATTTTGTATTCCTGCGCCACCGCAGTGAGTACTTACGTGTTTGGCAGGAAAATTACGCACCCAGTCGGTCGTCCTAACACGCAGTTTGCAAGAACACAACTAAACGGTGCGGTGAGAGCCAGTAAGGTGTCTTCCAAATCGTGTCGTAACAAGTAATGAAGTATACAAAATGCGCCACCGGTATTGCTTTTTTTTGTAGGACATTTTTAAAAGATGTTTTAAGAGCTGTTGCACTATCTTAAATTACTCCGTAATTTTTTTAATATATTCTTTAATATATTAGTTGTGTTATTTAATGTATTTCTAAAAAACATTCATTTTTAATAAAATTTATTTACCAAAAAAAATTAAATTTATAAAATATGTAAATAAATGGAGGTCGGACAGTACACCGGAATTAGATTTTAGGTCTTAGATATTTTTTTATTAAGAATCTATTTATTAAATACATCTGAATACTTTACTATCATGTAGATCACTATTTAAACTACCTATATAAAATTATGCATAATTGTAGTTTACCTCCACACATTAATTTTCAACCTCGCCGTCTCAAAAATGCACTTGGGAAATTCACCCTTATACTTCTTTAGGCGCGTTTCGAAAAAATAAAAAGAGTAAAATTTTTATGAAAGTTGTAGCATACGGGATGAAATCTTTAGCTATTTTTGTTCTGTTACGTGTTACGCCAAAGAAGTATAATTACTTAAGTCCATCCATAAGTACACACACACCTTTTTGTTCTGTCATATTTCCGATATTTTTCGATGCCTTTTTATTATTATTCATCTCTTTAGCCTCTCTTTTGCCTTTACTCGGTTCGTTATTCGGTCGATATAAACCTAATTAAATGAAGACTTCGAATAATCCGTTTATTTAAATATGTATCACAAAGTAAAGAAACTGATTAATGATTTATTTTGTAACTCGTGCGATATCCAAATTTTACCAATTTGATTTACTGGTCAAATCGCATTTTAATACATCTCGATATGGTTAGGGCCTTTTTAACAGTTTAATGTTAACATACATACCTACTCAAACATAAAGGGAATTATCACTAACTTTATTTCGTAACACCTAATATTACTAAGCACCAAAGTGATAATTGATTTTAAGCTGCGGGAAATCCATATATTTTCGCATGAGTTTGACGTTAATTCTCACATATGTACAGTCGGCCGTAGAAGTAGCTTGACATTTTAGTACTTTGTAATAGTAACTGTTTCGACGGTTTCCTAGCAACATCTATGACAAATTCAAGAAATGTAATGTGACAAGTTACTAAAATGTTAAGCTACTTCTGCGGCCGACTGTACATTATAAGTCAAAAACCACTTAATTTTTACATTTGATTCACATTTTGGACACAAGAGGATGATTTATCTATGTCTACGTAAGAATCATAACGCAAGGTTGAGGGTTTCAAACTTTAATCAGGTATTTCTTTGTTTCAGACTAGCGTTCCCAAGTTTGCATTTTCGTGACGAGAAAGACGACGGGTAAAGTGTCTTATAAGGCCAAAACGTTATTCCAAAATGGAATCACATGAGAAGACAACCGGGGTCGTGAGCGGACCTCGCGACCTTGAGAACGGTGACACCGTCGAAATGCGGAAAACTACTGGTAAGACCTACCACCAGTATCAATACTTATTGATACATATCTTTAACCTTTCAACAGTTGACGCCACTTTATGTAATAGGTATGACACTCAAATGTTGATCCCTTGAGCGGACTTTCAACAGACAGGGGTTTGCGCGCGAATTTTTTATAGGTACCTAGGTTTGGAATGACTCAGTTTTCTCGTAATCTACTTGGAATTTTGTAAAATCCAATAAAATGTATCAAGAACACATATTTTTTTATGTAATTTCTTACACTACACTATACTTTGAACTGTATTGCAAATTATATACGAGAATTAAAATGGAATAATGTAGTTGTGCCGGATGAGAAAACTTAGTTGTGCCGTACCATTAGTTGTGCATACGTAATTGGGCCGTTAGGAAACCGCGCTTTAAGTTAGCTTGTATGATTCGCGTGTTAAGGTGTTGAGGAGATCTTTTTCTATGTAAATAGGCAAATGACCAGACGACCCACTTGATAATAAGTAATCACTTTAGCCAATGGACATTAGTATCACTATATCAATATTATTATTTAATTAATTTTTTTATGGAAATAGCCGGCAAACGAGCTGACGATCCACCAGATAGTAAGTGGCTATCGTCGCCGTGGACATCAGCAACACCAAAAGCATCACCGATGCGTTGCCGGCCAAGAAAGAGAGAAGAAAAAGAAAGAAAGAACTGGCTCTAAAGCCCCCAGCCGGAACACGACGAGTCGTTTGGTGGCTGACTCATGCTCAAGGGTGGTAGCTATCCAGGCGAACCCCATGGAGAAATAATAATAGTAATAATGGTATTAATTAACAGTTAATATTAGGTATTACAGTAGCTCGAGCACGAATATTTGCGAGAAAGTATTCGTATGGTTAACGTAAGCAATTTGTCAAATTTGTATGGCATTTTAGTACCATTTACGCACGATAGGGGCGCTTTTGAAAAAATGCCATACAAATTGCTTACGTTAACCATACGAATACTTTCTCGCAAATATTCGTGCTCGAGCTACTGGTATTATTATCGTTCCGTGAAGCCTTTTTTGTCTTGCTTGAATCAGCCCCCAAATGAGTCGTCATATTCCCGATAGGGATCTGAGACCCCGTTCTTTCTTTCTCTCTTCTTTCTTGGCCGGCAATGCATCGGTGGACACATTGGTGTAATCTGGTAAAGAGCAGATCCAGCAGTTTTTAACCGACTTCAAAAAAAGGAGGAGGTTCTCAATTCGACTGTATTTTTTTTAATGTTTGTTACCTCAGAACTTTGGACTGGGCAAACCGATTTTGATGATTGTTTTTTTAATCAAAAGCTGGTGGCTGTCATGTGGTCCCACATAAATTTTATTGAGATCTGACAATGGCATCCATGAGAAAACCACATAAGTCGTAAATTTGTGTTAAGATGTGCGCGACAAATTGACGAATAACTCAATATCACGTCAACCGATTTCGATGATTATTTTTTTAATCGAAAGCAGGTGCTTGTCATGTGATCCCACATAAATTTGAACGAGATCTGAATTATTGTAAACCTAATTGAATTCAATCTTCGCAGAAAATGGTACCCAGCCATTGCACACATACAGCGGTAAGTTAAAAGACCTGGATGACCTGTTTCCATACATCGGCGACTTCGGCTGGTACCAGAGGATCCTATTCCTGCTCATGATACCCTATTCCTTTTTCTTCGCTTTCGTCTACTTCTCACAGATCTTCATGACAGTCGTGCCAGAAGAACATTGGTGTTTTGTACCTGAGTTGAAGAATTTGAGTGTAGAAGATAGGTGAGTGGAACAATTTTACGTTATTTTCAATAGTAAATAGATTCACATACTCATAACTGTCTACGCCATTATTCAATCTACCTATTACGCGGGGATGTCCGCGGGGACTGGGAGGAGAGGCGGGGCCAACTGGACCCCTACCACATCACGGTCACTCACTCGCTCACGCGCCGATACTCGCGACATATCATATATGTAAAATTTCCGTTGATTTTGTTAAATGCACAGTGTGCTCCTTGCAAAATTACAGTCTTATATTCAGACATTCTATTCTTTAATTTCTTATGTTCCCGTACTGAACATAAAGTGGCGACCGTGCCTATATTTCGTACAAAAACTATTGCACTATCGGACGGTGCCCGATAACTACCGCGCCGCGTGTCACACAAGTGGCCATTTGCTAACTACGTCGTGGCGGTCATCTGACTTCGGAACGAAAATTTCTTCGCAACGGACTACAACCGCTACAAGTCACCCAGGGCAGCATCAACGGTCAAGAGAAACGGAGAAGAAGCACTTTTGCAGCCATCGCAAGCCGGCCAAGCAGACGACAGCGGTCCACGTGTCGCAGTCACAGCAGCGGTTTGCCAGCCAAAAGTGAGCCCGTTCCTTATTTAATCCTTTTCTTTCCATGCGACCCATCTATTTGTGCGAGCAGAGCGATAAGAAATTTATTTGCTAAATAGGTCTTCTAAAACTATTGCCTAACTTTATACCCTATTAGCAAATATCAATCTATCTTTGCTTGCCTACCTAAGGTCTTACTTCCTATACTATATTAGTAAATCTATAATTATATTAAGTGACTATCTAAATTTCTGCAGCTTAGCAAACCTACTTACTTTGCCAATTGTCGCATTTGTATGCATCTATTTTTCGACTTGAAAGCCTTCACTGCAATAATTATATTATTGCCTATAATCTACTTCTATGTACAATTAAAATCAATAATAGCTAAACCTATTTTGAACTGCAAACAACGATAAACAGCGCACTGTGCTTAACTATATCAATAACGCATTCATTTCTTCGTTGCATTACGTGCACGCAATTACTGCAGAGGCTAATAACAAAAAACACAAGCGAATGATAATAATTTACATACTGTCTCCTGTACCTAAAGTTGCCAATATCATAAAGCACTTCATTAAATAACAGTTTGCTCAATTTCACCATCCAGTAATAACTATCACTCGCTTCCCTATTGTGTATCCTTACGTAATTATACAAAGCATTCCAACAATCTATTCCAGCTACCGAGTGCCGTGCGCCCTTCGCTTGTACACTAGCATCGCATCCTGAGACCTCGCGCTGACTGCGGCCGCGCATCGAGTGAGTGCTGCTGCAGAGCGGTGGCCCTCCTCTCGCGCTGAGTCACCTGGTGCACACCGGTTTCCGAGCGACGGTCATCGAAGCGAGGAGCGTATTGTATTCATACAATAACTTTATTGCTCACTAATCGTTTGCTTTGTTTGCGCGTTGACTTCTTTAGTATGGAGCATAATTATAAGTCTTTAAATTTAAAACGTGCTTCAATAAAAGGACGAATTACTAAGTTTAACAATCAATTAGATGAATGTCAAGGTAAAAAACTTACTACTACTGATGTTAACGTGCTAACACAAAGATTAGTTAAAATCGAGGCGTTATTCGTCGAGTTCGATAGCGTGCAAAATCAAATCGAGGGGATAGATGAAAAAAGTTTAAGCACTGAATTAGACACAAGAGAGGTAATTGAACAAGCTTTTCACAATTCCATCGCAAAGGCACAGGAAATTATTTCGGCAAACAGTTCGGCTAAAAAGTCGACGCTTGAGCACAGCAGTAGTTTCACCACAGCTGACGAAGATGATCATGAGGTCATCGGGTTTCGCTTACCGGTCATTAAGATAAACAATTTTGATGGTACTTTCTATAAATGGTTGGAATTTCGTGACACATTTAGTTCATTAATTCATAATAATTCTAAAATTAAAAATATACACAAATTTCATTACTTAAATTCCTATTTAGAAGGTGAAGCTGCGCGTGTGATCAGTAATCTCGAAGTTACCGACAATAATTATCCTGAAGCATGGAAAATCCTTTGTGAGCGTTATAATAATGTTCGTCAATTAATAAATAATCACTTAAAGACTTTATTCAGCATTGAACCGTTACGCGAATCAGATAAATCTTTAAGGTTTCTTGTGGACCACATTACTAAAAATATGCGCGCTTTAAATACTTTGAAGCAGCCAACCGACCATTGGGATACCGTAATCATATACATGTTTGCAGCGAAATTAGATAGTAATACGCGAGTTAAATGGGAGGAGTATATACATAATAATGTTAGCGCTTTGGAGATGCCTACTTTGGATGAATTTATATCTTTTATTAGAGGTCGAGCAGATGTTCTCGAATCCGTTTATCGTAGTAAGCAGGATAGGAGTATAAAATCATCACTAAATCACACTCAAAGCTCTAAACAATTATCAACCTCGCATACACACACAAAATCGTTCGTTACTGCTGATGAAGCTGATACAGGATCTCAAGGTTTGAATAAATGTAGTTTTTGCAATGGCGACACTCATCGTATTTACGAATGTTCACAATTTAAATCCAAGTCAATTGATGATAGACTTGCCTTTGTAACTAAATTAAAACTATGTACAAACTGCTTGCGTAAGGGCCATAACCAGCGTGCGTGTAAACTGCCAGGAACATGCAAAATTTGTAAAAAACGTCACAATACTCATCTACATAAACCTACTGAGCCTGACACTAGTAATGCAGATTCCGTGAACGCTTCTATGTCAGCTATTTTACACACACATTCTTCACACACACGCGCTGAGACATTGCTATGCACTGCTTTAGTTGACATTATTAATCCCAATAATAACAGATTGGTTACTACCAAAGCTTTATTAGACAATGGCAGTCAGTCTTCTTTCATCACGGAGTCCTTAAAGGAACAATTAAATTTAACTTCATTAAGCTCAAATACTAAAAATGTAATCGGTATAGGTAACACTATGTACAAATTAAATGCTGAACGTTGTAACATACGCATTCAATCAAAGATACGTCCATTCAGTGTTATTACATCATGTTTAGTTATACCTCAAATTTCAGGAACAATACCTAAGACTACTTTAAATATTACACATTTAAACTTAAAATCGTTCGAGCTTGCAGACCCCAGCTTTTATGAGCCGTCTGAAATAGGATTGCTCATCGGTGCTGACCTATTTTGGGACATTATTGGAACCAAGCAGCACGCTTTAGGAAAGGGCAACCCTATTCTACATGACTCCAAATTAGGATGGCTCATCGCAGGTCCCTTGCACTATAATACACGTAACATCAATAGCGAAATAAAATGCAATTTAGTCAATATTGACAGCAACAATAAATTAGTCGAACTTCACAATGACGTGAAAAGGTTTTGGGAGCTGGAAAGCTTGCCACAAAGACCCCTTCTTACCAAAGAACAAAAGGCTTGTGAACTTCATTTCTTGCAGCACACCAAACGCACCACAGAGGGTCGTTTTTGTGTCAAGCTACCACTTATCGACGAGCCAGACTGCCTAGGCGAATCTTACTTTTTGGCTAAACGTAGATTCCTTAATCTAGAACGTAGGTTTCGTAGGCAACCTCACCTTAAGTCTGCTTATGTAGAATTCATAAATGAATACCACAAACTAGGTCATCTGTCAGTTTCACAGGAAGACAAGCCTGAGGGAGCCTACTTTGTTCCGCATCACCCTATCATTCGTGAGGACAGCGAGTCCACGCGTCTTCGTGTCGTGTTTGACGCGTCAGCTCGCACTACATCTGGTTTGTCTATAAACGACATTCAAATGATAGGCCCTACGATTCAAGACTCTCTTTTCAATATCCTCATTCGATTTCGTCAACATCGTTACGTATTATCAGCGGATATTGAAAAAATGTACCGCCAGGTTCTAATAGACGAGTCTGACCGTAACTTACGAATGATTTTGTGGCGTGATGCAGAAAATAAGCCATTACAATCCCTCAGACTTAATACAGTCACCTACGGTTTTGCTAGTGCCAGTTACCTCGCTACTAAGTGCCTATGGGAAATAGGTGAGGAGTGTGAGGATAAAATGATTAAAACAGTCATTCAGCGCGACATATATGTTGATGATTTGTTGACCTGTCATGATGACGAAAATCAACTTCGTGTAATCCAACAATTAACATCCACAGTTCTTCACAAAGCTGGCTTTAATTTGCGAAAGTATCGCTCCAATTCATCTTCTATCTTACCTTCAGACGAGCTCCAGTCTTGCGGAAACCTCAAGCTTAGCAGTTCCAATAATACTTTAGGCCTGGACTGGAACCCATCGTCTGATAGACTTCATTTCCCTATGCTAGTGGACCATTCAGCTGCCGTCACTAAGCGGAGCATCCTGTCTTCAACTTTCAAGATCTTCGATCCCTTGGGCCTCCTATCTTTGTGCACTATCGTTCCCAAAATTTTAATTCAGACCTTATGGTCTTTAAAGCTGGACTGGGATGACCCTGCGCCTAAGGACGTGGTAAAAACATGGAAGGCATTTAGTGACGGGCTCATGTCAATTTCTAAGTTGTCTACACCTAGATGGGTATCTATCCCGGACCCCATACACGTTGAAATACATTGTTTTTGTGACGCATCTCAACGTGCATATGGCGCGTGCTTGTACCTTCGGTCCATTGATAAGGGAGGGCAAGTACACGTCCAGCTGTTATGTGCCAAATCCCGTGTCGCACCAGCATCAAACACTATTACTATTCCTCGACTAGAGCTTTCAGGCGCTCTTCTTGCGGCTGAAATGAGCTCTTCTGTGACACAAGCCTTGCGACGCAACGTAGCAAGACAGGTATATTGGACCGACTCTAATATTGTACTAAGTTGGTTGCGGATTGGTTCATCTAACTTAAAAATGTTCGTTGCAAATAGGGTTGCGGCAATCAGAGAACTGACCGATACTGCTTTATGGCATCACGTGCCCACAGAACATAATCCCGCTGACTTACTCTCCCGTGGCGTAAATCCACAAGAAGTCGCAGAATGTGATTTGTGGTGGAACGGTCCCAAGTTTTTGTTAGAACCTGAGTCTAATTGGCCCAGTGAACATTTAAAAATTGACATTGATATTGATTTGCCTGAAATTAAGACACACTCCATTGCTACTGAAAACACAGACACATCATTTCAACTAGATAGATTTTCTAACTTAAAAAAATTACAACATATTTTCTGTTACGTTAACAGGTTTATTAATAATTGTAAACATCCTTCTAATAAATATACAGGCTCATTAACTGTTTCTGAACTTACTAAGTCTCTTCACACATTAATTTACATATCTCAAAATCAATCATTCCCCAAAGAATTCGATTTATTACTAAAAGGAAAATCACTTAATTCAAGATCTCACATTTCAACACTTAATCCTTTTTTACATGAAGGAATTATCCGAGTAGGTGGTCGAATACAGGCATCAGAATATAACTTTGAGATGAAACATCCCATGTTATTAAGTAGCAAACATCATTTTACTCGTCTTTTATTCGAGCAGGAACACCGACGGCTCCTTCACGTAGGCCCACAAGCGCTACTGGCGTCTATTAGAACTCGTTATTGGCCTATTGGTGGGAGAAATCTAGCTCGTCGCACAGCACGTAACTGTAACGTATGTAGGCGTTTTAAAGGTAAAACAATGCAAACCATAATGGGGAACCTACCTGCCGAAAGACTAATTCCTGATTTTCCCTTCCGCTCTGTGGGGACTGATTTCGCTGGCCCATTTATGATTACGGATCGCAAAGGTCGTGGTTGTAAAATTACAAAATGTTATTTATGTGTTTTTGTATGCTTTAGATATAAGTGCATGCATTTAGAAGCAGTAAGTGAGCTTTCCAAAGACGCATTCATTTTAAGTCTAAGGCGTTTTATTTCCCGTAGAGGTCTACCGAATCAAATATTCTGTGACAATGGTGGAAACTTTGTTGCAGCCTCCAAGGAGCTCAAACAATTTATTGACAGTAACGCTAAGTCCATCACTGATTTTGCCGCTAGCGAGGGCGTCGAATTTCGTTTCTCACCATCGTACGCTCCTCACTTCAATGGCTTGATGGAGGCCGGTGTGAAATCAGCCAAATTCCATTTGACTAGGATTTTAGGGACTGCTCACCTTACCTTTGAGGAGTTAACAACTCTGTTCGCTCAAATAGAAAGTATCCTCAATAGCCGACCTTTATGTCCTTTGAGCTCCTCACCCACAGACTTTTATCCCTTAACCCCGGGCCACTTTTTGATTGGTAGACCCCTCCAGTCATTGCCTTCACCTTGTCTACAAGCCGCTAATGCTAACCGTCTCGACAGGTTCCAACGCCTTGAGCAAATAAGGCAACACTTCTGGCAGCGCTGGAGCCATGAATACATCGCCGAGCTTCAGACAAGGACTAAGTGGCGCACTAAATCTGCGGAGAGCCTACAGCTAAACGACTTAGTAATCCTAAAGGAAGATAATACCCCACCGCTCTACTGGCGCCTCGGACGTATCACGAAGCTGTTCCCGGGTTCAGATGGCATAACACGCGTCGCTGACATCGCCACAGCGAGAGGCACCATCCGACGCGCCCTTAACAGGATCTGCCTGCTCCCAAGGCCGGATGTTGAAGAGGAGCTTGAAAGCTGCTAAGCTTTCCAGGGCCGGGAGTATGTCTACGCCATTATTCAATCTACCTATTACGCGGGGATGTCCGCGGGGACTGGGAGGAGAGGCGGGGCCAACTGGACCCCTACCACATCACGGTCACTCACTCGCTCACGCGCCGATACTCGCGACATATCATATATGTAAAATTTCCGTTGATTTTGTTAAATGCACAGTGTGCTCCTTGCAAAATTACAGTCTTATATTCAGACATTCTATTCTTTAATTTCTTATGTTCCCGTACTGAACAATAACTATACAGTTTATTACAACTACTGACAACTAATTGTTTGATGATTTTGAATATTTTTTAATAAATTTAATTAAATTTAATTATTTTACCTCAATAGGAATATTCGTTTGAGCCCTGAGAGACTTGCATAGTTATATAAACGTTAAAATTTGTGGGGCCTAAATAAACTTCAATTGTTGCAGACGTCATCTTTCAATACCGTTAACAGCTCACAGCAAGTACGAAAAATGTGTGGTTTACGATGTGGACTGGTCGAAAATCCTCACAGAAGGAGTGACGGAGCCGGATCCAAATTGGCCCATGAAGAAATGCGAAGAGAAATGGGAGTATAACTTCACTGATGTGCCGTATGAGACTATAGCTACTCAGGTTAGGTATAATCCAATATCCCCTTATTGACCTGACGCTAAGCATGGCATCATTGCGAGTATTATTGACTCAAAAGACTCTGAAGAAACGTCAGTGGTCAGAGTATTTGCATAATAACAACAGATAAACGGTTAGTCTATACATCTATACAAATAAATAAAATTGGGAGTGTGCGAGGGTGCAGATCCTCCACAGTAATAAGTAGTAGGTAATTCTCAGGGCGGGGTAGTAAATGAGGAACAACTCCGATTCTTCAAAATATTATTATATTGCAAGCACGGACATAAAAAAAGAACAGACGTAACCTTGTCTAATCGAGAGTGAAGCTGACAGCTGACAGCTCGCTTACCATGTGTGCGTAATTTTGTAATTTTTGATTCGCCATGGTGTCAATGTCGTAGCCGTATGGTGTCAATGTGTGGGTGGGTGTACTTGTACGAATACAGAGTTGGTATTCCTATGGGTGCTTCACTGAATTTGTTCTTGGGATTACGTCCGTCTTTTTTTGACGTCTGTGATTGCAAGGTATAAAATATCCTTTACACTCACTATTAAATTATGTACATAAATAGGCACTGTTACGGCTATAAAAACTAATAAAAGTATCCAAAATAAAAATAACGTATATACCTCAGACGTAAAAAAAGACGACGTAATCCTAAGAACAAATTCAGTGAAGCACCCATAGTAATACCAACTCTGTATTCGTACAAGTACACACACCCACACATTGACACCATCTTGATATGACATTGACACCATCGCGAATCAAAAATTACAAAATTACGCACACATGGTAAGCGAGCTGTCAGCTGTCAGCTTCACTCTCGATTAGACAAGGTTACGTCCGTTCTTTTTTACGTCCGTGGTATATACATGTTCCCGATGGGAACCCAGCTGACAGATGAATTTTTTAAAAATCAAAATGTCACAATTTAAAAATTTAGAAGAAAAATGCATCTGCATGTTACAAGTGTCTGTTTGTAATATTAAAATAACCGCATTTTAGTAAGTGCATTCGAATGTATACACGGCACATACACCAAAACAATTTTTTTTTACAATTTTTGTCTCTCTGTCTGTCTGTTTGTTCCGGCTAATCTCTGAAATGGCTGGAACGGTTTTGACACGACTTTCACTGGCAGATAGTTGATGTAACAAGGAGTAACTTAGACTACTTTTATTTTAGAAAAAAATAATATTTTGTTAGGCGATACGAAGTTCGCCGGGTCACCTCGTTTGGTACTAAAATTTAAGTTGCAAATTATGTTTATTAAATGACTTTTGTCGTATAGACTAAAACTGTTGAATGCAAATGGTTCATACCAATTTGAAAATTCTCCAGTTGTGTATTTACGGCAAAATACCTGACTTACACTGATACTGTTTTGTATACTCGTATGTTATTAGTCACTTCCTTATCTTTCTCCGTGTGCCCTTAGATCTCCGAAACATGTCTCACTATTATCATACCGTTATGAATTTTTTTAATGTTTTACTTGTAGTTAGGGTGGGTCTGTGATAAGGACAACTATGCAGCAACGGCCCAATCGATATTCTTCTGTGGAGCAATCGTCGGCGGATTGATCTTCGGGTGGATTGCTGACAAATATGGGAGAATACCAGCTGTTGTGGGTAAGTTCTCTAGAGAAAATAGTTTATCATTACAATTACAGATTGTACTACTGGAAATTGGAAAATATAGAACATTCATCTATAGAAATATATAAAATTGGAGTGTCTGTTTGCATTATTAAAATAAACGTTTTTTACTAAGTGCATTTGGATGTATACACGGTACATATACCAAAACAACATTTTTCACAATTTTTGTCTGTCTGTCTGTTTGTTCCGGCTAATCTCTGAAATGCCTGGACCGATTTTGATGGGACATTCACTGGCAGATAGCTGATGAAACAAGGAGTAACATAGGCTACTTTTATTTTAGAAAAAAAAAATAGTTTGTTAGGCGATACGATGTTCGCCGGGTCAGTAGGAAATACAAATAATTGAAGTAATTATACAATTTGCTGAATGAAACGTATTGGATGGACCCAGTAACTTATCACATCTAATGGTACCTTTATATTAATTATGTCAATAGTTACGCATTTGTATGATTCAAAAGCTAACACTTAAAAGAGATGACCGTGGATTCATCTTTATTTTTACACGCTTTATATTTTTTGTTTCAGGAACGAACATGGCAGGATTCGTTGCGGGCGTGGGGACAGCATTTACCACGACTTTCTGGTCGTTCTGTCTATGCAGGTTCCTTGTGGGACTAGCTTATGATAACTGTTTTGTTATTATGTACATTCTCGGTAAGTATTCTTGTAATAATTTGAATAATATTTTTAAATTTTTGACATTATAATACCTAATGCGCGTTCGGGAAATGGGATCATAGTATATTTTTTAAGCGACAGTTGCGCGAGATGTAACAAAAGTTTATAGTTGCGCATCTGTAATATGAAAATGAGTAATTTTAAATTGTTCTTTATTCTTAAAATTGTTAACTATAGCACATTATCGTTATTTTTTCTTTGCCAGTTCTGGAATATGTTGGACCGAAATGGCGCACGTTTGTGGCAAATATGTCCATAGCGGTATACTTCACGTTTGCTGCTTGTCTCCTACCCTGGATTGCCCTGGGTGTAGCTGATTGGAAGATTTATACCCTGATTACCAGCGCTCCTTTGGTGCTTTCGATACTTACACCCTTGGTCGTACCTGAAAGTGCTAGGTGAGTTTGGAAAGAAATGTGTGGTGGTTGGATCTTGGATCATTGAAATTGTTTGTATGTCAGAGAAGTAAGACATAAATGCAACAGAAATTTATTCAATTTGACTTACTGCTGACTAATACGTACTTTCGGCAGTGTCCACTATTTAAGGCTACGTCCGCACAGGCAGGCGCCTTGCTTAGCGCCTAGAGCCTAGTGGTTTGCATTCTGGCTACTTGCTAGGATATACGGTGGCCGCACTGAGAGGTGGTTTGCGTGGTGGAATCATTGAATCATTCATTTCTTTCAAAGTTTATTAGTTTGCGCCATTGAAGTATTATTACTAGCGTATAGAACAGACACCGCGAACACAATGTATGTTCCAATGAATGTGCGCCGCGCGGCTTCAATGTTCAATGGATTCGTTCGATTTTGAAAGGAGAACAGGGGCTCAATTTTGAAAATAGAACCTCCCGGCGGAGACACATTTTGTTTGAGATGTCTTCTCTATGTATATACCTCAATGGTGTGCGCTAGCTTTTTTTTGCTAAATGCCATTGCTGCTTTTTGCCACGACCTTTATGGCCATTCAATGCCATTGACATTTATGAGATACGAGTAACCGCCCTCGCTTTGCTTCGGTTTTCTTATTTTTTTACACCTTGGGTTACATTACAGAGTTTTATAAAGGATCCCTATTTTTTTTTGAAAATGTAATATAGCCTATGTTACTCGGGGATAGTGTAGCTTCTCAACAGTGAAAGAATTGTTGAAATCGGTTCAGTAGTTTCGGAGCCTTTTCAATGCAAACAAAAAATCAAATCTTTCCTCTTTATATATAAGTATAGACAAGCTGAGTGATGATAATGTGTATGCATGAGCTCAAAATATTTTCCGTAAGACATACATTTTAAACGATTATAAGATCACAGCTTCTTCTTCCTCAGGTGGCTAATCTCCCAGGGTCGCATTCCCGAAGCTTTGAAAATATTGAAGAAATTGGAAAGGATTAACGGAAAGAAGATACCCGAAGAAATTTTAAAAGAGTTTAGTGTAAGTGCAGTTTAAAATCCATACAGTTCTGAATGTTATTCAATGACATTAGCCTTGAATACATTTCCTAAATCGTGAGCAAAAACTTTAAAATGGTTCAATTAACTGCATTAATTTCGGTGAATTCGATAGACTCCTCCTAGTCCTGTAAACGATTGTAAGTGATCTAATTGAATGTGAAGCCGTCGTGCAACGACAATAATTCCTGAGAATTGATCGTGAGCTTGGTGATAAAAACATTTATAGTTTTTAAAACACATCGAGTTACGATAGCTATGGATAATTAAATAAAAGTAGGAAAACCCCTTTTTTAAATATAATATCCTGTAAACGACTACCATCATGGACATCATTAACACCTCCATCTTCAACAGAGTGTGTTAAGAAGTGAAGAAGACATTTTAAATTCCCAGGTAACAGCAACGGAGATAGCCAAAAGAGAAGAGGAGACAAAGAACTATTCCGTAGTGGATCTCTTCAAGACCCCTCGCTTACGACGCCATAGCTTCCTGCTTCTTCTCATCTGGATGTCCATTGCCATGGTCTTTGACGGCCACGTCAGGAACGTTGGGTCGTTAGGACTGGACATGTTTCTGACCTTTACCATCGCGACTGCTACTGAATTTCCTGCTGATGTTCTGCTGATTCTCACTTTGGATATGTAAGGGTTATTTTTATTTGTCTATCTATCTATCCATACTATAATAAAACTCAAAGGGCAAATTTTCTGTACATTGAACATTTTTTTTTAAATTTCGATTAGGGGGCACTTCAATAACGTGTTAGAGCACAAAAATATTTTTTTTAGAATTATTGTCTGTCTGTCTGTCTGTTTGTCTGTCCGGGCATCACATGAAAACCCTTGAACGGATTTCAATGAAAATCGGTAAAGTTGTTAATAATACTCCGAGTCATATTTTAAGATACTTTTCATCCCGGAAAATTAAAAGGTTTCCGTGGGATACGGGATGAAAGTTTGTATGGAATATTTTAAAACATCAACCGATTTGCTTCTGATTTGCAACAAATGTTCCTTGCTTAAATTGATGGAGCACATATTTTTCAGTTTTTCAAAATTTTGCAAAAAAAAAAGAAAAAACAAATTAATGTGAATATTGCTTATTTTTGAAAACGCGCTCCTGGAAGAATCCTTTGTGATTTTATAGTGGGCTTCAGTATATAAATTACTAAATATAAGTACTTAAATGCTGAATTTATTTCAGCGTTTTTAGGGTTCCGTAGCCGAATGGCAAAAAACGGAACCCTTATAGATTCGTCATGTCTGTCTGTCTGTCTGTCTGTCTGTCTGTCTGTCTGTCTGTCTGTCCGTCCGTATGTCACAGCCACTTTTTTCCGAAACTGTAAGAGCTATACTGTTGAAACTTATTGAGTAGATGTATTCTGTGAACCGCATTAAGATTTTCACACAAAAATAGAAAAAAAACACTAAATTTTGGGGGTTCCCCATACTTAGAACTGAAACTTAAAAATGTTTTTTTCATCAAACCCATACGTGTGGGGTATCTAATGGATAGGTCTTCAAAAATGATATTGAGGTTTCTAATATCATTTTTTTCTAAACTGAATAGTTTGCGCGAGAGACACTTCCAAAGTGGTAAAATGTGTGTCCCCCCCCCCCCTGTAACTTCTAAAATAAGAGAATGATAAAACTAAAAAAATATATGATGTACATTACCATGAAAACTTCCAACGAAAATTGGTTTGAATGATATTTAGTAAGTAGTTTTTTTTAATACGTCATAAATCGCAAACCGCAAAAAACCTTGATCAAAGTTACAACGAACTACAAGAACTTTTATATTATGTTACTTGCTGCTACGGAACCCTTCATGAGCAAGTCCGACTTGCACTTGGCCGCTTTTTTAAATTTTCGTCTGCAAGAGGTATAAATAATGTAAAACATAATTTCCGTATGCGAAGCTGCGGGCAACAGCTAGTTTCTAATAAAATCTTATTGCAAACCTCCTGATACTTCTAAAGGTCACCTTTTATACTCTTCTTTCATATTCATCTAAAAACTAACAAGACATATTTTTTATCGCCAGTCGCGACGTTTCAATATTTGTTATTTATTGATTTATATAAATCTGCTTTTTATTATTAAAAAAAAAAAATTACAGATTCGGAAGACGCTGGCTAGCTTTCGGTTCGATGGTCTTCAGTGGGATATTCAGTTTCTTGGCAACTACAGTACCCTATGGTAAGAATTGTTATCTTCAAATTGTTTGAGGGTAAGATTTCAAAGGTCAGGGTAACAGTATCAAATTTGGCAGTGTTTCTGTGTAATGGGCGGATTTCAGAGCAATATGTTGACTATAAGTATTCGTGTTTAAAAATATTAGAACTTCCGGCACTTCCGTGTTTTAAAAAGCACGTTTTTCATTGTCTTCATTGTTATCATAGTAGTCGTTTGGCCCCGTCGGCTTACGGCAGAACATCTTCCAATATTTTTTCCACAAATAGGTGGTAGGTACCTATTAAGTAGTATATCCTCTAGGTATCCGCATAGAGCAAATTGAAGCTTTAGACTTCACAGTCTGCTTGTTTGTCGACTATTCATAGAAAAAGAACAGGAATTTGATAGTAAGTTATCCCACGAATAATCGTTAAACTCAAAGACACCAAAACATTAACCAGTCAAATAGGAAGCTGAGGAGGCGGCATGAAAACTTTCGACAGTTGGGTTGGCCACTAACCCCTCCACCAATTCGCACTGGAGCAGCGTAGTGGAGTATGCTCTAGGCCTCCTCAAGAGGAGAGACCCGTGCTCAGTAGTGGGCCGTTAATGGGTTGAAGCTAAGGAAACTGAGGATACTTACCTACGTGTTACCCTGTTTGTTTTTGTTTCTTGTGTTGGGACACACCATAAAATGTATCCTCTATCTTCATCAGGTATCCCATCAGCCTCCCTGGCTATAGTGGGTCGTTTCGCAGTGAACATCTCCTACAACATCGGCATGCAGTACGCAGCGGAGTTACTGCCCACCGTGGTGCGGGCGCAAGGCCTCGCTCTCATACATATCATGGGCTACATTGCCACTGTTTTGGTGCCTTACATCGTTTATATGGTGAGTAAGGGGTAAATTATTATTTATTGCAGGGTTTTCTTGAAGTGTAAGTGATAGATAAACTATTTATTGTTTCTACGCCATAGAATTCAGCATAAAAATAGATCAAACAAATTAGAAGTAGGTACAAAATAATAGGCGGTTTTATCGCTACGTTGCGATTTCTTCAAACCCATCAAAAACAAGAATACAAATAATATATACCTAATCATATATATAGACACATCTATATAGACTCATTTAGGGCTCACAAAGTCACAACACCTGGACTTCATCCCGACTGATTTTCATTATTAATTTCGGGGAATATAGTTACATACATATCCAACGTGGATTATCGTGAGCCATTTCGTGCAGTTGATCCAATTTGATTATCACTGAATTTTCGGGAAAATTTTCGAAGCGTGCTTCGATTTAAAAGCTTTTATTCACCTTTGTGTAATAAGATCTCGCCAGTTAAAATTATACCTTATCCCTGTCAGTGTTGCCAACTTAGTGGAATTTCCACTAGATCTGGTAGTTTCGACACCCCTTTTAGTGGGGATATATTGATTTTAGTGGCTAGTGGATTTTCTAGTGGAAAATATTTTTTCATTTAGTGGTAGAGAATAATAGATAATCCGTAATAGGGTATTCAGTTCATAGTTTTGATTTATGAACTAAAAACAGATTGCCCGAAAACTTAAAATTCATGGAAAGTATAAAAAACCGGGCAAGTGCGTGTCAGGCCATGCGCAATCTAGTAATTTTATCGACTATTACACTTTATCTACTACTACTACGGCTAATATAGCCGTGATAGTTTTCCTTGTATAGCCGTATTAGGGCGGCTTAGAATACTAACCCCAATCCCACGCCGGATGGGTGTCGTAAAAGGCAACTAAAACCGGTACGCCCTCGAGGGCGTAATATTGATTTTATTTGCTAATTAATACCATTATTACTATTATTATTTCTCCATGGGGTTCGCCTGGATAGCTACCACCCTTGAGCATGAGTCAGCCGCCAAACGACTCGTCGTGTTCCGGCTGGAGGCTTGAGAGCCAGTTCTTTCTTTCTTTTTCTTCTTTCTTTCTTGGCCGGCAACGCATCAGTGATGCCTTTGGTGTTGCTGATGTCCATGGGCGACGATAGCCACTTACCATCAGGTGGATCGTCAGCTCGATTGCCGGCTATTTCCATAAAAAAAAATCATCAGAATTATAATCTATTTCTGAGAATATTTTCACTAGCCCAACTCCAACCGTTTAGCCGGCAGGTGGTCACCCCCTTGACTCTAACCAAAATTAGCAATTCAAAGCCAAATATTTCGCAAACGGACCTCTAATTGCAAAAATGGTCTTAGAAGACCCATAATAACCAAGACCCATAATAAGACCTTTTCAAAGACCCATCTTCAGCGTTAAAAAAATATAAATATTTAAGATAGAGTTGGGACTTTTTTTATTGGAAAATACAGGATCTTTTGTGAAAATTCCTTAAATATCATTATTTTAGAAGTCAATAACAAAAAACTAAATATCTTTTTTTATCTTATTTAGCTTATGTTTTCTAATTTTTTAATGTGCTAATACCCTTAAAAACATTTTTCAATTTTCTTTAGGGTTATTTTTATGTACTTTTAGTCGTTGTATTTTCTTGAACCATACCCCCCCCCCCCCCCCCCCCATATGAACCATGGCACACAGATAGACTATGTCTAATATTTGGACAAAGGATAAATTTTATCCCCTTGAACTAAAACTAACAAAAGAATATATTACTATAACTTAAAATAATAAAAAGGAAGATGTTAACTAAAGTAAGTAATATTTAAAAAAAGTATATTTACAAGAGATAAATGTCATCCAAAATTCCCAAATTAGGCATTGTACCCAGAACGCTGGCAGCATTGCCCCGCTATATTGCCAAACTAATTATTTGAGCAAAATAGCTGCCAGCCTTCAGGTCTCCAGAAGTGCGGACCAGTCGTTTCGACATGTCTTTCATGAAACACTTCATGTCTTCCGACCACGTACCCAAAGTTTCCATTGCAAGCGCCGCAAACTCATAGTCTTCTGTAACAGAAGAGTATTTGCGACGCTTCAGAAACTGGGCGCGATCGGCTGCGGCCCCAGCTTTAGTGCAAGTGTCATGCACATAAGATGGGGCCAAAGTGTCAACACATGTTACATCCCACACCAAGGTGCGACCTAATCTCCATGGCACAAGAGTTGCACCGTCGGGTCTCTTACCATCGTCTCTGCACATACCGCATGGTTCTAGCGTAGCAGGTACAGACACGGTGACAAGAGCCCTACGGATCAAATCATTAATTGTGCCATGGCGATACAATCGGCCAGCACTCTTAGCGCAGGATAGACCATGTCGACCCAACTGATCCACATTTTGGCCACAAATGCAAATGTGAGGTTCACAGACTTTGGCACCGAGCCGGAGACATATAGAGATGCGTAGGATCGAAGCATCTAAGATAGTGCCAAGATTGTGTGAAGGCAGAGCGTGCAACCAGTAACTTGAATTCTCATCAGAAAACGGCAAACGTCGACTTGATTCCGGGCATGTCCCAAAATTTTTGTTTTGAACTGTCGACGGGGATACTTTCCAACGGAAACATGGCCCTCCAAGCACTCAAAGCCTGACTCAAGCCTGCCACCCGAACATCAGCTTGGTTTAAATTTAAAATATCGCTGATGAGGGTGATCGAACTGTGAGTCGAGGCTAAAAAAGCCGGAAGAGCCACACTTGCGGTGGAACGAATACCTAACCCACCTAATTTAATAGGTAGGCATGCCTGTCTCCAAGAATTATTTTGTTATTTTATTTTTATAATTTTTTTTTAGTTTTTTTGTGGTTTTCTGCCTTTTCTGGTGGTGAGTTTAGTGGGATTGTTAAAATAAAGTTGGCAACACTGATCCCTGTGTTCCTACGCTTTAAAATTTTAAACATTGTTATCGCAAGATAAAGATGAAAAGCGTGATTTAATCAAATCCGTAAGAACTGCTTCATAAAGCTTCAACTAATTCAAATATATTTTTTTCAGGCAACAATAGCGAAAGAAATCCCACTTCTGATACTTGGTGCAATCGGCATAGTCGGGGGTTCCCTTTGTTTGTTCCTGCCCGAGTCTATGGGCAAGAATATGCCACAGACTATACAAGATGGCGAGGAATACGGCACTGGGCAAAAGTTTTGGGATATCCCGTGTTGGCCTAAGTATGTATTTACATAATATTTCAATGATATATTGTATGCCGAGTCTTCCTTATAATGTGACTGATAACATTTTAATATAAGTTTCTTTGATTTATTTATAGTGGACATTGGAATAAAATGAAATATGAATTAGAAGTAATATGAAGATCCATAGAAATATTTAAAGTGCCATTTTATAAATTTCACAATTATTATTCCGTGAACTAAATGTTTTCATTTGCTGCAAATTTTTAAGTAATAAATTAAGCTACAATTTTCATAAAAGCGAATTTTTATGAAAGAAATTACCTTAAGTGATAAGAAATGATCTACATTAGGTAGGTAGTTAGTTATAATAGGTTGAAAATTTAATATGAATTGCACACCTATTTTGTTTCAGGAAAACCCACACAGAAGATTAAAGGTCGGGAGACAGCTTCAAGTTTTTTATTTTACATGGATTATTTTTAATGTGATAATTGTAATAAATCCCACTAGTCGAAAAGTTTTTTTTCTATCCATAACTTAATACTGATGATATAAACTGAAAACTGTCATTATTAAAATTAAGCTTTACCTCATAGAAGTATTATTATTTCTATTATTTACCCTAAAGAAGTATGGTACAATGTAATGTCGCAAATAATTGCCCCGACTGAAATCGAACCCAGGGACCCGCTCAGTACTTTTACTTTTCACTAGGGCCAAAAGGCCAAGAAATTTATAATATTTGGAACCAAAACTATAAAAAATGAAAGATAGCAAATGCAATACCATAATTTAGACATTTTTGTCCTCAGTCAAGTATTCCAAGTACGACAGGAGAGAAGAACTTTTTGAAAATTCATTGCAAATACATTAAACTACATACCCGTAAAAATTACTCTATAAACTACACAGTACGTACTATGTAGTTATGTACTGTTTATTAGGTTAATAGAGTTTACAAGCTACTTCGTATTGCAATACAATTTACAATGATTCCGTTAATGGAATTGTTTACAATCCACAATCAGTCTGAAACGAGGGCAAATTTCTTATCAAATGTAAATCAATGAAAAAATTCAAAAGAACAAAAGATTTACCACAAATATCACTCGACAGAATCACTCAGTCTGCTATGCTGAACGTAAACAGAGTAGTGATGCGAACAACATCGATACTCGATACTTTATAATTAAACGTCTTGAGTTTGCTAACTACTATTTTGATGTGAAACATCTTTACGCGAGGGGTAAACCTGATTTTAGACTTGGTGATGGTGGCGACGCATTTCGATGTTTCACATCTGTCAGCCGTCCCATGACAGCTGTCCTTTTTTATTTATTCTTATTGATAATGGATAAAAGGATATTAACGAGATATACAAATGTCATTGTAACAACAATATTTTCATTTATCGAAATATGAATATTGACGATAAAGAAAGTACTTGTGAACGTCCAAGTTTACTTCTAATACCATTTCTGGTAAAAGTAAATAAGGCAAAGGTAACGGAAGTAACAAAATATTCTGAAGTAACAATAATGGAGTCAGATTCATGTATTTTACTTTAAATAGGCTTTTACTTAGTTCACTTTATTACCGAAGAATATGTCGGAATTGTAATAACACATAACAAGTATGAAAATAATCATGAGTAGCCAATAAGATCAGTAACAACAATAAGATGTATGTCTATCAACATAATTATGAAACATCAGTATTTATTAATGCTTTAATTTGATTTGTAGCAAGTTCCGGAAATGTCTTATTAAAATCGGGCGATAATTTGTTCAAGAAAATTCACGGCTTTCAAACGGACCGAGGCTAGAAACAATCTTTGTTTATTTCGCATCACTAAACAATTATATTTACAAACAAAGCAAAAACGCAAAACAGTATTGATATACAGGGGAAATTCCTAACGAACTCCATTCCACGTCAATTTGCAACACTTGATATTGTTAACAGTATTATAAAATTAATAGTAATGTGCAGTCCTATAATAATACCGATATTTATAAATATACTAATGTACTCTAATGCAGTATATTTAGTAGAGCAAGCAAATTATTACAAACCGAGATTGGAACGAAATAATATTTTAAATAAAGGTCTTTGGATGAAAGATAAGATAGAAAAATCCAATTACGGGGACTTCATATTCAGGGCGGAATCGGGAGATGTTGATAATTTACTTCAAAATAATTTCGATGCGTTTGGTGAAAATTATATGGACGCTATTCCGGTGTTTTCGAGTTACGTGGAACGGAATAAAAGGTCGACCATCAGTGAGTATTGATCCATGTTCATACCGCCCACACAGCTCTCCGAATTTATCCTGACCTGATTTATCTATGTGACGTGATATACAACAAGTTTTGTTACTAACGTAAAAGCTTATATAATTTCCCTACTATAAATGCTTGCAGATATTTTAAGATTATGTAGATTATGTGACACAGCCTATTTATGAAAGTATCGTAATTATCTGATTTACGTCTATTACATAATATGACGTCTATGTTACACAATATTTAATTATTTTTTCAGATAAAAAAAGTCAACGATTTAGAAAGAATATAAGGAAATGTAAAGACAAATCGAATTGTTCAAAAAAAGATGAAGATAAACCATTACTTTATAAGTCTAAGTTTATATCACAACTAAGACCTACCACTGTATTCAATGATTATCCCTATGAAGTAGCTGTATTACTCGCTAATAGTAATAAAAGAGAAATTAACAATAATGACGAATCCAAAACTGGTAAAGATCACATAACCGAGACTGATAAAAATCAGGCCAAATTTTTTATAAAACGTATATTCAATGAACAGAATAAAACTCAACAGAGTGACTTTAAATTGTTAGATAAAAATGTGACAACATTACATAATAAAACGATTGTAACTATTCCAAAACGACGTATGGTCCAGTCGGAGCCTGATTTCGAGGAAAAAGAAAAACTTATATTTGAAACAAACAACAATACAAAATATATAGACGGCAATAAAATTAATAGAAATGTTTTCGACAAAGAAGAAAAAGTATGGCAGAATGCTCCTATACAAAATATGGTGCTACCGAGACCTGAAAGTTCAGTTAAAAATAAACCTGTTACTGAAAAGGGTCTGGTCAAAATTTTATCTTTGTTAACAAAAACATTTAGAAAAGTCATGAAACAACATAACGAAATACTAGAAATTGATAATAAACTACATAGTCTTAATGAAGATTTCATGAAAAATGTTGCCATTTTAGATAATAAATTCCTAGAATTTGACACAAAATATACTCACTTGTTAGAAATTCATGAAAAAATGGAGAGTTTAAATGAAAAATATGCAAAGAAAAATGATGAGATCCAGGACAAAGAAATAGACCTGTCGAAAAACTTAAAAGAATTTGAAAATCAACAAAAGAAGTTTTTATCTCAACAACATCAGTTTTACACAATCCAGAAGTTTATGTTAGAGCAAAACGAAAAAATCAATCGTAAGCAGAGTTTAATAGCAAAAACTCAAAGTGAGATATCACATCGACAAAATCATTTCGCACGAATCTTAAAAAAGGCCAAACAATTTTGCATGGATAAAAAAATTCTCAGTGACTCTAAACTTAAAAATAATTCATCTACAATAAAAGAGGTCGAAGACCAAAATAACATTACACTTACGACAACCACAACGCCCACACCTACAGATTCAGTTAAAATAAATCTATTTTCAATTCCTAATGTAGGCCCAATTCTTAATCATGACAAATTAATTCTTGAAGACAAAAATGACAAACCTGTCGATGACTTAGTATACAAATATTATTTTAACAATACTTTCATTGATAATCTCATGAAAAGTAAAGTTTTAACAGCTGTTGTCGATAATGACCTCAAAAATACGCGTAATACGAAAAATAAAAGAAATGATTTAAATAACGAAACCACAATCCTATTGCCTGTTGGAAACACTGATGAGTTTTCTAATATCCAGACTCTACACAGAGAAAGAAGATGGATAAAGCATCCTAATAAAGTGTCAAGAAAATCTCAAGGAAAAGAAATAGGGAATAATGAAAAATTGCGTAAAAACATTAAAAACAGTAATATTAAAATAAACGAACATAACACAGATAAAAATGATCCCTTCTTGGCTATGGCAACGAATTTTTGTAATGAAGTTGGTCAGAATCTGAATGAGCAAATGTTAAATTGGTGTATAGAGAAGTCTTTACGAAAATTGAAAAGTATAGGTAAGGTTATTATTTTATATTATAATACCATGTTGTGTATAAGTTCATATAAATGTTATGATACTTCTAAAGACTAATAACGAGTTCGTGTATAATAAAATTACACTTAATTATTTAAAATTATAAATACTATCTAGATCTACGTTACATAGACTTCGAGGAAATAATATTACTAAGTGCCCATTCATTTCACAGACATGATTTTTCCAGTGACACCTCTTGCAGCACCGCCAGTGGAAAATATATCAGAAAAAAAATTGTCGCTTGGACAAGATGATTCAGTACAAAAATCAACGAAGTTATTTCCTCGTAGGACACTGATTCAAACTGCAGGTTAGAAAAACTATCTCGCATTACGGTTACATAGAAACGTGGAATGGTATTATTGTTTTTCATTATTTACTTTACTTATAACTAATTTTCACAATAAAGTTTTATATTGTATCATAATGCATATTAAACTTTATTTTTTACCTAAATCACACTGGTGATTTTAGCACGAATGTTAATGTTTAGCCATAAAGGGCTTCCAACATTTTTGTATGGAGCCTGGCATACCTACATGTCCGCCATTTTGAAAAAACCTCGATTCCGCGGCCAGTGATGAAACATGTGTCAATCGATAGAATAAATGACTGTGATCAAAAAGTATTCAGTGATGAAATGTCGTAAGTGGTATACTTTCTGAGATATTTGAGTTCAAAACCGTAGGAAAATAAAGCAAAAACAGCGTTTCGGCCTATATTGATAAAACATGTGTCAGTCGATAGTCTAAGTGATTACGATCAAAAAGTATTCAGTGATAAAATGTCGTAAGTGATATGCTTTCTGAGATATTTGAGTTCAAAACCGTACAACAATAAAACATTTGTAATTAATTGCCTTTTTATTTCTAGTGGATTTGTAACTGTGTCAGTGTAATGCCAGATAAGAAATATTATGAATATTTAGAATAATTACTCACACACAAAATCACAATATACATAAACAAAATTAAATAAATACAGTTTTATTAATATTTACATATAAACATCTTATATATTAAGTAAATAAATATTTATAAATACATATATAACATCTGGTTGAAGACCACGGGCGACAACATTCTTCATTCAAGGAGCTTTTGGTAGTCTATGATTTTTTGATGCCTACAAGCAAGGAGTTCCAGAACAGTATGAACTGTATTGTGAAGGAGTTCCCGAAATAAGCAGTGCTATGGGTTTCCTTTAAATAAACAGGAGAAGACACATTATTCAAAATAGCATAAAATGTTGAGAGAATTCTGAAGTTTCGCCTGTATCGAATGGGTAGCCATTTAAGTTAGGAATGGAACTAGGAAATGTGATCATACTTACGTAAGCCGAAGATAATATATCTAATACAGTTATTAAGAAGGCGCTCCAATTTATTGAGAAGTTCCTCTGACGAATCTGTACAACACACATCAGCATAATCAAGGTGAGGGATGACCAGAGTGCTTATGTGTTTATGGCGATTCAGCAATTGAAGTGTACCGGTCACGATTAAGTACTCTGTGCCGGTCACTTTTTTCCTTACCTCAGTTACGTTATGTATTATAAAAATTAAACAAATTCGTCAAACAAACAACTTAAGGGTAGAGCTAAAATCGCGGGATGGTACTGCTCATGCATAGTGGGAAAAAGAACCTTGTCCTGTTGTTCCCATATTATGTGTGTTATATGGTTCTTGGCATGGGCTCGACATCAGGAAACATTGTATTTATCACCTGCGGATTTTTTAGATTCAGTGAGTCATGATATAGAAAACTAAGCCAATAATGAATTTTAACTTTTGGTTTAGAGTACCTAATTGCCAAAGCTGTAGCCGCTGGTGGCAAATAAATTATTTATAAAACAACCTAGTAGTTTGCTTTTGCTTTGCTTTTTTTTAATTCAAACCTACCCGTTATTAATAAATCAAGTACCTATGCAGCACATACACATATGGCAAAATATACTTACTTTTCATTATTGACCCAATAAATTCAAAATAAGTAAATGATAATTTTTAATGCATTATTTTTGTACGGTTTTGATCTCAAATATCTCAGGAAGTATATCACTTACAACATTTTATTACTGAATACTTTTTAATCGTAATCATTTAGCCTATCGATTGACATATGTTTCATCAATGTCCGCCGTAACAAAGTTTTTTTGCTTTATATTTCCACGGTTTTGAACTCAAATATCTCAGAAATTATATCACTTACAACATTTCATCACAGAATACTTTTTAATTGTAATTATTTAGCCTATCGAATGACATATGATTTATCAATGTCCGCCGAAACGAAGTTTTTTGCTTTATTTTTCTACAGTTTTGAACTCACTTATCTCAGAAAGTATATCACTTACGACATTTCATCACTGAATACTTTTTGATCACAATCATTTAGTCTATCGATTGACACATGTTTCATCACTGGCCGCCGAATCGAGGTTTTTTCAAAATGGCGGACTTGTAGGTGTGCCAATTAGGTTCGATGCCCTTTAATCCTCAATTACGAAATTTAAGGATTTCAATTTGAAAACACGTAAAAGTTTTGGTTTTTTAATTGATTTTATTTGTTGTTTAACTATGTTCCAGAACCAATATTTACTACAAATCCTCCTCCTATAAGTGTGACAAGCTTTTCTGAAAACGCGATAATCACTGAAAAGACACCAGATTTGTTCTTTCCAGGTAATCTATACAAATAAATAAAATTGGAGTGTCTATTTGTAATATTAAAATGACCGCTTTTACTAAGTGCATTTGGATGTTTACACGGTACATATACCAAAACAACATTTTTTACAATTTTTGTCTGTCTCTCTGTCTGTCTGTCTGTTTGTTCCGGCTAATCTCTGAAATGGCTGGAACGATTTTGACAGGACTTTCAATGGCAGATAGCTGATGTAATAAGGAGTAACTTAGGCTACTTTTATTTTAGAAAAAAAAATGGTTTGTTAGGCGATACGAAGTTCGCCGGGTCAGCTAGTCAAAAATATATTCAATTGGATTAAGATTTGCTAATGCTGTTCAATAAATACAATTTATTACAACAAAGTAGATACTCACTGTATTTGGTGTTTAACTTTATTACATGGGTAATATTATCTATATATTATTAATATAATTATTGTTCCATTTATGAATATTTACCAAAACCATTTAGGTAAAGTTTCAATTCTACCATTTACACAAAATTTGTGCAACCTTACAAGATATAATTTGTCACTATTGTATAGTTTGAAATAATATGTTAAAGACACGGACATAAAAAAAGAACAGACGTAACCTTGTCTAATCGAGAGTGAAGCTGACAGCTGACAGCTCGCTTACCATGTGTGCGTAATTTTGTAATTTTTGATTCGCGATGGTGTCAATGTCGTAGCCGTATGGTGTCAATGTGTGGGTGTGTGTACTTGTACGAATACAGAGTTGGTATTCCTATGGGTGCTTCACTGAATTTGTTCTTGGGATTACATCCGTCTTTCTTTAAGGTCCGTGGTTAAAGAGTGGACTTTCAAATAACAACGTTTATAAGAAAGCATTTTAAAAACTTCAATTTTCGCTCTTATTAATATGATTGACTTACCCCTGATCAAAGTGAAAACTGAATTTTACACAACTATCATTATTAACAGCTACAAAATTTATTTCAGACAACGATGAATTGGAGTCCAATCTCAAAAAATATGGTAAGTTCTTGTATTTTGGAGAATCATTAAATTGTACGACAATATCACCATTTTAATTCCCTCGGAAAAAGCTTCCGTCATTCCCTTCTCCTCATAAGCTATATTAAGATGTCTGTGATAGCTCAGGTAATAGTATCAGCACTCAGCAGTTACTTCTCGTCATAAGATATAACATCAGTGTCTTTGATTACCTCTGGTTATACTAACATCAGTTGTTTTTCCTCATAAGCTGAAATATTTACTTTGGTAAATATTAACAACATTCCCTTTTCGACCTGTTTAACATCCAGTTCTTTGTCTCACTTAAGTAATGCCGTCCATTTTAGGATGAAAATCGAAATTGAGGATTTAATTATCTTCTCACCTAATTTTATTTTGAGTTTTAAGTTTATAACTGATTGTTCTATTCATTGTTTTTTTTTGTCTTTTCTTCTTCAGAATTAAAACCCGACCCAGAGGGTACAGTTTACTTCGATGGAAGTTTACACACGAGTGATATTGGTAACAAATGAATCTTACGTACCTTATTGAATTTACTGTATGTACTCCTGTATGTTTCTTAATATTATGGTTATCATTTTAACCTAATTGATAAAGAAGAAATATTATTAAAAAATATTTCGTGAAAAGGACTAACTAATCTTTAATAAAGTTAAGTCGTTTAGAAAACCAGTTTAGCCGTGACCACTATCCATGCAATTGGGTCTAAATATCGACAAAATACATACATATCTTAGCCGAATGAGAAACTCCGAGATGAGTAAGTTTAGTCATAAAAAATTACTTTACATTTAGAATACATAAAAGAAATGAAAATTGAGTTTTCTCTTATTGTTTTATTTGGATGATATCGATACAGATACAGTTATAAGTACTCTAAAATATGATGCATACCGGTCTTGGAAAGCAATACATTAATAGTCATGTATCATCCTGTTCTACCCAGTTCCATTAGTTGGACATTTAACTTCATACAAATCTTATCTGACCCTTCGGTTTTCCACTCAAAATAGAAGTCAGGGGCAAAGTCACCTAGCTGACCTAATATGCATTGCCGACTCCCATGACTTTAGAAATGTTTATGAGTTACGACTCTCAACTCGCATCCATTTTCTTCGCATTTTTTTCACCGAAGCAAGTGAAATGAACAAATGCCAATTTCAAATACGTATGTTAATTATTTATCTTCAGTGATATCTGGGAGCGATGCTCTGTCTGATATAATGCCTGGCTTGGACAGCAACTCTCGCGTGGACGTAGACCCGTTGGCATTAGACTTGCAGGCTAGAAGACGAGCTTATGTCCGCAGGTAAGCGCGTCACTACGATTTATTTTTATTAGCTAAATGCCTTTGCTGCAGCCTGCATTTTGGGGAATTCATACTTAGTTAATACAACGATTTAAATATGGAAAACGTATAAAAGAACAAACCTTCATTATTTATCAAACCTCACCGATAAAGTTTTATGAAAACACTGGTTTTTTGTTGCCGAATCATGTCAAAAATGTACGGATTATATTATAAAAAACTAGCTGACTCCGCAAACGTTGTTCTGCCAAAAATTTAGGGGTGGACCACCCTTAACATTTAGGGGGATGAAAAATAGATGCTGTCCGATTCTCCACCCTAGCCGATATGTACGCTAAGATTCACGAAAATCGGTCGAGCCGTTTCGGAGGAGTTCCAACTTCTAACACCGTGACGCGAGAATTTTATATATTAGAATAAAAGATGAATTTATTTAAACATTTTCAATTCTCTTTTCAGACTTAATGAAAACATCCTGAAGAAGATGCATTTTTAATACAATAAATGACATTTAATTTTGAGATACTCCAATATAACAAGAACTACTTCTTATGTGTATGTCGAGAGAGCGCGGTTGGATCGGTACATTCGGAACTAGAATACTCGCGATCGTATATTTATTGCTTTATTGGATGTAAAACAAAAATATTTGTATTCTGTAGAATACAATGTATCTTAAATAAAAGAAATACATGGTACACAGTGACTATGTAATTTTCGTTAATCAAGCAACTTACAACTTAACATTACAATAAATAATCGATGAAACTGTAGAGATCCCTGAGGTGGAATCTTCAAGACTCTGGCAGCATTTACTTCTTGTATGTTACTCGTATGTTACTCGTATGTTACTCGTATGTTTATATGCTGTGCGTAAAAGCTGCCAGCTTTAGAGTAGCACATTACATTTTTCAGTGTTTCGGTTTTTTCGTAACAAATAAATGAAAATAAAATTATATAACAAGGTAGATGTATAGTATATAGTAAAGTTAATGTAATCGGACCGGCGCGCACGATTTCAAAGATCACAGTCGTAATTGTCTTTCATTAGAATACAATTTATACTTATTTAGGTTTTATGTAAAAAAGTAAAAAGTAAAAAATATAGTTATATGTCAACAACAAGAAACACAGATTTATATGGATGATACCTGTCAGTATGACAACTACAAATAACATTGTAATTACATTAGTACTTACTCCTTACAACGTGTAAACTTAGTTTTAATATTGAACAATGTTTATATAGTTTATAATTAAAATAGGTAACTATGAATTGCTTTATTTTATGAAAAAGATAAAAATATAAAATAATATTGTGAATGACAACACGAAGTTTTTTTTATTGTTACCACTTCCTTTCCTACTTTTGATTAAGCATTCATTTTCTTCGTTGAACCGAATAAAAATATACTTGTCAAAACAATAAAATTAAAGTATGATCCTAACTTCATTATGAACAAACTAATTAACGATATAATGCCTGGCTCGGTCTTCTACTCCTCTGAATTGGCTAAGGGCTAAGAGCGCACTCTACTGCACTAATCTGGTATGAGATTATGTTGAAATAAAAAGGAAATGAAAATTTTTGGTTCTACCAAACGTCTAAAACTATTAAATAGGAAAAGTTGTTAAAATTTCTTAGACAAGGGAAAACTTAAGCATTTAGTATATCTGATTGGTGGAGGAAAAATGCTTAAGATTGGAAATAGTTAATCGATTTTGTTTTCGTTAAATTTGAAATTGAAAAGAAATGTGAAATGTTGATTTTCTTAATAGAAATAAAATAACCAACAAACATCGAACTACTCGTACCTACTATTTACTATTTTGAGGGTTGCAAGTATGTGCCAGAATAGAGCTAAGTTGTCAAAAATTTTTTTACTTGCTACCACAAGGCTCAAATTTTCAGGGAACTTCTTTAAATTATTTAAAAAGTATGTAAACAGCCAGAACATTCTAGCGGTTGCAAGTATCTGCCAGAAGAGTAATACAAGGTGAATTTTTTAAGTGGGCGTGGATGGATAAATTCAAAACCATGAGGAATAGCGAAAAGTGGTCAAAGGAGTCTCGAGGCCGATTTTGACGAAAACCAAAACTGCATAATTAGATCTTGCAAAATCAATATCATTAGCCAGGAATCAAACCCGTTGATTTTGCTTCATGAAAATTATTATTTTTTATAGGGTAACACTGTTTTTTTCCATCAATGTGTACGATCTATGAGATTCTACAGTCGCCCCATACATTATAATGACATCAAAAAGAGACAAGAACCTGAAATTATACATACAAAGGATACATGTATGAAAATTATTATTTTTTGTATGGCAATACTGAAATTTCTTTTCACCAATATGTACGATATGTAAGATCCAACAATGGTCATGTACATTTGAATGACATCAAAAGCATGCTAGAGCTTGGGAATCGCATGAACTATATTTATCATTTATTGGAAAAATCAATAATAAATTACGTGTTATTATCATATTAACATCCCTACGCCATATTAATCATATCAAAATACCATGTATTTGAGCCTTATATATTCCGTCACTAGTTGTCAGAAAATATTTTCCTAAGGGTGAACCGCAGGCGCGTAGAGCCGTTCGATATTTGTATTATAGGTATAATACAAATATTTGTTGCAGGACCGATGCGACGACCCTGCGACAACGGGATATGTTCGTATGAATACTAAAAGATAATATCCTTCAAGGATGGTTCTGTTAACTGTAGTCCTTCATGATTCTCTGCGTTATTCAAAAATACACATGTCATACGCTTTTCTAAGTTTATCTATACAATAGGCGGTGTAGTATTATCATCATCGTTCTCACCATTTTCTACGGAAGAGCGGGACATCAGTATGTGTGCCAGTGCACAAATAAATTTTTTAACTTAAAAGAATGTCCTAACAATTTGTTAACTCATTTTTTCAATAAATCATTTTCATTTTCATTTGATTTGATTTCAAAAAAAAAATCATTGCATTTTTATTGCATTTCCATTGCATTTCCATTTCATTTCCATTGCATTTCCATTGCATTCTCATTGCATTTTCATTGTATTTTCACTGCATTTTCAACGCATTTCTAACGCATTACGATCGCATTTCAATCACATTTCCATCGCATTTCTATCGCATTTCTATCGCATTTCCATCGAATTTTCATCGCATTTCCATCACATTTCCATTGCATTTAATTTAATTTAATTTCGTCTTAAGGGCAATATCTGGAAGAAATCGTGCGTCCATTGAAAGATGCCCTTTGAGGCACGGGAAACACCAGATTTTTGCTACTAGCGATTACCCATCCTACCTAACCCATCCTGTGCACGTTGCACCGACACGAGCCGCAGGGCTACAGAGTGTTACAGACATACTATCGAATTATTTCAATGTTCAAAAACTTTTTGAGAACAAGAGGTGCAGATAAACCTGGGATAAAACTTCCTTACAAAGATTTCTCCGCCTTAAGCAGGTTCATAATTAATTTCTAAAGTAAAGTAAGTTAGCGAATGGAGTAATAAAATTAAATCTAATGCAATATTCTAACTTATATTATAACTTATATCCTATATATACTCGTATATTCCTTCTTTTTGCAAAATTATATTTTTAATATTAAAAAACTTAGTAAAAAAAAACAAAAAAAAAATAGAAAAAAATACAATAATACAAAAAAAAAAAAAAAAACAAAAAAAAACATTTGGTAGAAAATAAATGTTTTAAATATTTAAAACGAATGGCAACGTGTTTATATTTCATATTTACTTCAAATGTTTCCACGCGATATATCGTCTACGTCACTTCGCGGTAACGCTTTTTCGTGACATAAAAATCCTAATACCCCATCTATATAGAAGTTACACTTCAAAAAAATTCAAATGGTTTTCGAAAGTCGTCGAAAAGATTCGCGCCGTAAACGATAACAATGTTTTGTAAATTCAACTTCGTTTAAAAATAGTAAAAAATACTAATCAGTAAAAAGAAAGTGTCAAAAGGCTAACCTTCTTGGTAGTAAAGTGTAGTTAATTAAACGTTTAAGTAGTTCTTTACTAGTGGGAATAACATTAATTTAACAGTTATAACATTCATTTAACAGTTTAAATCAATATCACAGCCAAAAATAATGCTAAATATTTGCAAACATACCTGAATGTAAGTATTAATTTAATTTAATCAAATTATTAAAATAATTTTCAGTTTTCATTTAGGTACTTCACTACAATTGACAATTACGAGAAGTTAATTTAATTTCAGCTGCGGTCAAAACTTCGCCGATATTCATATTCTCAAAGGGTTATCACATAATATAGGCAATAAATTTTTATCTTTATCCATACCTAAAAAAGGGTAAAAAAGGGTTTCCTAAAAATACAAATAGTACGACAAACTGAAAGTGAAGATAGTTCGGGGTTGACCTACTAGAAGTGAAAAAAATTCCTTATTAAAACCGTTACCGTTTTCGAGATTTTGTCCAACATTTGTATTTACCGGCGTAAAGTTAATTAACGCGTAAAGACGCAGGTGTGGTAGGAGGCATTGAAAGAGCGAGGTTTCTAACGGTATCTTTTAAATTGGTTGATTTTTATTGTATTTCAGAATTATCTTTGACATCTGTCACGTAGCCTGAGCAATGCCTCGGGGTACGGAAGATACATTCCACCGCTTCCTATGGATCACACTTGTCGCAGTAGCCTTTACCTTCACTGTGATTCTTACCAGCGTTTTTGTTGATATAGATGATCTGCTGGCTAAGCGGAGTAAGTTTATTTAATTTTTTAGATGTTTAACAAATATGGCGATTTCAACACCACGTGGTTACACACTTCTTTTTCTTAGTCGTACACTCCTGGCGGAGTGGTCGTGGTCATGGATTGCCTGTCAGTTTGGTAGCAGTCTTTGGGACACTTCTCCATCTCTCCCTATTCATGGCACTGCCTATACATTCTGTAAGGGTGCACTTACATACTACGTCACATGTATTGTCTTAAATATAATAAGATATGAATCATCATCATTTATAAGAGCGACGAGTTCGTTTGTTTTAACACGGTAATAAATCTCTAAAACTTTCGATCGGATTTAATAATTTTCATAGCTTTGATCAAAATTTTATAACTCAATTTCTATGGAAGGCTATTTGAAATCAAGCAAAAAGAAAAATCAGAAACCACGAGGCATAGCTAATATGAACAATAATGATAAAGAAACTATTTAATCAATAAGAATAAGAAAGTTACCCATGGATTTATTTCAGCGCCAGTTTTGAAACAACAATTCGTGACAGAAGCCGCTAGAACTGATCTTCCTGCAGGATTTGTCGGAGATTTGCAAGAATTTCCATCAAGTGAAGAAGATACGGAGGAAAATGAATCCACTTTTAGGACCAAAAGATCTTTGGGTGGGTTGGATTTTAAATATAATAAGAAACTTTAAAAATTAAGTACTTCAAATATAGGCGATGTCCACTAAAATCCAATAATGGATCTTTATCCACTTTTATGTCCACTTTAATCCATGATCTATTGAAAGAAGGCGATGTCCAATACAATTTAATAGCCAGGTCATTAATATATTTTCCAATTATAACTAAGTTCTTGACTACCATCTGACCTGATGGTAGTAGGGATAGAGATGTTCTCTGGAGTGGTTAAGCTCCTCCTAATAAAAAAACCTGGCCTAGAAGAACGATAAATATAATCCGATCGGAACACTGACCCGGACAAGCAATTACAGTCTTTTGCCCTAGTTATATATGACGAAACACAGCACATTGCAAACACAGGAAAATTTAAGCAATTAAAAATTTGAACCTTCTTTTTCGTGATACATTTTAATTCTGCTAATTTTCTTTAGTTAATCTAATATGTAATATCTGAACCCGATTTAAGCTATTAGATTTATACAGAAAAAAACGCCATTCAATATCGCGGTGTTTATAATTTTTTAACTGACTTCAAAAAAGGAGGAGGTATTCAATTCGACTGTATTTTATTATGTTTGTTACCTCAGAACATTCGACTGGGTGAACCGATTTTGATGATTCTTTTTTAATCGAAAGCTGGTAGTTGTTATGTAGTTCCAATTAAATTTGAGGTAGATCTGATGAGTAGTTTTTGAGTTATTTTGAAGTCGGTTATTTTTTCTTGGTAAAATTAATTGAGGTACATATAGAGTCTGATAAAATTAAATAGACTTTAAGGACAACTGACATCATCAGTGAAATAATAATGATAGGAAAGGCTGTGTATCTTACGCCCCTATTCAGAGTCACTACGGTTACTTAAATCGCTTCTTAATACAGAATTTGTATGGTGATTCTTTACTAAGGAGCTATTAAAGTAACCGTTAGTGACTCTGAGTTGGGGCGTTAATATTGTAATTGCCTTTTAAAGGTGTTGTTTGCTATAGACCTTTGAAGTAAGTCACCTACTGCATCATTGAGTAGATCGATATGATCGTCATGGAAACTTTTACAAACAACAATCGAAAAAAATTCTTAGAATTAGTTCTAATGTGGAAAATAACATACTAGGGTACGAATAAGTATGTGCAACTTATGAACAAGAATAGTACGTAGCGACCGACACAACGATTTCTGAAGTTAATTTACTTTCATCATCACTACTTGAGAAAGATACACATTTTTTATAAAACTTATTGTTGATATTTAATTTATACATTGCGAACTACTTGCGAACGAAGTCTAAATGAATTTTTGTTCCTGGGGATTGAAAGAGTTATTTTAGTCCCTGTTTACGGAAAATAAACTAGTTATTTAGCGATATTTAGCGATAAGATTGCCTTTTGCGCACAAATTATATTAACATTGAAAAGTTTTGCTAACTTTATAAAGAACAATGCCGAAAAATTATTATTATTTTTTGTAGCGTCTTAAAACGTCAGTTATACCGAAGCAATTCAATATTTTTTTACGTATTTTAAAATTTATATCTGAACCCGTATTACCCAGGGTAAAATAATTTAATTAATAAGTGATGAATTGACTACGAGTATAATAATAACAATGATGTCAATATTGTTCATTTTCGTTCGGTAAAAATGTTACCATTTTCATACTTTTCTACTCTAATGATACAAAATATATTTTGATAGTCGTACATATTTTCTGATTTTAAATATTTCATATTGTATAAAGTGAGTAATTTGGGCAATCTTTAATAAATAAGTAACATTCTGCTTGAACTTTTTTTATTTTTATATTTAAAAATATTTCTTTTCTTCATGTTCATAAAATTCTTTTATGTAATTTAATCTTTCAGTAGTAGTAAAATGGCAACTTTTGAATCGTTTTTAAAATTGACGTTGACGTTTAGTGATCAAATCGTGACTTCACATACTCTTCCGGCATCGTTGTTTTGTTGTGTACCAGGTACTCTATACATAATACTTAAGCTGAAAACAAACTGTCGGACGCGGCTGAAGGATGTGACGTAATAGGTATCTAGATAATGAATGTACAATGAGCTGTTCAAACTATCGGAGGTAAGTCGCGGACGTGACCTTGAGGCACCTTGACATCCGAGAGCTATCTGGCGCGCTGGATGTTTTCGTCAGCCGAAAACGTCCGTGGACGGTATTTCATAGTATGCACGGGGTGCGGGACGCGTCCATGCGTCAGAAGGCATTAGTACTCTGTGTCTGAAGGAAGAACGTAAGCTGGATTTTTATATTTGTCTGACGTGTCGTGTTGTAATGCGTTAGAATGGTATGGTGGTACGTCATATTAGTATGGTGAGATATAAATTAGCGTGACGCGATATGTTGTGATGGCTTGTGTTGTGTCGCATCAGAAGCGATCCCGATCGCGACAGAGTGCCGGGGGTGGGGGAGGCGAGGTAGGTGGGAAAGTGGCGGCGTCAGAGCAGTGTGCACGAGCCTCACTGTTGTGACATGTTGTTGTTATTGAAATTTAAATTTGAAAGTATGGACGACCTGATCGAAATAGTACGACAATTTAAAGTGATCTAAGATACAAAATGTAAAATGTAAATGTAAAGAATTCTTTCTTTCTTTTTTTAGCAGATTTGCCAGCACTAAAAACTGAATACCTTCTTCAAAATCTGAATCAGAAACTGAGGATTTGTCGAAAAACATTGCAAAATGTGTAATCTCCCCGAGAGCTATGAAAGTACTGTGTCAGTAGGCATCAGTTCCGCGACATATAGATGTGAACGCTACCCATTTCATCAGAGCCCATCACAACACGACACGTCAGACAAATTTAAATCCGGCTGTACGTATCTGTGGAATACTCTTACTCGTACTCTGTGGAATAGGCGTTGGAACGCGTCCGCAAGCCACGTCCGAAAAGACTGTGCATATTAGTCGCGGCTGTCAGCCGCGTCCGGTCGGACGCGGCTTATAGTATGTTTGCAGCTTTACATACGACATCATTGTCTATGGTTATAAAATATTCATTATCAAAATAATTTGGTTCTGGGGTGCGCCTGCTGAAAATTCTTATATAACTAAGCTCAGAAATTAATGCTGTATTTTTTAGATTTTTTTTATTATAAGACGCCTAAATTGAAAATGAAATAAAACTATGTATGGCAGTTTGGCATTGTTATTTGGTGTGCAATAAAGTGTAATGATAAATAAATAAGTAATTAATAAGTAATGATAAAGTAAAAAATAAGTAATGATAAATAAATAAGTGATAAAGTCATTACAGACGTTATCTTATATATAAAATTCTCGTGTCACGGTGTTATAAGTTGAACTCCTTCGAAACGGCTCGACCGATTTTCGTGAATCTTTGCGTGCATATCGGCTAGGGTTGAGAATCGGACAACATCTATTTTTCATCCCCCTACCCCTAAAAAATTTTTGGCAGAACAACGTTTGCCCGGTCAGCTAGATAAAGATATAATTATAAAAAATGTAATTATAGACGCATAATAAGATTTTTCACAGTCTCTGTCATCTGGTTCCGTGGTGTAGTGGTTATCACATCTGCTTTACACGCAGAAGGCCGCCAGTTCGATCCTGGCCGGAATCACTTGATGGTATAGTGTTTCGTAATATTTTGTTTTCTGACATAAATAAAAAAAATATTACTTTAAATTAACATTGTGTGTTAACGCTAAATATTGACGTTTAAATAAAGCTAAATATTTACGAAATATAAAATAAAAATAAAGTATTTTTTAAAAGTATAAATTAATACTTTAAAAAAGAAAAACCAAGCTTTTATAGGGTAAGTGCGCCGAAGCAAAAAAAATACGACTATGCTGTTTATCGTTTAGACGTTCCTTTATCTGGAGCCAACCCTTGCAGTGGCAGCTTATGATACATTTTGGAACGAGCTGTCATAATTTATTCTTATATTATATTATAAAATTCTCGTGTCACGGTGTTAGAAAATGAACTCCTCCGAAACGGCTCGACCGATTTTCGTGAATCTTTGCGTGCATATCGGCTAGGGTTGAGAATCGGACAACATCTATTTTTCATCCCCCTACCCTTAAAATTTTTTTTGGCATAACAACGTTTGCCCGGTCAGCTAGTACGTATATAAAAGTTTATGTATTTGTAGTTAACCGTTAACGGTTAAGGAGTTCCCTCGTTTGAAGCCATAGATTACCCCCAATAGATATCGCATAAGTGACATTTTCTTAGAGTTTGAACTCACAAAATTTGGCGGAAGGCGCGGCTTGCGGGGGACAAAACAATGCACTGTGATTGGTTATTTCTAATTCATACTTGGACTTGACGGGTCAGTATTGGTCGACACTATTGTCGTGAACTTGCAAATGCACGTACATACTTGTTGGCGCGCGTCAGTTGCCTTGTATGCGGTATCTATTGTGGGTAATCTATGTTTGAAGCTAACCCTAAAAGGATTATTAGGTCATGCTTAATATAAAAATGTATTGACATTGGAACAATATAAATATGTAAAATTTTAACTTCCTAGGATGAAAGGAAGTAGTTTCAATTCAGCTTAAAACATGAACGAAACAAAAAACAAACAGGTCAAGCTAAATAAAAGTTTATTAAAATACATAACCCATCAAATTTTAGCTAAAAGTGATTAAGATTTCAAAGGAAGAGTAATGTCGTTTTACCATATTTTTTCAGAATCAAACAATTATCTCCTTAAAATAAAAAGTCCTAAGGTGAAGAAAATCTTAACTGATCGTCTTGCTACCCTCATTGAAGAATTAGATGAAGAAGAATCATCAAAGGCTGCTAATGTAGAAGGTTTAGATCACATACACATGAAAGATAAAAATGACGTAAAACCAAAATATCTCAGCACAGAAGAAAACGAAAAGAAAACTGAAAGTTTGGTAAAAAATGAAATTGAGCATAAAGATTTACTACACTTAACGATGCACAATATTCTTCTCCGAGGCATCATAGGACATATGGACTTAAATGAAGTATATAAAAAAGTACACTCGTTGATAAAGACTTTAGAAACCAACGTAGACCATGATGCCGAAGGTGGGTACATATTTTAAATTAATATAATTAATTTATTAACTAACTAAGATAAGCAGTAATCTAGTAGTAAATTTATACTAATTCAATCAGCTTTCAACAACATTTCAGACATAAACAATTCTATATTGAACAAAAGTAAGCCAACGGAATTAATGAAAATCATATCACATGATTCGTACAAAGAAGAAGACAAATTTTTCAACGAACTAATGAAATGCGAAAAACTACAAAAACAAATATTACAAAGCCAAGAAATAAAAATTGTGGATAAAAAAGAATTACCTAAAGGTAATGTTTTTCATCTACAACTAATAATAGGAAGCAACTGTAAATTGACAATAATTATTAAATTTATTATTCCAGATTCACAGATGGTAATTAAAACTACAGTTGAAATAATAAACAACAACAATGAAAGAGAAAATGTGAAGTTAGTATATAAGTTTTACAGGGTTCTTTTTCAAATTCTTATAATAGTCTCATCTTCATTTTACTTTTTTTAGAAAATCAAAGGAGAATACAACAGGTATTGTAAAATTAATATATAATGGAAAAGAAATAATAATTGACGACAAAAGTATACAAACAAAGGCAGCACAAGGCATACATAATGAAGATAATCATCATGAAATAAAGTCTGTCAACAAAAATGAGGGCATGGAACGGCAAAATAATAATTCAGATTTTGATCAAGCTATATCAGAGTATTTAAAAACTCATCCTATAAAATTCCATAACCAATACAATGTTATGACTAAAGGTAGATTTATCACGAAACGCCTCAAGCGACAAATAAAAATTCGTTATTTAGATGATCAGGTGACAACAGAAAAATCTAAACGATTAAAAGAAAAGTCAAAACACCACGATGATGAATTATACGTAGAAATAGAAACACATTTTGACGGAAAAGGTAGTAAAGGAGAAAAGAAAAAGAAACTTGTGAGAACTTTAATCGACAAAATACAAAAGGCAATTAATTCAAATGTTGAAGTTTTCGATCAAGACAAAACTTTTCAGCAAAAACATCTTCAAATCAAAAAAAGAATGCAAAATCCTATTGAGCATAACGAGTTGATAATTAGTACAATATCACCAACAGGTATTATTGAACACAGACAACTTAATCCTATAAGTAAAACTGCAAATGAAATACAACAATTAACGAGTGTACTGGACAAAACTGGGGATACTTGGAAAAAGGTTTATAACGGTCCTGGTTTCCTTACAGCTTCAAAATCTTTAAATTCAGCTGAGATGAGAGAATTAGATATTGATTACAATAGTGTGATGGAAAATGGAATACCAAAGCGCTTACAAAAACCTATAAATACAGAAAATGAAGATTTATTTAAATCTAATGAGTACTCTAATATGGGCAACGTTACATTATTTCTCAAAGATATAAATGGCAGTGGTTTTTCAATTGGCATTAATCAGTATGCGGATGAACCACCGGATAAGGATACACTGAAAATGTTCACAGGGTTAGAAAATCTTATACAAGCTTATCACGAACATTATGACCAGACGGGAGCAGTAAGTAACGAATCTGATGAACAATTACAATTCCACTACATCCCAGATACTCCTCATGAAATAAAAAGAAGAGATGTTAAAAGTCAGAAAACAATTGATAAGCAATGGTTTGCAGTGCATAGGAACATAAATAAAGGAGAAGCCAAAGAAAAAAACCTTTTTGATTTTACTAGGAGTAGTCCCTTTAAACGTAGTGCAATCAATGTCAAACGATTCTCTAATATAAAATCTAAAACAAAACTTAATAAATTCATTAATACTAACGCAATGTCAAGGAAAAAAATAATTCACAAAAGCAAAAGAAATAAAAGACATCTTGATAAAATAAGAATTATAGCGTCAGATCATTATCCAGCAACTTCAAGAGAAGATGTATTTTTAGTATCACATGAAAATGTGTTTGCTGACAGAGCTACAGAAAAAGAAGAAACGCCTGAAGTTGAAATAGGTGATTTAAGCGAGGAACACTATGATGTAATAGCACCTTTTTCATACAATATGGATACTTCTAATGTGCAACCTGCTTACCTATCAAGTACTTACAACACCAAATCTTTGCATACTGGACTAATGTCAAAATATCCTCATGTTTTCTTAGAAAGCATATCCAGATCTAAAGATTTTATCAATGTTAGTCCGTCAAATACCATAGAGAAAAAAACTTATCAAAACGTAAATACGAAAAGTACAATGCATGCAGTAAATGATGATGAATCAAATGAAAAAAATATATCATCAACAAACGTTGATGAAATTGTTAATGCAATTTTACCGTCACGAAAAAACTTTAAGTTAGTTGTTAAAATTTTTCCGAAAAATAACACTGTTGTAGGTCCAGGGTTTAAAGAAGTGCATACATTGATTAACAAAAGTTATGATAAAAATGGTGTAAGATACATTTCATCTCTAAACGTTACAGAACTATCGAAATTTGAAAGTTTAAATAAGACTAAAGAAGAAGATCAACCAACACCAAATAAAAATGGGTCGGAACAACAAAATCAAATTAAACTGTTATTGGAACTACATAAACAAAGAATAGATCAGCAGTTAGAGCATTTAAAGGTGGAAAGAAAAAAAATAAACCAATTGATGGGACATGAGAATTCTAATAAAAATATAAGTCAATTAATTGACACACTTACACACATAGGTCTTAAATCTTCGTATGGGAAAAACTATTTTTCTTTAAATGATAATAATATTGATGAACATGTTACAACAATTTCTAATACACTTTTAGTTAAATCAGAAACAAGCACTCAGTCCCTATTTACAACCATAGATAAACCAGAAGATACTGAGAAAATGAAAATTATGAGCTCAATCAAAGAAGCTGAAAATATCACGAGAACAATTTTGCAGAAAATCGATAAGAACACAAATATTTTGCAGTCATTTTTGCAAAAACTTTTGGATGAAAAAAAAACTCCTTCTCCAGTAATTGTAAATACAGATGAAAAATTAACTAGTCATATTCCTAAACATTTAGAAGGTGCTCAAGTGTTTCCTCTTTTACAACAATTACATACAAATTTTACGAATACTATCCCATTTATTTACGCATTTCAACAACCATTAACAGAGTATAAAAATAAAGCTGCTAAAACGGTGGCTAATGTGGTCTATCACGGCCATATTCACGCAGACAAAGTTAATAATGATGGGAAAAGTAATGATTTCTTGAAGAGTGTTACAAATAACTTAAAAACTGAAAATAAAGCAAGACTTAACAATAACGGAGAAAGCCATGGTAACGAAACAAGATATTTTATCGATGAACTTGGAAATTATTATAATGTTGTGTCAAACGTAAACAATCGCGTTCCTGTTTTGACTACTGTTAAAACAAACGCTACAAAAGTGTGATATTTTTTAAGATTTTTATAAATAAAAAACTTTGAATTTTAATTAAGTTTTATTTAAATACATTTTTCAAATATTTGAGATCATTTAATATACGACAAACATCGACCTCATAAATTCACACAAACTTACACTTATAAAAATGTACATTGTCATTATCACTACTACGATTTTAATACACTTATGAAAGAATGTGGATTTATTTACATAAACCCATCCATTAATATTGCATTACGCCGTCTTTCTCTCGGACAAGTTAAATTATTTATTTGCACGTTACTACTTTGAAACTCAAAAAGTCTCAGTCATATAAGTAGTTGGAAATATGAATTATATTATTTTATAAATGCTTAATATTAAAACACGAATAGACATCGAAGAAGTTCTCGAAAAATAGAAGGTAACACTACTCGCACCTGCTGCGTGCGAAATGTTAATCTTCGTAAATATTGTTCTTTACAGTGATATTATAGACACATATTTACTTACTAAAAACGAATATAAAACAGAGAGAAGATAGAGAGAGTGCAGAGAAAAGTAACGCAACAGGCAACGGAAACTTTGCTATTCGTATATTTATAAACAGACGGGTTACTTTTCTCTGCAGGTGACTGCACAAATAGACATCGAATTTTTTTTAGTTTAATTTGTTGCCTCCATTTTTTTCATAATTAATATCCATAATTACACACTGGAATACCGATTTTATCAAACTAAATGAATATTGATTTTCAGGAATGCAATTTCATGATAATTATATTATGTATTATAATCTTCGATCTGAAAATTAAAATTAGAAATACGAAAAATATCGGACACAAGAGCTCACTTCGTACCCAGATTAACAAATGATATGTTTTTCCTAGCGCAAGCCAAAGTAGATAATATTATCAATAAAGCCATTTTGTAAACAAAATTATTCTTGACAAAAAATAACCAACTTCAAAATTAGGGATAACTCAAAAACGACTCATTAGATCTCGCTCCAATTTAAGTGGGACCACATGACAAGCACCAGCTTTCAATTAAAAAAAGAATCATCAAAATCGGTTCCCCCAGCCAAAAGTTCTGAGGTAACAAACATAAAAAATACATTCAAATTTAATACTTCCTCCTTTTTTGAAGTCGGTTAAAAATAGACGGGATTCACAATAGTAGGTATCCAAGGATCATAATATAAGGTCAAACTATCAAAACATCAAACCACTAAACACGTCAATTATCAAATACGTAAACAATTTTCGGGTATAACAATTTGATCTGTGACATTTTGATAGTAATTTGATCCTAATGGGTACTTGACCGTAAAATCTCTATCCAAAGATGCTTCTCCAGGGAAGTTGTTTTGTTTATTGCAGCAGTGCATTCGATTTTGTTACTAAAACTACCTTGCCACTAGTTGCTACAACACTTAATAACAACATTTGCATTTAACACAGACGACAATGAATTATTATTTAATATATGAATACAATTATCATTACATTTGTTGACACATTAAACATTTACCATGACATATAGGCATATGATATAACCTACATTTGTATACAACTAGGAGGACCAAATTAACGAACAAAGTATGTTACTCTCATTCTTATATTCTTGCTTAGAGCAGAAAATAAGGTTTTGCATAGTAATTAGTAAATACGAAAGTGTGCATATAGATAATGCAAACTTAATGCATTCAAAACAATTAGAGGTAAGTCTAGTCTAAATAAAACTCGAGTTTTTCTGTTATGGTCCAACATTTTTTTCACCTTTGGTTCACCCAAAATATAATTATATTACTAGATCCCAGCTTTATTTCCTTAATATTAAACTAAGTAAAACATATTTATGACATTAAACCCATTTAAGAGGAGGTAAATAGTTTAGAGGATACGAAATATTTTCATAATACTCTTTGTAACGCATATAACTGGACCTGGAAACCTCTCTATATTCATACTAATAAAATCAGTCATTATTGAATATCTTCTTATAATTATCTGGTATTAATTTAAGTCTCAATTCTCGATCTTTTAATTTGATATCCTTAAGCAATTCCACAATACCGAGACGAAACTGCAGACCTTGTTGAACATTTAAAGACATTACTTCTGGAAGCAGCGAAAGTAGAAATTTTTTAGAGGCCTCAGCCGTCTGGTCTTCGCTGAGTGCCCTGGACAGATTATTATCCGCAACTGGTGTAGACGTTGGAAAATAAAAAATACTATTGTTGACCGGAGGCGGCCCTCGGGTCTCTTTCAAAAGTTTCATGATTTCAGGATTTTTTTTCACTATTTCTGTGTTTTCGTTTTTGATTACTGGAGGAACTAAGATACTTTCCCATGGATTACTTTTTTTTTCATCGGGTTCAATTTTTACGTCTACTTCGGGGTTATTATTGTTATCCTCTAAAAGAGTGGGAGGAACCGAAGGATCTCCAGCTTCAGGCGACAAATGCTTTAACTCTTCGATATCTTCAACGATATATAGCTCACCAGCTTCAGAATCCGATGAACTTTCGAGAACAACTTCTTCCTTCGCGATGTTTTGAAACTCTTTTATTCGTGAAACACGCTTCTTATGTACAGAATCGTCCAGAAATGTCAGGAGATGGTGATATCTTCTTTGCCGCTTCTTGGGGGGGTTATTGTCTGTTTTTCTTACCTCATCTGTATAGTATTTTCTTATGTTCGCCCATTTTCTCGACAATCCCTCAACTGCAAATCAAAAAGTTTTTTGCTGTAATAATATTTATTGTTGACAAAGATTTGATTGGGAGTTTGGATACCATGTGGCGTGGCTTAGTATGTTTAATTGTTTGTTCTATTCACAGTTGCTACGGCGACACGACTTGACGATTAATATAGTCGCTGTAAATCATTTTTAACCGACTTCAAAAAAGGAGGAGGTATTCAATTCGACTGTATTTTTTTTTATGTTTGTTACCTCAGAAATTTCGACTGGGTGAACCGATTTTGATGATTCTTTGTTTAATCGAAAGCTGGTGCTTGTCATATGGTCCCACTTAAATTTGAGCGAGATCAGACAAGTAGTTTTTGTGTTATTTTGAAGTCGGTTATTTTTTGTCAAGAATTATATTTTTTATATATATTTTTGCACGTCAACATTCGTTGTGAGTCATTTTGTCGTATCGTTGTTACACGTATGAGCGAAAACTTCGGTTACTATTTCCATACTTGGAGCATTTGCGGTAATTGCTGATTCTTTATAACATCTTCTTTTCTCTATCTTTATAAAATATGCATAATTACTTTTGGTTTTAATATCGCTAGCATAACTTATGTATTAACGAAACAGATACCTATAAAAAAATTGAAATTACATCAACAAGTCGCAAAAGCAAAAGCGCTATAGCAATAATAAACATCACGTAATCAACAACGCACGTTATAAATTGTAGACGTTATGAGATAGAGAAAAACATCGAAGCTTGAAAATATGTTAAGAAAAACGTATTTTTATTTCGCTTATGCTGATATACAATAGAATACCATAAGACACTTCCCGTTATGACACTGCTTTAAATATCACGATACAAGCAAGACACGACATGTAACGACAGAACACTCAAAATACGATACGACTCGGAACATAACATGAAGCAGAAACAAATATACCAAAACAAAACTCGCCTTTTTTCTGCCGCTCCTCAGGGGTAAGGTTTTCCCAATTTGATGTAAAAATCTTAGCAATCTCCTCCCACGCCTTCCTCTTCGTTTCTCTATTTCTTACACACTTTAAATTATAACTCTTGGAATTACTATCCCAGATACACTGATGATTCTTTACTTCTAATATAAATTTCTCAACATCAAAGTCCTCAGGGGGTATCAATTTTTTGATGTACGACGTGTAAATATATTTGGAAGTCATGATTCACATCATAGCTCTGAGGTCGAGCTGCTGCAAGTGATGTACTGCGATGCTGTACCGACAGCTTACGATGGAATAAGGATGGGGCGACGCAGTCCCTCGGAGCACCTCGGCGGTCCTACGTCATCACAAAGATGAAATAATGAGTCAATTGGTTCAGGTCATACAAAATAATTTTGTATGCTTTTGAGATGAGATATACGAGGGAGCGTTTTTATATTCGCGGAATGGGGGATAAGGTGTGGAAATAAAAAAACCAAATTATTTTTCCTTTTCAATATATTCACCTGCAAGACGGATGCACTTTTCAGATCTTTCAATTAATTTGTTAATACCCTCATAAAAAAATGTTTTTTCTTTATCTTCAAAATACGCCGAAACTGCCTCCTTGACTTCATTATCGGTCGTAAATTTTTTACCCCGTAGCTCTTTTTTCATTTTTGGAAAGAGATAATAATCACTCGGGGCCAGGTCTGGACTGTAGGGTGGGTGATTTAAAATATCGAAGCCCACCTTATGCAAGGCAGCCAACGCAACGCGGCTCTTGTGGACGGGCGCGTTGTCGTGCAAAAGCAGCACACCTCTTGTCAATTTTCCCCGTCTTTTTTCTTTAATGGCTTCTTTTAGTCGCACTAATATTGAAGCGTAGTATTCGCCGGTTATAGAAACACCTTTTTCTTTATAATCGATCAATAATATTCCTTCAGAGTCCCAAAAGATCGTTGCCATGAGTTTTCCAGCTGATTGTGACACCTTAAATTTCTTGGGAGGTGCTGTGCCCTTTTTATGCCACTGCATGGAGTCTTGTTTCGACTCAGGTTCATAATGATGAACCCAAGTTTCGTCTCCAGTAACAATTTTACTTAATACACCATCCTTGTCTTCATTACAGAGCTCCAAAAATGCACGTGAACACTCTACGCGCTGTTGTTTTTGCGGCGGCGTGAGCATTCTCGGCACCCATCTTGCACTGACCTTAGTCATGCCAAGATGATCGTGCAGGATTTTAAAAATGGTTGTATCGGATACTCCAACCATTTCTGCGAGTTGTTTCTTTTTTAGTCGAGCATCGTCGAGTACAATTTTTTCAACTTTTTGGATAAGTTCTGGCGTGGTTACCTCTGTGCTCCTGCCCGGCGTCGGATCGTCTTCAAGAGATTCCCTACCTTGTTTAAATAAACTGTGCCACTTGTACACCATGGTTTTTCCTGGGCAGGAGTCGCCGTAAACCAATGACATCTCATTCATTATGGTCGCAACCGATTTTCCTTGTTTGGTAAGGAACTTTATAACGGCACGATATTCGATTTTTTCCATATTTCACTTTTCACTCCCGATTATGTTGCTTGGTTGACGATAGCTCAAAGACTAATTGTCTAATAACAATGAAACTTCGTATTTATACTAATTATGAGTCACTGAACACGTTACGATGCTAATGAGCCTTATCACCCCCCTACAACCCTCTCATTCCGCGAACTTAAAAACGCACATCGTAAAATTTGTTCATTACTCGACTAAACACCATCCATCGAATTTATTTTTTAATTGAACTACTTAATCAATACGCCTACTGCTAAGAGCATTCTGTCAGTCAACGTTAAGGGAAGTGAGAAAACAATTTCTACATCATTGTTAGAGAACATACAGTTAGGTGCTATTTTTTATTATATTATAAAGTCACAAAATTACTAATAACGCCGTTGTACTAAGTAACACAGTCGTATTTTAAAAAAAGTCATAATGAAAACGGAATTCAATTTTCCCTTCGCCAGCACTGCATCCATTGGTTTCAGTTTTGATAACAGAAAAAACCTAATCTTTTCTAAAAAGTACAAAATATGAACAAATAACACAGAAAAATATATGGGAAAAAGTATTATTTTGGTGTCTCTCTTTGCCTTTATAGTAGGTTGTAATCCGTCTGTGTTAATACATTTATCTATGACAACATGCATTTTTGCGCATGTGCAGTAGTACATTGCACACATAGAATCACAGTAGAACTGTAAATCAAAAATGGAAGCAAATATGGCAGGCAGCTACTAAAAGGATTGATTAATTAACTAATGAAAATATACATATCAGGTTTACCACCGTGCTTGGAATAGCTTTAAGATATTGTTAAACTAATACTTAACAGGCTTAGAGTTAAATATTTTTCGAGATCTATAATAAAACTGGGCATTAGGCAATTTCTAGCAGAATTTGATACTTTCTTTATTAATGTGATGAATAAACGTAAAAATTACATAAATATCAGAAAAGTCCAATTTTAATATTAATCGCTGTAGTACAACCTACTATAAATGACTGTAATTAGATAATGTAATATTCGCTTCACACAATATAAAATGAGCCGTTAATAACAGATTACCAAAGAAATATATTTAAAAGATTTTAATTTTAATATTAGTAATTCCTAGAAATGTTCACTCTTCGAGATAACGTCAGTTCGCAATAAATAAGATGAAACGATATCGAACGAGGTATTTAAACCTTGATACCCCTTGTTAAAAAAAGGTCAAATATAAATCATCACCTATTTGATTCACTTGTGTGATTGTTCACTAGTGTATGTACCCGGCGTGTGCTATCACGCAAAAAAAAATTGTATGGAAAAGGCTTTAGTGGTCTCAAACCATCTTCGCATTATTGGCTTTCAAATTAATGAATGAATGGATGATTTCAAAGTCTATAAATAATTTCCGTAGAAACATTTTTTGTGTTTTAATTCATTCATGAATCTGGCCTATAATGAAGTATCTAGATACATCCTGCAGCACATGCTCAATTAGAAATCTTATATAAGTTTTTGTGTAGGGATATTTTCAACATGCCTGTGAAATTTCCGTCATGGTTATTTTAACGTCGTCTATTTGTTCAAGTTATTAACATAAAAAATGTTTATTTTATGTGTTCTGCAAAGTGTTAAATGTTTTAGAAAAAACACCAACCACCAGAGAGCAAGAATCTAGCTACAACCAGCAATAATTTATTTTGTTACAATATAGGGTTCGGTCGTAAGCATGTTTTACAATAAATAGCATTGATTGAGGTATGATATTTCATAAGTACCGCAAGGTATGATAACTAAATATGGCTCAAATCGTCTCGTCATTAAAAACCTATTAAAGATTTAAAACGGTCATTATAAACACTATTTATAATTCCGTTAGACAATATGGAATTTCTTCGGCATTGTCCGATGCCATATGAGTCATACCTAATTAAGGTATTTAACCCCTTTCTAAGTTATAATGCACGCGCGGAGGAGATGAGATTTGGCGTAGTTAAAGTTTATATGAAGAAGAGATGCAGAAAACTATTCTTTTTATATACTAGGTATGGATTACAAATATATTTTCAAACTCAAACTGAAAGATGCTTTATTGTAGACAATAGAAACATAATGGCTGAAACAAATACAATGTAGCAATTTTAATCAAATCAGTGTGAAGTAACTAAGTAATCCTTTAACTCTCCTTTAGTAAAGATCGTTTATTTTAAAAATGAACACTCCTCCACTAAACATTATTGTTACAACCTGTTAGTGAAAATATTTATTTCAATTTATTTCATTAGAATATTTCCTAAATATTTTTATTTATTTGTTACAACAATAATGCTAAGTGAAGGGGCGTTCGTTTTTAAATTAGATCTCTTTCACTGTACCTACTGTGGACACGAGAACAATCGCTGAATATCTGTTCCCTAACTTAGGGAAAAGATTAGCGATTAGGGATAGGGATCCTAAGGGGTGATCGATCCCCCAGATGTTACTGACCCCTATAGGGGAAGTGAGAAGCTAATTCCTCCCAAATTAACTGGGTGATTTTCTGCTCTCACTAAAAGTTATATTGGTAGCCGTCAGATAACGATAAAAACAAAACGATCACACAAAGATCGAGATAAAAATGATTGATAAAATAACAATTAGTAGTTTATTTATAAATAGTAACACAAATGAAGATCACAGTTTGTGCCAGTTTACTATGTGAGCGAGTAGTGTGTTAGTGGTTGAACATCAATATGTATAGTTTTTTGGTACGTTGTTCTGTATTAAAAAAATTGTATCGTTATTTAATAATCATGTAGTGTGTAGGAAGCTTTGCACGGCGAACAAAATGTCGGACCTTAAACATTGCGAAAGTTAAATAATTTACTAAAACATGTAGACATGTTTTTTCTTTTGCTGAATATATACTTCTTTATATTGGGATCTAAATTAATGAAGATAAAAATTATAAATAAAGATATTTTTTTTTGTTTGAATATATGGTGGCCACTTTTATGTGGTCGACATTGTACAGTTTTATTAAGAGTATAATATAAATAATTAAAAATTTAAATGTGTTTTTAATGTCTAGTTTGTAATGTTACTCGTTCGGAAATGAAAGACATTTTGGGATAATTAATTATTATGTATATTTAAAAAAAACTTGCCTCTACATTTCAGATTATATTGTGCTTACTAATCAATATACAAATTAATACTAACGCGACCGCGATAAACAGAGCAACTGCAAGAAACAACGAAGAGGTAAGTTTGTTTAATTATTTTTTCATTTCCAAACCACTATTTCTATTATGATTTTTTTACACAATGAAAACTAGCCTTAATACGTCATAATAGGGTTCGATTCCAAAAAAAAATATTGAACCAATGGATCCATTGTATTTTATTTCAAAAAATGAAATGATAAAAAATGTTTTGTTTTTGTGTTATTCATTAAATTAAGTGAAGTCAATCTGTCACTTTACTCGTTACACGATCACGACACTCACCCAAAACTTTTATAAAAGATAAAGAATGATAAATATTCTCTTCTAGCAATCCGCTGAAGAAGAATTCTCGACCGAGCACCGAGCCTTCACCAATAGCCACGGCTACCAGTTTCTGAATGAAGAGCCATTAGTAAGCTTCTCTTAACTGTTGCATAACGTTTCCTTCAATTTAATCTATACTAATATTATAAAGAGGAAAGATTTGATTGTTTGTTTGCATTGAATAGGCTCCGAAACTACTGAACCGATTTCAAAAATTCTTTCACTGTTGGGAAGCTACATTATCCCCGGATGACATAGGCTATATTATATTTTCAAAATATAAGGGATCCTTAATAAAACTCCAATAATGCAACCCAAGGTGTAAAAAAATAAGAAAACCGAAGCAAAGCGAGGGCGATTACTCGTAAATAATAAACGCTCACACGCACTCCCGCATCACAATGACATCACTAAAGTTCGTTTACACGTATTAAGTAGTTAAGTAGATAAGTAAATTTTAACTAAATTTTAAGTGAATAATTTTTAGTGTCCGTCCACACGTAATAATTGAGTAAAGCTCTTTAGTTCATACAATTCTACATAACTACTTAATCATTTTACTAAATTACTTATGTTCGGTTTACAGTTTTACACGTATTAAGTAGTTAAGTAGTTAACTAAATTTTAAGTAAATTAATACGTGTAAACGGACAATTTAGTAGTTTAGTAATTTAGTAGTTAAGTAATCAAGTAGATAAGTAATTTAGAAATTTTTCTATTTTCTGTTAAGTAGGTGGGCGGGGCTTATCATTTAACACGTTTGGACAGGCACTTTTAAGCTAAAATTTAGTTAAAATTTAGTAAAATGCTTAATTAATTAAGTAGAATTGTATGAACTAAAGAGCTTTACTAAATTATTACGTGTGGACGGACACTAAAAATTATTCACTTAAAATTAAGTTAAAATTTACTTATCTACTTAACTTAATACGTGTAAACCGGACTTTACGCATTTGACTAAATTCATGCTTATCATAAAAACGCATTGTCATAGGAAGCATAGCAATATATACAGCTAAAAGCTTTTATAAAGCTTTTATAACTTCGTAGGATGAAAGGAAGTACTTAGTTATGATTCAGCTTGCAAGATTTGACCCGAAGTCCCGAACATCCAGGATACATTCACAGCAAGTAAAAAGCTTGTAATAAAAAAGTACCAAATTATTAAATTGAAATTAAAAATTTCGACCTCTAAGAATGGCAAATATTTCCGATACCGGGAATCGAACCCGAGCCTCCTGGGTGAGAGCCAGGTATCCTAGCCACTAGACCATATCGGATGATACTGGCAGGGTGTAAACTAACGATCACAATTGTCTATTTAATTATATTGGTACAATGTTTTATTACTAAGTTTAAAAAACTAAATACACGGTTTTATAGTGTCAATGTAGATACTGAAGAAAAAAAATTGTAACTGCTGTTAACCATTAAGAAGTTCTCTCGGCTAGGGTTCGAAGTATCGGCTCCTAGTATCGATACCGAGTACTTACTCATGCGGTATCGATGGGTAAGGTATCGATACCGAAAAAGTATCGGCCCTGACGTATCGATACTACTCAGTATCGAGTAATCACGAGGATTACATTAGTGCTCTAAAAAAAGGTTATCTTCAGTTCATGTCATATCATTTTGTTGACAAATAGAAACCCGATGACCTTTTTTTTTAGTCCGCGAGCGCTGGACCGATACTAAAAATATTGGTAGCACCCCACAGACCCCACAGTAATGTACACGGCCGTCTAAAAACTTGCACTGATAACACTGAAAAGTACTCAGTATTATAAAAGTACTCGATACCGACGTTTCATATGAGTACTTGTGAGTGAGTACCAGGTAAGAGTATCGAGTACTCAGTATCGAGTATCGCGAACAAAAGTATCGATACCTACTTAATATCGAAAGTATCGTTCGAACCCTACCCTCGGCTGGAGCCAAACCTTGTAGTATCGGATCACGTTTATGATAAAAATTAATTGTCATCAGAACTAAAGCAATGTATAAAATTTCAACTCCATAGGATAAGTCGAAATAGGTTAATGTAGGTTTGCAAGATTTGACCTACACAACAAACAGGGCATGCTAAATAAAACTGTTTAATAAAAATACAGGATTTCACACATTTTACGTTGCTTGAGTACCGCTCTGCAGTTGAAATTCGACCATAATTCAATCCTTCAGATACTTCTCATAGACGCTATTAAGTACTCAATAGTCCTATTTTTAAATGCATGTGTAATATATTTTATGGAAAATAAAATACATGCTGCTTTTTGTTTCTCCAACTAACCAAATCTCAAAGTTACATGCAATTCTTAACGCGGATTCATTCTTCACTTATAATAGAAGTACCCGGATGACCGAGCTTTGCTCGGTATTTTTTTTAGCAAACAACGCCATCTACTTAAGTAGCTTTAGTGTTGCTACTCGCCAATAGATGTCAGGAAGAGTCTATGGTAACAATTTTTCATTGCCTGAAAACACGGATAAAACGACATTTTCTAAAAATTAATCCTAGCTAGATCGATATATCGCCCCCGAAACCCCCTGCATACTAAATTTCATGAAAATCTGTGGCGCCGTTTCCGAAACTCAGAAAATATATCTATGTATATACAAGAATTGCTCGTTTAAAGGGATTAGATAGATAGATATCTGTCAAAACGCTCTTATAATAAAACTGACAATTGTTTTTTATGTAGGTAGTTAATTATCCGACAAACGAACTGATGATCCACTTGATTTGTCGTTTTATGATGGTATCATGAAAATTAGCTTTGAATAGTAATTTCTAATACCTAGGCTGGGATGGCCTAAAATAACTGAAATTCCCATGCCGGAAGACTACTGGTAAGAGGAGAAAGAAGCCGGCATCCTAGGTGCGCAATTTCAACTCGCACTAGGCCGCTTTTTTGGTTTATAGTTATTATTCATATTACCATTTTGTTAAGTTGATGTTTTTTTATTGTTTGCAGGCTGAAACAGCTCGCCATAAAATATTTGACACAGCTAAAATAAAATATCATGGGAAATATATCGCTAAGGTAATAGTATAATTTGTTAATTAGAAAATTTAATCGCTTCACTACAGAATGATTTAAGGTTCATAATAAAATTAGCGACACCTTCTTAACGATTTATCAGGTGTTTTATGTACATCAAAGTTATACTTAAGTATTACAAAATTTGTGTTGCGCCGGGAGGTTCCATTTTCAAAATTGAATCCCCATTCTCTTTTCAAAATCGACTGTTTCCACTGAAAACTGTCATTGTAAAGTTTGGGGGTTTCCGGCAGAGGGTTGAAACCGTGCTAAGTGTCTGGCAAATGGATAACGTCATGAGCCTTTTACTTTAACGAAAATTTTTTCAAATTTCATACACCTTTGTAACCTGTTATCTGCCAATCCAAACTTCATAGTCCCGAAGCGTTCCTATGTTGGGGACATAGGTACATAGAGAAGTTCCAGGATTTATAAACTGAGAAATGTCTGTTTGTCGCGGGCTCTTCGAATACATGTACATATTTAGTGTTTAAACTAGGTATCTACTTTGTGAAAAAACGCCATTTAGTGTAAGGATCTTGTTGATCATCACAAACACAACTGATTTGGGATGACATGAATCAGACACCATAATTGAAGGGATAAGTGTAAAAAGGGTTCAACTGATGAAATTCCTGAAATAATGTTATTGGTATCGTTGAATTCGTCTTTCGATTCTTAATGTTATGGCATAGGTTTTATAGTGGAAAATTCAATATAATATAATGTTATTTAAATCCTTGTTTCGTGAAAAACGCACGGACGCGCGGACGTGGCGCAAAACTGACAATATTTACTTATTACAGAGTAGTAATTAAAAAAATACTTTATTTATGATAATTCGAAGGTATCTTATATAATTTGGAATCATAACAACATAATAACATAGTAACTTATTAAAATATAAACAGATTTGAAGTTGAATACTAAGAATATAACGAAAATGAAGTCTTGACTTTCAAACGTATTTATCTCGAATTATTGTTTTTGTTACTTAAACCCTTTTTACACTTACCCCTTCAATTATTATTTAGCCAAATGTATATGTAGGAACAGCACCATCTATTAAATTTTTTGCGAACTGACGCGAATAGTACTTAAACCTACAAATATTGCAATGAAGGTAACACAAACATTTTCATTTATGTTAAATGTTTATAGAACAATAACACTGACCCATAAGACGATAAACATTAATTAAATACAAAGTTTAAATATGTTATTTTTATGGTACCTGATATAGCTAAATAGCAATTGTTTTGGGTGCGGGTACTAGGCTGAGACATAGTTTTTCTGAAACCATGCGAGGGCACGTTACTTGTAGCTGTTAAGATGCACAGTTACTTACTAATATGGATGAATTATTGAACTAAATCATTATTACCTATTATTCTTTACAGGAAAATCCACGTGGTAGAAGGGAGAAAAGGGATGCATATACGGTATGTGTTTCATTATACAAATACACCAAAATTTACAAACAAGGTACATGTAAATAGTATTTATTGTCAGAGCACAAATTCTTTATTACAAGTTCTGTTAAGCATGCCTCTGTGGCGACTTCATAAAGTAGGTACCTTGCGTAGTAAACTACCTCATACGTGAAAGAACTATAGGGGTATATGGGCCTCCATTCATCTCTGAGTCCAAGAAAACCTCCTCAAGGTACATTCTCTTAAATAACGAACGAGACAAATCTCTCTTCAATAGGAATGCCTTGGGGTCTACACCAGCTCGATAACATCCTTGGCTGTGTCCATAACTTGACGTAAAGTTCTAGGATTTCTACCTGCTTGATTAGGTGACTCTTCCTTGAATCAGCGGTTTTAAATGGTTAAACTACAAAGGGATTCGGTTTCTCAGCCAAAAAACTTCGCCAGCATGTTACTGACTGAACACTTGTTATCATATAGCACGTCTTTAAATTATTGCGATTGCGACGATTAAAAATCATTTTAATCGTACTTAAGTACGCTTAAAGTCAATTTATTGTTTTTTTTATTCATTATTTTTTTATTCATTCACCATTGTCATGGATGAAAGGAAATGGCGAAAGAATTTGAATTTCTTATTAATTTTTCAGAATATTCCACCAGCACCGACGCTTCCACCGCTCAACTTTGAAGATTTTCCATATTTCGTGAAGACATTGTTAAGTAGCGGAAAATCTGTAAGTATCAAATAAACTTGTTTAAAATGTGACTAACTGACTATTATAGGAATAAAGTAAACAACGGAGGAAGGTATAAATATCACCGTGTTCAGCCAATAAAAGTTGCTCCACTATAGGTAGGTACCACCCAGGCAGGGGCGTAGCTACCGTCGTATCAGCCGTATCAAATATACAGGGCTCCAAGAATATAGGGGCCCCCACTTACACTCCCAAAAAAAAGCTCGCTTGACAGCCAACGTCGAGAGGGCCCTGCAACATTGATATGGGGCCTCCTTAAGGCTACCTACGCCACTGCACCCAGGTAAATTCCAAGGAAACTAGTGCAAGATGGGTAGGATTCTTAGTTCTTACCTGCCTAGCTAGCTACCATCCTACTACAAGAATCAACCACGAAAGTTAAAGTTTCGGTTGCAGTATCGGAGGTATTCAACCATCCCCTTTTTATCGAACGGTCCGAGTTCCGACGCACGACAAGTATCCATCCTTTTGTCGTTAATATCTTTTTTCTGACAAACTTTGTCATTAATTTCATTATCAATAATTTGACATCATTTAATTATTATTAACATAAATTGACTATATTATACTTACATCTGTAATTTAATGTTGACATTGCATCATGGTTTTTTTTGTGTTATAAAATGTATATTTTTTTAACTACTCTATCGAATTGGGGACATTGTAATGTTAGATGTAGTGTGATTTAAAAAAAAATCCCGTACGGAAGACGCGCTTTGCTTCGTCACTTTCACTTAACTTGCGTATCGCGAAGGATTGAAATTATTTGACGCCGTCGGTGTTTCCATTCAATGTAGATGTATTCAATTCAAAAACGAATTGGCTCATAATAAGCTTGTGCGCTTTACTACTTAAGACTACTTACATCTGATTGTAATCAAGCAAATATTTACAACAAAAAAGTAAAGTGTATCTACTGTAAATGTAAACTGTTACTTTTTCCACAGGCCACAATTTCCAATCCATCACCAACACCGCCCGCTGAAAATATCTGGCAACATAGCAATCCAGCTGAATCGATCATCAACAATACCATGTCATTTTTCCCGCCTCCTTCACAGAACTTGAAAAATGAATACAGACCGAAAACGTACGGTTTAAGTTTAAGAGGCAATGAAGGATTTGCATGGAATGTAAGTTAAATTTTAAAGTTATAATTAAGTTGTTTAAGGCTTTTAGTGGACTACCTTTTTGAGTACCTACAGGCAATAGTGGCCAGAAATTCAGAAAGGTTTGACTTCTGTTACTACTCCAACCTCAGTTTTAAAACGACTTACTATTATGAAAACAAGCAACATCAATTAACTTACGTTACCTTTAAACTAAGAAAACAAGTCTTGAAAAGCACTAGGTCCCCCTTTGCAAAGTCTGACATGGCTGATTCTAGTTTATTGTTTGCAATTCAGTTAATAATTTGAAACTAATAACTCGATTCAATATTAAGGTTGTTGCGGAAACTATCCACCCGCACTGGATATAAAAGATGCCTTTCAAGACTGTTAATTAATTATTTTTAATCCAACTCATTATGGGACGCTTATCTGTACAACTGCTGGGCTTATATCTCTTATTATAACGTCATAGAAATATAATTACCCATGTCTGAAATTCACTAATAATAAATAAATTGAAATAATGTATTTATTCTATTTATAAACCGTTTTAATGCAACCATTAACTTTAATTATACAGAATGTAGCTGAATCACAACAACCGCAAATCGTATACTACGGTACGATCAAACAAAATAAAGAAAGAACACCAAATGAAAATTCAATAAATCCTAAAGAGTTAAGAAAAATAGTGCAGCATAAACTAGAAACCAAAACAACAGCACAAGATACGAAAGCAGATAGACATAAAGAGCAAGATATATTAAAATGGATCGAAAAAGAAGAACAACCGCCACTTTTAGCAAAATTCGATAAACCCACCCAAGAAATGACACCAGCAAAAGACTTTGAAGAAAAATTAAACAATATATCTACCGAAAGAACGTATGAAGTAAAACCTAAAGTGGAATCTTCTACTATTAATAATGAAATGACCCACAAACCTGGTATTCACAACCAAATCGGTATAGAACCGAAAAGTGAAGTTTTGAATATTTTACACAAAATTTTTATAGATGGAAAAGACATAAAAAATGATGTCAGTGAAATAAATGAAGACACTAAAAGTGATGTAAAATCAGATTCTCTATATAACGATAAACTTCATACTATTGATTCGAAGACAAACAGAAACGTAATTACACACTTACCTTATTATTAGTAGTCGCAGTATCTCGCTGCACTCGCTGACATATAGTGCGAGTAGGGCGAAGAATATTGCACGTTCACTCACACTTAGATCTTAGGTCTAAGTGCGAGTAAGCGCGCAATATGCTTCACCCTACTCGCAATTTATGTCAACGAGTGCAGCGAGATACTGCGACTACTTACACATAGCTAATAGCTACTATGCATGCATCTGTCACAGGTTTTAAATAAGAATTGTTTTAAGGCTTATCGCAGGTGTAATAGTATACTTATTGTTAGTTATGAACTGAAATATAAAGTTCTAACAATAAAGTTATCATATCAACGTCGCAAATTTACTTGTTTTTAAATTATTTGGCAAGCCAAATAAAACGTGACATATCATTGATAACTTTATTGATTATCCAAAATTTACTTTTCAGAAATATCTATCATCTTTTAAACTACCGGAAAAACATTTGAGTAAGGGTACAGGAGCGAACGAACTTAGTTCTCAAGTTAATGCCAATGTCCAAACTAACAAAAACAATGAAATTGAAGAAACACTTGAAGACAAATTGGAGAAGTCGTTTAAAAACATCATACATAAAATACCTGCATATAGACAAGATAAAAATGATTGGAATATGAATCAGCTGGGTAAAGAAATGGGATTTCTAAAACACACATATGGAATGCATATAAAAGGGAATAGTGGCTTTGTCTGGAATGTGAGTAATGATTAACGGTAATTGAATAGTAACTTGTATTTAAAGCTCCACATTAACCAATACAACGAAATTTAGTTTCAATCCAGTAGTGATTAAGTACTCTGTGAGAGAAACGAGTAAGTGGTACGTCAAAAGATTTTTTTATTTTCAAACTGACTGAGGACTACTGGCTTTTTTCACTTCAACACATTTTTTTGGAAAATCATCCCTTAATACCTGAGAATCGCGGCGGCGGCGGTACTTTTGAGTTCGAACGTGAATTCACGTTCCCGGTAATCGTCGAGAGGGTTAATTTCTTGGATGAAACTTAGTATGGAATATTTTTAAAATACCAACGTCTTGCTTTAAATTTGAAACAAACGCTGTTCATTTAATTGATGGAATACATGTTTTCGAGATTTTCAAAGTTTTTCATGGAAAAGAAAAAACAAATTAATGTTAATGTTGTTTATTTTTCAAAATCCGTTCCCAGAGGAATTATTTGTGATTGTATCGTAGGCTTCAGTATATAAATTCCTAAATATAAGTACTTCAATATAAATTAAACTGTTTTTAAATTTTCTTCTGCAAGGGGTGCAAATATGATAAGCATAAATTCCGCATGCGAAGCTGCGGGCAACAGCTAGTATTAGATATATGTATCTGTAAACAGTCCAAAAATTTATTTCGAATTTTGTTCAATATTCAATATGTGTAGAAGTAAAAAACTGATAAATATTTTTTTACATTTTTACAGAAACTGACACCAAATGATCATGAATATTATGTTGGTGAACAAAATTATGGCGAGACCAAGGTAATTAATTTAACAAATCTCACACATTAATATAACAAAGTTTCTATTTTTTGCTGAATAGCTTAGTAACCTGTCTGTGACTGTGTCAAAATTTAAAAAGACGTGTATCAATTTTAGGGCCTTAAGGATGAAAATCAGAGTTTTAAAGAGGAAATCAATTCTGCTGCTCAAGACCTTATAAACCATAAAATTGACAATGATAAAGATTTTATAGCTTCAACTAAGATCCCTCCTGAAGTGTTCAACGATATAAATAAGAAAATTACGGAAACAAATATAAAGTCTTCGGTTTATATTAACAATGCTCTTAATAAAATCTCAAACCCAACTGTCAATACTACAAAAATAATTAATCCAATAGTATTCGAAAATTCAGCCGAACAAAAAGAGAGTCCTAAATCCTATTCAGAAGAAGAAAAGTCTCCTTTGCCAAATAGTTTGAAAGCTAGCCAAGAAAGTTTTATCACTGAAACATCTTTAAAGACATCTGATAATGGCGCAGGACATTCAACTGGAGTAACCGTTGCATCAGAGGAAGTGGTTGAAAAATCTACAGATGCAAAAAATATAATAAATTTAGATTTTTTATTGGAACCAGTAAGTTCTTTACCTAAGTCTTAGCATCGTGCGTGTACTGTTTGACTTAACAATTTTACTATTTCATTTGAACAAACTTAATTTTGGCAGTAGCTGGCAATAATAATTAAAACGTAATAACATTAATAACATTTTAATAATATTTCCAAATTCGTATAAAAAAATTGTTTGGGATTTCTGATAAATTGAAACCTAAATAAAAATAAATTTTTCAATTGCCTTATAGCCAACAAAAGAAAGTAGCCAGGAAAGTTCTATCGCTGAGACAACTTTTAAGACATCTGATAATGACATAGAAGGACATTCAACTGAAGTTATAACTGCAACAGAGGACTTGATTGAGGAGTCACCAGAAGCAAACAACACATTAAATTTAGAATTTTTATTGGAACCAGTAAGTTTTTACCTAAGCCTTAGCGTCGTGCTTGTGCTGTTTGACTTTACAATTTTACTATTTCATTTGAACAAACTTAATTTTGGCAGTAGTTGGCAATAATAATTAAAACGTAATAAAATTTAACATTTAATAACATTTCCAAATTCGTATAAAAAAACTGTTTGAGATTTCTGATAAATGGAAACCTAAATAGAAATAAATTTTTCAATTGCCTTATAGCCAATAAAAGAAAGTAGCCAGGAGAGTTGTACCGCTGAGACAACTTTTAAGTCATCTGATAATGACATAGAAGGACATTCAACTGAAGCTATAACTGCAGCAGAGGACTTGATTGAGGAGTCACCAGAAGCAAACAACACATTCAATTTAGAATTTTTATTGGAACCAGTAAGTTTTCACCTAAGCCTTAGTCGTGCGTGTACTGTTTGACTTTACAATTCTACTATTTCATTTGAACAAACTTAATTTTGGCGGTAGTTGGCAATAATAATTAAAACGTAATAAAATTTAACATTGAATAATATTTCCAAATTCATATAAAAAATGTAGTTTGGGATTTCTGATTAATGGAAACCTGAGTAAAAATAGCTTTTTCAATTGCCTTGTAGCCAACAAAAGAAAGTATTATATAATATAATATTTTCAAATAACGTTTTAAACATGGGATTTCTGTTGACAGAAACCTAAATAATCATAAAGTAGATGAAATTATTATTTTTATTATTTAATATCAAATAATAGCAGCTAAATAATTATTGTTCCATTTTCACAGCTTCTAACAAAACATTATATTTCGACGAACAAAGATATAAACAATCCCGCCAGTCAAAACCCTTCCATTGATAACCAAACAGAAAATAAAGACTCCAATATAAATGAGATTTTTAACAAAATGCATTTTATTGAAACAGACATAAACAATGACAATGGTACACCCGATCAAAGTGTAAATGAACAAAAACAAACGGAGCCTGTACATACTGAAAAACCTAACACCTATTTAAATGAAATTAGTCCAATTATAATATTTAAAGAAGAAAGTGATGATGATGATGATGATAAAAAACTGATCAATATTAGAAGTTATGAAACACTTGATGAAGTTAAGAAAGAAAATAATTGGAAAGTAAGTCTCTCCCATTAAATGTAACGACAGACTGATTTCTTAGATTATATAGCAAGCGATTTTAAACAACCATAAAAGAATCGGTTCAGAATAATATTTACATTGATGTTTTACTTACCTTCACTTTGCAGGATACCATAGCATCTTTAAAACTACCTGAACTTGATTTGACTAATGGAATTGAATCAGCTGTACTAAGCCCTCAAGTCAACAAACAACCAATAGAACTTGAGACTAGAACAAATACAGTAAAGAATAAAGATAAAAATGACTATGAAGAAACACACCAAGGAACAACGGAAAAATCTGATAACAATATAAGTAAAATACCTGAATTTATACAAAGTAGAAACATGGCTTCAGAAGTGGGATCTCTGGAACACACATATGGAATGAATATTAAGGGTAATAATGCATATGTTTGGAATGTAAGTAAATTATTATTATAATGTTGCCCAAAATTACTTTTCTTGCTTCCTTCTTGACTCACAACGTGGGCAATTAATTCCATTTAATAATTTTGAACTTAGTTACTATTTTATATTCTACAGTAGATTGCATTAAGGCGCGGTGTGATCTCAATATTCACAAAACTGGGTTTCTTTGGTGCTCGAGTACGAGGAAACCCAATGAAAACATCGCGCGCAAAAAATACAGAGCATAGAAAAAGGTCTAAAGAATAATGTTAACCGAATAGAATATTAAATTGTTGTTTAATATTTCCAATAAAAAATCGTAATTTGCTATACAAAAATAAACTTTATCGTCGACGTTCTCTGTATTTTCAGCGGTAACAACATATTTTTTTTGAGAATATAATACGTATATGGTTTTATTAAAATCAACGTTTTTAAATCGTAGTCATACCGCGCCTTAATATTTAAAATATTCTGTTGGCTGGCTTCAACCCATTAGTGGCCCACTACTGAACACGGGTCTCCTCTCTTGAGGAGGCCTAGAGCATACTCCACCACGCTGCTGCAGTGCGGATTGTTGGAGACGTTAGTGGCCAACCCAAGTGTCGGAAGTTTTCATGCCACCCGAGGGCCTCCGACATGATTTAACGACTGTTATCTTACGATAACAACCGGGACCGATGGCTTTACGTGCCCTCCGAAGCACGGAAGCGCTCAAGAAATTTTTGCCACTAGCGGTCACCCATCCAACTACAGACCGCGCCCGCTGTTGCTTAACTTTGTCGATCGCTTAGGATCGACGCAACGGGCTATGAGGGCACAAATCTTTTGCTTCTGACGACCCGTGTGGCGCAATGGTTACCATGCCGGATCGCCGCACCGAGGGTCCTGGGTTCGATTCCCAGCGAGGCGGAAATTTGAATGAAAAGTTTGAATTCTGTTCTCGGTCTGGGTGTAAATGTCCTTGTCTAGTGTGTTGTCCATGGCACCCACGACACAGGGAATCCTAGTGTGGGGCTATGAGTGTGAAGCGTTGTTGTTGTCGTTGTCGTTGTTGCTATATCGTAACATATAAGTATCTATTTATATTTTATTTTAAGTTACAATTTCTAGTGCCTTTAGCATATAGCTTTGATATATTTTTTGTAATATACATATAGATGATATCAATTTTTTTTTTCAGAAAGTAGGACCAAATAATCACGAATATTACGTTGGTGAACAAAAGACTAATGATGAAATCGAGGTAGTAGTTATTTTGTAATTTTAAATTGATTTGACCTGAGCTTAAGAAATATAAACCATTTTTTTTTTCATTTTAGGACCACAAGGACAAGACTATTAATTCCGATTCAAACAAAGGCAACAAGTGTGCTAATTTTGATTATTTATTACAAACGGTAAATACCCTTTAAATTACAAATATTTCACATAGATAATAATGACAATTTGATTGATTGGTTTTGTAACACTTCTTCGTTTCAACAGGCTGAATTTTGGGAATGGTTTTCAAAGTGGAGTTCATCATACACGGAGATTATAAATGAGGTAAAAATAACCAAAATTACTATATTCTTAACTAAAGTATACACAAGTGTTTCAGGTCATCAAACTCGTATGACAGATGAGAAATATTCCTGGATATATTGGACTTTACAGTTACGTAAATAAAACATATAGGTATAAAGAAAATATTTTTTTTTTCAGACAATACGGCATCTTGTCTCTGAAGAAATAGTTAAGCAATTTACAGAACGCAATATTAACATTAATAATATAGAAGAGAGAAAATCTGATAAAGATAAAATTAAACCAGAATCCAACCAAACTGGCACATCCATGAATGTGAAAGCTCACAGTATATACGGCAACTCTCTGGGCAGCGATCACGTTACAAACATATTTGTATTCAATGATATGAATAGTTCAAACAAAGTTCATGAGGATGTTATAGCAGATGATAACATAACTTCGAATGAATCAAAGGAGACTGATTCTGATACCCCAGTTGAAGCTCTTAATAGCACGCCATCTACAATAGGATCAATTACTGACGCAGATTCGGATGACAATGACGGTCCGTCATCAATAATAACCGAAGGTAGTTTTACTAGAACTCTAGTATAATAATAATTAATATTATGCAATATACTTAATATAACAATGCGTTTTTGTAACAGTGAGAGTACATCTACAATTGCGGTCCCTACCTATCTATACTAATATCACAAAGCTGAAGAGTTTGTTTGTTTGGTTGAACGCGCTAATGTGAGGAACTACTGGTTCGAATTGAAAAAATATTTTTGTGTTTAATAGCCCATTTATCAAGGAAGGATATAGGCTATATAACATCATATATTTTAGTAGTTAGTTTTTCCACAAATTAACGCGGGTGAAACCACAGGACACAGCTAGTATGTTGTACGCTTATCTAAAATTTACTTGGAAAAGAACTTTTATATTTCCAGAATATTACTCATTTTTAATTATAGAAATCCGAAGCAATATATTTAAAAATACTTTTAAAATACTTTCATTTTAAAATATTAACATTACAGATCACATAAATGACATAATTTCAACAACATACGTAAATAACACCGAAAAAGAATCAGAACCTGTACCTAAATATGAACTGTATACTAATTTAGACGACTCCGATGAAACCTTGCCATTAAACGACGACATGAATAGTATAAAGAAACTTATAAATGTAAGAAGTTGTGACGTACCTGCTAAAGATAACGAAGGATATAATTCACAGGTAAGGGCGAACAACACCTAAAACAACACCAGCCAAACTGGCTCTCAAGCACCCTGCTGGAGCACGACGAGTCGTTTGGCAGTTGACTTAGCAAGAGGGTGGTAGCTAGCCAGGCATGCTTCACAGAAAGATAATAATACCAGCTATAACATTATTAAATAGTTGATATTATGTTATTGATAAATAAGAAAGCAAAAATACGATATTTATTGTTTAATTTTAAACCACAAAAGCCACTGCGAACAAACAAATTAATCAGGCATTTTATATATTTAGTTTTGATGAATAGTAAAATTATTTCTTTACAGACAATAACAAATCTGGTTAATGAAGAAATAGTCAAGCAACTTGCAGATATAAAAAGTAATAAAAACGAAAAGCCTGACAAAGTTGCAACTAAACCAAATGCCAACAAAATTAGCACAACTATGAAAGTGGATGCTCACACCGTATACGGCAATTCCTTGGGCAGTGATCATGTAACAAATATATTTGTATTCTATCCAAACACAAAGACATTAAAAGACATCATGAGTGTTACTGATTTTGAAAAAGCCACTATTAAGGATGGTGATCGTAATACACATAAAACTGATGCAGTTACGGGAATAAACTCGGGCGCAGATTTACCAACAACTATTACAGGTACAACATCCCAAGGTATTAAAGCAAAATAATCATCAAACGAAACACCCATGATAATTTTTATAACAAATATTGATATACGATGTTTGATTTTACTTAAATAATACAAGGCAACTGAAGTTAGTTATCTTCTTATTCAGGAACACGTTTACCGAACAGAACAAATAATGTACCTGACAGAGCCACTTCCGAGTTACTTGAATCTACAACGGAAAATAAAAGTGAAGCAAATAAAACCTACAAAGAAATAAATACTTTAAAGCATAACACGTATACTACATTGTTAGATAACGATACGGAAACAACAATTCAGGCAGGAAATAAATATTTTAAAGATACAAAAGACATTAGCAACAAAGAACCAAACACAATACCAGTAGAAAATGTAACAGAACTAAATAATTATAGTATTGCTCCAACCGTACGACCTAGTACTGTCGATGAGAAACAGATTGATTGGATAAAATTATTACAAAATATTGCAAAGGATCCAACTGAGTTAATACCGATAGACAAAAGAATGGAAAATGACATTGACACTGTAAGCCAACCAGAAGAAACTGCATTAGTAGACACCGTTACATCAGCACCAAATGAAAATGTAACAGAAATGAATGATGATAGTAAAACCTCAACATGGAGTAATGACGTTGCGGAAATAACCGAGGTACAAAAGAAAAACAAAACTGTAATTAATGATGTAATTAACTCAATAGTAATGAAAAAATCAATAGGAATTGACAATAATAAAGATGATAATAATATAATTCTTTCAAATGGCAACAAGAAAAAAACAATATCAGAACAAATTACTACACCATTATTACCAAATATGACAGGAATGAATAATGATAGTACATCTTATGGAGCAATAACAACTAGTGGTATTGAGATAACGACCGAAATTGAAGACAGTACTACAACATCTATAGACGCCATAGTTAAGACAACACCAGAAGAAAACGTAGCTAAAATTGGAAACGTACGACCTAGTACTGTCGATGAGAAACAGATTGATTGGATAAAATTATTACAAAACATTGCAAAGGATCCAACTGAGTTAATACCGTTAGACAAAAGAATGGAAAATTACATTGAAACTGTAAGCCAACCAGAAGAAACTGAATTAGTAGACACCGTTACATCAGCACCAAATGAAAATGTAACAGAAATGAATGATGATAGTAAAACCCCAACATGGAGTAATGACGTTGCGGAAATAACCGAGGTACAAAAGAAAAACAAAACTGTAATTAATGATGTAATTAACTCAATAGTAATGGAAAAAACAATAGGAATTGACAATAATAAAGATGATGATAATATAATTATTTCAAATGGAAACAAGAAAAAAACAATATCAGAACAAATTACTACACCATTATTACCAAATATGACAGGAATGAATAATGATAGTACATCTTATGGAGCAATAACAACTAGTGGTATTGAGATAACGACCGAAATTGAAGACAGTACTACAACATCTATAGACGCCATAGTTAAGGCAGCACCAGAAGAAAACGTAGCTAAAATTGGAAACGTACGACCTAGTACTGTCGATGAGAAACAGATTGATTGGATAAAATTATTACAAAATATTGCAAGGGATCCAACTGAATTAATACCGTTAGACAAAAGAATGGAAAATGACATTGAAACTGTAAGCCACCCAGAAGAAACTGAATTAGTAGACACCGTTATATCAGCACCAAATGAAAATGTAACAGAAATGAATGATGATAGTAAAACCCCAACATGGAGTAATGACGTTGCGGAAATAACCGAGGTACAAAAGAAAAACAAAACCGTAATTAATGATGTAATTAACTCAATAGTAATGGAAAAAAGGATAGGGATTGACGGTGATGAATATGATGATAATAAAATAATTGCTATTGAAATCAAGAAAAAAACAGTATCAGGAGAAATTACTACACCATTACCAAATATGACAGGTATGAATAATGATAGTATATCTTATGGAGCAATAACAACTAGTGATGTTGAGATAATGACCGAAATTGAAGACAGTACTACAACTTCAATAGACGCCATAGTAACGTCAGCACCAGAAGAAACCGCCACAGAAATTGGAAACGATAGCACTACTATAAGCGTAACATCAACAAGTGAAAGTGATATAACGACTGAAATTAAAGACAATTATGAAACTGTAATAGACACCATGGTTTCATCAGAACCTGAAGAAAATATTAAAGAAATTGAAAGCACAACTTTCAGCGTAAAGCCCACTATTGGAACTTTAACAACCACTGAAAGTGAAGACAATAAAGAAACTACAGTAAACGCTTTGATTATGCTATCATCAAATGAAAATGTTACAGAAATGAATGACGATGTTGCGGAAAGGACCGAGGTACAGAAGAATAACGAAACTGTAATTAATGATATAATTAATTCAATACTAATGGAAAAAAGGATAGGGATTGACAGTGATGAAAATGATGATAATAGAATAATTGCTATTGAAATCAAGAAAAAAACAGTATCAGAAGAAATTACTACACCATTACCAAATATGACAGGTATGAATAATGATAGTATATCTTATGGAGCAATAACAACTAGTGATGTTGAGATAATGACCGAAATTGAAGACAGTACTACAACTTCAATAGACGCCATAGTAACGTCAGCACCAGAAGAAACCGCAACAGAAATTGGAAAGGATAGCACTACTATAAGCGTAACATCAACAAGTGAAAGTGATATAACGACTGAAATTAAAGACAATTATGAAACTGTAATAGACACCGTGGTTTCATCAGAACCTGAAGAAAATATTAAAGAAATTGAAAGCACAACTTTCAGCGTAAAGCCCACTATTGGAACTTTAACAACCACTGAAAGTGAAGACAATAAAGAAACTACAGTAAACGCTTTGAGTATGCTATCATCAAATGAAAATGTTACAGAAATGAATGACGATGTTGCGGAAAGGACCGAGGTACAGAAGAATAACGAAACTGTAATTAATGATATAATTAATTCAATACTAATGGAAAAAAGGATAGGGATTGACAGTGATGAAAATGATGATAATAGAATAATTGCTATTGAAATCAAGAAAAAAACAGTATCAGAAGAAATTACTACACCATTACCAAATATGACAGGTATGAATAATGATAGTATATCTTATGGAGCAATAACAACTAGTGATGTTGAGATAATGACCGAGATTGAAGACAGTACTACAACTTCAATAGACGCCATAGTAACGTCAGCACCAGAAGAAACCGCAACAGAAATTGGAAACGATAGCACTACTATAAGCGTAACATCAACAAGTGAAAGTGAGATAACGACTGAAATTAAAGACAATTATGAAACTGTAATAGACACCGTGGTTTCATCAGAACCTGAAGAAAATATTAAAGAAATTGAAAGCACAACTTTCAGCGTAAAGCCCACTATTGGATCTTTAACAACCACTGAAAGTGAAGACAATAAAGAAACTACAGTAAACGCTTTGATTATGCTGTCATCAAATGAAAATGTTACAGAAATGAATGACGATGTTGCGGAAAGAACCGAGGTACAGAAGAATAACGAAACTGTAATTAATGATATAATTAATTCAATACTAATGGAAAAAAGGATAGGGATTGACGGTGATGAAGATGATGATAATAGAATAATTGCTATTGAAATCAAGAAAAAAACAGTATCAGAAGAAATTACTACATCATTACCAAATATGACAGGTATGAATAATGATAGTACATCTTATGGAGCAATAACAACTAGTGGTATTGAGATAACGACCGAAAGTGAAGACAGTAAAGTAACTTTAATAGACGCCGTAGTTACGTTAGCCCCAGAAGAAAACGTAACAGAAATTAGAAATGAAAGCATAAAATCAACTAGTGAAAGTGAGATAACGACTCATATTGAAGACAATAATGAAACTGTAATAAACGCCGTGGTTACATCAGAACCCAAAGAAAATATAAAAGAAATCGTAAAAGCAATTATTGAAACAGTAAAAACCACTGACATTGAAGACAATAAAGAAACGATCGTAGACACTGTGGTTACGCCAGCCCCAAATGAAAATGTAACGGAAATGAATATTGATAGCACAACCACAACATCGAGCAATGACGTTGAGGAAAGGACCAAGGTACAAATAAAACACGAAACTCAACACACAACTTTAGGTGTGACACCAACTAGTGATATTGAGACGACTGAAATTGAAGATAATATAAAAAGCGTAGTCAACGCCGTGGTAACATCACCAAAAGAAGAAAATGAAACAGAAATTGATAATGCTAACGGAACTTCACCAACTATTGAAACTGTAACAACTATTGAAATTCCCGACAAAAAAGAAACCATAGTAGGCACCATAGTTATTTCCGCAACAGATGAAAATGTAACAGAAATTAATGACGATAGTGCGACCACAGCATCAAGCATTAACGGTCGGAAAAGGGCCGAGGCACAAAAAAATCACGAAACAGCCTTAAGTAATGTAATCAAATCAATAATAATAGAAAAAAGGATAGGGATTGACAATGATGAAGATGAAGATAAAATAATAAATGCAATTGAAAACAAGGAAAAAGAACTAAGAGATCTTACTCGTAATAGTGAAAGTACAACCTTACGAGCAATAACTATCAGTGATGCCGATCCATTGATTGAAATTGAAGACAATCAAGAAACCATAGTGAATGCGATAATTACACCAGCACCAGAAGAAAACTAAAAAGAGAAATTGATAATAATACTGCCAGTCTGAAAGTACTATCCCTAGGTAACGCTGAGACTACGACTGAAGTCAATCACAATGTAACTTTACTAGAGGATTTCACAGCATCAATGCCAGACGATCTGTTAGAGATTAATAATGAAGTATTTAAATAGAAATAAAATTGTGTAAAATATTTTTATTGGTTATAAAATTTACTCTGTTGTTATTGAATTATTATATTTAATTTGTATTATGTTTTAAAATAAAATAATAAATTAATGTACGTAGTTTTACCATTTATAAAAATCGCCCTTCCCACTTTAAAATTATAATATTCACAAAACAAAATCATAAACAATATACATATTATATAAACCAAGGGGAACTCAACGGATAACAACTGGGACCGACGGTTTTACGTGCTCTTCGTGGTCATCCATTTAACTACCGACCGTGCCCCCGTTGCTTCACTAATTAACATAAGCCGCCGGACTATGAGCGCTTCCTAACATCTATTTTATGATTTAAAAAAAAATATAACTATTCCAATAATTAAAAAAACTAATTTAAGAGGCGTTATTTAGATCATCAGTTTTCCAGTTGAGTGGCGTCCGTCGGTCCTTACTAGGGGGTGTTCAATATTAAAGTATTTTCCAAAGTTTATAGGTAGTTCAAATCGTATCTTTTTTTACGCTTGTTGTAAAATTATAGAAGGCCAAGAATGCCTAATTGTAATAAATAGTGAATTACGTAATTGAATTAAATAAGTACAAAATTGATTATATTGTTATTACACAATGGATACTTTGGCATAGTAATGCTTAAATAAAACAATGAAATAAAAATGAACACATTTTATTATTAAATATTAATTTAATAAAAATTTTTAGGATGTAGGTATGGCACATTGATCAAAAGTGTTTATGAACTACATATTAAAAAACTTTAATAAAAAATCTGTTGAATTAATTATAATAAAATTGTGTGATAGACATTTTATAACATATTTAAAACAGACCATTTACTTTAACTTTTTTAATTATTTCTAATTAATTATCATCAAATATTCCTAGAACATTTTTTTTTCTACTGCTATAATTATATATTAAAATATCGCGTTTTAAATATATATTTTGGTGGACTGTCAGTACTTCACTAGTAATGTAATGGGCGGTATGTGACCATACTTGGAACAATTTATCTATTGGACTGAATGTTATAATGTTTATTGCGTGCAAACTCGTAATTAGTAACTGTTAAACTAATACTGAAATCATTCTTGCACACACACAGCTATTGACACTGTGTCAGACAGACATAGTCACAACACACTTTTAGAGAAACTATCAATAAAAGATTTTCGCAGTAAGTGTACAAGTAAAAGGTTTAATTAGTGTGCGTTGTACGCGTCCAATGTCCTTAAATATCGACAGATGTCAATGTCCACTTGCTATGACCAGGAAAAACAAAAATAATAATGTCTACTATTAATCGCATACCTTCGTCGACAATACTTGTCGGAATCGATAAATTGTCCCAAGCGTGATCTAATACAAGTATTTTCAATATCGCCCAAAGATATCTAAAACCAATCTCATAAAACCACGTCCAGCAAACCATTCATTCCTCATAATTACTTCATCCTTCATAAATTTTTCACATTGAATGACACGACCTACAAGTCTGAAACGTGCACATATTCTTACATTTACAACTATGAAAGCGATAAAAATAAATAATTTGCTTACGATCTTATATATGGCAGTTAGAAGATCTTAAAATTATAAGTAAATAGCTGCTCGAAGTTAATTTCTTAATCAATCAAAAAACTGACGAATTGTCGCTACGAGTAGTTTTAAATAATATCGATTATTGCCATACACATTTTATTGCTAATAATCAAAATGTTCGGTACAGCGAATGTTCTTTTGTAAGTAATGTTCAGGAAATTCAAACATTTTGAATACTCCTATCGCCGATCGGCCATTTTCAATAAACTACCTATCCATTATCTCTGGATAAGTTATAAGGTAATGTAATAATAACACTATAATGTAGTATGTTTCTCACAGTTGCTAAGGAACTTTGGGTTATAGATAGATACGATATTGAGAACGCCCGTTAGACAGTTAAAGAATGTGTGGATGTATTATAAAAGAAATAGCGTATTCTCGTAAATATCTTTCACAAAACCACTATTACAAACAGATTTTTTTTTCTAGGCATTGAACTACATTTTAAATAGAAAAAATATTTTTGAACAAGTTAATAATATAAAAATACGTTAGGCACTTTTCAAACATGTCTTATCTGTAATATTCAATAATTTTGCATTGCATTGCATTTCCACGATTTAATACATTCATATATCATATATCATTATAATGCAGATTTAAAAACAAAATATATTCAACGTTTAGTAAATAACGCATACATAGTATATAAAAATACACTAGAATAGGACTGAGTATTACAAGAGGTTATATTTTAGGAACATAGGTTCTTCATTAGGTAATAGTCTCACTATAATTATTATAACACACGAATTATCGCAAACGATAATCTTTCTGAAGGTCTTGGACACAGAATTGGATATCATATCAGTTATTAAATATAACATATTTAATATGTAAAATATGAATTTGTGATATTAAGTAAAACAAGTGAAATAATTCATTTTTCAGAAAAATAACAATGCTGTTTGGATGGATGGATTTACATACAAATATTTTTATGTTGAATATACACAAAGAAATATATATTTGAGTTTAAAAAAATAACGAGGTTTTCAATAACTAATAATAATTATAAATAACTATAAATAATTAGGCATAAATATGGTCAAGAAAATGGACATTGTTAATCCAAAGACATTATTTCTTATTTTATATTTTAGGGTGACTTCCACACCACCCCTCGAGAAATAAAAAGCAGTAAAAATACGTAAAAACAATGTCTTACAATTCTATGAATTCATTATCGATTTACGGAAGTCCTCATGTTATAATTTATGGCAGATTTACAAAAAAAAAACAGCGCATTAAATATGATAAAATAAATAAATATAATACTTTAACAATTATATATATTATATTAATATCATTATAACATCTCATAGTTAATAAAATTTCATTTCTTATAAAATATTTAAAATCTGTATAAATCATGTATAATATCTGTAAAATAAAATGTATAATTCGTTCGAGTTTCTTAAGAGAGTAGAAGAAAATAAAAACAGTATTATAAAAATATTATGGCAAGAATATATTACTTTAAAACTACATATTAGATTATATTCATTTTATTTCACTGGTTCATATTTTATGTATAGGAACTGGTATAATATATATTGATTGTTTTATCATATGGAATATATTTTTTTTAAATCCCAAGAGGACAAATATCATACTTACTATTACATTCCAACCAAAAAGGCCTTGTGATTTATCTCTATGTAGACATCAAAACTCCAATTAACATGAAAGAAAGCATTTTAACGGCTGCACTTAAGAGTCACTTAACAGTTACTTAAATCGGTCCTTAGTACAGAATCACAATACAAATTCTGTACTAACGAGCGATTTAAGTAACCGTTAAATGACTCTGTGTGCGGCATTAAGTGTTTTAAAACTTTGTTAACATAATTAGTTTTATCAATCAACAGATTCGATTATTATTCGATAAGATAAGCTCAAATAAAAAAATATTGTTCTCATTCAAAGCAGGATTAGAAGACTAACTGTCAAAGTAAATATCAGATTTACATAAACCAAGCAGCTGGTAAAATCATCTTTTTAATTGCCAATGAAATTCAATACGGCCGATCATTTTATTACTTTTAAGTACAGTCCTTCTATCATCATAAATGATTCCATGTATTAAAACACCCAAAAAATGTCAATAAGTAAAAAATATATTATATTTTAATAAAATATTATATTAAAATGTAATAGTAAGTTATCATATAAATTCAAATGGAGCATTTATTTTATTTTCATTATATGACGATTCATATTTAAACATTGTCACGATTTTGTACACTTCGATTGCAAGTTTGATTTTCTTCAAAATAATTGTTATTATAAGACGAAATGGAACATTATAGCAAAAAAATATATTCTTCTAGTACCCACATACGCAATTCTTTTATAAATGGAATAGACGATATTTCTAGTTTAAATTATTTAATATCTATGACTAAGTAATTATTAATCTGTGATCCTTAGTTCCGCTAGCTCCTTTTCTTCGTCGACCTCGTCTTCATCATCAGAGCCGTGGACTGAAGCTGCGGGGGTCGTTAATCCTATAAAAGAAGTCACATTTAGCTTATCTTTTCACAAACGCACTTTTAAAACTTTAGTGATTATTGTGCACTTTAGTGACTATTATACTCTATAGTTATTATCTCACAATATAGTGATAATTTTAACACTGTAGTCAATAGAATTATAAGGGCCAATAGACACATTGGCTAAAATAATAATGTAGATCTTATGGTTAGCGACTTGTAAAACGATTTTTTTATTCCGGCTTTAAACTTCAGCTCAACAACATCTACAGCGAAAAAAATACAAACACCATAGAGCAAGGATACAAACAAAATAAATATTTTTAGATCACTCTAAACTTTTTGACACAGACATAAATCAAGACAGATTTTATTCGAATACATCGTTGTTTTTTATTTATGCTTATATTATTGCTCTATGGTAAACGCACACATTAATAAATTTTATGTTCTAAATAATTAACTGTGATTTTCACACCGTTCATAAAACACACGACAAAAACTCAAAAACTCATACAGTGCCAGTGAGAAAAAAACTACTACACATTTTCTTCTTTTTTAGGATTCCATATTGGTCCAAGATCCCAGGGCCAACTGACGTCACGTATTTTCTGACGGACGAAATGTGGACGATTCAGTAGTGTTAGTGTGTACTACGATCGTATGCCTACCTGCTAGCTTGGTCAAACGACCAATTTTCAGGTATCAGGTGATCAAGGTACATAAAAACATTATTAACTTCACGTAAATTCTCATGGCTGATTTTCACGTATGTTCTAGATGGTATAGTTAAAAATAAGTTGTCAATGCTCCCAGACACGTTCCGTCGGCCATATTGCTTGCCAGACGCATTGAAGCTCCCAAAATTATTCGTTAACTTCACGTAAATTCTGATGCTCCATTTTTATATATGTTCTCCAGACAACTATTTTAAAACCTTTGGCAAGATGACAGACTAATCCAAGGGGCCATCATCCCCTAAACTAAATTTTAATATCTCTGTGGGTGGGAGCGCGAGAGCATTATCTACGCGCATGAGACTGAGTGTGAGTATCGCCCTCTCCATAGCTCGCTGCGCAACTCTGAGCTTGTGGATCAGGCCAACAGTAAAGCACCACGTCTCGGATCCGTATGTCATCACTGGCAACACACACTGCTCGAACACCTTCGACTTCAGGCACTGAGGTAGTGTTTTGGACGACAAGATATGACGCAGTTTCCCGAACGCAGCCCATCCGAGTTGGATTCTACGAGTGACTTCTTTCTCGAAGTTGGACTTACCCATCTGGATCTCTTGTCCCAGGTAATTGTATTCGTCTACAACTTCAAGAGCAGCGCCGTCAACAACAACCGGTACGGGTGTGACATGGACATTCGACATGATTTTCGTCTTGTCCATGTTCATCTTAAGACCCACCCGTTGTGAGGCGCTGTTCAAGTCCCCGAGCATTGTACCAAGTTCTTCCAGGGAACTCGCCAGGATGACTATATCATCGGCATATCGCAGGTGTGTGATGTATTCGCCATTGATGTTAATGCCACGTCGTTTCCACTCCATCAGCTTGAACACGTCTTCCAACGCAGCGGTGAACAGCTTTGGGGATATGACATCCCCTTGCCTGACACCTCTCTGCAGTTGGATGGGGTTCGTTGCTGTGTCGTGTACTCTGACGGACATGGTGGCAGATGAGTACAAACACTTCAACACCTCGATATACCGGTAGTCGATCCGGCACCGCTGGAGAGAATTTAGTACCGCCCAGGTCTCGATAGAATCGAAGGCTTTCTCATAGTCCACATAGGCAACACACAACGGCAGATTATACTCCTCGGTCTTTTGTATAATCTGCCGCAGTGTGTGTATATGGTCTATGGTGCTGAACTGTTACGTGAAGTTAATAATGTTTTTATGTACCTTGATCACCTGATACCTGGAAATTGGCCGTTTGACCAAGCTAGCAGGTAGGCATATGATCGTAGTACACACTAACACTACTCAATCGTCCACATTTCGTCCGTCAGAAAATAAGTGACGTCAGTTGGCCCTGGGATCTTGCTCTATATTATACATATGGAGCAATTGGTTTTGTGATAATATGCCAGCAAATTCTGTTGACCACGGACTGTAGTACCATTGGTTCTATAAACGCGCACGTACGTATATTTTTGGAACGAAGTTCCTTATCGCGCGTTGCGAAAGGGGGCTAGACGGAAAATTTTAAGAGGAAAAAAAGTTGTAACGACACTTTTTGCCGTCGTTTATTAATTAAAAAATTACTAGGCGACCAGAAGTGTTCGAGGGTGCGATATCGGTGATACTGTGTAATCATAGTGTGTGGCTGTCTTATTTACTCTTCGGTATTTAGCATAGGCACAACAGGGATATCTGTATTACGATCATGCACATTAAGTGACACTTGTCAGAGTGGCAGTGATGGATTTGTTCTATCACTGTCACTCTTCCGCATATTGATTGGCATGACGGGAGAAATGGCAATAATAGCTTAATGTGCATGATCGTGATATGGACGTCCCTGTTGTGCCTATGCTAAATACCGAGGAGTGAATAGGACAGCCACATGCTATGATTGTGCAGTGTCACTGATGTCGCACCCTCGAAGACTTCTGGTCGCTTAGTATTAATCGAAAGGAACTTCGTTCCATCCGGGTGTCCCTTGACACCTCACATTTTTTTATGCTTTAAGCAGGCAAACGAGCAGACGGATCACTTGATGGTAAGTGATCGCCGCCGCCCATGGACATTAGCAACATTAGGGGCGTCACCAATGCGTTACCTGCCTGAAAAATTTATGTACTTCGATCGTTGTTTGATCGACACACAAAGACCAACAAGATGGGCTTATAACCTCTAGGTGTAAATTGCTTCTATACTTAAAAATTCATTCAGATGACTTTTATTTTATATCATATTTTTTTGTCGTCATCATTAAAACTTGGTTGTTTATATGGTTAAACTAATTTGAAACTTATCATTGGCTAAATGTGCTGGAAACCTCTCCAATCTTTATGCTAAGAAGCGTCTACTTTCCGTTTGTCAAGCACCAAACTACACCCGTCTTCATGAAGTCTTCATCCAAAAGCTAACGCTTACGAAACTTCTACTACTTAACCCTCTGTAAGAACTAAGCTCTAAAACCTATCCAAACCCCACCCAAAAACCAACAAGACCTAATTCTCCCCTGTCTCCTCCACACAGTCATTGAGCTTCGCGATCAGTTCATCTATCTGTTCCGAAACTGCATCATGTAACGGCTCCAGGAAGTCGCTCGGCGTCCTATAATTCTCCTGTTCAGACTCATTGAATTCCAGCGTTCTCTCGAAACTAACTTCCAAGTCTGCCCCCTCATCATCGTCAGTTATCTCGAGGATTTCTAAAGACTTTTGTACGTTTAAAGCTTTCTTCTTCTGTATATCTGTGGTCTGAACTTCCTCGTCTTTCGTCTCTTTCTGTCGCTCGATCTCCTTGTGGTACGATGAAGTCAGCCAGTTCGTCTCGTGGCGGCTGCGACGCACTGCCGTTGGAGGCGAGAGGATCTCTTTAAAGTTCGGAAAAGGGTTTTGCTACAAATTCTACGAGATACTAATAAGAATAAGATACCCACCTTTTAGATTCGGGAATGTCATGGAATAAAATACTATTAATATAACGGCCGTGCGCTAATGTTACATCCACGGAAAAAAACTATCGCCATTTATTATATTAGTCAAGTCACATCATCATTCATAATATGTTCAAATAGTCAGATATCTGGCATGAATGGATATAACATGAACAAGTGAAGAAAGCTTTTTTAAATAATAATGTGTACAAAAACATTTGTTAAAAAAAAAACAAAACAACCTATATACGTTCATTTTTTTTCGAATGGACAGTTCGAATTTCGAATGGCCTATTCGGCCATTACTACATGCAAACAGAACGTTCATAGTATCAATGTGAAATAACCCATTTTCAACAAGAATTAGGGTTTACTTTCGACTACATGTTGTCATGCACACATAGGTATTTTTAATATAGTATTGATAACCAAATACAAATACAAACCGCATTTTTTTACACAAATAAGTTAATGCTTCACTGATGCAAGTGATAATTAACTTCTAATACGGACATAATATTTGAAAATTAGAGGTGCGTGCCAGGTTTTGCACTGGGCCCCTGCGTTCGGGGGACCAACGTTCTAACCGCTAGTCTATCACTGATATATATACACGGATATATAATATAAGATATACTCACTGGAGTGCGTAGGGCTGGGCGGCTCGGAGATAGGGCGAGGGTAGTTGAACCGCTTGCCCAGCTCGATGTCCATGTGGTCCACGTAGTCCGGGTACACTATCTTGAGGGCCTGCGCGCGCGCCTGGCGGTAGTACTGCGGACACACTTCACATTAGGGGTGATATCACGCTTGAAGTGGTGAAGGGTTTTAATATGTTTTGGTAAGGAGAGATGAAGTCCAAGATGGAGAACGCAGTAACTTACCAAAAGCCTATTAATTCTTATATTGAAAAGACCACTAATTGTAGGTGGACGGATTCCTGTCAGCTTGCTGCATTGGTATTCACCAACAATTCACCAACGCGGGCAAGCTATTCCAGTCCTTATTTGCACATATCCCAAAATGTATAATCTATACAAATAAATAAAGTCGGAGTGTCTGTTTGTAATATTAAAACAACCGCTTTTTACTAAGTGCATTTCGATGTATACAAGGTACATATACCAAAACAACATTTTTTAAAATTTTTGTCTGTCTGTCTGTTTGTTCCGGCTTATCTCTGTAATGGCTGGACCGATTTTGACGGGACTTTCACTGGCAGATAACTGATGTAACAAGGAGTAACTTAGGCTACTTTAATTTCAGAAAAAAAAATAGTTTGTTAGATGATACGAAGTTCGCCGGGTCAGTTTTGAATATAGCTAGTTTTGAATATATTCTGAAATTTAATTCCCATTATATTCTCGCACGAGATATTCTTAGACGTAACATACATGACAAAAATACTTACAAATTACGAAATTGGTAAAGTGCCATCTATTGACTGATTTCTGAACCACGCTTTCTTCATCGAACAATGCATTTGGGGCGAGATGTTGTTTGTTTACACAAAAACTTTCCAAAATGGCTTGAACGTTTTAGAAATAGTATTTGGGATAGTTTTTAATTCACTGACGATTATTCTTAGGTAAGTGTTAAGGTGTTAACTTGCTAGGAGGCGCTGCAGGTGTAGGAGGTAGCGATGGGCCGAGTAATACTTTTTACAACTCGAGTTACTCGAACAAAATTAACCGTTTACTCGAGTAAAAACTCGAGTAAACTCGAGTAACCGAACCGAACCGAACCGACGCGACAGTGAGGTCAGCGAGTCGCCGACGCGAGCGAGTAATGAGTTGACTGAGTAAAATCGTCGCAACGCGAAGCGCGTCGGCGGCAACTCGACGAACTCGACGATTAACACCGACTGAGTTGAACCGCGTCGCCGCGTCGACTCGCGTTCGTCGCTGAGTTGAATCGGCCGAGTTTATTCGAGTACGTAAAATCGTTACTCGAGTTACTCGACCAAAGAGTTTACTCGAGTTACTCGAGTAAATTTCGTCAAGTTGCCCATCGCTAGTAGGAGGCTTAACGCCGCAACTCAGAGTCACTAAGGGTTACTTTAATCGCTCCTTAGTAAAGAATCGCCATACAAAATCTGTACTAAGGAGCAATTTAAGTAACCCTTAGTGACTCTGAATTGGGGCGTAAATGTAATAAGTGTGTAAATGAATCTATAAATTTATCTCCGAAACAGTTCGAAAGATTAGACACAGTTTTTTGTACAAGGTTTATTATTCGTTGGCGATCGTTGTTAAAAGAATATTATTGTGTTAACTCGGTAGAGGACTCTGCAGTCGTGAGTTCGTATAAAATTTTGCTTAAACCTTATTCTATTTATTTTATGTAAAAATTAAAACTTGTTTACTTGTGGAAAACTTAAAACGAAAAAATAAAACTTTCAAATCGTGTGTGTGTGTATAATAATACACGCACATATTTTTTCTGTTTAGGAAACTGCAAGCTGACTCACAATTCCAAGGTTCCGCCAGTCCATGAGATCAGACAGTCGCTCCGTTCTGTTTCGTTGGATGATGCGCTGACGGCGTGTTAGTCTGTAGATAAGAATTGGTATCAGGATCAAAACTAAAACAATACGCAAAATTTTAACTTGACCCACACAAATAGGGAAAACTTAAAACCGTCCAAAGAAACAAGGGTTTAAGAACAAAATTGTTTTTTGTCACTCACTTGGTAAAATCAAACATATACTGCGCGAGTTGTTGCACGGAGCCCTCCAGCGAGATGTACCGGCGGTCCACCACGTAGATACCGTACGACATCGGGTCCGCTATGTGCTCTTGCATGAAGCAGCCGAAACCTAACATACAGATAGTATGCAAAAATACAATAATAATTGCAGAATTGAGCCATGTTTACTGTACAAGCACAGTTTAATGTACAAGATTTGACGATTCAAATTAGGTCAGTCACCAGGGGCGTAGCTACCGATGTATCAGCCGTATCAATTATACGGGGCCTCCAGCGTATAGGGGCCCCCACTAACACTCCCAAAAAAAAGCTCGCCAGCGGCCTACGACCGTTGGCACTCCTTTTATATTTGACAGTTGACGTTGAGGGGGCCCCACAACAAATATTGATTAGCTACGCCACTGTCAGTCACAGGAGACAATACTCACATAATAGTTGTTGAAACGTAAATATTTAATTTCACATATAAACTTTAAATTTTTTGGCATTAAGTTTTAAATAAAAAACAAATCTACATTCGTAAAAAAGTAAGAATTGGAAAGTATTGGAAGGTACTTTTAAAACTCATATAAGACGATAGCCATGTCCACCAGTGCGCTTTCATGAGTATCTTTCGTCTTTACCTTTCAATTCATCATAAGTCAATATTATTGGTACGCGCTACTGTCAAACTAGCTTTAGCACATAGTATGCGCTATGGTTATTCAGGCACGTGGTTGATGAAAACGCAAGATGAGATTGAGATCTTTTCTTTTCTAAACGAGGATACTTTTTAAAAGCTTTACGTTTAAGGGGTACTTCTAAAACTCTAACTGTTACAATATCTATATCATGTTTCATGACGTATCACTCACCAGATAGATTGGTAGTAATGCTGGGTATACCCATAACGGTGCACTCAGCCGGCGTGTACCCCCAGGGCTCGTAGTACGAGGGGAACACCCCCAGGTGGCAGCCGCGGACGAACTCCTCGTAGTCCAGCCCGAACAGCGGGTTCGTGGAGGTCAGGAACTCTGGGTGGAAGATCACCTGGGGATGGGATATGATATGTGTAGCGTAGATAGAGTGCGGAGTGTGTTTATGTGTGGTGGGTTATTTGCGAGACAGATGCAATTGTTTATTTACGCTATCAAAGGTGCCTAAATTATATATAATAATAATAATACTAGCTGCCCGGACAGACTTCATTCTGTCAATATTTTTTTTTATTTTGAGATGTAAGCTATCCTATCTTTCAAGCTGGATCAAACTGCACACGGTGTGCAAATTTGGTTAAAAGTTAAGTAGTTTAGGAGTCCATCGCGGACAAACAACGTGACACGTAATTCATATATATTAAGATAAAAAGAAATGTCTACGTTACGTGATCTGAACACATACGTTTAGTAATTACAAACAACCAAAATTTAAAAATAGGTACTACATAATCCTTAATAATTCATGGTCCTTCGGCAACCTATAACTCATATTATAACAATTTAATAATCGGAATTATTATAGTATTGTAATAATTATTACTTAATTGAATTAAAACAACTTACCTTAACGCTATCGTGAACGGTATTGAAGAGTTGACACCTCCGGATGGAGTTTAGCACGGGATCACTCCAGTCATCTACCTAAAATAAAAATATTTATTACTTAATCGTGCTCACAGAATGTTATAAAGCAAACTGAGTCACAATATTAGTTAATAAACTAACAACCAAAAACAGTGCGTACAAATGAACGCACGCGACACGCACAAACGTACGAAAGCACGCAGTTTTATTATACAAACGTACAGTACGGCCGCTGTATCTTGACGCGTCTGAACATAGGCTTTGCGAACTTTAGCGCATGTAAGACAGAGCTGGCAACACGAACATGCTAACGTATAACTGAGACATAATACACCGCGTATCGAGTATTGGCGAATTATGTTACTGCGCAGCCTTCTGCGCGAAGTTCAGACGCGCCAAGATACAGCGGCCGAACTGTACAAATAGGAATAGATGAACGCAGACTTACAACATTGTGAGTAGTGACGGGCGGCAACCCATCCCGCTGCAGCGCGTAGATACACCGCTTGAGACGCACCATGTCGTCCTTGTGGAGCAGGTCCGACGCGTCGGGTAGGTGACCTCTGGGAAAAAAAAAGAAATACAAATACAGTGCAATGCAAAGAAACAGACAATAACTACCACTAACAATTGGGTTGGCCACTAACCCCTCCACCAATCCGCACTGGAGCAGCGTGGTGGAGTATGCTTCAGGCCTCCTCAAGAGGAGAGACCCGTGCTCAGTAGTAGGCCATTAATGGGTTGAAGCCAGTCAGTCAAACCCAACAGGGAATCGAAAGTAAACAGGGTTACTAACTTTAATAGTAATCACTTCTATCCTATAGTATTTCTTTCTACCTTCGTTATACTTTCTTGTCTGTCAACGCATCGATATTGCCTTTGGTGTTATAATACTGATGTCCATGCGCGACGGTGACGCCTAACCGTGAGATCAGATGGCTCGTCGACGCGATTCGACTCATCGCCCATTATTTTTAAATGGAAATAGACCTTATTAACTGCACAAAAACCTAGATTGTTCAAGGAGAACGAAAAACTAAACGTCAAACTTAGGCCAGCTGCCTCATCAAACATTTCCGGGACATGAATTGACCCTTACATAACAAGCGAAAATAAACCTTCTCACCTCAAGCATATGTCATACATCCGCTTGCCGATCTGCTGCTGTATATCATTGATGGTGTCCCTCAGAGCCTTGGTGACGGCGTGTCCGCGCAGACTCTCCACGTTGAAGTTGTTGGTCTTGGCCGGGAAGATCAGGAACGCTACCACCGTCATCTCTGATCCTGACGACTGGAACACGTTACAAGTTTAGTTTGGCTTCAAACCTTCAATGGCCCACTAATGAGCACGGGTAGATAACTAGAGACTCAAGAAGAGAGACTCAAGAGGAGAGCCTCTCGAGGAGGTCTAGAGCATACTCCACCTCGCTGCTCCAGTGCAGATTGGTGGAGGGGTTAGTGGCCAACTCAAATGTCGGAAGTGTTTCACGCCACCCTAGGGCCTCCGACATGGCTTAGCGACTGTTACGTACGATAACAATCGATCCCGGCGGCTTTACGTACCCTCTGAAGCACGGAAGCGCTAAAGATTTTTTTTCCACTAGCGATTACCAGTGGCGTAGCTAATCCTAAGGAGGCCCCATATCAATATTTGTTCTACAACAAAGCCCTACGGCTTCCTCGACGTAGGCCGCTGGCGGGTTTTTTGTGAGTGTTAGTGGGGGCCCCTATACGTTGGGGGCCCCGTATAATTGATACGGCTGATACAGCGGTAGCTATGCCCCTGGCGGTTACCCATCCCTTGACATATTTTTAAAATATGAGGTTACCTATGTGTATTTAATTTTTATATCGTTTGAACTTAAAAATAGTATATGCTTAACTTTTTGTCTAATACCGATACCTATTTAAATAGTAATTTAAATAGTAATAATATTTATAGTAAGTAAATATCTGCTCACTGTTGGGAGAGTTTCAGTTGCCTATAATAAAACAGGTTTCCCTAGTTTAGACCACTGAAGATCCTTGTTTTCTATAATGTCTTTATTATTAAAATAACTATGTCTGAAACAAATTACACTTTGTACATTTGTATATGAAATAAAGATATCGACGCTAGAAAGCAAACACGTAGTAAACGACACTGCCGTCCTTACGAAGAGTTTTTGCTTTCTAGCGTCGATATAATATATGTTATATATACATTAAAAGATATAATGTATAAATATATAAGATATATTATACATATATTTAAATGGTTACCTTCAAGTAATGGTTGAGCCTGGCCAATGCTTCGATGAAAATATCAGCTCCCTTATTACCAAACTCGTATCGACCCGCGATGAAGAAATATAGAGTTTTATCTAGATCAAAGTTGAAGTGGCTGAAACAAGATTAATTTTATTAGGAAAAAGATCATCAAATTTTAATCACATGGATTTCAATACATTACGATTGTACATAATATTAGAAAGTAAAAACTAATAAGAACATATTGTTTAAACTACACAAATTGTTTTAGCAAAATGTGTTCTATAAATCACCAAAAATTACTAAAGCTGGCCTCAATAAACAAAAAATTACTTTATTACAACGAACATAAGGTGCAATATCGCTCACCCATAAAAGTGTCCCCTAGCAAACTCGTTGATCTTCTCCTTGGCCAACGCGTGAAGGTTCTGGAACTCGTGCAACGCGGAGAACTTCTTCACGTTCAAACCGTTCGGCGTGATGATGTCCGGCTTGCGTTTCAATAGATGTTCCGCTTCGTAACCTGGTTATTGCAAGACAGTTTTGGTGTAAACAGTCGACTAAACAAACGAACAGACGAGCCTCCTGACGGTAAGTGGTTTTTAGCCGAATTGGGGTGGCTTACGCCCCAATTCAGAGTCACTAACGGTTACTTAAATCGCTCCTTAGTACAGAATTTGTATTGTGATTCTTTACTAAGGAGCGATTAAAGTAACCATTAGTGAATCTGAGTTGGGGCGTTACAATACTAACCACAATCCCACGCCGGATGGGTGTGAAAGCAAAGTAGACTAAGAAAAAGCGACTAAATCCGGCCTCGTGGTGGAAGGGCCTCAGGGGGATTATAAATAAATAATAAATAAATAACGCTTCACACTCATAGCCCCACACTAGGATTCCCTGTGTCGTGGGTGCCATGGACAACACACTAGACAAGGACATTCACACCCAGACCGAGAACAGAAATTCAAACTCATCATTCAAATTTTCCGCCTCGCTGGGAATCGAACCCAGGACCCTCAGTGCGGCGATCCGGCATGGTAACCATTGCGCCACACGGGTCGTCATATTAGTAGTCAGATTATATTGGTAATATTGATTTTAATAGTTTATTAATACCATTATTATTATTATTTCTCCGTGGGGTCCGCCTGGATATCTACCACCCTAATGCTTGTGTCAGACGCCAAACAGTCGTTTTTCGGCTGTGGGTTTGAGAGTCCGTTCTTTCTAAAGCTAAAGTGACGGATATTACGTACCAGTAATGTCGGAAACGGTGGTGAAGATATGCGCCATGTGCGCGGCCGCGCGCTCCATGCAGTAGCGGTGGTAGATCTGCCTCTTACCCGCTTCTTCGTCTACCGAGAACTGGGGAAGTGGAGAAACTGTGATTAATATGCCTAAACGGATTCCCCCGTAATCGGAATCCTACTAATATTATAAATAACTAGCTGACCCGGCGAACTTCGTATCGCCTAACAAACTTTTTTTTCTAAAATAAAAGCAGCCTAAGTTACTCCTTGTTACATCAGCTATCTGCCAGTGAAAGTCTCGTCAAAATCGGTCCAGCCATTTCAGAGATTAGCCGGAACAAACAGACAGACAGATAGACAGACAAAAATTGTATAAATTGTTGTTTTGGTATATGTATCGTGTATACATCCAAATGCACTTAGTAAAAAGCGGTTCTTTTAAAATTACAAACAGACACTCCATTTGTTTTTATTTGTGTATAGATGTATAAATATAAAAATAACGCTTCACACTCATAGCCCCACACTAGGATTCCCTGTGTCGTTTGGCATGGCACCCCCATGGACAACACACAAAGACGGACAATTTTTTGCGGACAATTGACAACTCCAGTATTTTTTATGAATTTTTTTGTATAACCCTTTTTAATTTTATAAGTTTTCTTTAAGGCGCGGTATGATTACGATTTAAAAACGTTGATTTCACTCACACAACCGCATATCTGCGCTAATCTAATGTTACATTTACGTGAATAGGGTTCAAAATTGCAGAGCATATTTTTGCTAACAATGTAACTAGATTGCGAATAAACATTTAATTTGAGGGTTTTCTTTAGGTTATTCAAAATATACACATTAAATTCAATATCTGTCCGGTTTAAGTTTTAATAAAACCATATACGTATTATATTCTTAAAAAAATATGTTGTTACCGCTGAAAATACAGAGAACGTCGACGATTAAGTTTATTTTTGTATAGCAAATTACGATTTTTTATTGGGAATATCAAACAACTATTTAATATTCTATTCGGTTAACATTTTTCTTTAGACCTTTTTCTATGCTCTGTATTTTTTGCGTGCGATATTTTCATTGGGTTTCCTCGTACTCAAGCACCAAAGAAACACAGTTTTGTGAATATTGAGATCACACCGCGCCTTAAAAGTGACGAAATCATACAAAAGCTTACAGCAGTTTGTATGTAAATAGCCGACAAACTAACAGACAAGTTACCTGATGGTAAGTGGTTACCGCCAAGAAAGAGAAGAAAGAAATTTTATAAAATTGTTACCTTGTCTAAGTTATTATAGAAATCAGTGTTGCCAGCACACAGGTATCTACCGAGAAGAGTGGCGTGCGTCGTGAATACGGTCGCCACATCCACATGACGGACTCTAAAATTAAAAAAAACATTGTTAAGCATTAATTAACCATAAAATAACATTTTGTTGTTCACCAAACAAAACATAGTATCAGTACAATACAATACAATACAATACAAATATTCTTTATTGTTCACGAATTTCAACAAAATACAAAAGATAAAAAAAAATAAGAAAACAATCGGCGGTCTTATTGCTAATCAGCAATTTCTTCCAGACAACCTAGATAGCAGTAAATTACAAAGGACAAAGATTTATTAGGTAGGGTGGACGAATAATTATTATAATTATCACTACACTATAAAAAATTATCTACGTTCTTTGCGGACGAAATGCAAGCGTTATTAATCGAGACAAATGGTTACTTCACATTAATCCTACTAATATAATAAATGTGAAAATATTTGAGGATGTACGAATGTTTGTCACTCTTTAACGCCAAAACTGCTGAACGGATTTTCACGAAATTTAGCACACAGGTAGACCATGATCTAGAATAACATATAGGGTACTTATTATCCCGGAAAACGCAGACAAAGCCGCGTGCAGAGCGCTTGTTTAACTAACCTGAGAACTATGAGTCCGATACCAGCCTGCCATTCATGGAAGTGGCCTACTACTCGAGGCGGCGTGTCGCTGTAGTTCTCGGCTGCTTTGCGAAACTGCAACGTTATCATTGAAGTATTATTACTAGCATATAGAACCGACACCGCGAACACAATGTATGTCCCAATGAATTGGCGCCGATCGGCTTCAATTTTCAATGGATTCGTTCGATTTTAAAAGGAGAACGGGGGCACAATTGAAAATAGAACCTCCCGGCGGGACACACATTTTCTTCGAGATGTCTGTTCTATGACATTATACTTCAATGAACGATATACATTTTTTAACTTACTAGCTGGTGTCCGCTACCCAATGATTAACCCTATTTTACCCCTTTAGGGGTAATCTAATTTAATCTATCTAAATCTAATTAAGTGTATGGGACACTTTACATGTTTATTTGTTTATTTGTCTTTATACATACTAACATTACAGGTCATTAACCTAATGCGTTAGTATTATTAATTTATTATATTATTATATATTGTTAGTACTTACATTATTCCAATAAAATAATCTTTATATTATTATTAAATTGTAAATCCTAATATTATTATTATTACATCATTAATTTATTACTACTTCAAGTTTCAGTGTAACTCATCTGATAAGACTATTTATTTATAGTCAAAGATTTCATGAAAAAACAATCACCATGTAAGGAATTGATTTAGTTCTAAATTAAATAACCAGATCAAAATTAAAAAAGTTGTTCTTAATACTAACCGTGTCGGACAACTATGGTGATGTCACAAATTATTCTTAAAACTTGAAAGCACGAATTTAACATCACATAACTTTTTCACTTCTGAAGATACTTTGATGATTATTTCACATTTGTTTCTTTGTACCTTATTTTTCTGAATCAATAAAAAAGTTAAATTCTCCATACATAATGCAGGAAAACCTGTTTTAATTCTGATATACTTATATTTTTCTTTTTATATTATGTTCATTGGATATAACCATTTCTGAGCGAACGATATAATTAAATTGTTATTGGCCTAAAATGTGGTTTAATTGTAAGTTTTCACTGTATTGTAGTGGCTGTTAATATCCAAATAAATAAAATAAAATAATAAAAAAATATTTCCTCACCTCACTAATAAACTGAGCAACCATAAACCCAAGTATGACAGCATCATTCGCCTCTACATCAAGGTGGGGGATGCCAAGGGAGCAGGTATCCCAGAGCTCCTGCTTGTATCCATCCAGCTGCCAGGCGCCGGAGCCGATGTCGAACAGGATGATTTGAGGGTTTCCGTCCACTAGCCATGTGCCTGTGTGGACCTGGAGAATAGAATATCTAATATATAAAAATCTCGTGTCACGTTGTCTGTAGTCGCACTCCTCTCTTCTGATACGGTTCGACCGATTTTTAACCGACTTCAAAAAAGGAGGAGGTATTCAATTCGACTGTATTTTTTTATGTTTGTTACCTCAGAACTTTCGACTGGGTGAACCGATTTTGTTTTTTTTTTTAATCGAAAGCTGATGCTTGTCATGTGGTCCCACTTTTTGAGCGAGATCTGACGAGTAGTTTTTGAGTTATCCCTAATTTGAAGTTGGTAATTTTTTGTAAAGAATTATTATGAATCTTTTTGTGTATTTTTGGTAGATATGAGAACAGGTCGTTAAATATATTTCATACAACTAGGTGATTAGGGTTCTTATACTTGAGTCAAACTCGTATCAGAATACTTGTCAACAAATCGTAAAAATTCCTTTATAGGGTTTTCACAAACTGATTTGTATTTCGCACACCAAATAACTATTAAAGAACTAAATAATCATTATAACGTTTGTGACATCTTCATTATTTTACTATTGACCTATAACAACAACACACTAAGAGAAAACGACGTAAAAACCAACATCTTAAAACAATTTTCGTCATGAATAAATCACGCTCGCACATCCTTAATTTCGTGAAGCGACTTCAAACCTTTGTAGAAACTTATTGTTTTGAGGCCGGCCTACCTATGACTATAAATAGAAATGACTACGAAAACCTCACAGCTATAATGGCGCTTACATGCTTTGCAACTTGGTCGTATTATATTTCGAAATACAGTGAAATCAACTTATCTGTGACTATAAGGAGGGCGCTGCCGGACGCATTGGACCAATCATAGTGCGCATAGTAGTAATTTATGAATGGGATGGCATTAGTTCCAATTTTCGCCACGTCACAAATAAGTTCTTGAGAGATGGCACTGTACAGATTATACAGATATTTCATTCCACTCAATAAGCATGAGCATAAAATTATTTATAAGTTAAATTTCATTAAACAAAGCCGAATAACATTTTATATTTATGTTTATGTATTTTAAAACAGTCTATATCGATTTTATACGTAACATTTCCGTGTTATTTTAAACTTTTGCAAAATAAATATTATGTTTAAAAATAAAATAAAATTATAAAGAGTGGAACGGAACGCGACTTGCGAACTCCGGATTTAGTTCAAACGTACTTTATACGACCAAAAGTTTCATGCACCTGTTTGTTTGTGGTTGCTAGGCAACACAGTGCTTATGTAAATTCTGATTCGAATGTGAATATAGTGTAGGGATCGAAGTCGCGAGCACAGCTAGATTATATTGATTTACTTTGTGTATTGTGTTCTCACCAATGTTTAGTAATGTCATTGTGTAAAATATGCTTCCTCCATGTCCGAGGCAGCCGTAAACATCTGCGACACCGTATTATACTATTGTAATCGTTTACGAACATTACAGTGTGCCATCTGCAGACCTTAAAACATGACGATATACAATAAACGATTCACTTAATTGTCAAGGCGATATAAATTTATATTACTGTATTATTATTATTATTTGAAATTTCGGGCCTGGGGCAACCGTCCCAGGGGCCACTGCGAACAGATTTGATCTATTGTAGCCGAACCTGTTTCTGAGTTAGATCTGGTCTCCAAGTCCTACTGCTCGGACGAACAATAGGACGTTCCTGGGTTCCAGCTCTCTTACTTGACTGGGTGGGATAATATTACTTTACCTTATAACCCTGATTCCTCATGGCGTTTACGGCGACAGTGAGCGGTGAATTTTGGGGGAAATCAGCTTCCTCTACTTCAGTGCGCGCACACTGCTCCTTGTATGGACCTGGTGGAACATATAAATGGGTTGTAGCTGTGGGTTGTAGTTACTATTATTATTAGCGTAAAGAACCGAAACCACGAACTCAGTGGTCACCCAATGAGTTGTAGCTCATGATCTACAATCTGTATGATTTATTACGCTCCTAAAATAATTTAATTGTAACATTTAATATTATCCATGTAAGAACATTTGTATCTATACCGCATAACAAGATAGGCTGTTGTAGTGCATTTGTATGTAAAATATAAAATTGTGGGGTTTTGTAAATATGACTTATGGCCAAAACCTAGTGGAAATATATTTTAAATTAAAAATACTGGTGACTAAACAATTTATAGTCGAATCCATAATTCGACGGACTACTTTGACAAATAGTGTTGCTATCTATTGCAGAAAATTAATAGTGAGGAACGAAAAAACGGTTTGTCTAATCGTGCAATAGAAAACCATTAGTTACGTCGTTAAAATAGCGTTAGATTAGTCTGTTTGTACTTCTTATCTAATTAAAAAAATATAATGATTCGATGCTAGCTAAAATCAATAAAGTTAAGTTATATTAATATTAAAACAAAATACAGTCACATTTTTATTTATCAAAAAGACAGGCAAAAATATTGTTTAACTTATCGATAAGAATAGCAATGCCTACATCCTGGCAACATTTGTGCATTGGAGTTGTCAAAGTGGTCCGACGAAATTATGGATTCGACTATAGACTGTGTTCTAAACACTTGAAAGAATGCATAACGAGCTGTCTTCAAACTGTGTAGTAGCGTCATCTACCCAGTTTTACGCCGCCTTTCAAACTCTTACCCAGAAGACAGTAGTTATCTCCCATCTCCTCCGTCGAGACATACGCTTTCGATCTTATTACCGTGTAGATGCCACCAACTGGAACAAACATTTGGAACATTATACGCAGTGATAATTTTATAGTTTAAGCACAAATCTATCACTGGGACGGCACTACTTTTGAACCTGTAAAAGAAATATTTAAAGAATAATCTGCGAGCCCGACTAAGCTATTAAATAAATATAAAATAAATAACGCTACACCACATGAACAACACTCAAATACAAGAACACACCCAGACCGAAAACAGAAATTCAAACTCATCATTTAAATTTCCATCTCGCTGGAAATCGAACCTAGATCCTTATCGCGGCGATCCGACATGGTAACCATTGATACACACCGGTTGTCATTATGTGACAATTAGGATTGTCAGTCCCCTATCTAACGTCTCTAAAAATCTCATTATCATAATATTTTGCCACAATTACAGAACCTAGCTAAGCTATTGTATATTAACACTCGTTAAGCTTTTATTATAACACTATACCGACCATTGTCTCCAAGACAATCGTTGTACACAGCCAACTGGTTCGGTAACGCCACTTCACGCCACTATTGTGGGGCGCCGGCACAAGTCCTCGAGATCCCGTGAGACTTGTATAACTCGTTGTAAGATTTACAGCTCAAGTTTCAGTAGTTGTCTTGTCTTGTTCATGTTCCTATGTTAAGTGTTTCATTGTAATAGCGTTATATCCCTCGAACTCAGAATCCCTCTGCCTTTCTCTTAAATTTTACCAGGCTAAAGGCCAATGCATACGTAACGGGTTTTTTCCCGTACGGGACGGGAAAAACATCGTCGACCGAGCCTATTATGGTAACAAAGGAGTAAACTAAATAATTTATCCTCCAAGGGGTTAAATAGAGGGCGAAATACGTCATCATTTCGTTTTGTACGAGTATAAAAATAAATAAATTGGAAGTCCAATAATTACTAGTGGTAAATAAATAAAAAACCATTTCTATTAAAGTGGCATGGCGGAGTGCAAACAAATGTACCGGCCGATCATTGCAGCCATGGTGTCACATTACGATCCAGTATTTATTTAAAGGACCGCAGGATGTGTGGTTAAGCTTGGACGACGATTAAGTGTTAACGTTCATATACATAGGCACTACGTGTACATAATCAATACGGTACCAACAGTAAATACGTAAAATAGCGTAATTGTTCTCAAACACAGAGCGACTGCTGATATATTACATATTTTTTCTAGTTTCTTTCGCCATTTCTTCTCCATAACCAGAGCTCCTTTCCAAAATGATGATAGAATAAAATAAAATAAATACCTACGTTCATAAGTGTATTGACAAAATATCTACATGAATAAATGATTTTCTTTCAGGTGGTCCTTCAGATCCGACTCGAAGGACCATATTTATTTTCAATATTTATTAGATGTAAGACATTACATATAAGTGTTGTATTAGGTATAAGTGGGAATAGCAATGCTATTCTCAATTGTATACTAAAAGAGTTAAACAAATAGCCTACAACATTCAATATGTTATCTGATACCTTTATTTGCGGCTTCCCAAGCCGTCTCGAAAGTCCATCTGTTTTCGTCTATCGCCGCCTGCCCTCTGTCCATGTAGGAGAGGAGATCATGAGTTGAGTCCGCTCTGTAGAACCGGCGGGAGGATCTGTCGCGCGACATTGTGACCTATTGGGCAGAAGATAAAGTCAAATTTTAAATTTACAATATTTGTTAATAAACCAAATGTCATCATTGACAGATCTGATTAAAAAATCTCGTAACATAAGCTGAATGAAGAGATTGATTATCGCCGCCGCACCCGGCAAAAAAAGCGTCATATCATAAAAATGTCTAATTCGACATAATGAGGCTTAAGATTTTTCACTATTTACGACATTGATAATAATGATAATGTAAAAATTATAGGAGTTAAATCACTGACAATTTATTTGCAAATAGTATGTATATATAATTTTCAAAAATATTTAGTAGGTAATTTTTTAAGTATCCTTCAAGAAATATTTCATGAGGGATATGTTATGACTCTTTTTTTGGAGAAAGTGGACATACAATGTCATTAAAGTCGTCTTTATTACATTTTTTTTCAACTAAAACATATACCTCAAACCGCCTAAAAAGAGTAACTACACAGGATAAGACTATTTTCTTTAAAATATTAAGTATTCGACAACATTTTTTCTTCGAGAAAACTGTCATAACACAATTTGATGCACTTTTCATGTTAACAGTTCTAGATAATAAACTTTCAAAACTTATAGATAGAAAGTCACATCACACATTAATACTCTTTTTTGGCAACACAATACACAACTGCTCTGGATTAATACAAATGTGACACTTTTCATGCCGGTCAACTGAGCTATACCTAAGGCTTACGCCCCAACTCAGAGTCACTAACGGTTACTTTAATCGCTCCTTAGTAAAGAATCTCCATACAAATTATGTACTAAGGAGCGAGGCTTAGTGAAAAAGAGAACTTAGCACCATATCTTGGTATATGACGCTTTTGTTGCCGTGTGTGAGACCTCTCCTCCCTAGTGTGACGTCACATATTACGAAATTTTACACCTAGAAATTATTAAATTAAAACTGCAGTTCCGAAATAGGTTTTATTTCCATTAATTGTTTTTTTAATACTTACCTCCACATACCAACTTTGAAATGTGACGTCACGAAATTTACGACCACTCCCACCCCTTGTCACATAATGTCACATTACGTCGACCCCCCCCCCCCCCCCTCCTCATCACGTGTGACGTAATTTATGGATGGCCCCTTATCCACAAAGTTTAATAGGTGGCACGCACGTCTAATTTGCAAAATTATGTGCGTATTAGAAGTAAATATGTTTTATTTTTATTTTATTTTTTTTATTTGGGAAACAAACGGCATTTGTATTACAGATTCCAGCATACATAACATAAAGCATAACAGTTTCCACTGAAACATTGAAGATATAGAAGAACTTATTTATAAAGATTTATTTTAATGATTTCGTAAACTTAGAAGAGTCACAGGTCCAATAAGTATGTAACTGAACCCAATATTTGGATGGCTTATGTAAGGTCACGAGAAGAGGAACTCGTCTTCATCAAGACAATTTGTGGTTATTATTAAATAACATTACTAATGACTACATATTCACTTTTCTGCACATTTTGGACAAACGCCAAGTAAACACGAGACATTTCATGTAAGCAGTGACGTCGCTTGACGTTGCACGTGCTATGTATCGGTATGCAAATCATAACGCTTCAAGGTGATTTGTTTTTATGAGGATTTTCGTCTTACAATACTCGAATCAGCGTTATTGTCTGTTAATTTTATTTTGACTCGTAAATATAGCTTCAACCTATTTCCGCTTATAATCTCTTCGTAGTGGCGTAGTACTTACTTCTTGACCCTTTGTTAGGCCTCTGAACCCTTGTACCGATCTCCACTGAAGTAACAAGATTCAACTCATGTAATTCGTTCCAGACTTAATCATTTACGAGGTGGACATTATTAGAGAAAAATATCTAAATATCTCTTAATCTATATAGCCTGGAGAGAAGTCCAAAAAACAGACACTTGCGTCTAATTCCAGACTGATCATCCTTATCTTCTTTGTAACAGAGTGGTCATGTGATTTGTTTACTATGCGAATGTTTTACAAATATGTAAGTTACGTAAGCAAGTAGCATTTGCGTAGTTTATCCGAGCCGCAGAGTAAAGTAGGCGTGTCTGAATTGCGTCAACTGTCGTCAGTATTAATCAAAGTACAGAGATAGGTATTATCAAGCGCGTACTGCGAATTTTCACAGCGCAATTTTTTTTCTGACGATTATTAAATCGCGTACTACATACATAACCAACACGATTATTTTTTCGCAAGTGCGTGCAGCTTCATACAACATCCATATCTCACAGAATTTTGCGGAAAAAATCGCGCGGTGAAAAATCGTAATGCGTGCTAAGCATTAGGCTTACAGTAACCGAGTTCTCGAAAAACTTGCCTACGTTCGCGCGGACCGTCGCCGCGCGCTAGGGCTGTCCGCCGACAGTATTTTAATTTTGTATTGTATTGTAGTTTTGTATTTAAAAATGTTATATTTTCTATTTTAATTAATGCAATTCATTGTGAATAAAAAGGAAGTGTTCCATAAAAATATATGTTGTGTTTTTATTAGTACTGTGAAGGTTCGTAAGCCTTCAGTATTGTATTAGAGACAGAGCCTTTTACGACACCCATCCGGCGTGGGATTGGGGTTAGTATTCTAAGCTTCCCCAATACGGCAAAAGTAATAATAATCAACCATTTGATTTTTTTAGCCCCTTATTTATAAATCTAGGCATTATTTACTCGGTGGACTTATGAAAAATAAACAATTTAGGTACCTACTTATTGCAATACGTACTTGTTTTTATTTATCCTACATGCACTGATCTCCTTCGGCAGGACCGAAGACCTTGAATACTATAATTTGATTTCTTATTAATAATTACAATACAATAATAAAGTTAATATTAATCAATAACGCAATAATTATACAATACAGTAGGTATTGTACCTAAGTTACTTATCTACAATAATTATATATACCTACCTACAAGTACGTATTATTATATATTATTTTATATAGTATTATATATACTATATAATACGTACTTGTAGGTAGGTGTATAAAAATAGTGTCTTACCTTTCGGAGTCTCCAGGTAACGTAGAAAATGATATTCCTGAGTGACTTAATGTCGAATTAAAGCACCCAAAAACAGCACAATATTGTCTATTTCTGTTGCCTTTTTCTACTGCCATCTTAAATATTTCTAAATCTATTTTCTAAATCTACAGCCGCACACGACCATACAGCTCAACCAGAGTAGAAAACTAAAAAAGTTTGTTATTTGTACCGACCGGACCGTGGTTCAAACTCCGCTCGTTCGCCTGTCGGCAATCGCCACACGGCGGCCGCAGTTGCCTACATATCGCATGCGTATTTCGATGTGCGTAGGTATAACGCGCGTTTCGACCGTTTGTGTGAAGAGCGAATACTGTTAGATTCCTATATTGTGGCGGAGATATGTCCCGCCTTTCTTGTCAAGGATTTAAGAATCCCAGACATTCTTTACTCAGAAGTGAACAACCAGATGCGATAGTAAGAGTGGTAACTCTCGATACATCTACATTACCAGGGATATCACCATCAGTTCCGAACAAGGAAGCAAAAAACTGCCCTCATGCATCAATGAGCGTAGGGATTTAGCCAGGGTTGGAAAAAATCATGTTTTTTTTTTAAATCGAAAAAATCAAGATTTTTTTAAAAAATCCTAATTAATCACGATTTTTTTGATTTTTTCATTTTATTTTAAAATATTTTTGCGCAAAACAGAACGCGCCCTCAAGGGATTGCGCGGACACAGCGCGGGGATTTCTCTTTAGTCTGACATGTGAATGCCAAGCAAATGTGCAAAAGCAAGTGAATGCAAATTCTAAATTTGTTTTTAGGGTTCCGAAGTAAAATCAGAACCTTTATAGTTTCGTCAAAGTCGTCGTCCGTCCATCTGTCCGAAGCAAAGCGCCGAAACCCTTAATGCTAGAAAGCTGTACTTGACACGGATATACATTATAAATTACGAGTAACAGCCCTCGCTTTGCTTCGGTTTTCTTATTTGTTACACCTTGGGTTAAATTATTGAAGTTTTATTAAGGATCCCTATTTTTTTGAAAATATAATATACCTAGCCTATGTTACTCGGGGATAGTGTACCTTCCCAACAGTGAAAGAATTCTTCAAATCGGTTAAGTAGTTTCGGAGCCTATTCAATGTAAACAAAAAATCAAATCTTTCCTCTTTATATATTAGTATAGATTAAAACTCCAGAATTGTAGAAAAAAATATTGAAAAACATTTTTTTTCAGGGTACCTCCCCTACAGCTGTAACGTGAGGATGATTTGTATCGTTGTTGAGTGGGGTATCGTTCAAAAGGTCTTTCAAAAATGTTATGGGTCTTTAAGACCATTTTTGGAATTAGGGGTCCGTTTGTGAAATATTTGCCTTTAAAGTGCAAATTTTGGTTAGAGTCAAATGGGACCCCCCCTGTCGGCTAAACGGTTGGAGTTGGACAAGTGAAAAAATTCTCCAAAATATGTAGATTATATGATGAATTTATAAGGAATACTATCACGGCTATGTTATGTTAACATAACTGCCGTCCTCAAACTAAAAGGCGGTTAAGTGACAAAAACAGTTTTTGAGGTAGAGCCAAAAAACTCAGGATTATTTTGAAATCGTGCTAGTGATTCTCTATAAAACAATTGTTAATGTTGTCATACTATGTCAAACTCAAAAGATATATATATTTTTTGAACTTAAATATTACTAAAGGTCAAAAAAATATCAAAACTAAAGTAAAAATTTACCAGATGACATTTACGGCCGGTCTCAATAATGTACTAACATTTAAAAAACTGTAGATAAAGCTACCATTAGTATGTTATCTGTCATATTTGTCAATTTTTGCGTCTCAATAACCTTCGGTGGATAGAAAATATCTACCGATGACATTGATCTACCGTTCGGAGGGCCAAGTCATACCGTAGGTATGTTGGTCCATACAAAAATAAATACTTGCGTCTCAATAACGCTTTGACAGCTAACTGTTGGTAATAGAAGTTACCAATTATCGAAGTTTTTCATGTCGCTCGATTTCGACGGATAATTGGTAGATTTTTCGTATTGTAAAGAAAATTTATGAAAAAATCATGAATTTATTAATCAGTGATGAGTGATAATGAATTTTATGAAGCCTGTGTATTTGATTCCGCCTTTTTTAATACGGTACCAAGATCGTCGAAATTATCCTCGTATAAAATATAATATGACTGAATAGTGTGAATCCAATTTTGTTTATATACCTATATTCAGATTAAACATAATCTAAATTTTACTAACAAAAAATAACCGACTTCAAAATTACTCAAAAACTACTTATCAGATCTCATTCAAATTTAAGTGGGACCACATGACAAGCACCAGCTTTCGTATAAAAAAACAATCATCAAAATCGGTTCTGGGTGAACCGAAAGTTCTGAGGTAACAAACATAAAAAAAATACAGTCGAATTGAGAACCTCCTCCTTTTTTTGAAGTCGGTTAAAAACGGCAGTGAATGAGAATTGAGGACAATTCCTATCTTTAAAGTTTTAGGTAAGTAGGTAGGTATTTTAATAAAACAAAAACACTAAGCTTTTTAAGTTAGATATATTTTGAAATTATAACAAAAACATTTCGCCTTTTCAGAAATAATGGTGTATCCCTGCTACATCAATAGCTATTGGCCTTATGTACTTCATCTTTTGTGAAAGGTCTGGACTTCATCTGAAAAGAAACTTCCTTTAGTACATTTGGCAACAATTTTTTTGTTTAAAAGCAAAAAAAAGCAACAACCCATAACTGTCCCACTGCTGGGTTCCGGGTCTCTTCTCACAATGTGAGGGGTGTTAGGCCATATTCTACCACGCTGGCCAAGTGCAGATTGGTAGACTTCAACCACCTTTAAGAACTTTATGGAGAACTCTCCGGTGTGCAGGTTTCCTTACGATGTTTATTGTTTTCCTTCACCGAAGCTACTGATAATTAACTTCTAATACGCACATAATATTTAAAAATTATAGGTGCGTGCCAGGATTTGAACTCGGGCCCCGGACAAGTGGGAATAAACGCTTCGTTCGGGAGACCAACGTTCTAACCGCTAGGCTATCACTGCTACAATTACAACAATTTACAATTACTACAAATTTTTGTTTACTAAACATAATAATAATATATTTTATTTTATTTTATTAACAAATAAAGTCTATACTCACGGTAATTGTTGAACTGTGTTTCATTTATTTATAAAACTAATTAATATTACTAAAATTATGAGGACATACACGTTGTTTATATTTTGGGTAACGAAAATGTCAAATGACAATAACATGTCGTCGTTGTCTAGGAAACCTGTCAGTACTAAACGTCAAATGCTGCGTTTTGTTATTACTGAAGCATTGTTCCAGGTTACATTTATCATTATTTTATTAACTTCATCCGCGAAATTCACAATACATTTGGAACAAATTATCATTTTAATATTAAAATGAAATAAGTTTATAATCAAAAACACTGAGTTCCTTTTTATAATAAAAAGTATAAAAAAGTATAAAAGTATAAAAAAAATATATTGATAAGCGAAAACGAAATTTTGAGAGGGACGTAAAAACCAGAGGCAGAAATGTCACTGAAATATTATCTACCGATGATCTTACTTTTGTTTGCTTACTTTTGATTTGAGAGACGGCAGTTGCCGGGAGATCAATCTTTACTTTTTATCTCTGTTATGTACCAGAGCTCAACTGACAGTATAATATTGAGACCGGAGCCGCCTTTTAGCTTGAGGACGGCAGATAAGTATTTAGTTAATAAGTAGGTATTAGTCGATAAACGTACTCCTTCGAAACCCTACAGTGCGCGTGGCCTGATATGCATTTCCCCTGGTTTTTATATGTGGATTTCTGTGAAAGAAAATGAAATTACACATTTTTGATTAAATCATTGATTTTTATTGAAAAAATCATTTGATTTAAATCGTGATTTAATACCTGAGAATCGCGGCGGCGGCGGTACTTTTGAGTTCGAACGTGAATCCACGTTCCCGGTAATCGACGAGTTATCAAGATTTAAATCAAAATGATTTATTCATGCCAACCCTGGATTTAGCTAAGTCTGTCTGTTAGGTGTAATTTCTTTAGAATAATTTATTCTAGCTTTGTAGTAACAAAACTCAGCGGTTTTCCGAAGAAAGGACAAAAATATCTGTAAGAGGGTCAAATCTGGGCTTTCCATACTTTCTGAAAAATGTTTCAGTAAGCGCAGCACGAAAAATCCAATGGATTTGTTCTTCTTGGGATATTTATATGAGTAGCATTTCTGTCAGCATACTAAGGCATAGGTTTTCTAGAACTAAGCAGAACGGGTTACTATTTGATCGTTACTATTGTATCGATTTCCCGCTCGGGTATGTAAAGGATTCAATAATTATGTTAGAAAATTCAGTCCTAACAGAACAGTATTCTAAGTCCTTAATTGTCTGAAATTGGATTTGTTATCCCCAAATCGGAGTATCGAAACTAGTTAATATAAGTGCAATAAAGCAATAAAACGATGTCAAATACATCCAGACACAAACACTCCATATGAGTTACGAACAATCGCAGTAAAAATCTCATCAAACCTTCCTGTGCATCGGTGTTCCCACTAAGCTATGACATGGGGTCCTTCAAGAAGCGGGTCTATTGTTTTGTTCGAGGCCGGCAACGCATTGGTGACGCCCCTAATGTTGCTAATGGGCGGCGGTGATCACTTACCATCAGGTGACCCGTCTGCTCGTTTGCCTGCTTAAGGCATAAAAAAAACCCGAAATCAAATCAGGAACCCCACGCTCGTCCATCGTGTTAAATATCTACGGGGTTACGAAGTTGTCGTTTTTGTTACATGGTATTGAGATGTAATTATAGTATCATTAAATGATAAATTTTATCATAGCATGTTTATAGATAGATACGGCCCTACCGTTCATTCACGCTTTTACGAGAATCTACTATCGGTCGTGTCGTGATAAACAATCTCTTATCTGCACCTTGTCTCGTGTCAATTTGATATCTGTATCCATAGTAATTAAATATATTTAAATGCTTTTAAGTACCGGTGACTAGTAGATATATAGGTTACGTTAATAAAATGATTTAATAAGGTATAGGTGCTAATGTTACGCCCTGGGGGAACCAACTTCGAGTAACTAACTGGTGGTGGTAAATCATAAAATTCATAACTTATTTATCTACGAATCACAAGTGTAAATGTATTTTTAATCTATTTATGAGATGTCAATTAAATAGATTAGGGTTTTTAGTCATCATTTTGAACATTTGCTTTGAACTTTTCTGTAATAAAATTAACACTGTACAGACTACAGGGTCTACAGGCTCCATTATCTTATCTCCCCATTTGGATATATGACATACAATAATAAGACAGGTTCAAGTTAGCTGATACAAGCAATACACTCGCAAGTAGTTATGATAAAAAATACTTTGATAATTTTTAGTGCTAAAATGGTTCATTTTATGATTTTATAGTCGGCACCCCCCTTGCAGTCTAATAAAGATATGGTACGTGTGGTTTCATATATTTTTGAGTCAAGGTCGAGGTCCTCCAAAGCAGGAAAGTGTAATTTGCAAAACTTTTCTGAACCTAACTTGCACCCCTCTGACCGGTCCTGAGCTTACTGAAACCAGCGCATGCCCGCTGTCTTCTTCAGGTCGTCAGTCCAACTGGCCTGCTCTTTTTTCCGAGACCTGAGCGCCGTTCGAGGACATTTCTTCCCCAACGGTTTTTTTTTAATTTATCATTCCCCCTGATTTTATGTTTCAGAAACCTTGATTGATTGTTATTATATTTTTTATTGCAATAAATTATAAAAATATAATACTCGTAGGTATACTAAATAAATTATTATACCATAATTAATATTTCTATTTATATTGCTCTGCCACTGCTCTCATGACACCGATACAGTAGTCGGCGAACTTTGTTCCTGAACGTTCCCCAGCCAGAAGGGAGTTCCAGCTCGAGGTCTCGATGCGCATATTGACCTCGAGTTCGAGCTGCATCCTTCTGGCATTAAAGCGCAAGCATTCATTCAGGACATGCTCGACTGTTTGTTCAGTGTCAGGGAAACATAAGCATCCGGGGTCATCGCGAAGCTTAAATCGATGGAGGTATTGTGCTATCCCGCCAACGGTTATCGGTTTGAACTATGTGGCCAGCCCATTTCCACTTCAGCTGGCTTATTCAATGAGCTATGTCGGTTATCCATGTTTGTGTAAGGATTTCATTATTTCTGACGCGATCACATAGAGAAAGTATTTCTATAGCCCTCTTCATAGTCCGTTGTGCGACTTTGAGCTTGCACATTAAGCCAATAGTTAAGCACCACGTCTCGGAGTCGTACGTCATCACTCTCAACATACACTGCTCGAATACCTTCGACTTCAGGCATTGAGGTAGTGTTTTGGACAACAAGATAATGACGTAGTTTCCTGAACGCAGCCCATCCGAGTTGGATTTTACGAGTATCTAACTATTTTCTCGAAATTGGACTTACCCATCTGGATCACTTGTCCCAGGTAAATGTATTCGTCTACAACTTCGAGAGCAGCGCCGTCAACAACAACCGGTACGGGTGTGACATGGACATTCGACATGATTTTCGTCTTGTCCATGTTCATCTTAAGACCCACCCATTGTGAGGTGCTGTTCATGTCCCCAGCGAGTAAAGTATTGTAAGTTCTTTTAGGGAACCTGCCAGGACGACTATCTACTCCTAAAATATTGCACCAATTTCAATGTGTTTTTTATTGAAAGCCTTTGTCTGTTCTCTTTTAAACTATGTTTGGTGGAAATGAAAGCAATTGTCTCCAAGATACGAGTACAAACAAACTTTGATGGATTTTACAAAATTTAAAGTAATTTTTAATTTAATATCATTATCTATACAAGTCAATAGAATTGGAGTGTCTGTTTGTAATATAAAATAAGCAATTTTTACGAAGTGCATTTGGATATACATATACAGGGTACATATACCAAAACAACATTTTTTACAATTTTTGTCTGTCTGTCTGCCTGTATGTTTATTCCGGTTAATCTCTAAAATGGCTGGACCGATTTTCACGGGACTTTCACTGGCAGATAGCTGATGAAACAAGAAGTAATTGGCAGAATAAGCGAACTATGTTTTAATGTTACCATCTTTATGTACCTTATTTCACAAATAAAATATTTGATTTGATTTGATTTGATTTGATTTGAGTAACTTAGGCTACTTTTATTTTAGAAAAATAAATAGTTTTAGAAAAAAAATTATCAATCAAAAATTTAATAATATTAAATATAAATACCACACGAATGAAGTCGCGGACAACAGCTAGTACTTTATATGTATAATATATACATAGACAATTCTGTAGCCCGTAAAGAAGATACTTAATTCATTTGTTTTTTTTTTATAATGCTCATCCCTTACAGCACTGTATGTCTTGTTCTATTGCATCACATTCTTTTACAATTGATTTAAGGATTACAATATTATCATAAAATCAATAGCTTTATGGGATGTAGTATTATAGTCATTACATAAGTGGTTTAGTTAGATAAATTTATGATTACAACTTTACTATCATGTGGAGATAGGACAAAAATTTAGATTATTTGATAAAGGTAATTACAATCATTTGAGTGTGACTGTATTAAATTACAATTTAATTAAATGTGTACTTGTATCCATTTTGAGACGATTATATTTTATTTAACTCGTCGATTACCGGGAACGTTCCAGCACGTTCGAACTCAAAGGTACCGCCATCACGCGGATTCTAACGAGTTAATGAGAAGTTTTCACCACAGATAGACCAAAAAAATAATATGACAACAATGTGATACTCACACGGCATTAAATATTTAGTCAAGCTTCTGTATCACTTTTTATAAATACATAATCAGAATACATTTTAAAATAAAGCGCAATGCAAAACAGAAAGTTCAGAGGCTGAACATAAAACTGTTTTTAAGTGGTGATAATTAAGCAGGTGAAGATATAGAAAGTTGTATAATTTATGAACACATACAAACCAACTTCTGAATGTAAAGTTACATATATGGGAACATACGACCTAAGGAAAACCGTGGGTATCCGCTGGATTTAGAAGGCTCATAACCGCCCAGATTGACACAAATTAGGAGAGGCTTATGTTCAGCAGCAGTGAACTCATAAAGGTTGATGGATGGATGGATGGATATTGGGAAATATATATGCCACCATCAATTTATGGACACAGCCCCCTAATTCTCTGCATAAGTCTCTTGATTAAAGCATAAGTATTTGTTACTTTCAGAATTATTTTAATTCTTAGAAGACCGAAAGTAAAATACCCTGTAGTTTTAAATCTGATATTTTTATTGAGCTATTTGTATTCTGATTACTGAACATAATATTTATTCCCATCATAATATACAGACTACAAATAATGTACATAATTCAACTTTCTACAAACAGTACTTATCTGTAAGTGGCAGCTGAGCGAAACTAACTTTCGACTGGTCCCGACGTATCGAAAAGTATTTCGAAGTTATAAAATAAAAATTTATAACATAAATCCAATGAGATATCAGATACAAATTATTTACAATATATACAGGAAGATAAAGAACTATTTATAACCACACCTGAATGAACGACGCGTCTCCAAAGTAATTAAGCCGGAAAAAGTAGAAGTTCACTTACCGATTAAAAAATAAATAAAACAATGTGATCTGCAAGAGCTGTATCCGCCGATTTTATCACTTAAAAGTTCACTGAGGACGTGGCACCGACTTATATTCAACACAATTTTGGACTTACGAAGTTATTTACGGCACTATAACATATCGCATGTCTACGCGGGTAGGAAATTCAAATGAAAATATTTTTTTGTAGGTTATGAAATGAAACGTCAAAATCGGAAGACGCGAAGGTCACCTTGAAGTGACAGTTATAGTTAATGTTGCCATTAAATTAAACACATGCGTTTTGTTAGTGCAATAATACTATTATTTTCGTATTATTTAGCAAAGAACAATGATCACGATTCACGACACGACATCATTGTTACATTCCCTGTAGGGTATAAGTGTTCTGTGGTTACATTTAGAGTAACACATCACTACTATCGGTTGTGTATTGAATACCATTACGAAGCCTGGAAAATACCGGTAAATTTCAGTGTGTAACCATTATTTGATATTCAGGTAAGAACAGATCTACCTTCGTGATATTTATTAATTAATAGGTAAAGGTTTTATAGAAATCTTTCAAAAGATATCCTTATAATGCAAAACATTTTATTTCTACATTATGACCTTTTGTCGTGGAACAATTCCTGAATAAATATATTGTCGCACCGGGCGATATTATTATCGATTGTTTATATATTTGTAAAACCACTCTTCTGCCGGCAATGCCGGGGGCGGAATCTAGTCTATTAATATAGTAAACTGAGAAGTAAAATTATTATGACGATAGTGTGATGTTGGTATAAAAAAATGGGTACAATATTTTTAATAGTTTTAATAAGAATCAACGATACATATTTACAAAAGTATAAACTATAATAATATTTGTACAGCTTATAGTTAAATCACATCTTAGGAGCATTTGCCAAAATACTGAGATTTATTTTTACAATCTTATGACTTGCATATGTATTGCATCTAAGTTAAATTACAATGAAACAAGTTTTTTATGCAACCATGAACCCATTCATGTACAGAACTACGGTTATTAACGAATAAAGAATCCTATGCTTGACACATAACATATGGACTTGACTTACGTATAGACCTCAAAATATAAGACTGTAGTTTTAATAAATGTTGGCAACAGATGTCTATTTCATGGATCTCTCCACGCCAAGCTTGTATTTATATAGTGGAAAGTGGCTATTCATGATACAATAATTAAAATATGGCACTGGTACCTTAAATTTACAAACATTATACTTTACATAAATATTTAATTAATAAATATTTTGTTTTTCCCGTGTCAATTTATGATTAACAAATAATAGTTAAATATATATTTATTTATATTTCCAATCTTCAGCATCAAGTCATTCTAAGCTTAAAGGTGGACTGGCTTCAAATTCTTCTTCAAAGGGGTTAGGTTCAGTTTTTTCGTCACCAACACTAGTAGACGAAAAATTTAATTTGACTGGATTCATCCCTGATTTAACAACAAAAGTTCGATTCATAGATAAAACAGGACTGCAATGTTCTAATTTATTTGTCGTTATCGGACTATCGTCAGAATTTTTTAATCTAGTAACATTGCTAGTCAATGGGCTTTTATATGCGCTACCCGCATTTTTAGATTTATTTATGATATGTATTTTACTTAACGGGGGTGGTTCGCCATACATTTTTAATTTGGCCATTTTTTCCTTTGCCACTTGTTTTTGTTTTAGGATAGCAGGAGAAATATCTTGGGTGTCAGCTTGTTGAAATGTAGACTCAAAATCTAAGCCACTTAAGTTCAAATTGACATCTTTGTTTTGTACTAAAGGAGAATCAATGAACATTTTATTTTTGGCTAAATTATAGTCACTTGTATTAAATCTGTAGGGAGAAAATTCCGAACCATATTTAATGGTAGCATAATTATTCTTGATTAAAATACAGTCATCACAGAATTTCCTCTTGTCCAAGCCAGACAATTTTTTAATCAATTCTTCAGTCATATTCCTAAGATGATCCAGTTTAGGACTTTTAGTAAAAACAGTCAATTCCGTTGCACGATACTGAGGTATCGTTTTCCTGGTGTTGCCAGCTCTTTTCTGTAAATTCATACAGGCTACAACATTGCCAGTGTCGAAAATATTTTCGTAGCCGAATTTTTTTATGCCACCCCAAAAGTTTATGCAAATGAAATTTTTGTCTAAATCCGTTAAATAAACATTTTGAAATTGTTGACCTTTTCTACTTTCAAACTCACTTAGGGAGGGTTCGACCAAAAATACTATGCCAACAGTATCTATTTCATTGAAATCCGTTTGCATAGTAGATATTTTGTTCAGATTTTTCGTGGTAAAGCATTTTCTTTGCAATGACTCGATGTAAGGCTTCATTTTGTCCTTTTCTTTGAACTTAGATCTATGAAACACTGATTGTCGACCAGCCGATATTTGCACTTCCGAATTCCTGTAAAGAATAGTACCAAATGAAGATATGGCAACACTCTTATCTGTAGTAGAGTAATTAGTCAACGTTATGCTTACCTAACAGCAGTAGGAACAACATTGAACAGATCAATCCACGTCCCTTCTTTAACCACGTCGAGTATTGCGTCGCTCGGCCGCCATATCGAAACCATCGCTGAAATATACACTGAGTTGTGAATTATCAAGAATTTGTTTACATTCATATTCCTTATTATTAAATTTAATGACTTCATTGTACAAATTTTTACGCTCACGGCGCTGTCCGCGGAGGAGCCGACAAAAATCCAATTTTCTTTCTTTCTAAATTTTTTGGAGTTTATTGAAGTTTAATCCTTAAGAATCGATTTTCATATACATATACATATAAGCCTGAGGTATGATTTATGGGGAGTAAAATCAAACTTTCTCCGTTACGTTATGCGTTATATTCGTGCGCAACTCTTCTTGATTATGTTTCCATGACTATGTAATGTATTTTGATGAATATAAATTATATGATTAATAGAAATAAATGTATCAAGCATGCTTTCATTAATATAAAAAATGCGTAATTTACCCTCATTTACTAATCTATATATTGTATTTTATAATCGTTCGTAAAAGGAGTAAATTCCAGTCGTTCGTCGAAGCTGTAGCTGTATATTGTTCTTGCTCGTCGAATAGTAGTTACTCATTCTTACCCTTAGAAATTTTAACACTGTCAGTTCCCTCAAGCCCAGCAACTCGTATCTTAAGCAACGGGATCACATTTCTACCGATCTGGAGACCTTGTTCCCGTATCTTCTCCTGAACTCTCTTCTGCAGTTCTTCTACTATCTTCTCCTTATTCCGTGAGGAGTATTCTTGCAGAAGCAGCGCTTGGGAGCTTGTTAGGTGCGACTGGAATAATACAAATAAATTGTTATTAAATATTAAAATATATGTTAATATTAAATGGTCGTAATTGACGAAAACCAACGAACTGAAGAAACTAATAAAACTTGTACCTATGCATATTAATCATTTCGTAGTGAACACAGAAAAAGGCACGCAGTTAACCTCGTAATTCAAGCCAATAATGTCTTCGGAAAGATTCAATAAGCTTCTAATTAGTGCGTTTTTTGACTTTACCTTTACTTCCTAGGTGGACGTAGGCAGGTAGGATGTTGCAAAGCATTAAGTTACAATCAAGTGGGCAAGTGGTGAACTGCACCAAACGCATCACCGACGCATTTCCAGACAAAGAAAAAAAAGAATACAACAAGCTTTATTTTAAAAGTTTGGTTTAGTGTTTGGCTGTTGACTGCTGAGGAGATTTAACGCATGAAGCCATTTATAGGCGCGGTCATGATGAAATTTAGTACGAGCTGTCATAATTGAACGCGAATTTAAAACTTGTCTGTGGCATTAACCGATGTGGAGATCATCTAGACCCATCCTGTGTATATGTGGTCCATAAAAACGTAATGTAGTCAAGACTATAGTTAATGAAAAACCCATTAAAAAAATACCCGGAATTGAGAAGGATCATTGCTTTTCCTCATTAATCTGTTTATTTGAGAACCAGTTTGATGACTTTTCTTGAGTTCCATATCCATGTCTTCTGATCCTGATGATTCCTGGAGACAACCGTAGTTTTTAAAAGTGTACCCTTCTAATGGCTGATTTTTGTCTACCCCTAACTTGATCCTAACGTTATCGTTAGGTTAGATAAAATTAAAAACTTTAAAATGCTCTAGAGTAAAGTTGTCGACATGTCGCTTGGTAATGTTTGCCTTTCAAGCGTAGATATGATAAACTACCGCTCCGACCGCCGCTTTGCTCTCGTTTTCCGGGATAAAAAATGCCCTATATAATATTCCAGATCATGGTCTACATCTACATGTGTGCTAAATTTCATCAAAATTCGTGGTTTGAGACCACTAAAACAATGCATTAGGCACATTCGGACGTTTTATGAAGTCGATTTTAATATTTAATTATTTATAAATTTTTAATTGCCCTGTTTTTATAGTGGCGTTTATTACCTGATCAAACTCCTTTTCAACTTCTTCATACAACTTTTCCAGCCGGATCTGTCTCTCTGATTCATATTTAATTTGATATAGATGCTCAAGGCGTTCTGAACGGGTCACTACAAAAAGACATATTTGTTTTTTTGGAAATGATTCAATGAACAAATGATATAATGAGCAAATGATTCAATGACCAAATGATCCAATGACCAAATGATCCAATGAGCAAATGATCCAATGACCGAATGATCCAATGACCAAATGATCCAGTGATCAAATGATCCAATAACTAAGTGATTCAATAATTAAATAGCCAAATAATCCAATGGAAATAATCTACCTACTTGTGCCATATAATTAGTCACCACAGCAAGCAACCTGCAATAAAAATCTTTACCTGTACTGCCATCTTCCAACTTTTCCACATAGAGCGCTGGGTATACTCTAAGAACGAGAGCGCGCGTCTTGCACACCTTGCCACCGGAAGAATCAATGGTGGATAGCTGGGACAGTATGGTTCCCTTGTTGTGGAAGCCGAGCCGAGCATCCCAACTGGCTGGCCGAGTAGAGTTACCGAAGATTTTTAGACGGACTGCGGAAGTATCCTGAAATTAAGAAAAAAATTAATTAAATGAATAAACTAAATTAAATGTGTCTTGATTGTTGTAACAAACTCTCGTAACAAATATGTGAGGTGCAGAGGAATCTTAGCGATCGTCCTTGACAAGTACTTGAAGAGAACAAGATTATTCAAATTGTAAAGCTGAATTTTATTGCAAACACATCTACTATAGCAGTTCCATCCATCCATCCATCAGCCCTTGGAGGTCCACTGCTGGACATAGGCCACCCCTAACTTGCGCCACTCTGACTAGTCCTGAGCCTTCTGAAAGTTCTGAATTCAGCGGATGCCCGCTGTCTTCTTCAGGTCGTCAGTCCACCTGGTCGGGGGCATTCTATGCTCCTTTTTCCGAGACGTGGACGCCATTCGAGGACCTTTCTTCCCCAACGGTTATCGGTCCTTCGCACTATGTGGCCAGCCCATTGCCACTTCAGCCGGCTAATTCTTTGAGCTATGTCGGTATATAATACTATAGCAGTTAATTAAATTGAAACCATTATTTTTATTTGCGAATTCAATTCAAATGCAATATCTTGAAAAAAAAATACACTTTCAAAAGGTTAATGGTGCTAATAATATTAATTCATTTATTTTCAGGCAACTACGTTCAGGTAGCTAGACTTAAGGAGGCCCCGAATCAATATTTGTTGTGGGGCCCCTCAACGTTAGCTGTCAAATATAAAAGGAGTGCCAACTGTAGAGGTTGTAGGCCGCTGGCAAGCTTTTTTTTGGGAATGTTAGTGGGGGACCCTATACGCTGGGGGCCCCGTATAATTGATACGGCTGATACGGCGGTAGCTACGCCCCTGCTACGGCCCATAGAAAAGAACATTATAAATACATAACAAACCTAACATAATATACGAAGCGTTCTGACTCACCTCCCAAGGCGAAACACCCTGTTCACAGTTCAACAATTCCGCACCGACCGTAGCTATTTTCCTCCCCACACTGATCTTTCCTTCACTCACTAACCGAGACATCATTCTGTCAGTGCACGCCTTGACACAATACCAGCCGTCGGTTAGAAGTAGCTCAACATTCGATGATGGGCTTGTGATACTAATGAAAGAACAAAATATTGTCCTTTAGTGCGGTACCTCACCAGGACGCCAAGGGCGACGTCGCTGGCCGCGTATCCAAACAGTTTATATTGAAATGTATGACGGCTACCTCACTTGGCGACGGTGTGGCAACGTAGCCAATAGCCACAATTCAATATAAACTGTTTGGATACGTGGCCGGCGACGTCGCCTTGACGTCCCGGTGAGGTACCACACTTAAGTACAAGGGTATAAAACTGTTAACTGATTTTTAAAGCGACAGGCAAAGTTACATTTGCAATTATTATGAACATGATATAGTACAAATGCTTGTAGTTACTTAAAACTGGCGGATAAACTTCCGAAAGCTGATAACCGAATTTCGAGCTGAAACTTGGCGAGCTAAATTATTCCAAATGATTATTGGCGAACTTGGTTATAATTATTTACCGAGAGATTGAATATTAAATTATTATGTTACTGATGCTACGTACACGCTATTTTACATGTACCTAAAATCCTCTTGACACATTTCCTTCAAATAAATAGACAATAATTTATGTTCTATGATATGACATCAAAAACTAAAGGATCGTAGGCCCCCATCAAAGCCCTTTGATACATTCTACACAAATGTTCTTCATAGAAGCAAAATGTAGCGCTCTCTCCTCCCAATCAGTAGAATTATGTACTCTTGCAAGTCTTGTATCCTATCTAAAGCATTAGAATGTTTAGACACAAGTCACAACGTAATGACGAAAACTTACCCAGGCACGTTGTCCCCATTGACGTATACTGCGACAACAGCTAGAATCATTGTTTTCGTTGAAATATCATCTTTTTCCAACAACTTTCGCAACGCTGGTCTCTGTACACGATACAATTCCTTATCATAACGATATTTCAATTGATCGAGAACATTCTTGACAGTACATACATTTTGCATCACATTCGGAAATCTAATTTCATAAGAAATCAATTTCCATAAAATTAATTTTAAATGATTATCCAACCAGCCATCTGGTATTATTTTGTGATCTACAGATTCAACGAAGCATTTCTTTATATCATCTGTTGTCCATCTCGTATCTGTGAAATCGTTGTGAATACCCTCAAATTCAAATTTTAGTAATGTATCAAAATTAAAATTTAGAATATATGGATCTATTACTGCATTCAATTCATTTCCATCAAGTTTGGCTAAGTCTTTCAAGGAATATAACTTTGTTTTCTTGTAATGTTCCGGAAATATATATTGCACTCCTGATTTTTTGTTTCTTTTACATTCAACTATCTTAATATTTGCACCACCTGTGTCTGTTCTGTAAGGAGTTTCAAATTTCTTACGCTTTTTTGCTTTGGGACATGAAAGGATAGGACTGCTAGATCGTTTACACTGTTTCGGAGTTGTTTTATCATAAAAATCTTCCATGTGTAAAGTTTCATTAAAGTTATTTAATAATTGTGTATCTATTGTATTGTGCAAAATTTTGTTGTTTTCTATACCAATCGCTGAGATTCTCTTAAATGCTAGCTCATCAATATTTTTGTTCGACGTTTTTAAATCATTATCAAAATCAGCAAATTGTTTCGATTTATTTAACGAACGTTCAGATAATACGACAGATTTGTTCGAAAGTGCTTTAAACCCTGGCGTCGCATTATCTTTTTCACATTCAAACTCTACATTCTCCTTATTTGTATCTTCATTAGTAACGAAAAGCGGATTCTCATTGTTATGAACATCAAAATTTATATCATCAAATATTTTTCTGCTCCTTATAATAGCTTCATGTGATACTTCCACACATTTATTACTTGCAGTTTGAAATCCTTTAAAAGCATTTACTTTATGTTCTTTATCAGTTCCTTTTTTACTACGAAAAATATTATCTTCACCGTCCACATTCTTAAACATAAGTGTAGCCTTAGCTGAAGCATCATTTGAAATATCAAATTGCTTATAGCCCGCTGTTTTAAATTTTGATAAGCCTGAAATCTCACACGTTAAAGTATTACCAATATGTTCGTTTCTATCAGATCCACCAGCTGTCGTATCCTTATCCTTATTGTTAATTATATCATTAATGTTTTTAAAAATCTGTCTTGTTTTCAGGAGTGACTCCTCAGATACAATAACGGACTTATTGTTTGCAGTTTTAAAACCTAAAAACCCAGGATCGATTTTTAAATTTGAGACATTTTTAACTTTTTCAGTTTCGTCTGTACCATTTAAAATATTATTTTGACCATCGACATTATCAAACACAAGTTTAACCTTATCTAAAGCATCATCTAATTGCTTAACGCTCCCTGTTTTTTTGGATGTCGATAAACCTAAAATCTCACTGGGTAAAATATTACTATTTAGTTCATTTTTATCAGATCCCCTAGCTGTTGTATCCTTATTATTACCAATACCATCAATGTTTTCAAAAATGTTTCTGGTTTTCAAAAGTGACATCTCAGAAACAATAACAGGCTTATTGTTGGCGGTTTTGAATCCAAAAAATCCAAGATCTGCTTTTGAATTTGGGACATTATTTACTTTTTCAACGTTATTTGCTATATCATGAATCAAATGTGATGGCTTTCCTATTTTTTCGTTATCATCATATTGCAACAAATCTTGAAAGACTTTTTTAGTATTAGCAATAGCTTTTTCTGATACATTAACACTTTTGTTACTCGCAGTCTTAAATCCTTGGAAAGAAAATGATATATTAGAGTTTTTATTCAATAACTTCACGACATCACTATTAGTTCTTGTTGATAAGTTTTCTTTGGGAATTATATCGATATCTTTAAAGATCTTTTCGCTTTTTGATAGTGCTTCTTTGGATATGTGTACCATTTTATTACTGGCAGTTTTAAAGCCTTGAAAATTTGGTTGTGGATCTTCATTTTCTAGCTGGTGAAATTTAGTTTCTATTACATTTTCATGTTCCAACAAATCATGAAAGACCTTTTTAGTATTAACAATAGCTTCTTCTGATATACTAACACTTTTGTTACTCGCTGTCTTAAATCCTTGGAAAGTGAATGATACATTAGAGTTTTTATGCAATAACTTTACACTATCGCTATTAATATTTGTTGATAAGTCTTTTTTACACATTAAATCGATATCTTTAAAGATCTTTTCACTTCTTGATAGTGCTTCCTTGGATATCTGTACCATTTTATTACTGGCAGTTTTAAAGCCCTGAAAAATTGGACATGGATCTTCATTTCCTAGTTGGTGTAAATTTGATTTTTTTAGACTGCCATCGTTAAAGTTGCACTCAATATTTTCGTCAGTATTTCTTTCATGATTATTTAAAGTTAAGTCTTTAAATCCAAAGTCATGAAACAGATCTTTAGTTTTTGCCATTGCCTCACTTGATACCCTAATTTCTTTATTATTAGCAGTTTTAAATCCGCAGAACTTGCGAGCTTCTGGTAAATGAGAATGTTTATCGTGCTCAGTTATACCAGGATCGAAATTTTTACTTAGATCTGATTCACAGACACGATGTTTGTCATTAAATGAATTTTCACTGGTTTTAAAATAAGCATCGGATTGCTTTACATCAATTTCAGTTTTATTTACAATCGTCTGCAAAACATTGCAGTCCACTTCATTGTTCAAGGCTTCTTCTATAGACTCATTTTCAAATTCTTGTAAAAGTGTTTGATCTTCTAAATTCAAGTAGTCATCATTAACGCCATTTTTAATGATGGAAATAAAATCGGCACAAGTTGGAGTATTTTGATAAATTTCTCCAGTGGTGGCTTTTGCTGAGGATTCTTCTGAAAGTCTGTTGTTGCCTGTTGTCTTAAATGGCAAAATTTCTCGTTTTTTTGGTATCATATTCAATCCATCTGTACCTTTTATATCTACTTTAATATCTTTAAAAATGTTATTACAGTTTAGAAGCGCTTTTTCCGATATAACAACAGATTTTTCATCAGCAGTCAATTTGAATCCATCAAATTTCTCTTTTTGCGGAACCTTAACATTGTCAATATCTATCGTAGCTGTTTTTAAAACCTTGTTGGTAAAATTATTTGCATTTTCGTTATCTTTATCTTTTTGAATAATCTCTTTGTTTGGCACATTATTATTTAAATGAGAGGCCTTGCTATCGTAAATATCTACCAACTCCGTAAGTGTCAAATTATTATTTTTCTCATTATCAATATTATCAAATAATTGTTTTGCCTTAACGAAAGAATCTTTTCTCACTTGTATACATTTATCACTACTTGTTTGAAAACCAACAAATATAGTTTCATCTAAATCAACTTCAGGTCCATAAAAGGAAGTTTTTAAAGCACATGTCAATGGCAAATCTTCTCGAGAATAGTGAATATATTCATTTTCTTCGTCACTGCTAAATAGAATTTCATCGTCAAAATTGGTGGATTTATTTGCTGTTTCTTTTGAGTCTATTAATGTTTTTATAGGATCATCTTCATTTGTAATATTAACATTATTACAATTATTAACATTGCTTAGAAAATTATGTGGTGGTTTTCTTAGAGTGGGGACTGTATTAGAGGAAATAATTAACTGATTATCTATGATCTGAGAATTGATTAAATATTTTGCAGCTTCAAAATCTACATTCTCCTCAATTAAAGGCATTGCAATAGATTCAAATTTTTCGAATGTATCAAGGGGATATATTAACGGAGACAATATATTCGTCTTTACTGTTGGTTTATAATTTTGAAAAATGGGACTGATTGAAAGCTCCATTTCTTCAGAGACACCACAAACATTTTCCATAGTTAAGTCTGTTACATAAAGGTCACATGGAGAATTATCTCTCGAATGTAATAAATCTTCTTTATTATCTTCATTTATGTATGTACTGATATTTTGCTCTTTTCCAATATTAGAGAATTGATTACATTTCACTGTGAATGATGTCTCTTCAGTTTCTTTAATATTTTTAGAACTTGAGCCACTGAAATCTTTGTTCACAGATGCAGTATTATTACTTGTTTCTCCAACATCAGGTCTGCAGATATTTACATGTTCTATTTCACTGTATGATGCATCAAATTCTTTGAAAATTTCTGTATTTATTTCATTTACACATAGTTCATCATTTTGATTGCAAAATGGTTTGATATCTCCAAGATCTCTACTAATGACATGGTCCTCTTTAGTTGTATTTTTAGAGTGGCATTCATTGTTGAAACAAGTTTTTTGCTTGTCCTTGGAGGTAGCACTGTTAACATTGGCCAGGGCTTCAACATTATCAACAATGTCAATTAATTGTGTATCTGTCACACATTGTGTTTCAAAGTTATTGATGTCATGATGCTGAAAACCCTGAAAAATAATGATTTCACAGCATTTCACTAAATTGTTTTCAAAATCAGTTTTAATTATATAAATAGGATCCATATAGTAGTAGTAATAGTATGTACTATATATGTAAAAAGATTTCCATGTGAAGCATTTTCACTATATTCTTAAGAAAACCAACCCCTTCTAAATATAATTGTGGCTATATTGAACACATTCATAAAGTTTAGTAACATATTTGTTTTCATCTATGAGGCCACCCAAACTATACAAAAGATTTTAATTAAATGGATATTAGAAAATTCAATACTATGTAATGCACATAATATGTTGACCCCATCGTCAATTTGACGTCAAGTGACGTTAGAGCAACGCTCTGTGAGCTGCACCTGTCGTAATTTGTTCTCTGAGCGTGCGGTCCCATTTTATGACAACTGAATGACCATTTCATTTCACCTTAAGTTTACGATGCGCGAAGTTTTTGCCAAGCACTCAAAAATCCGTGCCACCAACTATACTTGTAATAAAAGCGGCCAATTGCGAGTCGGACTCGCCCATAAAGGGTTCCGTAGCAGCAAGTAACATAATATAAAAGTTCTTGTACTTCATTGTAACTTTGATTGATGTTTTTTGCGGTTTACGATTTATGACGTATTAAAAAAAAACTAAGTACTTACTAAATCTCGTTCAAATCAATTTTCGTTGGAAGTTTGCACGGTAATGTACATCATATATTTTTTTTAGTTTTATCATTCTCTTATTTTAGAAGTTAAAGGGGGAGGGACACACATTTTACCACTTTGGAAGTGTCTCTCGTGCAAACTATTCAATTTAGAAAAAAATGATATTAGAAACCTCAATATCATTTTTCAAGACCTATCCATAGATACACCACATGTATGGGTTTGATGAAAAAAAAAGTTTTGAATTTCAGTTCTATGTATGGGGAACCCCTAAAATTTATTGTTTTTTTCAATTTTTGTGCGAAAATCTTAATGCGGTTTACGATATACATCTACTGACCAAGTTTCAACAGTATAGTTCTTATAGTTTCGGAGAGAAGTGACTGTGACATACGAACGGACAGACAGACAGACAGACAGACAGACATGACGAATTTATAAGGGTTTCGTTTTTTGCCATTTGGCTACGGAACCCTAAAAAGGTCTATAACAACAGTTATTCAGTGTCCATGATATATTTTAATTAAAATACAATAATGAGTAACATGGGTTATTTATCATTTAAACTCAGATGAAGGAAATGAAAAGCATTTAAATAGCTAGTGGACATAAAGTACAAAAAAATAATTAATAGATTTTGCTAAAAAAATAATAGATTTTGCTAACCTCATGAGTATATAGGACATTAATTGGCACAAATTCAGATGGCTGTGGTTTTGCAACTCGTTTAACACATCGTTTATTTACAATATCTGCTTTCTGTATATCCCTTAGCTGTTTTGAAACTGTTGCAATGACTTCCTTAGGTTCCAAAACTTTTGACGATGAACTAGATTGTTTCTCTTCTGTGTTATACAATGTCAACGGCCTTTTTTCACTATATACCTTGAGAAAGGCCTCAAAATTACTTGGTTTATTAATTTCTTCCATTTCAAATGCTCAAAGGTGAATCAATGCCGCGAATAAACAAAACTTGCGTTGCGAAAATTGCGAAGAAAGAAAGTCAACATCAATCAACATAATCTTTTGACACGTCTTGTCATTTTCAACTTCCGTTGTCAAATTGACATATCCATATTTTGACAAATAACAAGGAAGTAGGAATAGGAACAAAACAATGGTTTCATAAAATGAATCAGATTTTTTAACTTTTCTTATGGAAATACTTTACAAATATATATAATACAAAAATTTATAAAAATACTAAAGTCTACAATGTGCAAATGAAAAATTATATGTATTGAAATAAAAAAAAGTCCTTTTTATTTACATAAGTCACATCATCTGCATGAAATGGGTCGCATGTACATACACAAATATAAAATTATAAATTGACAAGACAAGCCGTCGATCATGGCGCTGCCTTGATGTGTTATCGAAATGTGTATTGAGAAACATTTTTATTTTAATAAAATAATGTCAAAATGGTTTTATTGAGCAGTGTTTGTGGTCAGGAGACTTTTTACAAGTGTTGAACAGTGTATTTGAGTGATTTAAAGAACAATGTTGCATAATAGCGATCCGTTTGGCTCGTCCGAGGCGCCACTTAACATGGGCGCCTCGGTAAACATGACGTTGAACGGACCTATGAATATCCCAAACGGATTCAATATGGGTAAAGTTCCCCACGAAGCTTCTCAGAGCTCTAATGCGCATAATTTGTCAAATTATCCTGGCTACGGGTACCCTGTTATGAGTCCGCACAATCCTATGCATCATTTTCAAAACTTCCATTCTAATGTGTTTCAATCATCGTTCATGGGCCACAATTCTCCAGCTTTACATGATACTAGTTGGCAACACGGGTTGCTACCCATGAATTTAAACACGCACTCTGACAATAGCTCCAATATGAACTTTTACGATCGAAAAGAATTCGGATACGGCGATTATAAAGACCAAAATTTACACAGTAAGAGTGTGCCCTTGAATGTCCCTCAAGTGTACCCAAAAGCATATCACAAAGAAACTCCAGTAGGTCACACTAATTACAACAACTATCAGGAACCTGGTACATTAAGATCTTATGACAAGCCATATCTTGACAATAACTTGGATTTGAGTATGAATAAAACACAGAAACCAGAAACTAGAAGCTATGACTTGGATTTAAGCACAAAAACTCCAACTTTAGATGAATCAAGAAGACGAAGCTTAGAAAACACAGTCAAGATGATAGAAAACATTCTTATACATAATCCAACAAGTACAAATTACTCTATGTCTCAATTTAAAAATGCACAAACACCTTCTTTAAATGATAAAAATATGTATAATGAAAAACTGGGCAATAAAAATATGTATGACGAGAGGCCAGACAATAAAAACATATATAATGATAGATCTGATTACAAAAATGTTTGTAATGAAAGACAAGACACCAAAAATATATACAATGAGAGATCTGATCCCAAAAATATGTATAATGAGAGAATAGACCCTAAAAACATGTATAGTGAGAGAACAGATCCTAAAACCATGTACAATGAGACAACAGATCCTAAAAAAATTTATAGTGATAGATCAGATCTTAAAAACATGTATATTGAAAGATCAGATCCCAAAAACATGTTTACGGAGAGATCAGACCCCAAAACCAAGTATAATGAAGTGTATAACAAAAATGTTTTCAATTTAACATCAGCTAACATTGGTGTATCTAATGAAAAGTTAGGCAGCAAAAATATATGCAATGAAATACCAGACAGCAAAAATATGTATAGTGATAAATCTGACTCCCAAAAAAATATCTTTAATGAAGCTAAAACTGTACAACCTACAGTGAATGAGGATAAGGATGTAAATGTAGCTGAAGCCAGTAAAAATGATGACAATACAAACATAAAGTCAATTTACAGTTGTAGCACTGAAAACAGTGTTGAAAGTGAAATTAATAGTGATGAGAGAAATAACAATTTCACTATTTCCTCTGAAAATGAAAACACTGATAGCATTGAAGAAATTAGTGTAAACCAAATAGAAAAAGTTGAAATTAAAATTGAAATGTCAAATGGCAGTGAATCTGAGTCTGATGATGTTAAACCATTAGCAACATATGTAATGAAGAATCCTCTTGAAGTTTACACAGAAGTATCTCAGTCTGATAATGGTATAGAAATCAAAGTGGAAGAGTTATCCAGTTGGGCAGACTCTGAGCAATGCAATCCATTTCAGAGAGACATTTTTGGTGTGACACGTGACTGTACAATAGATGGTACTATTATAGATTCGGAAAATAGTGTGAAGGCTGCTAAGGAGGATGTTGACAAAGGTAATTACTATTGGTATTCTGCTGGGTCTTCTTTCAAACAAGAAGATTAAGGCCTTACTTTTATTGATTGAACAACTACACTCCACAGACCACACACGGCGTGGTGCGACACTTCAATTTTTTGTGTCTTTAATGAGACAAAGCACTTCAATGGCAGTGCAGTGAGGTTGACAATCTGGCAAGAGTACTGTAAAGATGCATATTTTTAATTGCTCTAAATTTTATATTATGTAAATAAATATAACAAGCTTCTTTCATGTCTATCATGGAAAAAGCATGCACGTTGACACAAAGAACCAACAAGCATTGCCAATCCACCTCCCCACACGACGGCTCTGCAGGGTAATACACACCGGACGCATCATGGCGCGGGTTATCGCCCGCCCCCTATTAATATACCATTACTAGCTGTACCCGCGACTTTGTTCGTGTGGGAGCATTTCTCGTGTAAATCCCGATCCTTGGGAACCCTAATCACCTAGCAGTATGAAATATTCTTTACAACCTATTTTCATATCTACCAAATATTATACACAAAATATTTCATGAAAATCGGTAGAGCCATTTTGGAGGAGTGCGACAACAAACACAGTGACATGAGATTTTTATATATGTATTAGATGTAAAGTAGACTTAAGACACCTGGGTGAATTAACTCAGGTGGAATAAAGTCTACGTCACCTTATTGTTTCAGAGATGTCAGATTCAACTTACTATGAATGTCAAAACTGCACTCTGTTCTTTACTAATCCTAAGAGATTTCTCATCCATACTAAATGGCATGCCTTGCAATTGCCAATTGAAAGGAAAAATGAAATTGAAATGGAAAGAGTTATGAAAAAGAACATGAGGAAAGAGGCCCGGAAAGTCTGGAAAATGAATAACGAAGAGATCAAGGATGGAAACGCTACTGGCGAAGTGTTTAAATGTAATAGCTGTGAAAAAATGTTCAGCACGAGAGGCAGTCTGAAAAATCACAAGCAGAGGTATATTTTAGTAACTAAACTTGTTAATCATTATTAGTAGATCAACTTAGCTAAGCAATATTTCAATGATAATTAGTTAAAGTCTTTAAGAAAAAACCTCAAAGTAATGTATACTTACTAAAGTTGCTTGTAGAATATGGGCGAGTAAAGAAACAGTGAACTTAAACTTACTTGGATGGCTTATGGGCAGAATAAGCGAACTATGTTTTAATGTTACCATCTTTATGTACCTTATTTCACAAATAAAATATTTGATTGATTGATTGATTGGGTAATCGATAGTGGCAAATAATTTCTTGAACGCGTCCGTACTCCGTGCTTCGAAGGCCACGTAAATCCGTCGGTCCCGGTTGACATTGTAAGATGACATCCATGTGGGGGGCCTTAGGGCTGCATGAAAATTTCCAACAATTCGGTTGGCCACTAAACCCTCTACCCATTTGCACTGAAGCATTGTGATGGATTTGGTTTTTTTGAAGATTTGTGACATTATTATGCAATTTTTTTTATTGCTATTATTCCAGATTCCATCCAACTCTGGTGAGGGAATGTCTTATCTGCCACAAGACGTTGGTCGGCTGGCAGGCTATTAAGACTCACCGGGCCACTGAGCATACCAGCCTCAGCGACTCTCGGTACCAGTGCACAGAATGCCCCAAGCGGTTCAAGTTCTCTCACTCGCTCGTCAAACATCTTGATACACATCTGGTAAGTGCTCATACAATTTAATTTATTTTATTAGTTTTTAATCACTTTCTTCATTAAGCCTAACTGTATGTTTAATAGTTTTGAAATCACTGCTAGGGGGCCATCCATAAATTACGTCACAGGTTAGGAGGGACGGGGGGGGGGGGTCCTAAATTTCGTAATGGTATGGAATAATTGGTATGTACCTATAGGTAAATATTAAAAAACAATTAATTGAAATAAAAGTTATTTCGGAACTGCTGTTTTAATTTAATAATTTCTAGGTGTAAAATTTCATAATATGTGATGTCACACTAGGGAGGGGCGGTCTCACAAATGTGACAAGGACGGGGGAGGGGTCAAAGTCCTGAAATTAGTCTGACGTAATTTATGGATGGCCCCTAGTATAATAGGTAAAGGACATGGTATCATAGACAACATTTTTGGCCGGCAACGCGTTGGTGACGCCCCCAGTGTTGTAATGTCCATGGGCGGCGGTGATGAACATTCAGCGTACTTAGCCTGGGTGGATGCTCGAAGCCGCAAAGCTCCGGACGTCAGCGCTAAGAAGAAAGCTTTTAATCAAGCCGCCAAGTCATACAAAAAGGCATTACAGAAGGCAAATTCCGTCCGCATTACTAACATCGGCGAAAAACTCTGTACCCAACCGTCCGGTAGTAGAGTTTTTTGGTCTCTCGCCAAAGCGGTCGAGAATAATTTCTGTCGGCCTACGCTGCCTCCGCTGCTAAAACCGGATGGTTCCCTGGCTCATACGGCTAAGGAGAAAGCGAACTTATTCGCATTTCTTTTTGCTGAGAATTCGCGTCTGGATGTCAGCAATAACGTACCACCTCAGTTGACTCATTGCGGTATCTCTATGCCGGAGATCCGTATTACAAACAAAGAAGTCCTTAAAACCTTGCGGTGTCTGGACGTGAATAAAGCCAGCGGACCGGATGGTATTCCAGCGATAGTGATCAAGAAATGTGCACCCGAGTTGTCTCCTGTATTGACACGTCTGTTCCGCCTCTCAATTGAGACTGGATCAGTGCCTAAATCCTGGAAGCTTGCCAACGTGCAGCCCGTGCCCAAGAAAGGTAGCCGTGCTGACCCCGCCAACTATCGGCCTATCTCAATTACCTCCATAATCTGCAAGATTATGGAACGTATATTGAATAGGCGCCTCATGGCATACCTTGAACAGAATGATCTCCTTAGCGATCGGCAGTACGGGTTCCGCCGAAATCGATCAACAGGAGATCTTCTAGCGTATGCCACACATATATGGGGCGAGGCCCTCGAGAAAAATGGGGAGGCACTTGCTGTCTCCCTTGACGTCTCGAAGGCCTTTGATAAGGTCTGGCACGCTAGCCTTCTAAGCAAGCTTCCAACTTACGGCATATCCCCTGGCCTTATTGACTGGGTAAAAGACTTCCTGAGCGACCGGTCTTTCCGCGTTGTAGTCGATGGTTGTTCATCGGAGACGATGACTACAAATGCTGGAGTTCCTCAGGGGTCCGTTCTCTCCGCCACTCTATTTCTGCTACATATAAATGATCTGCTTATGCCCGGTATCTATGGGTACGCAGACGATAGCACAGTGGTAGAGAGATACGTACTAAGTTCCAGGGCCAGTCGGGACGAAATTCAGTCTGAAAGAGAGGCCATGGTGGCTCGTGTGAATCTCACACTTCGGGCTGTGTCCGAATGGGGCGAAGCCAATCTTGTGAGATTCAACGCCACTAAAACGCAGACGTGTCTATTTACCGCCAAGAAGAGCCCGTTCACCTTGGCTCCTACTTTTCGGGATGTGTCCTTGGATTATACCGACTGCCTTCAGTTATTAGGAGTAGAGATATCCTCGAAACTCAACTTTGGGCGGTTCATCGAGACCAAGGCTAAGGCTGCTGCAAGGAAACTTGGTGTCCTTGCAAAGGTACAACGGTACTTCACACCTAGGCAACTCTTAACCTTGTACAAAGCTCAGGTTCGGCCGTGTGTGGAGTACTGTTCGCACATTTGGGCAGGCGCAGCCAAATGTCACCTTTCTGCTTTGGACTCGATGGAGAGACGTGCGAAGAGGCTCATTGGTGACCCAGTTTTGGTCGAGACCAATCTTCAAAGCCTCGAGCACAGGCGCAGAGTAGCCAGTCTCTCGGTTTTCTACAGGGCACATTTCGGAGAGTGTGCGCAGGAATTGTTTGAGATAATTCCCCCATCTCCGTTTCTCCATCGAACGACACGACGCACGGCGGGTATCCATCCTTTTGTCGTGAACATCCCGCCGGTACGAACGACGCGGTTTGCCTCGTCATTCGTTATACGCACCGCGAAGGACTGGAATAACTTGCCTGCGTCGGCGTTCCCGCCAATCTATGACGTGGATGTCTTCAAGAAAAGAGTGAATAGGCTTTTACTAAGTTAATGTGCTCGCCATCTTGGACCACATCTCCACTTACCATCAGGTGGGATTGTGGTCAAGCATTAACTTATTAGTGTAAAAAAAAAAAAAAAAAGATCACTTACCATCAGGTGACCCGTCTGCTCGTTTGCCTGCTAAAAGCATTAAAAAAAAAAGACAAATCATACTGTTGTGAAGATGTGTAGAAGATGTTTGTCTTTTTGGATTAAGATGAAAGCTTGGTTCAACCCATTGATGGCCCACTACTGAGCACGGGTCTCTCCTCTTGAGGAGGCCTAGAGCATGCTCCACCACACTGATCCAGTGCAGTTTGGTGGAGAGTTTAGTGGCCAGTCCGTGTCGAAAGTTTTTATGCCGCTCCGACATGGTTAAACGACTATTATTTTACTCTCTTATCGACTCTTTACGTTCCTTCCGAAGCACGGAAACGCTCAAGAAATTTTTGACACAAGTGGTCACCCATCCGACTACCGACCGCGCCCGCTGTTGCTTAACTTCGCGATCACTTACAAGCCGCTGGGCTATGAGCGCTTCAATAATAACCACAGCATGGCATTATTCTACTTTCTACATTTTTCTCGTTGTAGGAGAAGACCCATGGCTGTGAACTGTGTCCAAAGATGTTTGGGTCCCAGAAGCTACTCAGCACTCACATGAAGACGCACGAGCGGCTCCAACGAGGCATGACCTGCCACTGTAGCTACTGCGGGAAGGGATTCTTCGAGACATACCAGTTGCAGGTAATAATAACAGTCAAAGTAATTCTAAGGGATCCGACTTCGATTTCCAAAGATAAAGAAATTTTATTGATAAGTTTGAATATCTGTTCTCGTTCTGGGTGTGTGTTGTCCATGACACAAGTAATCCTAGTGCCACTATCTTATATCTTAATATATATAAATTACGTGTCACGTTGTTTGTCCGCGATGGACTCCAAAACTACTTAACCGCTTTTAATCAAATTTGCACACCGTGTGCAGTTTGATCCAACTAGAAAGATAAGATAGACTGAAGGTTTTAATTAAAAAAAAAGTTTGACAGAATGAAGTCTGTCCGGGCAGCTAGTATAACTATAAAGCAATGTTTATTTGTGTATTAAATTAATTTTATGTAGAAACTTGTTGAATGAGGACGGAAACTATGTAACACAATTCTGCTCTTTTTTGACCATCAAGCGATCACTATCGATTGGTGTGTGAGCATCCTCAAAATTTGTATCAAATTTTATATAACTTAAATGTTGTTCTGCTCTTTTTTGACCATCAAACGATCACTATCGATTGGTGTGTGAGCATCCTCAAAATTTGTATCAAATTTTATATAACTTAATTGTTGTTCACAGGTCCATGAAAGAACACATCGAAACGAAAGACCCTTCCTTTGCCAAATATGTAACACTAGTTTCGGAACTAATTCCAGTTTGCAAAGACATTTGAAAGTGGTGAGTAACTTTCATTTATTTAAATTAAAAATAGAGGTATAAATATTTTTTTTAGCCTTAAACTTTTCTATTTATCCATATGGTACCATGGAGGATGTCATTATTTAGTGTTATTGGTTACGCACAACATGTACAGTAAACCATAAATAATCTCATGTTACAAAATCATTTATTTACAACATAGTTAAAATGGAAGGTAAAATTTTGTATCAATCGGAATATAAATTCGTCCCGATTGATCGTTTAATTTTGTACATTTATCTCACCTCTTATAACAATGGGCAAAACTTAACATCTAATAATTTACTCAAACTTTGTTAACTATCAATACTTCTTAGAAGTCCAATATTTCCCCAGACAAAGTGGCCAGCTCCAGCTAGTATGGTTCGTAAACTTTGTAAAAAAATGTCTTTATTTTTTCGTCAACAGTCCCACAGCTCAGCAAAGCCGTGGCAGTGCGCGACCTGTCGCCGTAACTTCGTCTCGGAGAAGATCCGCGACAGACACGTGCTCCGTCACCATGGCGACCAGGAGAACTTCAAGTTTCTGTGCACCCAGTGCCCCTGCAGATACCTCAACCAGAAAGATCTCAATAAACACATCCAAAAGAACCACCCCAGGCCTGGAAGAAAAAAACGCAGCCGAAAGAACAATGACTCTGAATGAAATGTGCGTAATTGATTTATGTGGGTAGTTCGAGATTTGATTTTTTTTGTAGGTAGTTCGAAAAATGTTTTATTGCCTATTCACTTGAAAGTTATGTTAATATGTTCGTTAAGAGATAACTTTTAAGGAAGTTAAAAAGTGAGTTTAAAACACAGATTACCCCCAATAGATACCGCATAAGTGAAATTTCCTTATGCCCCATTTACACGCGCGCGCGAGCCGCGAGACAATCCGCGAGACGCGCGTATGCGCGCGCGTGTGAACAGGGCGCTCGCGACCAGACCGCGGCGCGTCTCGTGGCTCGCAGGGCTCGCGTCGGGAGCGGTTTTTTAGGCGCGCGCCAAAGGGGTTCGCGCGACCGCTCGCGCGGTGTTCCCACGCGCGTAGGGGGCGTGGCTTACGGACGCGCCACGAGACGATCCGCGAGACGCGCATGTAATTGAGCGGTTAGAGTTTGAACTCAAAAAATTTGGCGGAAGGCGCGGCTGATTGGTTATTTCTAATTCATACTTGGACTTGACGGGTCAATATTGGTCGACACTAATGTCGTGAACATGCAAATGCACGTACGTGTTAGCGCCCGTCATTCGCCTTGTATGCGGTATCTATTGGGGGTAATCTGTGGTTTAAAAATACTTTGTTGCTCTATTGAAAAGCATAGGTTTTTACGGTTGGCATAAGTTTAAAAAAGGTTATATCCTGTACTTATCGCCCAGAAGAATCAGAATACGAAAAATAAAAGATTATAATCAGTGAAATGAAATGAAATGAAATGAAATGAGTTTTTGAAATGAGTTTTTATTCGAAGTAGGTTTGTTACAAACACTTTTCGAAAGTCAATTAACGCCATCGCTTCAACAAATCCCTACCGTGAGTGGTCCCGTAAACTGTATTGAAGGCAGAAAATATATTTCTACCTCCTAAAGTTATAAATGTTTAGGTACTTAGGATACGAAGTTAAGAGACATGAACTTTAAATAATTAACGTTCGCTCTTAACGAACTGAAGAAGAGTTAATCAAAGAGTTTTACGAGTACAAAACTGAAAGATAAGAAAATTTGGCTGAACCCCGAATACCCAGACGTTAATATCTGTTTGGGCACGGGGACGGGAATGGAGGTAAACTACAAACAAACAGGTACCGGTAGTACATATTTATAAATTTCAGTAGTTTTTTACATACAAACGTTCTGGCATATACAGTGCAAACTTTTTATAACGAAACTCAAGGGACTGAGTATTTTTTATCGTTATACAGAGTTATCGTTATATGGAGTGAAGAAAGAAAACCAAATTCAATTTATTTTTTTTATGTGAATAGTTCCAAAGTTGATTTACGATTGATAATATGGCATAATAGTGTGGTTCAAGACTCACTTCCAAATAAAAAGTAATGATGCACATGGTCAAGGCATTAAAAAATAACAAAAGCAAAACGGCTGTTTCCGACCTCAAGTTTCGGAACCCCAGTCTTTTGTAATCTGATAATACATATAAACAAAAATATCCATAATAAATAATTACTGCCTAAGTATGAACACATTTCATTGTAATAAAGAATGGCTGTATCGCTATAAAGAGTTTATCAATATATGGGTTTTTAAATTTTTTATATAAATCAACCAAATTGTGCTCACTTCAACGTTATAGGGAGTTTATCGTTATAAAGAGTTTACACTGTATTTTTATTTTCTAAAACTTTGAGACAAAATTTAGTGCTAATTGAAAAACTTCTCAAATTAGTCACAATGCACTTTAAAATTAGGAAAATTAAATCTTTTAGCAAAATATTTCTTTACTCGAATGTAAATTAATCTTTATATTTGGTATGGATGTTTAAGTTGTAAGTGTAAAGTTAACTGTGTTTACCATAGTTCGTTTATATACAATCCGATCCACATTGGTACAATTCACACTTACTATCTTTATATTAATGTGAAGGAAAAACCTTCTTTTTTAAGAATAATTAATGCACATAGGTGTTCGGAGTTTGGTTTTGGAGTTTTTGGTAAAATTAAAGTACACGAATAAATACAGAAAGCTAAATTTTATATAAATTGTGTTCTGTTTTTAACAGAGTTCAAAAAAGGAGGAGGTATTCAATTTGACTGTATTTTTTTGTTTGTTACCTCAGAACTTTCGACTGGCTGAACCGATTTTGATGATTCTTTTTTTAATCAAAAGCTGGTGCTTTTCATGTGGTCCCATTTACGAGTAGTTTTTGAGTTATTTTGAAGTCGGATATTTTTTTCTGGGTAAAATTCAGATTATTGAATCTGAATTCGGTACGGATTGTCTATAAATGCACTCAGGAGATAGATAGTATTTTGGAAATCTCGTTCTGTAATTGTGATTACATACAAACCATATTTACATTTGTATTATGAAATTTATAACAAAATAGTATGGTTAAATAATTATATGACACGTTACCTTCGCGAATATGTAGATAAAATAACAGTTGTATATATTTTAATCCATGTGTCTGTACCTACCTTTATAAGAAAACGGTAATTGATGTATGCATACAAGTCATAGTATTAACTAGGTATACAAATAAAGTAATTATTGAATACATTTACATTTAATTGGGTCAGGTTTAGGCGGCAATAGAAAAAAATATTATTTCATTAACAAAATAATATTTTTTAAGAGTTCGCTAAAATAAAATGGTAGATTTTTTAAATGTGCTAACTCATGTGGATTTTCATACATGTTTCTAGGCCATTTTAGCCCTTTTGTCAAAGTATCCCATTTACCTAAGGTAACATTAATCCTAAGTACATTTATAACAAAAAAAGTATACATATTATATTCAAATAAAGTTGTTTAGTGTACAGTATTAATTGTTAATTTAAGTTAATGTATCATATCATTGTTTGAAATAGATAATGTTAATATATTTGCTAATTAGTATCCTTGTTTTTATACTAAGTTTATATAGAAATGTTTATTTCATCAAAGTGTTCATTCCAAATAAAATGTGTATTTTAGAGTTAGGTTGCGTCAAAAACTGTGGTGTAAGTTGAAAATGTAACATTTATTTAAGGTAGCACTTAACGTGAATTTATCACACATCTGTAAAATGATAATAGTTATTGATTTGTTGTTTTAAGTCTCAATTAATCAAGTCTGATAATTATTTTAATACCAATAAAATAATGTGTAAAGGAGAAAGAAATACACATGAGTGCAAAAATTATATTAGATTAAAAAAATAGATTTTTTGATAATTGTTTTCGTTTTTGATTCAATTATGGTGGATGTTAGAGTTTAGGTATTAATCTAGGGGCTTAGTAAGCTTGTATTGTTTGAAGTGTACAAGTTAAAAATAAAAAAAATCATCAATAAACCGAAACAATCAGAAAACCATACTTAGATATCTTTAATTTATATAAATTACGTGTCACGTTGTTTGTTCGTGATGGACTCCTAAACTACTTAACCGATTTTAATCAAATTTGCACACCGTGTGCAGTTTGATCCAACTTGAAAGATAGGATAGCTTACAACTCCCTTAAGGCACACAAGGTTTTAATAAATAAAAAAACTTGACAGAACGAAGTCTGTCCGGGCAGATAGTATTTTATATACAGACTTACAAATCTACTGAAGAGTCATTTAGACGAAACTTTAAATTTGCATTATAGATATTGTAAATGCATGAAATACATTCACTCAGAATGAGGATTTTTATACACCACTCCATCTTCAACCCTCAGGGGCCATCTATAAATTACGTCACACTAATTTCATGACTTTTTGACCCCTCCCCCCCCTCCTTGACACAGCTGGTCACATTGGTGAGACCCCCCCCCTAGTGTGACGTCACATATTATGAAATTTTACACCTAGAAATAAATTAAAACAGCAGTTCCGAAATAATTTTTATTTCCATTATTTGTTTTTTAATATTTACCTATACATACCAATTATTCGATTTTGAAATGTGACGTCACGAAATTTAGGACCCTTTCCCACCCCTATTTAAAATTCAGATGTGACTAAATTCCATTTTGAGATTGGGTCACAAAATAATGTGTTTAAGTGACAACTGCAGGTCACTGGCAATTTACAAACTTCCAAAAAATATAGTCCTGAAGGTACGAAAAATTTATAAATTGTAGGTATATTTTTTTTGTTATCTTAATAACTAGGTAAGAAATACGTGAATGTTATCTTTAACTTTACTTTTTATACCATAGGGTTCTTATTTGTATTGTGATAGATAGCATAAGCCGTTGTTTGAGAGATTAAAATTGTTAATTTCTCAAGATCTATTTTAATATAATTTTAATTTGATATAATTTTAAAAATCAATAAAAGAATAAAAAATCTTATAGCTTATATAACTTTTCTTGTATAATTTATATACAATCTGTCACATATATATATGTAACATAAGAAAGTACATGGCTCAAAATCGGCAGCTGAATCGATTCCACGTATTTTTAATGTAGGTATTTTTTTTTCCCTAAAAGAAATTAAAATTAAGTAAATGATGTCACCCAATTCTTTAAACAGTCGAAACAAACAAAAATGAAACTTAAGTCAATGCAATAGGGTCCTTTCAAGCATTATTATACTGAGCCACAGCCACAAACGCACACTGCCAAACGTACGTAGTTGTACGACGTAAAAGAAATTCACTACAAACGCAATAGATCAAAAAAATATTATAAAGAAAGTTCGCACACTTCCATACGTTTTCTCTCTTCCGCATATTTAAAAACAGTCGGGAGGAAGCGAGACGTAACGACGGTGTCATTCCCAGCCGGCGGCTTTTGTGATCTACGATTTAGTAAATTAAAAAGTCAGTCACACCGCACGCGCCGGCCGTATAAGTGATTGGATAAATTAGGTTTCCTAGGTCAGCTGATTTGACCCAACTAGACTTTTTTCTGTGGGGACGTGTTTATTTCAAACATTCCATTAGATTTGACGTAGTGAAAAGTGACACTAGTATTAAATAAACATAAACGACAATTACCAAAACGTGCATTAATGTGTATCAAACAAGGTGGTGGACATTTTGAAAATGTCATTAAAATACGACGAGGATGAGGATGAGGGAAGAAACCAATTATTATCAGACCTGTAAGTTACCTACACTAACTAAATTTAATTGGTTGTTTAATATTTGTAAATATTTTTATAATTCACAGCTTTTAAACATGCAGTCTTTTTTATTTTGTTGTATTATTACACATACATTACAAACTTATGCATTTTACTAAATTTTAATTAAAAAATGCCTGCGCAAACGTGTTAAGTGATAAGCCCCGCCCATAGAAAAATTTCATAATCACTTGTTTACTTGCGTACAAAATTTTAAGTACTAAATTGTCCGTTTACACCTATTAGTTTACTTAAAATTTAGTTATCTACATATCTACTTCTAAACAATCAATATTTCAATAAATAGGTATCTTATCATTTTAATGCCAAAACGATTAACATTGTATTAATTAAAATGATTCAAAGTCGACAGTCCAAAACCTGTAAAAAGTGATTGAAACAGGGCTCAGCTACTATTTTAGGCATATGTAGGTAATAATGTTTATGTTCAATAAAATCTTTGAATCGTTACCTAATTGGATGAGTTCAGTAAGTGATACGAGTATAACACACCTACCAATTAAATGAAATGAGTAGTCAGGTAACAAACATGTTGTGTTTAACAATATCTAATGTACAATGTCTAATTCGTTTTCGTCTATCAGCTGTTATAGCCGCGCGCGCGCCGGCCCCCGCGGCCCGCGTTGTGGCCTGTGACGTGGGTCTCACTCTCGTGTGTGCGTGAGTCTGTATGCTTGCTTAGAATATTATGAACATTCTTATCCCTCTACGAGAACAACTAATTCCTTGAATAAACAATTATTAAGCTAATAAAAAATATTTCAGTGTATGTATTATGATTAAAACTGAATAGGTATTCTAATTGGGGTGTTTAGGGGTGTACGTCATTTATGCATTTAATGTAGTGAAAGTGAGACTGTAGTAGGTATTAAATAAACTTAAACTTATTACTGACATTGATTAATTTTTTTGTTCTTTAATGTGAGGTTTAATCAATGAGTTCAAAATTATTCACAGTCTACAGTACAAAGCCTGAAAAATGTAATGGAAAGAGAGAATCATAATTTGTTTAGTATTTAATCTTCTTACCATTACTTACTACATACATATTTTATGTAATGATCGCTCGATCGCTAATATCAGCTGTTTTTGTCGGGACGTCGGGGTGTACCGCACACACGCGCGCACCGACCTTGTATACGTAGCGCTCGTTCGCTCTCATGTGTGCGTGCGCCGCTGGGTAGAATGTTCACACTTTTCGTTCGAAATGAGTATAACTAATTTCTTAAATAAAAAATTATTAAGCTATAAAACACAATTAAAAATACGTGGAATCAATTCAGTTGCCGATTTTGAGCAAGATACTTTCTCAAAGTGAGTAAATTATGTTATACGTTGTATAAATGTATACACATATTAAACAGGATGGAATACTCCATCACATATTATTATGCTGTATAGTACTCCTATGGCATGGCACTGACCCCAACATCTTTAATTTTTCGGAAATTTATTACTTTGATTCTGGAAATCTTTAGTAGGTATGAGTATAGAAATTATATTTACGCAGAAGAAATCGCATGCATCGCATTAATATATCTAGAAAGCTATGAGTAAACACAAAAAATGATTTTGCCATGACAATTTAATCTCTCGAATAACTAACGGCCGGTCTCAATAATGTACTAACAGATGGAAGACTGTGGATGGATAGGGCTACCATTAGTATGTCATCTGTCATATTTGTCAATTTTTCAGACGCAAAAATTGACAAATATGACATAACATACTAATGGTAGCCCTATCCACAGTCTTCCATCTGTTAGTACATTATTGAGACCGGCCGTAAATCATATATTTAAGATAGTTAATAAAGTCAAACGTTACTTTGCGAAAATTTAAATATTAAATGACTGTTTATGTACTTTGCAACAATTCACGAATACATTGTATGATGGTATATAACGCACCGATATATCTAAAGATACGCACCGATATATCTATATATACAAAGATATCTTTTTATAGACATGGGTTGTGCCTGTTCTGAACGTAATAAATTACTTAGAATCAGTTTTGCTGCTCATACTCAAATAACCTGATGTAATTTTCAGACATTAAATATATGTACATCTATGTGTGTGTGTGTGTCCACTCTCTACTCTCGTATTTGTAACGGGAATGCTTCGTTTCCTATTATCATGGAATATTCCATCCTCCATGCCTATTATATACCTAATGTTGCAAAGTAGATTAATAGAAATTTAAAAAATATATTTAGGTACTTTATTTACCTAATAGATGTTAGTGATGTTAATATATGTATGAGTATCTTAAAAAATCTATTACCAAATGTACACGTCTCTCACAAAAATAAAAAAATAACACTGCGCTATGTTATTATTAATTTGATGTCAATTTTCATTACTTGATCTGGACCATCTGGACTATGGTGATAGTTCAGATATCAAGTAGTCTCTGGGTCTTATTTATAGTGCTACTGTGCTAGACACTATTATTTTAAATTAACTTCAACCTCTATGTTGCGTCTAAAATAATCTATGGTCTAAAATTTACAACTAATAAGTCATGTACAAAAACTTATAGCAGAAACGCAATACATATATCCTGGCAGGATCTTTGATATCTTTGCAACCATAAATATTAGGCGGGTAGTTAGGTACCTAATACCTTCTACACAAAATATCTGAATTGCTCAATTTGTCATACTTCCATGTGTTATGTAATGGGAAAAAATTGTGTTATGTAATGGGAAAAAATCCTGCTGGATAGCAGTGACATAATAATATATCTACATTATCGTTGTGTTACAGTCCGACACATCACTACACAATTATTCCCGTTGAGTAACATTGTGACATCGCTACAGAACTATTCCCGTTGAGTGACAGTATGAATCGTGCAAATCTACGGCGCGGCGGCGCCGCAATGTAAAAATTCAAGACGCGACGTCGTAACGTGCGAGGCGCACGCCGTGACGTCGCAGATAGTGACGCAGTTCATATCAAAAAATGGACCGCACTAGTCGTATTCTCCTACTACACTGGTATTAAGAAGACGCATAAAGAATATACATACATACTCAAAAGATACATTTATTGTCCATTTTTCGACCTATGCACCCCAATCAATTTATTAAAATAGCTAGGTCATTGAAATAAATTCAAATTTTTCCAAATCAAAGTTTATTGTTGAAGAGAATCCTTATGCTATTCCTAATCTAATAAAAACTCAAATTACCTTCTGGTATAAAAAACTAGGATGGGACATAGCGGATCATTACTAGCATTACATATACCTATTGCTTATGAAAACAGAACTATAGTTAATTTACCCTTTGTCTTGGTTAAATGCTCTGCCCATGTTTCATTAACGGAACCATAGAAATATTTTTGTATAATGACATTATATTGAATAAAGTATATTAAAATTTTAGGACAAAAAATAAAAGACTTAAGTAATTTAAACTTAAATCAACAATCATCTTTGAGAAATCAGATCCACTGCCCCCCATCCACTTTAAACCTAAAAGAACAAAAAATACAAGGCAATTTTACTACTGTACTTACTGAATAAATGTTTCTTCTATAAACATCAATGAACAAGTTATAAGTTAACTTCTGTTAAAACTATGAAATTAGCTTATGACCTATTTAAACACTTCAAGATACACATGATGAAAAATATTGTTTAGAGCACACAAATCACGAGCTTTATCATAGACATACGTTTAAAGATAGAGCTTATAAATAGTCACTATAATTACCAAGAAACATACAAGTCAACAATATACTTTAAAACTTTTTGTATTTACTAATTCAATGTGCTTAATTCTCAAATCACACTAATGGACTCCAGAGTGAACTTTATTATTCACTATTATGTATTCACAAAGCAAAAGACTTAGGTATACAGGTATTATATGTAACAAAAATGTAGCATAATGTTTTAATATTAAATATTGTTTATATTATTGTAGCATTTAACATTGATAATAATGCAAACATTCTGTAACATTAAACATTATAGTGTTTTTGTATTATGACCTGCTGCCAAGAGATCTTGCTGACTGTACCTACAATTTATACTCTTAGGTCTAAAAAGTAACATAAAAACATTATGCAACATAGGTGATTACTAACTATAGTAAATTGAAGTTTTATTTGAACATATTAGGTATTAAGCGACAATTTCGTAAAGTAAATCCCCAAATATTTGGTTCCTTTCTAAAACCTCAAGAGTATAGAAAAAGACCACACTATTGTTAATGGAAAAACAGGTAAATCAATAGGATGCTGTTATGTTCATAGCTAAAGTGGCAATTAAATTAAATATAAAGGAAAAATTGTACAGTTCAATAAAAAAAAATACTTTCAAAATCAACTTAAGTTGATCTTCTACTCATAATAAAAGAACAAAAAAAAATTGAAATGAGCTAAGATTCCTGTTAATGTATTGATTTCTTGTTACATCTTATTTTGTAATTAAAGATGCTAATAGTAATGTTACAAAACTTCAATTGAAGTCAAATAGTATCATGTATAGGTTAAATTATAAAAAAAATTTAGATTCTAAATTACAGAAAAGTAGTTAATATTTTTTTCTTCTCATTAGGTTCCACTAATATTTATGACAACATTAAAGTTAATAACAACAGTAGAGTATTTAGATTTTGTAACAACATTACCACAGGCAAATGCGTCAAAAATGAAATTTAAACAGTTTATTCATACAGAAACATTTGTATTTATAGATTCTGAAAACAAAACACTACAGCAGTACTAAAAAAATCAATGACAATTTGAATATTATTACAATGTATGGGGGATTATCAAAAAAGCAAAATTGCAGTTAAGACAGACTAGAAAAAAAGAACCCTGTGCCAATTGTGAAGAACCATAATGGTTCCAGTATTTTTTTTTGCCAGATAAATGAAAAGCACCATATAAAAATGTCATACTTGAGAAACATATTACCAAGACTTTTTATTAGCTTACAATACTTATTTTGGCTTATGGAATTATTTTTAAACTATTTCACAAAGGAGCATTATGATATTTATTCACTTGATGTATCAACATATTATTATGCGTCTACATAGACATTATCATTTTGCATGGTAGCAATATTGTAAATGGGTGGTAGAATGTGTGATACGCTGTCAATCAAATCAAACATCAAACATAGGAGTCTTATTTTCTAGTCTGTATAACAATTTTTTTATTCAGTGTGTAAGAAACATTTTATGTGTGCAAAATTGAGTCCATCACTCACTGTAAAGTTTTGTTTTGTCTCACCACAGTCCACAAGTTGCATTTTACAAGAGAGCGTGTTTGCCCTCTTGTTTTATGTCTCATTCACCCTGACCGGCTGCTTGTCGAAGGAGTACATATATTTTCTCCTTAATCCAATCCTTGTTGTACGGAGCATAGGTGTTTGTCGACTTTTGGTACACTAGGCAACTTAGATCGGCCAACTGAAATGAGTGAAACAAAGAGTGTATTATATTTTATGAAATACAGAATATTTATTAAAAGATCAAGCGGTACAATGCCTTAATATTTTTTTTACACTGAGAGCCTGCTGATTGGCTGAAGGAAATGAAATATTTTATACATCTACATCACAAAAATTGTCTAACTGCTCTGATGAAAATGCTTCCTTTGCAGGAGGTTCCTTTTTCTGCTTGAACCGAACTGACTTTTTATGGAAAGGCCAACTGACCCCGAGCCGTCATTGCGTGTGGGGCCTCATGGCTTAACAACTGTTATATTACAAGAACAACCGGAACCAACAACTTTATGTGCCCTTCGAAGCAGGGAAACACTCAAGAAATTTTTGCCCGTAGCAGTCACAATATCAGATCAATTTGTTTCTGCAATTCTTTAAAACCTACAGAATTGCTAATGTCTGCAATTTGAATTGCAACTTGAGAGGTAATTTTAGCTTGAAGCATACTGGATTTAGTTTTTCACCTTTTCACATGAGCATTAACTGGATAGTTCGGGATTTTCGCTAGTCAGCTTTGGATTTTATATGAATAATGATTATCGTTGTGAATGTAAGATTAATATTATTGTTCTTACCTGATCAACAAAATCAAACAACTGCGAAATATCGTAAGTAATTGTCGGCGTATTAGGATTTCGCCTTTTTAAATGTTCTTCGTATATTTTACACACGCCCTCCATGCAGTCATTTACGCTCTCGTAGTCAGAATATGTCCTAGTTTCGGGCCTAGGGCCAGGTTGAACTAGTAGGATTGTATGAGACTGAAAATGAAAATGCAACTCATAACCTTAAATAGTTACCGCCATTTTTATAAACATTTTATTGTGATTAAACGCTAAACTGATTTAATACATACCATTTTTCCAGCACTATGTTAAGCAAAACACCACAATAAAAGTAAAAACAAGTAAATTAGCTTTCAGCTTCTACTTCAAGTTATTAACTCGATAAATTTCAAGAATCCCGTCTTCAGATTTAATTTAACAATTTGCGTTCCTTCAATCCTTCAGTTCCTTGATTTGTGATCAGTGTTGCCAACTTTATTTTAACAATCCCACTAAACTCACCACCAGAAAAGGCAGAAAACCACTAAAAAACTAAAAAAAAAATATATTACCACGGGCGTAGCCAGGTTTAAGTTTCGGGGGGGGGGATGGTAAAGAAAATTGAAAAATGTTTTTAAGGGTTTATTAGCACATGAAAAATTGCGATTTGTATTAACAACATAAGATAAAAAAGATATTTAGTTTTTTTAATAACTTCTAAAATAATGATATTTAAGGAATTTTGAAAAAAGATCCTGAAAGAGGAGGAAATTTCCAATAAAAAAGTCTCAACTCTATGTTATATATTTATATTTTTTTAGCGCTGAAGATGGGTCTTTGAAAAGGTTTTATTATGGGTCTTCTAAGACCATTTTTGCAATTAGAGGTCCGTTTGCGAAATATTTGGCTTTGAATTGCTAATTTTGGTTAGAGTCAAGGGGGTGACCACCTGCCGGCTAAACGGTTGGAGTTCGGCAAGTGAAAAAATTGTCAGAAATGGATTATAATTCTGATGAATTATTTTTTTTTTATGGAAATAGCCGGCAATCGAGCTGAAGATCCACCTGATGGTAAGTGGCTATCGTCGCCCATGGACATCAGCAACACCAAAGGCATCACTGATGCGTTGCCGGCCAAGAAAGAGAGAAGAAAAAGAAAGAAAGAACTGGCTCTTAAGCCCCTAGCCGGAACACGTCGAGTCGTTTGGCGGCTGACTCATGCTCAAGGGTGGTAGCTATCTAGGCGAACCCCATGGAGAAATAATAATAGTAATAATGTTATTAAATAGCAATTAAAATCAATATTACCAATATAATTCCTCGAGGGCGGGCCGGTTTTAGTCGCCTTTTACGACACCCATCCGGCGTGGGAACTTGGTTAGTATTCTAAGCCGCCCCAATACGGCTATACAAGGAAAACTATCACGGCTATATTAGCTTAAGTAGATAAAGTGTAATAGTCGATAAAATTACTACATTGCGCATGGCCTGACACGCACTTGCCCGGTTTTTTATACTTTCCACGAGTTTAAAGTTTTCGGGCAATCTGTTTTTAGTTCATAAATCAAAACAATTAACTGAATACCCTATTACGGATTATCTCTTCGCCATTGCGTGGAAGCACAGATTACTATACTTGTAGTGAGTCCTTTATCTCTGATCGTTGTCAAATGAGTTTCAAATCAGAAGTAATTTTGTAAAATCGTCCTAGTGGTTAAATGTAATGTTCTACCACTAAATGAAAAAATCTTTTCCACTAGAAAATCCACTAGCCACTAAAATCAATATATCCCCACTAAAAGGGGTGTCGAAACCACCAGATCTAGTGGAAATTCCACTAAGTTGGCAACACTATTTGTGATTTGCACAGACCAGTGTTGCCAATGAAATTTTTTGGAAGGCCGTGTACATGAGATAAAAAAGCCGTGTTTGTATGGAAAAAGATCAACTGTGGGCCGTGTCCACAGGTGCTAATATATTATGCTATCCAATTATGCCAATATAGTATATTATCGGTTCAGCGCTTGGACTAAAAAAAAAAGGTCATCAGCAGTGAATTTCATGTCCACAAAACAAGGAACACTCTTCATTAGCCTAAGTGACACTGTTTTAAGGGTTTAATATTCGTTAAATGTCTGCAAAAATAATAAATAGCAGAAAAATCGTAGAATTTGCGAAAAGCCGTAGAATTTGCTTAGCGATGGGCCGAGTAATACTTTTTACAATTCGAGTTACTCGAGCAAAATTAACCGTTTACTCGAGTAAAAACTCGAGTAAACTCGAGTAACCGAACCGAACCGAACCGACGCGACAGCGAGGTCAGCGAGTAGCCGACGCGAACGAGTAATGAGTTGACTGAGTAAAATCGTCGCAACGCGAAGCGCGTCGGCGGCAACTCGACGAAGTCGACTAACTCGACGATTAACACCAACTGAGTTGAACCGCGTCGCCGCGGCGACTCGCGTTCGTCGCTGAGTTGAATCGGCCGAGTTTACTCGAGTACGTAAAATCGTTATTCGAGTTACTCGACCAAAGAGTTTACTCGAGTTACTCGAGTAAATTTCGTCGAGTTGCCCATCGCTAAATTTGCTACGGCCCTTGGGTTCGGGCCGTAGACCGTAGATTTTGTGATTTTTTGGCCTGAAAGCCGTAGAACACGGTAATTGCCGTAGCATTGGCAACACTGGCACAGACTACTAACTATGTTACATTGGGGCATGGAGGATAGAGTAGAAGGAGAGTCATTTCATATGGACGCGACGCGACGCTTGAAAGGCAAAAATTACCAAGCGATGAAAGTCTTCATTCTATCATGATCTATCTTTCTTTCTTTTTCTTCTCTCTTTCTTGGCCGGCAACGCACCAGTGATGCTTTTGGTGTTGTTGATGTTCATGGGCAAATGGATAAAAGAATATTTTATTGAAGTCGTAAATAGGTACTAAGAATACACGGTACGAGATAGCTCAATCGAGGTAGTAAGTAGGTAACTAGGTACCTAAATATTATTATTACGGTTTTTAGTTTAAAATTTAATTATTGAATCGATTAGAAGGTCTTTTAATTTTGAATCGATTTGTTGTAAAAATTGGTTTCTTTCGTGAACCGATTTTTTTGTACATCTCTAATGTCACTGTGATGGCAAACGACAAATTGGGCTTCTTAGTTCGCGGTGACTGTAGAGCATTTTAAACTTTTTAATTTTAGACAAAAATCGTAAAAAATCGCCTAGTAGTCATAGTTACTTAATTCTAATAAATTTTACATGCAGTTTAAATGTTTATTAAAGCGAATTTTATGATCTTTTTTCTAAAATTAGAAACTTTAAAATGCTCTAGTGTAAAGTTGTCAACATATCGCTTGGTAATTTTTGCCTTTCAAGCCTTGCTTTGCCCCTCATATTATGAGGGGAAAGTTGAAAAAGTGCTCTTACTGGACTAGACAGAGTAATATATCCATGGTCTTGATCATGGATATGTTACTCTATCTGGATCACAGACTTTTTAGAGGTACCTGAAGATCAATGACGTTATATCATTCCGATAGACAACTAATCACGGGCCGTATTGAGGTTGTCCTTCATAATTTTATTGTAGGGTGTCCACACTTACTTTAAAAAATTATGTCCTATTTTGATATGGTTCTTCAAAATGTTTTCTATCGGTAATTCTTTTATGAAAGGTGACAAAGTAAGAAATGTTTGAAACTAAAATTACTCTGGCTCAGGCTCGGAATCGGAATGGTCAACCTCAAAATCTGATTGTACCTCTAGGAAGTTTGTCTATGTTGATCATGAATCTTGACTTGACCACAGAGTACAATGTGGTGACATTGTTACCGGGGCGCCACACGCTGGTCCGAACGTTAGTACCAACGTTGGTCCGTTAATTTGGTGAGGTGTACACACGTTGGCTAGTATACCAGTTCTATACCGTCAGAGCCAATGTGAAGATGTCTGATTTGCTTTTACAGTAGTGAGTGCATCTCTTAATTTATATTTATTACTAAAGAAAAAGCCACGTCAAAGAAGATGGTGGATGACGACACATCATAAAACACATTTGTCCACGCGGGTGACGTTATTATGGACGAGGATGCCATTCTCGATCAACATGTGCACTCGATGCGTGTTGCTACAGGACTGAGTCAATCTCCAATGTGTGGACGGATCGCGAACGTTGGAGGCAGATTCCTTTGATAAAACCGACACGCGCCGGCCAACTACCAACGCTCGCCCCAACGTTGGCGCCAATGCTGTTTCCTAGATCCATACGTTGGACGAGTAGCATTGGGGCCAACGTTTCCACCAACGTATGGAGCCGGCCTTAGTGAAATCTGTCTTTATTCTGTTCTGTAGTACTTTTAATTTTTTAAACTGTGGCGTTAATGTTTTGACATTTTTGACGTGAGCGGAAGCTTCACTTCACTTTATTAGACAGTAGACACTAGCCCAGCCTATTTTAGATGTAACACAAATTACGTGATTTATTGTAATTACTATTTATTTTAAAGCAAAAGCGTTCGTAGGATACACAAGCCATGGCGCTGAGCTCTGTAGCAGAAGAGTATTTTCGGACGCTAAACCCACTTGCTGCTAAGATCCACGAAGATATTACAGAAGCAAGGAACGCGTATGAAAACATTTGGGATTCATTAACTGAAAAGGAAAAGGTAATTTTATGTATTAAAATTAATCACGAAGGCCTGAAGCATAATTCACTACTTTGTTCTGACGCTAATCCAGAAGGAGTGGGCAGTCAATCTCAAAGTTTAAATTATTTGTTTTCCGGAGGACTCTAATATGATTTAATGAATATCAAGTAATGAATGATTCGGACTGGATGGATTGTGTACCTCAAAGCACTACAGCGCTTACAACCCTGTAGCCTAGTTAGCAGCGACCCTGCCTAGGAAGCGAGGGGTCCCGGGTTTGATTCCCGATCGGGGCAGATATTTATGTGTCAAATAAATATTTGTAGTCAGGTCATGGGTGTTATTGTGATGTGTTATGTGTTGTCCATGCCACCCGCAACACAGGTGAAAACCTACTGCGGGGGTATGAGTGTATTTGTAAGCATTTAAAATTTTGGTGAATAATTTCTGACTGTAAACTATTTTAGGTAACCTTATGTGTGTATTTAATTTCAGGCAGAAATAATCAATGAGTCTATAATAAAACCTGACATTGCTCTGAAATATGCTCTCTTGGATACATTAGATTTCGATCTAAATGATCCACCAGTCAGAAAAGATGATCTGATGTCATTCTTTGGCCGAGAGCATGCTACTAAAGTTATACAAGATGAGAATGGCTCCTATCGTGATGAACATTCTGGTCCGTTTCTTTATCAAACCAAAAGCCAACTAAATTTATGTGTTTTAAGTGAACACAGAGGTGCTAAAGATGTTAGGTCTTCATCACCACCGCCGGTGATGACAGAATTAGCATTATCACATTCTAAAGTAGTGTCTGAACTGAAAAATGCATTAAAATCACATGATGTGTTGAAGAATTATAAAGACAAAGACGGTGAAAGGGATCTGGTATCGCCTTCAGGTTTTATAAGTAAATTTATTGGGAATTTTAAGAGTAAAGATGAAGAGAGAGAATGTCTGATGCCATCAGCAGCTCAGAGTCAGATAGTGGCATCATCGGATAACTTCTTCCGAACTAACTTCAAGAGTCCGCAGAATGAATGCAAGTTTGATAAGGATTACAGAAGCAGTGTTGTCAAATCTAGTAGTGGTAAGTTTCTTTTTTTATACCTTTAAAAATAGTGAATAATCTCATGGTAAGTGGTTACTATCATCCATCCCATTGTTTTTTTATTTTAGTTGAATTTAGATTGGCAGTTAGCTAAAAATTCATACCAATATGTAAAAGTATCATTCAGGACTTATCTCAAGAGCCAAATAACACTAAGAGGAATCTGTCATTATTGCCTTGTCTTTTATTCAGTAAAATACACAAGGAGATAAAAAAGTTACACTCCAAAATTCTTAAATATTGTTTTTCTATTTGTTTATTACCAACTATACAATGGTTTATGATAATTTTGTAGCAAAATCTCTTCCATTACATCTGCAAGAGCATTCTGTAACAGATGAATTAAACTCAGATATTATTATTCTTCAATCAACAAAATATTAAACTTGACAGTAGACCCTGTAGACCATTGTGAAACAAGTATCTTACCATAAAAACGAAACAAAGAAATGATATTATAATGTCCTCCAAACCAAGGAAGTGCTTAAGAAATTTGTGGCCAACTTCATTCTTTTATTTTAGCTTGTAATCTTATAGTAACATATAAAATTGGAGGTTACAAAGAACATTGAAGCAGATGGAATTAAATTCATTTGTATACACTTTCTATAAGGAAATATATTCTGGACATAACATATCCTCCTCATTATGTACACATAGAAGCATGTGTAACACTATTTACATATTCAAGTGATAATTTATAAATTCATTAGTGAACCAAATGAAGTTTGGATTTAAATAAGTGTTCAATCACTGGTCACTGTTACAATGACAAATATGTTTATGTAATACAGTTAATGTTAAGAATCACTTATGATGCATCAGAACTGAGAACTTTAGATCAGTTGGTATCGTTGGTAGGTACCAAGTTAAAGTTGGTACTAATTAAGTAGGTGTTCAGAATGTCGGAAAGTAGACTAATTACTGGACACGGGAGAAGACGTAAAATTTCGGGATAGGATTTTTATTATGGAAATAGCCGCCAAACGATCCACCTGATAGTAAATTGCTATCGTCGCCCAAGGAGAGCAGTAACACCAAAGGCATGAGTGATGCGTTGCCGGCCAAAAAGAGAGAAGAAAAACAGGCCACGCGCAATGTTAGGGTTCCGAAGTAGTAAGATTATCGACTATTACTCATTGACTACTTATGCTAACATAGCTGTGATAGTTTTCCTTGTAAATTCATCATACAAACTATTTTTGAGAATTTTTTCACATGCCAACCGTTTAGCCAGCAGGGGGGGGGGGGCACGACTCTAACCAAAATTAGCACTTTAAAATCAAATATTTCGCAAACGGACTCCTAATACCAAAAATGGTCTTAGAAGACCAATAATATTTTTGGAAGACCTTTTCAACGATACCTCACACTATAGGGTACGCGACGAATAAAAAATTCATCCTCACGTTACCTGTAGGGGAGGTCCCTGAAAAATATTTTTTTTCAATATTTTATTCTACGATTCTGGAGTTTTCATAAATATGTATATTCATGCCAAATCACAGCCTTCTAGCACTAAACACATATAATTTTATTGTCATTTGTTAGGTCTTCGCGAGTTATGGACATACATACGAAATCCGTACTTGACCTGTAGTATTTCCATCTCATTGTGAGACGGGATCCGAGCCCAGCAATGGATTATGACAACTGTATTTTTGTATGCAAATAGAAATTAACTGAGCCGTATCGACAAACGCGCGCCGTGTACTACAGAGCGTAACGACTTCAAGGATTAAAATGAAAATCGTTTTACAATAATACTACTTAATTACTATTGCTTACATCCAAATGAATAAGTTATCACAGTAATTTGTAAACGCCTTGTTTTATCATAAACAGGCCATACTTGGCAGGCATATACATATAAGCATACTACCTATACAATCATAAGTCGCAAGTTTCTCGCTAGCTACATTCAAAACTACTCATCATAATTAAACAGTTGACATCATCTCAAGCTAGGCCGTTTATTTACCTGACTAATTACACAAACATTGCAAGAACGATAGGGCACGTGAGTAATAACAATGACGGATTAAAACAATTACCTCCTAGCTATTGTATTAGTAATCTACCACCCACTAGTGAGTGATAAAATTACGTTTAGTAAACATGACTGACTATTATAAACTGCCCTCGCTTGGTGTCGGGAAATATAAGCCTCAACTATGACCTCAACTTTATAAATAAACTAGCTGACTCGGCAAACGTTGTTCTGCCAAAAAATTTTTAGGGATGAAAAATAAATGTTGTCCGATTCTCCACCCTAGCCGATATGCACGCTAAGATTCACGAAAATCGGTTGAGCCGTTTCGGATAAGTTCAACTTCTAACACCGTGACACGAGAATTTTATATATTAGATAGTATAAATTTAAAAATAAAAATAAAACCCGCCTGTTATCAAAAAAGCTGTCATAATATACCTTTTTGACATTTTTTGAAAACCTTATGATGAGCTCTTTAATTTAATACCGATATTACCACGGAACTGTGTCTGTGTTCCGTGGATATTACAGTATTCGATTTATTTTTAGACTGGCATCTCACAGCCACGATATTTTTTTTGTTAATTTCACTTATCTAAAAACACTTGGGTTATCAAGACGAATCTAGAAATCTTTATTATATAAATCTGTTCAGCGGTTTTGAAGATATGAGGTAATGCGCGACAAACATGGGTTATGTTTGTCAGTTGGGTAAATAGTAATATTCCTGGCAGTTGGGTAAATAGTTAAATAGTACCTACATACCTAATTCTAAATTCCACATCGAACAATCTTAGTTCGATAATTTAGGAATTTGTAATAGAAATAAATGTAGCCCTCAATAAATTTTACTAACAATAATCTAAATTTTACTAACAAAAAATAACCGACTTCAAAATTACTCAAAAAAGCGGCCAAGTGCGAGTCCAACTCGCCCATGAAGGGTTCCGTAGCAGCAAGTAACATAATATAAAAGTTCTTGTAGTTCGTTGTAACTTTGATCAATGTTTTTTGCGGTTTTTGATTTATGACGTATTAAAAAAAACTACTTACTAGATCTCATTCAAACCAATTTTCGTTGGAAGTTTGCTTGGTAATGTACATCATATAATTTTTTTAGTTTTATCATTCCCTTATTTTAGAAGTTACAGGGGGGACACACATTTTACCACTTTGGAAGTGTCTCTCACGCAAACTATCCAGTTTAGAAAAAAATGATATTAGAAACCTCAATATCATTTTTGAAGACCTATTCATAGATACCCCACACGTATGGGTTTGATGAAAAAAACATTTTTGAGTTTCAGTTCTAAGTATGGGGAACCCCCAAAATTTATTGCTTTTTTTCTATTTTTGTGTAAAAATCTTAATGCGGTTCACAGAATACATCTACCTACCAAGTTTCAATGGTATAGCTCTTATAGTTTCGGAAAAAAGTGGCTGTGACATACGGACGGACAGACAGACAGACAGACATGACGAATCCATAAGGGTTCCGTTTTTTGCCATTCGGCTACGGAACCCTAAAAACTACTTGTCAGATCTCAATAAAATTTAAGTGGGACCACATGACAAGCACCAGCTTTCGATTAAAAAAAGAATCATCAAAATCGGTTCACCCAGTCGAAAGTTCTGAGGCAACTCCTCCTTTTTTTGAAGTCGGTTAAAAATTGGTTCATCCTCCATGAGTTAGTTCCATGACAGATTTTTATAATAGTCTGATTATCAAGACTAGTTTCGTCTAAAGTGCCCTTCGAGACTCAGACTGATTCGAAATGTGCACTCACTATCACGCAAAACAGCTTTATTTTGAAATAGTTACGTTGATTTAACAAATTCAATTATGTAATACTTATTGTTAAGTTAATATTTTTTTACGTATTTCCTTCCAGATATCTCGGAAGAAAACCGAGGCCTACTGTCCTCAAGCCAGGCCTCTTCAGGGACTGATTTCCAGTCAACGGAGACTCTCACGGAGTCCACACTGCCAAAGACTGGGTACGACTTCTTAGACAACTGGTAATTTTAATGATAACTCTATTAGGTCTATAATTGTTAACTTAAATCAACTGCACATGTTATGCTTCATTTATATCATAGTAGTGCCGCGTCGGTCTGGCTGTCTGTTCGTCATAAACTTAGAAACTACCCGATTGTCCTGCTGTTTTACCCAATGGATAAAATGATGAAAGAGGACGGTTTAAGTCTATAATTCATTATGGTTTTGTTAAGTAATGTGGTTGAAATATATTATGACAATGATTGGTCGGAACTAATCATGCCAACTATGCACCACGCTAATCTGGTACGACACTACGAAAAAATAAGCATTTTTGACTGAACTTTATATATTTTTTTTAAGTACTATAGCCAACTAGCAAATAGATAGTGACGTTCCCAAGCGAGATGTTCCGGGTTCGATTCCCGATAGCAGGCATTTATGTGGCAGATAAATATTAAGCCAATCAGTATTGTCGATTATAAAACTGTTTCCTTTGATTCATTAATCTCATCAAACCTAATGAATGTAACATGGTGTCGTTGATTTAAGAGTTAGTCATCTAAGTGTCGCTTGCATTAGCCATGAGGTAATAAAATTAGTCTACCGTTGAAGTCTTATATTATCAGGATATCGAGATAAGAGCCAAAATGGGGACAATGCGTTTTTGTAGATCTTAATTATCTCTTTAATACAAATATATTAGATCAGATCATAGAGGTATTTTTATGATTCTTGAGTAGAGCCGCCACCAAATCTCGAAGATTTTTACCCAATACATAAGGTATACCTACCTGCCATGACTGATACATTCCTAGCCTAGGATTCATTCCTGAAGTCCCCACCAGTCGGGATTTACAGATTTTTTTCCTTAAATCCGAAACCGTTCCTAGCACCGTACTCACCGTAGCACGATCATTATTTGATACGATATAGCGGCCAGAAAGCATTACCAATCTGGTGGGATTGTTGTTCAGCATTAAATTAGTAGATGTAATAGGTTCTGTGTATTTGTATTTTAGAGAATAGGCATGATGACAGTAAGTAAAAATCACTAAAATTATGATATAAATTGTAATTAAGTATAATATATTTCCCAACAATATAGAATAGTATTTCAAAATCTGTCATCATGCCTATTGTGATCATAATAGTCGATATACCGGAGGCTCCAGGTTTTTAAGTTATTAATAAATTGATATCGCGCAATAAAAGCTAATCAGACGGAAAATTTCTCCGCAATATTGTACACTCTCCACAAACTTTATTATGAAAATATTTCTTTTTGTATTACGTTTTTTTTTGTTACTTTTAAAACGTTTCTGATTTTTTCTTGAACAGTGATTAAGTTCTGAGATCTTGGAAATTAATGAGAAAATTAAATGTAAAAACATACCATGATCTTAGCAATCTTAGCATATAACATTCTCGACTGTGACCTTTTGAAAATGTCACCTTATGTAATGGAGATATTATAAAATAATTATGTTTATATGATGTCATAATTTATTATAAAATATTCTTATTAATATTGAATAGTTAAATTATAATTAAAAAATCGGCTCTCAACTTTCAAAAGCTCCTGCTATTATTCCGCGATTAGCATCATAAGTCCGTATTTTATCATTGTCACGTATTTTAGTAAATAATAATTTATCGAAGCAATCTCAGCTATTTAATTACAAGATATTAAGGAGATGCAGTTTAAACTAAAAATAAACTAGTATTGTTTGAGGTCTTTCAAGCTGGCTATACACGATCAAGTTTACTTGTCAAGTTTGCAGCGGACTTGATGCGGCATCAGGTATGGCTATCTGACTATATAACTATCAGATAGCTATTCTATCCCATGCATGCCGCATCAAGTCCGCTACAAACTTGACAAGTAAACTTGATCATGTATAGCCAGCTTTACAGAGGCTAGCCCAAGAGATGCAACAGCGCTATCTGATTTCTCAAATCACGCTATAGATTGTACGAACATACGCAATACAAATTTTTGAGCTAAATATAGACTCGATCAAACACTGCAGTGTAGACGTAATACTATAATTTACTGGTTGTTTTTTTTTTTTTTAAAAAACAGTAGTAAACGGCGCTGCTCACTTATGAGTCTTGTGACATATTTTAAGGAGGTATAGTGATACCCTGTAATAGTTCAGTATTTATTGCTAGTCTTATTGATGAATAAGATGCAATGCCCCTTTTGTAAGCGAGCCCGTCTTTAACCTATTGGAGGCCCTGGGCATATAAGGATAAAGGGGCCCCTATGACTTTGACAGAACACTATTTTGTTAGAATAAAGAAAGAAATTACTTAAGCAAGCCTCTAGATTTATGCAAAAGCTAATAAGCAAATTGGTATTGTAGCACAGAAGAAATAATAGTACTTATATTGTAGTCGTAGTGTATTTAGATTCGATTTATTCGGATTAAAAAAGATTTTCCGTAATAAATATCGATTATCGTTTAGTGATCTGGCAGGAACTAGGGGGCCCCTATCGATCACGAGGCCCTGGGCACTTGCCCAGAGTGCCCATTGGGAAAGTGGGATCTCTGTTTGTAAGTGAGCCCAATAAACTGTTAATAAAAATAAAAATTGTGATTCAAGTTATTGAGACTCATCAGGATACACTTCTATCAAAGGATTTTTTATATCTTCAAAAACCTCAATGTATATAACTATGTATTTTACGAAATAAGTCACACATAAACTTTACTGTTAAAATAATTAATATTATTAATCGTATAGTATTAAGTCGATATCATTGTGAAACTAAACAGTGTTTAGTTTTCTCTGAATGGATGCTATAGGCCGCATATAGAGTACAGCGGTAGTATTGTTCTCTGGGTATTACATTACATAGCGACATTGCCAAATATTGTTTATATAACAAATAATCTCACAGCTAAGACTGTATTTTATATTATTTATATAAGTTCTAGGAATAACTGTGTTTGTGCAGTGACGGATTAACCCTTAAACAAATTAAGCAATTGCCTAGGGCATCACGTCTGGGGGGCACCAGAAGAAGCACAAAAAAAATCCGGCCTTAGGGCATCACATCTCACTCTTACGTCACCAAAAAAAGTTTCTAGGAGTAATTTGAAAAATCGCGCGTTTAAGTTGATATAGAGTCCGACCTAGAGTCATAACCCCGCTCCGCTTGCGCACTCGCTGCCCGCTAGTGCATTCGACAATAGGAATAGGCCACCGCAACGTTTTTATTTTAGTTAAATAATATTGATTTTTAACAATAAATACTGACATTAACGACCACAGAGTAAATTGTGTTCTGTGTCTAAAATAAAAATTACTGCATTATAAAATTAAAAATATCGCATGTTCCCTATTCGAATGCAACGGAATTGCGATCAGCCAATCATGTTTTTAGGCGGTAAAGGTTTAAAGACCGATTCTAGTAGACATACGGATAGGGGGGCCCACAGGCGTGGATTGCTTAGGGCATCAAGTAGTCTTAATCCGTCACTGTGTTTGTGTAATACTAAATGTATAGAGGGATCTTGTAGAATTAAATCATAGATGGCACCACATTAGCTAATTTTAATCCTGTTATTGAGGCTTACAAACCATGACAAAGTTGTTTAATGTGATGTTTTTGCTGTGGTTTGATTTTTATTACCTAAATTGTATGGAAATAATTTTATATAAATTTATTGGCATCAGCTATGTATATGTGTTCAAACACTTAACGCCATCTATTGATTTTAATTGAAAAACTAGAAAAGCTGTCTGGAATTGTGATCAAACATTTATGTGATGAAATTATTTGGTTATATTTTTTGCTAAGGGTTGGAGAATAATTTACATACTCTTGTATTTACTTCCTTTTTTATACTCTTTTTTATTATTTACCTACCTACTCTTATATTAATATTTTATTGTGAGTGGATTGTGAATAGTGAATGGAAATAAAATACTCTATAATGATACATTTTTTTTACAACTCTCATATTGCACCTTCTGGAAGAAATCCCAAAAATTGTAATGGTGCGTCCAGATCTAGCGAATGCACCACTCGTTTGCTACGTGCCGTACGCAAGTGGCGCAGGAGCTGCGCGCGTGTTGCCCACGTTGTAAGGTCCGACATTAAACATGAAAAAGATATGTGCGCGCACTACGCAAGCTTTCCCCAAATTGCGCTAGAGAGGAGCACCAAACATAGGCCAATAATCAAATACGATATCGATTCGTCAAATCTGGACGCACCTTGATGCATTCATCATCACATCGCGCCATGTTTCTTGCGATGAATTTTGCACAAATATGGCCCCTGCCTCTATCTCTGCATGGTTTTAAAAAATTAGCAATAAATCAGTTTAGGCGGTTTCTTTACAAAAACAACAATATTAAATAGTAAACAGTTTATTTAACTAAAAGCTCCAATTAACAAAAAATCCTCAGACTAAATTCAAGCTTAATCTATAAGGCATTTTAACATTGTTAAGGATCATTGAACACAGTAAGGTATAACGATTTTGTGATGTACAAAAGATGAAGATAATGACAATTTTACCTTTTTGTTGTACTCATTACTGTTTATTATTTTATGAGACAAATATATCCTTACATCTATTATATCGTAATTATGCATGAATAATTATGTCATTATAATTCACTGAGTTATATCATTATACCTTTCAATTAGTATCCAGTAATAATCATACCCTTTTCCACTTGGTCTGCCTTCTCTTTCCCAGTCAGCAGTTCAATGAGGGTCAGACCAAACCAATATGCTGTTCCAGGTCCCTGAAATCAATACAATTACAGAAAATTATATGAGTTATATTAATTCTATCTTCCGAGTGCCAAGTACCCTCAAATCTCTATTTTTTGATACACATATCAGTGATACCATGTGTATGGACACACCTTCCCTAATATTTTTGCATATAAGTTTACTACTTTACCTGCATAAAAACAATACTAGCCGAAATTACAGTTAATTATCTATTTATTTATATTTTTCTTATTAAGTCAAATGCTGAGGAGTTTCTTTCGCAGTTTCTTTCTTCTAAAGCATCTTTTCAAAACAGTGGTAGAAGCAGAAACAGGTTTATAAATGTAGCGACAAAATACTTAAATTTTTATTTATTTTTTGTATAGTATACAATACACCATAATTTGAATTGTAAGTAAACTCACCCGGCTAGTAACAATGTTGCCATCGACCACAACTCTCTCTCCTTCAACGTATTGATAGTCACCAGTAATCTTGTTCTTGGTGGTGGGGTATGACGTCACTCGCTTGCCTTGTGCCACGCCGTGGGCTACGAATGCTGTTGGGGCTGTGGATGAAGAGAATATCATGGGTTATGAACTGAATTAGTAATAGGAGTATGATTTATTAAGATCAGACCCATTAAACATTTTTCTGATGGCTTTTTGGCTTCCATTTATGACAACACAAAGGGTGAAGGCTGTAATTTCACTTGCAAACTACTATTGAGAGCATCATTTATTAAAATAATGTAATGCTCACCTAAGGCTGCTATTGTTGGTATTTTTTTTTTATCAAAACCAATTTCTGTGCCACTAGGCCATTCTTCTCTATGCAAGCTAGATATTGTTTGAAAGAGTTTACACAACTTTTGATAACATCAAGAGCACTCCAGTATAATCTACTATACAAATAAATAAAATTGGAGTGTCTGTTTGTAATATTAAAATAACCACTTTTTATTAAGTGCATTTGGATGTATACACGGTACATATACCAAAACAACATTTTTTACAATTTTTGTCTGTCTGTCTGTTTGTTCCGGCTAATCTCTGGAATGGCTGGACCGATTTTGACGGGACTTTCACTGGCAGATAGCTGATGTAACAAGGAGTAACTTAGGCTACTTTTATTTTAGAAAAAAAAAAATAGTTTGTTAGGCGATACGAAGTTCGCCAGGTCAGGTAGTATATTATACACAAAAGGAATATCTGAGTATGTTATTATTATGTATATTACAACTTTATTTAAATTGCTAAATAAGTTACCAGCACAAATGGCAGCCACAATTTTTCCACTCTTTTCATGGTCCTTCAAGAGAGTTCCCACAATAGTAGACTTGGAAAGCCGCTCGGAACCTTCTAAACCCCCTGGGAGAATGACCTGAAACCATTTAATTAAAAGATCGCTTTTTGTGTGTTTTAGAATAATGTGTATACCAAAAAAGTCAAAACTGGAATAATTTGATAATATTTTTAACTGATATTTATTTTTATATAATCAACAATTCTATAATAGTTAATATACTAGTTCAATGATTCTGCTTGCTCTCATTTTTGCCCTGGTAAACACTGCGACATGATTTCAAATTCAATGTAATTGTATGGATGATCCAATTGTGTATCGTGATCATAGAATAATATGCATATGAAATCATATTGCTTAGGCACAAGGCCTAGGCCGAAAACAAAATGTCTATTTCTGATAAACATTTGCTTCATAACTGTATAGCAGGAAGACATGAAGTCATAGAACACTGTCAACTCACAGCATCATACTGCGGCGTGGCAGCCAAAGCATCAGCCAGAGATTTATCAGGCACTAAGGTCACTTGTCGGGAACACAGCACTGGCTCATTCCCATCCAGGCCTGCAAGTGTTACTGTTACCTGTGAATTAAATAGATTAATAAGGTTTTTTTTATACATAGTCATTCGTAATAATTAATTGGAATATCTTAACAATTACATGTTTTCATTACGACAACTCCTGAGTATACTTGTAGCTGGATTGAAATGGACAGTATGCTTATCTATACAAATAAATAAAATTGGAGTGTCTGTTTGTAATATTAAAAAAACCGCTTTTTACTAAGTGCATTTGAATGTATACACGGTACATATACCAAAACAACATTTTTTTACAATTTTTGTCTGTTCGTCTGTCTGTTTGTTCCGGCTAATCTCTGAAATCCCTGGACCGATTTTGACGAGACTTTGACTGGCAGATAGCTGATGTAAAAAGGAGTAACTTAGGCTACTTTTATTATAGAAAACAAAATATTTTGTTAGGCGATACGAAGTTCGCCGGGTTAGCTAGTTTATCTATACTAATAATATTTCAAAGCTGAAGCATTTTTTATTATTTTAACATGTTAATCTCTGGATCTTCCCGTGAGATTTAAAAAATTATAAAAATTATTTTTGCATTTGATAGCTCTATTCATGAAGGCTATAAGGTACTAATCTAAATTTTACTAACAAAAAATAACCAACTACAAAATAACTCAAAAACTAAACTTGTCAGATCTCGCTCAAATTTAAATGAGACCACATGGCAAGCACCAGCTTTCGACTAAAAAATGAATCATCAAAATTGGTTCACCCAGTCAAAAGTTCTGAGATACCTCCTCCTTTTTTGAAATCAGTTAAAAAGGAGTTGGTTCAGAGGTACAGGGTATAAAGCATTGCCAAAAGTGAAGGAAGGGCGGGTTATGAGTAAAATATGTGTAACTTACTCCACCCCTCCGCAGCATATCAACAGTGATGACTGTTTCCATCTCCTCGGCTCCCTGAGCTAGGATGACCAGAGCGGACTTGGACATTGTTGAAGATGTGCTTAGTGACCTAGAAAAAACTTGACTATAATCCGAGTCATTTATAGAATAATTTGTTGGTATAAATTATAAAAAATACTTAATCAGGCAGATGATTCTCCATGCATGCTTCCTTATCTGACTTATATCTTCCTTAATATATCTATCGAAATTGTAATGAATAGTTACCACCTGCAGTTCATTAGGGATAAGTGTTAGGTGCTGGACGAAACAGCGCATTAAATTCAAATACCTTATGTCCACAACTTGAAAAATACAGGTAACATTAAATGGGGGCAGGAACGCCGACGCGGACATATTTTATCAATCCAACGCAACATGGTCGTAGACGTCGTAGTAATATGGTTTGTATTAGTACCTACATCGGCTACATCAGCTAAGGAAGTTACCAGAAAATCGCCGGGTTATACAACACAAGGTACTGAATACCTTTAAATTTAATAGTCAATACGTATTTTTACTGAGAAAATTTACTTACCGACAGTATAAATCTTTGGTAGACGATTGGGATACTATGGAAAATGCAAATATTCGAATTTTGGATTGAAAATTACAATTCAACCCGATTTTTCTGGCCGCTAACAAAAACATGAATGTCGCGTCAGTGTCAACTGTCACTTGGCGACACTTGGTTTCACCGTGTCACTGTGTCACGACTCACGTCACAACAGTGTTGCCAGGTCCAAAAATTATGCTATGGTATATATTATTTGAAGTAAAACAATAGGTAAAAAACAATCTTTTCTATAATTTTATATAACTTACAGTCGAATCACTAATCCACCGGACCAATTTGACAGAAAATAATGTCACTTTGGAAATATTTTGGCCGTAGTAATAGTAATAGCGAATGCTTGGTCCATTTAAAATACATGTTTCAAATCTTATCGTATCAGTGATTCACAGGGTGTCTCAGGTGTTCCGTGAATGAGGAGGCAAAGATCAAGAACAAAACAAACAAACTCTCGATAGTATACATATTATAGAGGAATTTGCTAGTCTGTACTCTGTTTATTTGTCTATGCTAGCTTCCTTTCTTTCGTTCACTAACGTCAAGCGGATAGCAAAATGTTCTTTTTGTTTTATTAATTTTTTGTATAAACTTGACCTTTTAATCGTGAAACATGAATTGGTATCATTAGAATAAATTTAGTTCCTTTCCCGTGTTTTTTTAAGTATCCTTTATGTTAGAGTTACGTGTAAATATTTAAAGTGAGGTTAGATTTCGTTCGTTACAAAACTGTTGAAAATTTAACTTAACAACAAAAGAAATGGATTTCGTTAAAAGAGAAGACATTAATATAGCTGAAGAAGAGAATTATAAGGCATACATGGAAGCGGTAAGCGTAAAAAGTTTGGTTTTCATAATTAAATTTAGTAACAAAAAAACCTAATAAAAACATCATACTCAAAGTGGTGTGCAGGCGAGTTACCGCTTCAATTCTTTTTATAATTTCTTAATATTATGTACCTATGATAGTGTAAGGTGCCTATGTTGGATGAAAATATCTCATATTTTTTTTTCACCTATATTTTTAAAGGTTTTGGTTAGTTTTTTACCAATTTAGCTTTTACTTTATTATCATGATACTTTAAAACTAGATACAACAGATTAACAGAATTACCAGGGTTTCGTGATATACACATTATTCAATATTCAATACTTTATAAGTCAAAATAACTGTAAAAGGTTAAACATAAAATACTTTTTTTTATTTTGTGCTGTTACTGAATATATAAATATTTAATACAATTTTAAAATGCACTTTTAGGATAACTGAAATTTCTTATATTTATGGAATATTGGAACCTACAAAAAGTATGTAATTTTCATTGTCCAAATTAATTAACAATTGAGTAACACACCAAATAGTGACAAAAATGGTTTCATTCATTTAAAATTCAATTCATTTATGTTATTGAATTTATGTATATTGTTAAGGCTATTTCAAAAGGATGTATTTATTTGACTAATTTTTAAATGTATTTGTATTATAATAATAATAAAAAAATCTTTTAGAGTATGTTTCATCTAAAAGCTATATAAATATTAAATTATGGTTTCCTCAAGTATCCTGGTTTCACACAAGTCATGATTCCATTGTAATGTACACCTAACTTTGAAACTTGAAGGTGGCTGTATAATTCAAATTCAGGTTCCCCTGTTTGAGAAAGAACATTGAAACTTAGGTCATGACTACTTTTACATAATAATTACATAATCTCTTAGGCTATCTTATAATCATAAGCAGCAGGTGATTTGGGTCTTTTTTAACTGTATGATAACTGTTGTCATGAAGTTTTCTACGTTTTGCTCTAGAGTGGTCACTGTCCCCTTAGTTAGATATGTATTAGACATCACTATAGCATAGCTGTCCAGGAAAGATAAAAGAAGAAAGAGAGACGAAAGAAGGCAATGCAATCTTTCAATCCGTCTTTAAATACTATGCCAAATCTCCTACATGCATGCATGCATTATTCATAAAAAAGTGTACTAAATTATTTTTACAATAATAGAAATCTACATTATTATTTGAACTTTCGGCTTTGTGACAGCTATCCGTCTAGCCAAAACAATTGATATAATGTAGATAGTAATAAAATAATAAAAGATAAAGATGTAAAACTTGTCCGTTTCAAAAAATAAATAGCACTAAAATGTTCAATTTAGATTATTTTGTAATTTGTATGAGTTTTAAAAGTGATATTTTTAGCAACTTACTATTACTAGCAACATGTGTTGTTATTTATGTACCATTTACATTTTTTATTAATTTATTATTGATGCTATATTTCTTGCAGTCAGCATCAAAAGTTTTTGACATGAAATGCAATGAAGCTGCTTATTTCTGACATGTCACAATTGTCTTATAAGCAATATTATTCTGGTCAAAAGGGTGTATGTTTTCAGTTACAGTTGTAGCCAACTTGAGTGGGACAATTTTTTACTAGACAATTACTGATATTTAGTAACAACTGATATTTAATAACAATGACTTGCCTACACTAGTCATCCTAAATTCCACAGTCTTCTTACTAGCAAATAATACCTACTAATATTATTATTAACAATAACACTAACAGCACCTACTATTCAACAATAGTCCCTCTCACCGTCCCATTGGAGGTTTGTCACAGATGACCATTGTCCATGGGCATGTCCATGGGCGGCAGGGGACGGTGGCACTGCAAGCTCAATGGCTATTATCATTACATAATAAATATATTTTTTTAATGACATTTTCAAACAACTAAAATATTTTGAATAGATATTTCATGGGATAGAATAATAAGAATTATTGGAAAATAAATAAATAAATAATGCTTCACACTCATAGCCCCACACTAGGATTCCCTGTGTCGTGGGTGCCATGGACAACACACTAGACAAGGACATTCACACACAATAGATGTGATCATGCATGTAAAACTTGATATATCAGTGTCTAAGTTCTGTAACGAAAATGGCAAATATAATGTGTATATACATTTGAAGTAGTATTTGTTGCTATTGAAATATGCAATAAGGATATTTCGAATAAAATCAAAGACTAAATTATTCACATGCCCCAACTCAGAGTCACTAATGGTTACTTTAATCGCTCCTTTGTAAAGAATCACCATACAAATTCTGTACTAAGGAACAATTTAAATAACCTTTAAGTGACTAAGTTGGGGACAAGATTAGTAAATTAAATACTGATTATAAGTTAATACGAAAGTTATAATAAAGGTCCATAATCATACATTACGATACAGCGGCTTTAAGTGGTTACGCTTAGATGCTAAGCGCCGTGCAATAATAGACTATTTACGTCATGAGTTTCGTATATTATTTTATAGCACAGTGTGACCTAAACCCGCACTTAATCACATTTTTTCGAAGATTTTGCGAAGATTTGAGATTTAAGTTTTCCATTATTGTAAGGAGTAATGTTAGAGCTAACTAGGGTGCTAAAGGCTATGCATAAATAGAAAATTTTTAGAAAGAATTATGAATGTGAAATTGTGTTATAGAAATATGTAATATTAAATCTTTTGCTTCAGGTACAAAAAACACATCAAATGGAAGTCACTGAATATCAACATACGGCAATATCAATGGAACAGTTGCATCAGGCGATGCAATCGTCTCTCAACGCCAGCTCCATCGTTCACAACTTCCAATTGCCCATATCACCGCGACAGATGTCCACACTTATGCTCAAATCAAACCACATCACCAGAAGCTTAAACTTTAATGATATCCCAGCACACTTGCAACGAAATATTAGTATATCAGAAGTCGATCTAGCTCAATCTCTACCGAATGACTTACCTCAGAACTTGGGGAGACATGAAGATTTACTAATAAACCAAAACTTAGCTAGGAATTTAGATATTAATTTAGCTAGAACCATAGCCAATGACTTGGAGCTTCAAAATGCACTCTCTAATACATTAGTTCAAAATCTTAATGAGCAGGAATTGAGTGCAAGTTTGGCGCCCGAACTGGGACACGCTCTTAATAGAATAAACGATGTTAATCTAGCTCAAGGAATAGTCAGGACAGAAAATAATATCTCTCACAATATAAGCAATGAAGTACCTTTGACACATCACTTAAATCGTCAGAATTTAGACCAGACATTAATTAATAATGCAGAAGAAGCAAGGAGAACCCCCGATCATTTAGTTACACAAAATCTGTTGGAACAACACTTGAATCAGAGACTGGAGCATCATCTTGGACAAAGGTTAGATCCCTCATTGGCTCAAAGGCTAGATCAAAGATTGGATCAATTAATAGCCCAAAGAATGGTCAATGCAGCAAGCTTGCATGAACAGCAACGGCAATTGGAAACAAATGATCATTTAATGAATATGCAATTCCATATAAAAGCCGAGCAGGAAGATGATGGATATTTTTACGATAATATTAATCAAGGTGTATCTAGCAGCAATGAGATTAATGGTAAGTAATCAGAAAAAGTTATCAGAAGATTTGTTTTGATAACCATAAAAACCAAAACCGATTTTTTATCATATTGGGTGCCAAGTTTTGTGTTGAAAATCCTAAAATTTTAGTCACATAATAATATTACACGGGGCACTGCGTTACCAGCTTCCTTTTTTTTTACTTTAGCGGGACTAGGGATTGCAATCCGAAAAACCGGATCCATTAATCTGACCAGATCCGGCGTTTTTTACGCATACCGGATCCGGTGGAATTTACCGGATCCGGTGTCTGGATCCGGTGACCAGGTAACCGGTAACCTCCCCCAAGTTAAAAAGTCATGAAACTAGTGTGACGTAATTTATGGATGGCCCTTAAAGATGTATAGTAGTATACATGTACACCTGTTATTGGCTCCCTTCTTAAAGAAAATAAGGAGAACAAAATATATCAATTGTTATATTTTTTAGAAGATAAGTTATATTGACAATCTGTTCTACTTATAAATAAAATTACATTTGTCGGACAGTTTACATCCAGACGCATTAATAATATGATAAACTAGCTGAACCGTACCCGCTTCGCTGGGCGTTAAATATTTTTACTAAATAATTTTATTAATCACTAGCCGTTGCAAATTTGAAGCAAACCAGTTGATGTTTTAAAAATATTCCATACAAACTTTCATCCCGTTTCCTGAGTAAACCTTTTAATTTTCCGGGATAAAAAGTGTCCTAAAATATAACCCGGAGTATTAGTAACAACTTTACCAATTTTCATTGAAATCTGTTCAAGGGTTTTCATGTGGTGCCCGGACTGACAAATAGACAGACAATAATTCAAAAAAAAATATTTTTGTGCTCTAATACGTTATTGAACTGACCCCTAATCGAATTTTTTTTTAAATATTCAATGTACAGAAAATATATCAATACTATTATCTTATTAATATTAAGTATAGATAGATAAATCATCATTAGGTGCTACCTGACTTTACCTTTACGAGTATTTATTACGGCTCGGTTGCATTTATTTTGTCTTAACTTTGCAACTTCTAAGAAGCAAAATTCTGATCACGTGATCCGTCCGGATCCGACCGGATTGGTGAAAATCCGGTAAAATTCGACCGGATTGAAAATGACACCGGATTGTAATCCCTAAGCGGGACACGCTAACGCGTGTCTAGATTTACCTACATTAATGATAAGATTGGTCATGGCATAATTTTAATTGCGGACACTGCTGTATTAGTGACCTAATGTTAAGTTCAGATTATGTGAGATTACTGGTTTTACGAGTTTCTCACTGGACTATTGATGTAGGTACTTCATGGTATTGGCAAGCGCGTTAGATCATTGTTAGGTTCTGTATGCCTTAGTTTTTGCTCTTGGTAGCTGGAACCGGAGTATCGTTCGCTTGAGGGGACATCGATTTAATTATTTATTAAAATTTGAAGTTCATTTTGAAAAATCCAGCCATTCTCGAGTTTTAGCGAGACGAACAGCAATTGATTTTTATATTTATAGATAAAAGTGTTGAAGGTATTTTACAATTTAGGTGACTCATTGCTATTAAGGTAGGAGGGGACCTTAAGATGCGATTTATTCAAAATTTAATTAGCAAATTTTTAAGTTAAAAAGAGATACTTCAATTCTCATTACTAGTGACGGATCTCTAATATTGGTTATCGGGGAAAGGATGAAATTTAGCATGTATTAAAAAACCGGTGATATTATAAACCAGTTCAGAGTGACCTTTCCGATTCGTAATTTTATTGAGATTCACATAAAAAAGTATGCGCTCAGAATCTGTAAATAAATATGTATTGTGCATGAAATTAAGAGGCGACACTTTTTATGATGAATTTTAATTGTTTTGTTCCAATGTTACAAAGTTCACGAGAAAAATATCCGTCACTATGGAAACCAAAATTTTTCTTTATGCACCAGATTGCCCTACGTTAAACAAAGCCTTGACCTTGTAATTTGCTGTCAAGGTCACATTGAATTTATACATGGTTAATGATTTAAAGTTCTAGTTCAGAACTAGGAAAAATCCCTGCGATGCAATTAATTTTTTTATCTGTCAAAGTCCGATAATACAACCCTTAATCTAGTTTTTATGTATTTCAGGTCACATTCCTTTACAATCCGAACATCCACAAACGAATACGACAAACGTGACACAAGATGTATACTGCGTTTACAATAATCAAATTACTCATGTCCCCGCTTTGAATCCCATTGATTTATACTCCAGACCGCAAAATTACGTCCAGAATTATACATCGAACAATATTAATAGAGATAATCCACAAAACTTAGTCGTCCATAAACAATTTGAAAGTTCTAGTCAGTTTTCGGACGAATTTAAAAAGTTAAGACAAGATAGCGGGGTGAAAAATGAGGGCGTGAAAAATGAGGAGCCAAAGGAAAATTTGAAACCGTCAGACCAAAATAAAATGTACTATGATTACAATAACAGTGAATTTGCTAATAGTGCAGAGAAGAATGAGAACGACGCCAGTTCTCATAATAAGTTGTCTGTGGAATTGGCGATGAATATTAGAGGGGAATACGTTTGTTACAAGTGCAGTGAGATATTTCCCTCGAAAAGAGCTCTAAAACAGCATGGGAAAATATGTGAATTTGCAGATAGTAAAGAATCAACAGAGAAACAAGGCAAATTCACATGTTCACAATGCGCATACAGGTGTCAATCGCCTGCCATTTTGAAAATTCACGAACGGACCCACTCTGGTGAAAAACCATATTCGTGTACATTTTGTGATTACAAATCGGGACAGAAGAATAATGTAGCGAAACACATTTTAGTGCATATGAAGGAGAAACCTTTTAGGTGTCAATATTGTGATTATAGGTGTGCTCAAAAGAATAACTTGGTCGTTCACGAGCGCACACATACCGGTTACAAACCGTTTGCGTGCCCTTACTGCGACTATCGGACCGTTCAAAAACCGAACTTAGTAAAACATATGTACTTACATACGGATCAAAAACCGTTTAGTTGCGACATGTGTAATTATAGATGCGTTCAGAAAACAAATCTGACTAAACACAAGCAGAGGCATTTGAACGAAAAGGGTGATAAGTTAGATGCTAAAGCTCAGACTAAGCCTTATAGACCGAGACAGAAATCCGTAAAATGTCCCCACTGTACTTACCGTTGCGTTCAGAAGTCTAGTTTAGAAAAACATTTACAATTTAAACATACAGACGTTCAAACGGATTTTGTTCAGTTAGAACAAGGATTAAATTTAATGAAAAATTACGAATTGTGCGACGTGCAGAATCTTAGTGTGAAAAAAGATCAATGTGTTCAAGAAGTGTCGGAACCGCTTCAAATGCAGTCATAGTAGTTAGTAACTATGATTTTTTATCTTAAGCATATTTTGTAAATATTTCTGGTGTCTTGTAAACTGTATAGCTAGGCTAAGAACGGTTATGTGTTATTTCTTATGGTTTTTGTTAAGTATGCTATGTTGATAAAATAAGTACGATAAGTCGTGTGCTGAAGACTATTGAAACATTTGCAAGCAAGGCCAAATCTGCGCCGCTTCTCTTTTGCTGTATTTTGTAGCTAACTTGATCGCATTTAGAGTCAAATTCACTCATTTATTCATGTTTGATGATTGGTCCGGCAATAATTTTCACGACTTTTTTTCTGTTTTATTAGTGGTTGATTTTCCAAAAGCGTTAAAACAGGTGATTCATAATTTCTGACCATTTTCATAGAGCTTGCTTCGAAATCAGCGGATTTTCAAACAAACTGTCAACCCTAAATATTATAACTCCCATAGTGATAAAATATTAAAAGGACTTTTAATTCTTTCATTTTCACAGGTCAATAATTTTGAAGATTTATGATTCGTGTGAGTTAATACTTATTGTGTCGCTTTGTCACAAATACGTATTTGTGCTTATATATGGGCAAAAGTATCCAAATTGATATGTTTTTATTAAATAATGTAAAGATTACATTTTAATTATATCACTCAAAATACTGGCCACTATGGTTCAGCATTGCATGACAGTATGGTGCTGAAATTCCTTACCAGGATGAATCAATCAGTTGTCAGCACGGTAAAATGATATAATTTGACAAAAATAAGGGGGCTTCATAGAAAAAAGATAATATGTTTTCCACCCTTTTTCTAATCATTTTGTAGGTTTTTGCACAATCTTTTATTTAGCGTAAAATTACCACATAACATAAATTGCATGTATGGGATAAAAATTTGAGGAGAAAAATCATTAGTCATCTTGTTTACACACACATGTATTTTTGCAAAAAAAATATTTTTGATGTTTTTAGAAAAAAGTTACAATTCATTTGTCATGGTCCATATTTTATTCTGAGATTTCAAAAGAATGAAAATAAACTCAATTGGTAGATGATAAAAGATGTAATAATTGTTGCCATAAATTGAACACTGTTTATTCGTAAGCGAAAAATGGTTTTGTAAAAAATAAAAAAATCGTGTACACTTCTTCCAATCTATTCTTCCAAGGAACTGCTTTCAGATTTTTGTAATTTATTTAATTCTAAGTGTAGCTTTGCGTACAATCGTATAGGTAGAACAATTAAATAACTGCCTGTTTCGAAAAGTTATCCATCATAATCATCTGCAAGAATGTGACTGATTTCTTCAGATATTTATAAACGTTTGAGAATTAGAAAAGCTGGCTTTGTCTAAACTCTAAACATTATTTTAAAATAACAACTTTGTAATAAAAAATATAGGAAGGGTTGGAAATAATTTTACGATGTGTCAATCCTCAACTCTTCCCAGAATGCTGTACGCTATCTGGGAACGGGCTCACCTTACCCGCCCCACACTTTTACCTTGTCCTATATGTCTTCTTTTATAAAAAAATGAATGTTAGGTTTGCTATCTCGTAATTACGTATTATTTGATTATGTTATAGGCCATGGTCAGATTGATGGTATGACCATTGTTCGCTTCGTTCAAAAGCACAAAGCTTTGTATTAAGTATACATATGTACATCACAATGTTATTGTGATATAAAAGTTTACATTGTAATCTTGTGCTCTCTCGATTTTTTTATATTTTGTTTTGACAAGGATAATGAGGTCCATGTGAAAGTTAAATTAGAAATAGCGAGGAGTTTGGCTAGAGGCCACTAACAAATAAGGACCTCTACTCCGAAAATCAATGTCTTTGAAAGACTACAGTCTAATTTTGATTTAATTTATCTTTATTTAAAATTTGGGGTGCACAAAATACCATGTTTTTTGCCTTTTTGTATGTCTTGTCAGCTGTATACATACAGTTTATACCGCAACTTAGCTTTTATGAATCCTACTAAATTCACTGTTTAAGTTATATTATTCGCCGGAATTTAGTAAGTTATTAATACACTACTTTTTGACGAGTACGTAATAATATAATAATACAGTATTATTGTGTGCTCAGTTGCTTATATTAGGTTCACAGATTTATTGAAAGAATTTATGTATGTAACAGTACCACAGTGCCATTTTTATTTATTAAAATAGTTTTTTATGTCAACTTAGGCGGTCAATTATGTATTTTTAGATCAATATTTTTTTTTAAATAGCCGCTTCATCTGTATGTCGGTGTTCAAGTTTTATGATTTCAAATGACATCTAAATGGTCTCGATATTATATATAATTTTCGGCTGTATACATATATTAATGAGGGTTTGATGAGGAACTGATGTATGTATGAACCTTGTTCAATTATACTACTTTTTTTTACGTAAGCCCTAGAATATTAAGGCATTCAACGGCATTCATGGCATCCTAGTCTAGTGATGAGATTCGTAAAAATGTTTTAGGATATATTGTTTATTATGTTAATGCAACATTGTAATGCTAGCTAGTGTAAAATCCCAATGCCTTTTGGCTGTGATGGTGTTTCCATATTTTGTAATTAGGACTATTGTTACCAAGAGATTTTAATGTACCTATAATGTTTTACATCACATTTTTTAATAATGGTTTATGATTAAGTTGTAGTGATATGATTTCGTATATAATTTTTTGTATGTTCTTTTTGTAATTAAATGCCGCTTACCAAAGTGATATTTTGTTTAATTTTAAAATAAAAACAAAAAATAGTACAGAACGTATAGAAAAGTGTGTACGTTACTTCTACGTGCCGCCAGCCAAAACGTTACCTGCAAAGCTAAGCTCGCCATATTCAGGGGGTACCTATTCACTTCGTACATTTTATTATACTTAATCAATTATACTTTTTTGAAGCTTGAAGAAGCTTCATTTATCTTTTGTAGTCGCCGCTGATTTTCGACTACTTTGTAGAGTCGGATTTTAAAGTAGCCAAAGTATAGTTCCAATTCGTCATGTATTTAATTTAGTTTTCACTTGTCATGCATTAATATAGTTTCGATTGGTCACCTCACAAGTTTGTTCTAACTCGTCATGCGCCAAGGATGTAATGAAAAAACAATAAAATAATTAAAATATGATTAAAATAATAATATTTATATATATAAATTTCAATGCTACCAACATTACGCCCAACTGCAGATTTAGTTGAAGACATGGTAGAAGTTGTAGAGAACCTTTTTATCATTATGTTTTAGTCTTTGATCACATTCGTGATTGAAGGTTTTAGTCAAGTATATAGAATAGAACAACGCCATCTAACAAACTCAACTAGGACCGCATCTGTGAACTCTCAGCAGTACGATAATTTCATATTATCACGTACATCCGATATGGTCTAGTGGCTAGGATACCTGGCTCTCACCCAGGAGGCTCGGGTTCGATTCCCGGTATCGGAATCAAATTCTTTTTTTAAAATTTAGCTTTCACTGATCTTAAAAAAGTACACATAAAACTACAAACTTAATTAATTAACGTAATTAAGTAACGTAAATTTTTAAACAACTGCCAAGGAAGGGTTATGTTTTTCGCGCGTATCGTTATATGTATGTATTCTTCTTTATTACCTCATATCTTCCAAACCGCATAAAAGCTATGAGTTCCGGTATAAACTGTATGTATACAGCTGACAAGACATACAAAAAGGCAAAAAACATGGTATTTTGTGCACCCCAACATTTTAAATAAAGATAAATTAAATCAAAATTAGACTGTAGTCTTTCAAAGACATTGATTTTCGGAGTAGAGGTCCTTATTTGTTAGTGGCCTCTAGCCAAACTCCTCGCTATTTCTAATTTAACTTTCACATGGACCTCATTATCCTTGTCAAAACAAAATATAAAAAAATCGAGAGAGCACAAGATTACAATGTAAACTTTTATATCACAATAACATTGTGATGTACATATGTATACTTAATACAAAGCTTTGTGCTTTTGAACGAAGCGAACAATGGTCATACCATCAATCTGACCATGGCCTATAACATAATCAAATAATACGTAATTACGAGATAGCAAACCTAACATTCATTTTGTTTATAAAAGAAGACATATAGACAAGGTAAAAGTGTGGGGCGGGTGAGGTGAGCCCGTTCCCAGATAGCGTACAGCATTCTGGGAAGAGTTGAGGGTTGACACATTGTAAAATTATTTCCAACCCTTCCTATATTTTTTTATTACAAAGTTGTTATTTTAAAATAATGTTTAGAGTTTAGACAAAGCCAGCTTTTCTAATTCTCAAATGTTTATAAATATCTGAAGAAATCAGTCACATTCTTGCAGATGATTATGATGGATAACTTTTTGAAACAGGCAGTTATTTAATTGTTCTACCTATAAGATTGTACGCAAAGCTACACTTAGAATTAAATAAATTACAAAAATCTGAAAGCAGTTCCTTGGAAGAATAGATTGGAAGAAGTGTACACGATTTTTTTTATTTTTTACAAAACAATTTTTCGCTTACGAATAAACAGTGTTCAATTTATGGCAACAATTATTACATAAAACTTTTATCATCTACCAATTGAGTTTATTTTCATTCTTTTGAAATCTCAGAATAAAATATGGACCATGACAAATGAATCGTAACTTTTTTCTAAAAACATCAAAAATATTTTTTTTGCAAAAATACATGTGTGTGTAAACAAGATGACTAATGATTTTTCTCCTCAGATTTTTATCCCATACATGCAATTTATGTTATGTGGTAATTTTACGCTAAATAAAAGATTGTGCAAAAACCTACAAAATGATTAGAAAAAGGGTGGAAAACATATTATCTTTTTTCTATGAAGCCCCCTTATTTTTGTCAAATTATATCATTTTACCGTGCTGACAACTGATTGATTCATCCTGGTAAGGAATTTCAGCACCATACTGTCATGCAATGCTCAACCATAGAGGCCAGTATTTTGAGTGATATAATTAAAATGTAATCTTTACATTATTTAATAAAAACATATCAATTTGGATACTTTTGCCCATATATAAGCACAAATACGTATTTGTGACAAAGCAACACAATAAGTATTAACTCACACAAATCATCGTCCGTCAAACACAAATCGTCCGTCCGTCCGTCCGTATGTCACAGCCACTTTTTTCCGAAAGTATAAGAACTATACTGTTGAAACTTGGTAAGTAGATGTATTCTGTGAACCGCATTAAGATTTTCACATAAAAATAGAACAAAAACAATAACTTTTGGGGGCTCCCCATACTTAGAACTGAAACTCAAAATTTTTTTTTTCATCAAACCCATACATGTGAGGTATCTTTATTTTTTTATTTTATTTATGTATCGAGTAACAGCGACCCATATTTGTTAGTAAGACTTATAACTATGTTAGTACCTAACCTAAACAAAACTAATTTCTAGTATAAGGTAATCTATGGATAGGTCTTCAAAAATGATATTGAGGTTTCTAATATCATTTTTTTCTAAACTGAATAATTTGCGCGAGAGACACTTCCAAAGTGGTAAAATGTGTGTCCCCCCCCCTGTAATTTCTAAAATAAGAGAATGATAAAACTAAAAATAATATATGATGTACTTTACCATGCAAACTTCCACTTAAAATTGATTTGAACGAGATCTAGTAAGTAGTTTTTTTTTAATACGTCATAAATCGTAAACCGCAATTTACCTCGATCAAAGTTACAACGAACTACAAAACTTTTATATTATGTTACTTGCTGCTACGGAACCCTTCATGGGCGAGTCTGACTCGCACTTGGCCGCTTTTTTATTAACTTTTAAAATGTAAAAAGTGGTTATAGTGACATAACTACAATAGTTGGACATATGGTATCGCGAGGTTTTTTGTAGATATTGATATGTTCTCTAATATTGTATAACATTTTTTTGTTCTATCATGAATAGTTTCCGCAGCGTATGCGATGAAAGAAATTTTCTAAGCAAATTTTTTCACACCTTGGTTCACGTTACTGATGTTTTAGCGAGGATCCCTAATTTTTTCTATAAATTAATATAGCCAATGTTACTCAGGGATAATGTAGCATTCTAATGGTGAAATAATTTTTACAATCGGTTCGGTAGTTTTTGAGTTTGTTCGTTTATTCTCTTTATATATTAGTATAGATTTACTTCAAATATTTATTTCCTTAAATCGTCTACGTCAATTCACGGTAACGCTTTTTCGTGACAGAAATCGCCTATATAGAAGTTTTACTTCAAAAATCATAAGTAGCGTTTGAACTTGGCAAGCTACTAGCGTGTTAATGGACTAAATAAGCTTGCTTAGGCTTGCCGTCTTGGTTCGGCAAGTATCATAATTATACAAAGTTACTCTATGGCAAATGTGCAAACGAGGCCTCTAGTTTGAAAAGAGAACGGAGGGCAAGCCGGCGGTGGAACATACATTTTGTTTGAGATTTCTTTTCTATGTAGGTATATACTTCAATGGTTGTAATTAAGAGGCATAATCCGCACGCACAGGAACTGTAAACAATACTTATTTACAGTTTCCAAACCATAAACATACATAAAACAACACACAAACACAGGTAACATTTTTAACCGTCGAATGATCAGCGGAGTCCCGAAGTCCATTAATTCGAGGCGTGTGCCCGTGACGGCGCCTCGGGGGGCGTCACTCACCGCTCTCAGCGCCACTCACCGGCAATTTGTTAATTGTTTCCATCCGAACGTTATCAAAACGAAACGGGCAGCCTCCAACAGATTAAAATCGTTGCTCATCTCATTGAAATATTATTACTAGCGTATAGAACAGACACCGCGAACACAATGTATGTCCCAATGAATTGGCGCCGAGCGGCTTCAATGTCCAATGGATTCGTTCGATTTTGAAAGGAGAACAGGGGCTCAATTTTGAAAATGGAACCTCCCGGGCGGGACACGTTTTGTTCGAGATGTCTGTTCTATGACATTATACTTCAATGGCTCATCTCACTCTTTTGGGCTGTATGGTTTAATGAAACGACTGAAACTATAATTAGAGAATTATAGAAGAATTATATGTATTATAGAAGTAGAAATTGACAGTTCTATTCAGTTGGTCATAGCCTCATAGGAATATTGTTGGTTAACTGTAAAACATGAAAAAGTTTGAAGGAAAGATTTGTTGGCAGACTGCATTACACATTTTTAGTAGATAGGTAAATAATATAAACAATAATGAAATAAGTAAATTAACATACCTACGCACTCACAGCTCGAAACTAGGATTCCCTGTATCTGTGTCCTCCTGGGTACAATGCAATATTTGAATATTGAAATTTCTGCCTCGCTGGGAATCGAACCTAGGGCGGGGGCTGTCCACTATGGTAACCATTACCACGTAGAAGACTCACACGCGTACGTATAGGAAATAGGTATTTAAGTTTTTTTAATAGGTAGGTACGCATCGAATACTGTTTTGGTCAAAATTTTTTTTTATTGTGGTAATTATACATACCTGTCCATCGCTTGTCATGGGGCAACTGTGCCAATATGCGCTAACAAACATTTACAAAAGCATTAGTGGTAACGGGATACGGGGCGAAGTAGTCGCTATCGTCCTATACGAGGCTCGAGAGTTACTTATTGTTTACTGGGGCCAAGGGTTACTTGTTTATTGTTGTCTTACAATGATTATTGATTTGACGACCCTGTATCCTAGTTGGTAGCGATCGTGCCTGCGAAGCGAGGGGTTTCGGGTTCGATTCGGACAGATAAATATTTGTACTCGGGTCATGGGTGTGATTGTGATGTGTTATAATATGTGTAGTCCATGCCACCCGCGACACAGGTAATAAACCTACTGCGGGGGTATGAGTGTGTTAGCGTTTATTTATTTATTATTTATTTATTATGAATTATGAAATTGATTTATTTTTGTTTCTGAACATTATACATTATACATTATACCTATTAGATTATATTTGGGATAGGTACCTTACTCAACACAGAACCCTTACAGTTTCATCTTGTCCGTCCCCCCGTCCCGGTTAAGCTCGTAGTAGCATAATAAAGTAGCACGTATATTAAGTAGTCCTAATTAAGCTATAATTTGGCTTATTTGGCATGAGTATTTCTTTTTGTTAATTGGCGGCACGGACGTAAAAAAAAGACGGACGTAATCCTAATCCTATCGCGAATCACAAATTACAAAACTACGCACACATGGTTAGCGAGCTGTCATTGCTATTCTTCACTCTCGATTAGACAAGGTTACGTCCGTTCTTTTTTTACGTCCGTGATTGGCGGCAAATTTTTTCGACTACTCATCTTTGAACCTACAATATTTTCTCGCAGCCGCGCCGCTCCGCTATTATCCCATATGGCCGAAAGAAGGTCTGCTAGGTAGACATTAAAATTATTGTAATAACTGTCAACGCTGTCAACCTTCAACACTTCTTGCCTCCTCAGTTCTTGACCATGATCCACCAGCTGGATTCAACGTGATTGTACAATACACATAGAATATCATCATAACTATCATTGCTACTCGTTATTTAGATAAAACAACCTAGTAATATCATCAAAGTAGATGTGATAGCATCGAGGACTTCGTTATAATACATTTTATAAGCAGAGATATGCGAATTTCCGGCTCCGGCCAGTTGTACCGCGTGCACGAGACAACCGCACAGCGGCACAATGGAATGAAACCCCTTATTCTTATCTCTTTTTAGTCTGTGATAATAATGTTTTATCTGTCTATATTTTAAATGCGATACATAGAATTTATCGCAGAGTTAATTTTAGGGCATAGATATTTTTAAGGATGTCAGATAAATCTCTATACCTATCAATCATGCTGCATTTTTTATACATATTTTGAATATCGAAAATCCTATTATAGATCATCCATTTAGCCATGATTCAGCCTCTCTATGATCTAATAATTAAGCATGCTACTAAAATACATATCTGTGACAAAACCAAACCAAATAAAATTGCATAGATTAACATCTAAACCATTCCCTAGATGAATCTTGAACTTACCTATCTATTTTCATGTAACATTGATTACACAGCATACTTTTACTAAATTCTCCTGTAACATAACACCCAATAACAAACAAGTTACATCAATATGGGAACGCGAAGCATGTTCATTGTGTGCTAGTATCAAGTGTTCGCAATTTGTACCGAAATGTAACACGACGATGCGATTTTAAGAGCATAATAACAGGGACGGACTTTAAATAAGCTGGTTATTTCTGAACTCTACATTTAATTTTATGAAGTGCTTAATTATATTCACGGTATGAGAGAATTTAAAATAACTAAGTACATATAGTGCGTCGGAAAAATGTTGACATGTATTTTTTTATAAACGTTATGAAATTGGATACAGCAATACTTTTATTTGTAGTAGGGTAACGTAGGGAACAAAATGATACATCTATACTAATATTAGCTGAAGAGTTTTTTTGGTTGGTTCAAGGCGCTAATCTCAGGAAGTATGGTTCGAATTAAAAAAATATTTTTGCGTTGGGTGGTACATTTATCGAGGAATGCTATAGGCTACTTATATACTCGCTATATCCAATAGAAGTGAAGCATTAACGAAAAATGTTGCAAAAACGGGAAAAATTACCGAAGTGAAGCGAAGATATGTTGAAAGTCTTATGAAATTGTCATAAAAAAAAAACAAAATCTTTTGTAATTTAACAGAGAATGCATTACAAGTCTAATAGCGGTCACAAAATTATAGCGATCGATGCATTTCAAATAAAGTTAAAAGTGAAAATAATAGATATAAATAACTAAAAATTTAAATTAGCTTGCTCTGTAGTCCAAACTATAATCCAGCATAACAGCTAAAGTTTTTGCGTGGAAATATTCCCTTTATGTATAACTAAAACTAAATTAGTTCCGCATATCCACCGCCGACACCGCCCGCCGTCAAGTCCGTCCCTGTGCGCTCGTCAAGCGGTTTGTTTACACGTTCACTACACGAACTACACGTCTGCTCGTACGTTGAGTATTGATGGTTGGCTGAACGTACGAACTAACGAAGACCTTGGATGTGGTAATATAGTCCGATTTTAAGAATCCTATCAACAATCCCATACTATCTGGAAGATTACTTATATTTATGTACAAGACTCTACATTAGCCGATCTAAACGGAGTCTCTTGACTAACGATTAATAATTACTAGTATTCTTACTAACATCTAACATTAACATGAACTACTAACTGACTACAGTCCCTCCTACAGTCCTCTACGAGATTCACAGATGTCCGGGCGGAAGATGATGGCACTGCAAGCTCTTTTGCTATCCTCGTATTAGGTAAATAAAACAACCTGGCACTCACACTTCTTGAGAGTGGTTTCGAGATCAATATTGGGTTTTAACTTTTAGTATCTATAATAAATAAAATTTTAATTATAATTATTATTAGATTTTGATTTAAAGGGTTATTAGTATTACTTTTTGTAATAAATTGCAAATAATTTTATACAAAATTCTCACGCCAACACGTGTAAACGTTGGCAAAAACTTATTGACGACGTAACTTAACATTCTTTTGAGGATTACTACTATAAAAACCCCTAAATCCAAAAGGCTAACAAGAGCAGGCCACACGCAACTAAAAGATACTAAAAAACGATAAAAATACCCGAACCCCATATAAACATTGCTATCACCCCTTCTTATTTAAAAAAAGTAACGCGTGAACGCATCCAAAAAGTAACAAAGGACGATCAACAATTGTCAAAATGGCGGACTAATTTGACATTAAAAAACGCGCCAATTCAATTGTCGGATAATTTATCGATGTGTTGTATTAAAAGGCGACGTTTTATTAATGATGTTTTATAAAAATTCATTCTTTTCGGTTTGCAAACCATAAATAATGTTAACTTTGAGTTTTTACGCTACAGTTAGTTTTAAAACGACTAATGTTTACAAATTGTCGATCTGTCGTCGACGGAACCGGTTTTTTTGATGTCGTAATTAGAAATTATTCCAGTACATAAACTTCTTGAGAGCGGGCCGTCTGTATTCTTCAAATTGTAAGCTACGTTGATGATAACGGCTTCTCTAATTTTATTTAGTGAAATTACTGCACGGTCTCGGTATGTAGTTGGGTGAATATTTGAAAATAAGCATATTCGCTTGTTTCAAAGAACGCATCAAAGATTGTTACCAAAATTGTTCTTTATAGATTTTTTATATAGTTTATTATATTACATTGTTATATATGTGAAAGGGACAATGATAAAACTAATAATGTAAAAGTTATAGACAAAAGAAGATTTTTTGAAAACGGTAATGATATTTAAGACGAATGGTAATTATTAGAAATAACTGGTAATTAGAAAATTTAAAATGGCAATTAGAAATGAAGTAACTTCCAAAATCATTCAATCATTTTTTCATAATAAAATAATCATTTTTATAATACTTGAAATAACAATTTTAATGATTCAGTCTTCTTTTTAGAGATATCGATATAATTATAGTTAAAAGTAAATAATTATAGTAAAATAGTGGATAGTAACATAGCAGTTACAAATAAAATCAATAATGTAATCATAATTAATACTATTAGTAGTACTCATTGAACTAGTATTCCTAGCGTATAGAACAGACACCGCGAACATTGGGTTCGGGGGTGCGCATTGCAGCCGGCCGGCTGCATTTCATTCTGTCACTCGGCTGTCACTCGGCTGCGCTCATGGCGGCCGCATGCCAAAATTGTTTATGAAAAAAACTGAAAAAATGCCGTTGTGCGTAATAAGAACGTATCACAATTGCACGACAAAAAACAAAAAAGATAATAGTATCACTTTATCATCGGTAAGAAAACAAAATATTAACTTAAATCAACTAAAACGAATTTAATTAAATTATTGTGCAATGTTCCCGCTATTTTGGAATGAAAAAATCATAAGGAGCGTTTGAACTTGGCAAGCCACTAGCGTGTTAATGGAATATGTAAGCTTGTTTAGGTTGCCGTCTTGGTTCGGCAAGTGTCATATACAAAGTTACTCTATGGCAAGTGTGCAAACAAGGCTTCTAGTTTGAAAAGAGAACGGAGGGCAAGCCGGCGGTGGAACACACATTTTGTTTGAGATGTCTCCTCTATGTATGTATCTCAATGGTAGTACTACATTTGGGCATTGAACGTAGTTGATATATTTTTGAATTATTTTTGGAAAAAAATCCCATTTTGAAAAAACTTCGTTTCGGCGGCCAATGATGAAACATGTGTCAATTAACGGAGTAAATGATTATAATGAAAAATTATTCAGTGATGAAAATAAATATAAACCGTTGAAATATAAAGCAAAAAAAAAGGTCTTCGGTAAAAAAAATTGATAAGATTACATTATGTGATTACGATCAAAAAGAATTCAGTGATGAAATGTTGACAGTACTAATATTATACACCTTGTCATCGATATTAACTTCAGTTTGCAAATGTAGTTTATTATCAGGAGTTACAGCTGAAAGAAGTGTTACTTTCTCATTATCTGCAAATGGTGTCTTGATTATAACGTTAGATGTAATTTTTTCATTTTGTTTATCGTCTGCGTAAAGTACTGCTTAGCTCTATTGAGCACTCCCAATTTCTTTGCAGTTTGGCCTTACTAACCAAGTGGTCCCGAAATTTGCACTTCATTTGAAATGTCGACACCACGGATCTCAATGCTTTTGGAGATGTTAAGAGGAGTGTTCTGAAACTGAGGTGCCATGACGACATGGGTTTTCTTAGCGGTTAACGCGCAAACTTGTGTCTTCTCAGGGTTAAACTGGACTAAATTTAGCCTGCCCCATTCCGAGACCCGCTCCAGAGATGTCTCGACTTCAGATACAAGTTTCATCCTCTTCTCCTCAATCTGCATCCGAGAAAGATTTGTTCGGCCTGTATAACGATCATCACCCGTAATATCATCAGCATAGCAATGGATATTCCTGATGTCAAGCATATCATTGATACGCATGATGAACAGTGTAGGTGAGAGCACAGAGCCTTGAGGGACGCCAGCATTTATGGGCTTCGTATCCGAGCATACTTCGTCAACAACGACCTTGATGCTCTGCTCCGATAAAAAATTGGCAATCCATTTGCACAAATTCTCGGGTACTCCGTAGGAAGGCAGCTGAGAGAGTAATGCCTTATGCCACACCCTATCGAAGGCCTTTGCAACATCCAAACTTACAGTCAATGCTTCTCTCCTGCTCTCAATTGATCTATTTTAGTGGTATCAAACCATCTTCGCATTATTGCCTTTCAAGTGTAACCATTTTGGGGCACATCGGTAGGATGGTTTTAAAGTCTATAAAGGACATCCGTACAAAATTGTTTAAATTATACAGAAGATATACCTTTACAACATGTAACATAGTGTTGTCACAAACTAAAGGTCATATTGATTATCTAATAAGGACTCCCTTTAGAAATTTCTCATTATCTAATTACCATCCAAACAAGCTCATTACCGTTTTATTAAAAAAGAATGGTAAAGTCCGGTAATTAGATAAACGGTGATTAGAAAATCACACATTTTCTTGAATTTCTCTGTATTTAGTGACTGTTATTATTTTTATTATTTATCTATGTAAAATAGTTGTCTATGCAAGAACCTAAGACTTACATTATGGCAGAAAAACATATCTACTTACCTTCAAAAAATTTAACGGCACTGAGAAATATTTTGAAACAAAGCACTCGTGCAGTGGAATAATTTTATATTACGTCGTGCTGAAGCATGTTTTGACACTTCCGTTTGTTCGAAGAGGGAGCCACGATTGGTGGTCGAATGTTTATACCTAAAGGAGCGCTGTACAGTACAAAATAAGCAACAAAATTGAAGTGACCATCCTAATGAATGGTAATTATGTAACAATGCTGGGACAAAATTCAAAATGATTTTATATAACGAAAATATGTTCTTTGCATCATGATTTTAATGTAAGGCATGCATATACTAGTCTATTATCGAAATCGTTGAAGGAAACTTCGTTCTTCGGTTGTATATTTTTTTTATACAGCATCATTTGTTGAAATCGGGGAAAAGGGACACTACTGGTAATTAGATTTTGGATTGTTTCATCACAATTTGCGCTATTTGGACTAATTATTTTTGTATAACATCTACTGCGCCAAGTAACAGACGGTTCGGTGTTTGTAAAAAGCACCTTGTCATAATCTATAACAATAAAGAAGTATGATATTTTCTAATTGCCGCTGAATTTCTTTATTTTCAAAGAATCGCCCAGTTACAATTTTATAAAAATACATCTTGTTATTAATCAGATATTGGAGACATTCAATTCATAAAGTGAAGTTAATACTATGTACTTGATTGGAAGTAAAATTAAGAGCTCTTGTTATTGATATATTGATTTGAAAGCGGTTCTTAAACGTATAACTACTTACCCTACGTTTTACTAAGCTTTGAATTAAATACGGTACCTACCTCCTCTATGTATATTCATCGATAGCAAGCTACTAGAAACAAAATAAAAATCTACAAACGCAGGTCACAATCAAAACATTTTGCATCGAGAAAAACGTCACACGGTAGGCAGGTGTCTCTCGCAGCGCTGTAGCCCGGAGCCACGGCGCAAATACCGATACAGTTGACGTTTTAGAATAAACTATTGCATTTTACAGTTACGATTTCCTGTATAATTTATAGACATTTAATATTTATCTTCTTTTTCAGAATATGACTCACTTTCGTGTGATTAAAATGTTTCACAATTACCTACCTACTTACCTAAAGTAAATTAAAGCCCATGATTGCATCGACGTTCATAGAATGCAATACCTACAACACCAAACATTCTTAAAATTTATTCATGATGAAGTACTTAGTACTTAACCTATTTACTATTCCCAAAAAAATACAACCTATGGTCTTTTTAGGTCATGTCCGTCCGTCCCCATCCATCTGGCTGTCCGTTCGTCTGTCCGAAACAAAGCGGCGAGACCCTTAGTGCTAGAAAGCTGTAATTTGGCATGAATATAAGTACCAGTGGCGGCCTTAGGGGGTGGCGAACAGGGCAACCGCCCGGGGCCTCGCGCTTGCAGGGGCCTCGCGCCATCACCCGAGTTAAAAAAAACTTTAGACAGCAAAACAAAAATATGATTGTATAACTTTAAGAACGGAATACCATAATATACAGTGAAATAACAATAAAAATACATAACCTTTTGGTTATTTGACTGTTTAAAACTATAAAATAAAATCTTATTATACTATTTGGTTTCGCTCCTGAAGCCCCCTTTTTAAATTCAATATGCTATTTTACAGTATTTTAGGGTTCCGTACGAAAAAACGAAAAACGGAACTCTTTCAGGATCACTCATGCGTCTGGGCGACCACCGTTCACAGTCAATTTACTCCGAAACTACTGGACCAAATGAGTTGAAATTTGGTACTCATGTACTTTTTTGTGACCCAAAGATGAAGGTGTAAATTAAACATCTGACTTTTGAAAAAAAAATACGGAATCAAATTTAAACAAAAACTATTTTGCAAACCGTATCATGTTGTATGTCAAATGAAAGGGATTGTTGTAAGGATCTCAAATGTCTTTTTTTATAGTTCTACAATTGACAGTTTTAAAATTATTCAAGAAAGAAGGAAAATTAAATCCAAAAACTGCCCATTCCGCCCCTTATCTCCGAAATTACTGACGCTAGAATTTTGAGAGAACAGTTCTTTACTTAAATATTACAGGAAAACCTATTAGAAGTCTATAGTCTTAAAAAAAGGCAAAAATAAATAAAATACGATAGAAAAATAATGGTAAATACATAATCAACGTAGGGAACCCTCTCTAAGCGAGTTTAACTCGCACTTGTCAGGTTTATTTTGCACTTCCAGGAGTGAATTTTCTTTTTTCTTGTGTTTATGAATGAATGTTCTATCGCCAGTTAAGATAATTTTTTTCGCAAATACATAATTTCCCCGCTTGGCTGAACCTACCTTTAAGAGTTTTATGTACATTTTTTTTATTATTCGCTACGACAGCTTCAATACGACCTACGTGGGCCCGTGTTTAAATATGTGAAAAATGAAGTTCAGGAAACCTCTAAAAAACCAACACAGGCTAAAAGTGATACATAGCAATATAATAATTACTAAATCCACGAGCGTGCGAGGTTTGAAAAAGCATTTGCACAGGCAGTATTAATATGGCCGAATATCGCGGCATAAGGTACTCGTGGCGTTCGCCCATGCTTGGTCTGCACTTTCCGCTTTCTATCAGGGCATTCATTGTGGTTGGCCACAATAAAAAAAAAATTCAAATCAAATCTCACACAACTGATACCTTAAACGTCAATCAGTCTCAATCTGCGTGAATTACGTCACGCTTCTTTAAACAAACGAATATGACCATTAGACCAGTGCCGATAGCTTTAAAAACGGTAAAAAGTGAAAAAAAAATTATAGTAGGATGAAACCCATTGCAAAAGAGAATATAACAAAAATGAAAGGAAAAATAAGTTACGGGCGATCTGAGGTCGGCTTTTGTATGTCCAAACATACTGTAATTTTTTTGATTTAAAATATTTCTTTTTTTAACCTTAATTTTGACTTAATTTTTACGTGACGTATTTTGACGTGAGAGTTTTCGATTGAAAATTAGGGTGCTTTTTCGATATTAAGTCAAAATAAGGTGAAAAAAGAAATATTCTAAATCAAAAAAATTACAGTATGTTTATGACATACAAAGGTAAGTTTTCTCCAAATTTCTTGAAATAAAATAAAAATAAAAAACCAAAAACTTGGTTATTAGAATTTTTCACATAAATTTTGAGGTTATGTAAAAAACTGTAAATACAAAAATTGTGGACCTTTTTATTACCTACAACTTGGCCATTTAACTTTATTTTATTTAACTTATTTAACCATAGCACTTGTAGTTTTGCCGGAAATCGAGATAAACCGTTTTTTACCCTAAATCCCCCCTCCCACCACTTCCCGATCTCAAATCACCCGTAAATTATTTTTCCTTTAATTTTTGTTATAATATTTTCTTGCTTTTGCAATAGGTTTCATCCTACTATATTTTTTTTGGTTTCAAAAATTATCGGCACTGGTCTACATACTGATAATGACATCTTGTCTATTATTTTCCTGAGGCGTGACGTCACAAGCGACGCCATGACACTGAAGCGTTTTGGTGTGAATTTTAGACTTATAAAGTGAACTGTATTTATTTTATACTAAACCTTATTGTTTTGCGGAAATATGATATGCGTTGTAATTATAATATATTTCCCAACAATATAGAACAGTATTTCAAAATCTGTCATCACGCCCATTTTACGTAACGCACAAAGGCCTCGCAAAGTTTTGCGCGCCCTGGGCCTCGCAAGGGCTAAGGCCGCCTCTGATAAGTACATACCTATTTATTAAAACTCCAGAATCGTAGAATAAAATATTGAAAAATATATTTTTCAGGGTACCTTCCCTTCGATCACTTATAACACTATTGGTAACGTGAGGATGAATTTTTTATTCGTTGCGCATCTTATAGTGTGGGGTATCGTTGAAAAGGTCTTTTAAAAATATTATAGGTCTTCAAAAACCATTTTTGGAATTAAGGGTCCGTTTGCGAAATATTTGGCTTTAAAGTGCTAATTTTGGTTAGAGTCAAGTGTCCTCCCTGCCGGCTAAACGGCTGGAGTTGGACAAGTGAAAACATTCTCAAAAATAGGTTAACTATATGATGAATTTACAAGGAAAACTATCACGGCTATGTTAGCTAAGTAGTTAATGTTAATAGTCAATAAACTTAGTACCTACTTCCGAACTCTACATTGCGTGTGGCCTGACCGCACTTTCTCGGTTTTATTTTAATTCCTAATAGGTATGTAAAGATGGTGAATTCGATATATCAACTTGTAGCAGTGATGTAGGTACCGTCTAAGCTGAAATAAAAAAAGCTACTAACGCTAATAACAGACCCTTGCTGCAATAAATCAGTATTCCGTCTAATGATCTGTAAAATAGTATTATATTTATTAAACAGCCATTGTTGAATTAGCTATGTGTCAATAAACGTTAGTTACGACCCCACATATGGCGCTATTAAATAGTCGTAAAGTTCATCCCTTTCTAAAGGGTTACTTTTGCCAATATTGTGACAGTTAAATTTTACTTTTTTGTAATATTGTCAAGTAGCTTATCTTGCGGTATTATAACTGGCGCATTTGAAGACAACCTGTGAGCGACTACACTAACCGTTTGCGTTCCTAATATACCTATTAACTATTTTTTGTTCATTAGAAAAAACAAGAGACTACTGCAGCTCATAAAATTAGGTGTAAGGACCTATTTTGTTGATATAAAATCATTGTAAAACTATTATTTATAATAAAACTAGCTGACCGGGCAAACGTTGTTCTGCCAAAAATTTTTTAGGGGTAGGGGGATGAAAAATAGATGTTGTCCGATTCTCAACCCTAGCCGATATGCATGCAAAGATTCACGAAAATCGGTCGAGCCGTTTCGGAGGAGTTCAACTTCTAACACCGTGACACGAGAATTTTATATATAAGATTACTTTCGATCAAGCAGTTTCGGAACAAAACTTTTTATCGTTTTATCTATTTATATGGACGAATTTTCTTGTTGAAGACGGAGGGTCTCTACTATATATTATTACTATTACGTACATCTATCTATTTTTTACCCGATGTATAAAACTTTGAAATATAATAGGATGCATTGAGTTTCCTTATGCCTAACGATAACATTTCATGGAATAGTGGATCGGAGGAGATATCCTTCTTATAGTTACTTACCTATCTACTAATTTGGCAAAATAATATTATATTGTTTGGTATAGGTACCTGACGTAGCAAAAATGTTATGGTAAGGATACACTGGCCTACAGTACAGAATGGAATTACGGAATGGAATAAGTAGGTACCTATTATTAAATAATAATAAATTTTCGTCTTCACGACGCGAGAAATATTGAACAATTTGCATTGTCTAGCTTCAAGTGTAGTTTAATCTGGCGACCCTTCTCATAAAAATCAATGTTCCATCCAAACCCTTGACAGGCCAAAAATTAAGACAAATTTAATTAATCCTTAATCTGTGGAACACGACGTTTTGAAAACAAATTTGTTCGGATCCCTTTCCCGTGTATATGTTCGTCTCGCTCGCACAACAGATGGCGCTCGCTAAGCGTGGCCGCCACGTGACCACTTCAATACAGAGCACTGGATTTTCTATGCATTTGTGCCTTTACTTTATTGCTTACAAATCTGTTTATTTGTGGATTTAAAGGTTTGTAGATTTACTGCGACTAATTTTCTTAACGTCTTCAAAAGGTTTATGAATCTTGGCCGTTAAAACTTGATCCATTAGAACATTAGAAAGTTTTTTTAATGCTGCTATAATAAATAGGTATGACACAAATATATTTAGTTCCAAATTAGAATTTTCTAAGAATATTATTTGAAGATGCATCCATCATAGCATAGATATACAAATCCAGACATCCTGTTCAGAGGACCAACTTTCAAATTATTAGACGACAACGGATTATAATTATGTCAACATAAATTAATTGTACTTCTGAAGTACTCATAAAATTTACCATAACTATCTTCACATGTTTAAAAAAGTCCTCCTACTAAAGAAATCCCTTCAACAACCACGTAACTACGATCATTCAGCCAATGCATACGAAATCCTCAAATTCGTCTATTTATTTGCATAGAATTACTTAAACGCATCCCAAGGGTGAAATCTGAAAACCCTCACGATAAGGGCCTTGTTCGCCTTCGACTGGATTAGCAATGAGTGAATAGAGGGAATTAAAGCATTGAGCGATAATACTTAATTTTGAAGGATAATGGCTTACGCAGTACGCTATAAATTATGAATAAGAATAAAAAAAGTTTTGCAAATATCTTCAAAATATATGAATACGAATATGAATACCACAATTTACAGTTATTTTGAACTTGACCATAGAGTGTATTTTTTTTATTTTAAAGTTTCATGATTCTAGGTCTAGTGGTCTAAGCTGTGCATTGGCCATCGGTCAGTAGCCGTAACTGTCGTTAGCGTCTCATTTACACGTTCCATTACTTTGGTAATCTTACAGTTTGGAGTCTGGAGACAGCAGGTGGCACCTCGATCACTTGACGTCCAGCGGTTTTGTTCTGCTTTTCATATTATCTAGTTTAAATAATCATGATCGTGTCCCGTGTGTCGAGAGAGTCGCGACTCACGACCATAATGAGCCTCCATGATGGAAGTTCCATCGTTTAAATTTAAAATAGTTTATCGCATCATAGCCAGTAATAAGACGAAACCCAAAAGTAAATAGCAAGTCTGTAATAGTCAGATCAAAGAGCGCGATTTGTTGCAACGCGTGTTAGTGACGTGAACTTTGAACGCGTGGCGCACACGTGGCGTCTGGTGTCGATCGACTGCGGGGATGTGGTAAATTGTTCTGAAGATTGGATACTACCCTACAACCCATTTACCGGGCTTTGGAAAGACCCGGTACCTCGCGGGGCTGAAGCGTGTACACGCGTTCTTATTCCCTATGATGCGATGGTAAATTGTTTTGGAGATTGGCTACAACCCATTTACCGGGCTCTAGAAAGCCCAAGTTTTTCGTAGTCCTCGTAGGTTTTAAGCGTGTAGCGGGACGTTCTTAGATTCCTAGGGATTCCTTAGATGCGAATGGACTTAGATGGAACGGAAACACCCATGACCTTGAAACAAAATTTTGCTGGCACTACTGGAAAAATGAACTCGAGACCTTTCTAATTGGCATGATCGGCTGTAGTTGATTCTATAAGTCATGGATAACATACCTGCACTAGTGTTTTTAATTACGGCTTGATTACATGTTGAATTCTTACCTTCTACGAGACTTGAAAAGCTCATCAAGTTTTGCAATTTCCAATTTCAAGGCATCCATTCACGACAGTTTAGCGTTCTCACTACCGTACTCTATCTATCCGTTTCTATCCTAAAGTCAGTTGTTAAGCAATTGTCAAAAAGTACCTTGACTTATCGAGAGATAGATAAATTAATAAATAATGTAATAAGGCAGCGAGGCACCCTTGATATGAAGAAATGTGTGACTTTACTAAAAACACATTTACACCTATTGCAGTAGGTACATTTCTATATCCTTATTTCTCTTACCGATTCGAAAAACAAAACATTAAAGGCGGTCTCACACGTAGACGTAGGTGTAAGGGAACAAATAAATAAACTGAGCTCCCAGGTCTGTGGGTGACGGGCGCTAACACCTTCATATTTATAATGTCCAGGACCGCCCATCGACATTATGGCGTGCGCTTTGAAAAGAAAAATAATATTTTTACGCGTTTTGCCAAATAATTGTGACTTGCGTGTTTTTGGCTGAATGGTCGTGATGCCATGGTCGTTAGAGTTTTTTTTTGTAACAGATATTTGTTTTTTATTCATCTGTTATGTTCATCTATTATAGTTATGGGAAAGTGGCCAACTTTTACATTCATGAATATCTTTAGCTGGGAAATGTTACAGATTTTTGGTTGTCTACAGATAGTTTCAAAATAATCACTAAAATTATCTTGAATTTAAAACGAATAATTAAAATGGAATGAAAAAGTCCTTTATTCAACCGTATCATAGTGGTGTGTTTCACCGCTCATTTACACGCGCGTGTCGCGGACCGTCTCGTGGCGCGTCCGTAAGCCACGCCCCCTACGCGCGTGTGAACACCGCGCGAGCGCTCGCGCGAGCCCCTTTGGCCGCGCCTAACAAACCGCTCCCGCCGCGAGCCCGCGAGCCACGAGACGCGCCGCTGTCTGGTCCGCGAGCGCCCTGTTCACACGCACGCCATCGCGCGCGTCTCGCGGATTGTCTCGTGGCTCGCGCGCGCGTGTAAATGGGGTATTATAGTGTTTACGCTTTCTTTTTGTTCGGTAATGCTTTTGTTTTTACTGATGTCAATAGGCGACGGTGAACACTTACCACTGATACCTACACGCATATACGTATTTTTTTGATGTGATTCATCTTTACGCGAGGGGTAAACCTGATTTTTGGCATGGTGATATAAGCCGTGGCGACGCATCGCCGGCAATATGAAAAAAAAAAAAAATAATACAATGTGGGTAATCATAAATAAACTTGGTTTGATAGGCTGTTGCATACCGTAGGACAAATTCGAAACTTCAAAACAAGAAACGGTGGCCTATTGGGATATTGTCGGAACTATAAACCACTATACCTCCCTGAGTTCAAATACAAATAAAATATGTCTGACATCGATAATTTTTGATGATAATAATTGAGCTGTTGCGATTTTAAAGAAATTTTTGAATTAAATTTTTTTGTATGTAAAGAAAATAAATGTTTATTAAATAAACTGTCATCATTTTCTGGAGAAAATTCGTAATATTGTATTTTTTCATCATGCCATATTTAGTTCCTGTCATAATCTGTACTTTTATGCGTATTACTAGTTGTACAAAATAGTTTCGATGTTTCACATCTGCCAGCCGTCCCGTGACGGCTGTTTTTTTTTATTCTACTACAACTTCGGAAAGGTGATTTGACAAGGAGGAGAAGAAATGGTGAAAGAAATTGCTCAGAACGTAAACTTATACAACTCAAATGAGTTATGTCGTAAATTAATGAAAAACAGAAAGAATTTTAAGTGCTTTTATTTTCACATATATCTATATATAACAGTGTTATTTTATATCATGTACGTAAGTCTTCAAGCTTAAAACTACGAGATCGCTTAATACAGTTTTTGTGCAAAATTAACTTTTCAAAGATGTAGTGCGTTTTGAATAGAGCTTTGGTGTAATTTACAGGCGTATTAACAAATTTAGGTATATTGAATAAAAATGTACCTATTACAATAACGTTACCGTGGTAATTTATTTACGTAATAAAAATCTATTTATATTTTTTATTTTCAATGCATTAGAGAGATTATTTAAATATTTCATAGGTTACTGTTGTAAAAAAATATTTTGGTTTGACTTTTTTTCTCTTTATGTAGGCATATACTAAACAATATAATATGTATGTACTAAGGTGAAATGTAGCTATGTAGGTAGGTATGTTGCATTTCACGTAAGTAGATAAGTTTCCTTCGCTTTCATACTAAGTAGGTAATTAGTTTGGAAGTGAGATGAACATAGTGTACGAGAAATGCACCATAATTAAAATTTGTTTTACTGGAGTGATTAATATAAAATATATTTACATATGAAGTAGACTTTAAAATAAATGTTTTTCAAATAAAAATAAAAAAGATTCTAAAAAAAATATTATAGTGTGAAGATTTCAAATTTGAAAATTTTAAAGAAAATTCCGAAATATATGCAACATAATATTTTTTTAACTACTGTAGGTACCTAGGACTGTTACAGGACAAGACCGTAGTGATGTAATAAGTACACTGTCGATAAAGTAACTAAACAGCCAAACTTATTGTAATATATTAACAGGAATAAACTCCGTTTAAGCGTAGATAGACCCTTCCTTTTTTATCTCATACCTAACTAATGAGAATATTTCTTACCAATACAGCGATCTTGAATTATTTATTATCGTAGTAACCTACAATATATACAAAATTTGTATTTTTTACATTTTCTAAGCTTTGGTAGGTAATAATTTACAAGTAATTTTAATAGCCTAGGTATAGGTACAAAATATGTTATTTAAACAAAACCATTTTGCTACAGGTATAGTTATAATTTTTTTCGTAACAAAACATCTTGCTTATTTTAGTATCTAAGTACAACATTTTCTAATAGGTACAACAAAATTAAATTAAAATTTTTCATTTTCACTTTTTTCGCTTAAGTGAAAAAAACTTGCGGACATAAAAAAAACATTTATCGTATGTATATAACTGTAGCTTTGTGTGTAGAGTAGTTAATGTAGTTATTAGAACTGTTTATCGTATTTATGTATTATTAATATTATTATGTATATATTAAAGCAAGTCATCATTAAATTGATTAAGTATAGAAATAATATGCTACAAATAAAATTGGACACTGGTCTGATTTTCTGGTTACTGGTTTGATTTTGAATACTTCAAAGTTTATTTTAAAAAATATTTTTAATAATATGTATTAACGTAGCTTTCGTCTAGTTTTTAAACAAACACTGTACATACATACTATTGATCGATTAATTTGGCACTTTTAAAACAGTTCTCAATACTAATTTATTAATACCTATTAGCTTAATACTAATTCATTTATTTACAGCACATTTTAAAATAAATTAAGTAGATAAAAAAATATTATTGGAACGAATGTCCTTCGCGGCTTGCGGTAATGGTATATTGTCTACGGTGGGAATTGTCATAGAAACAGAGTGATGCTTTCCTTGTACAAACCTATCAACAACTGATAGCCAAAATGCTTCGTATTAAACTAAAAACAGTGTGATCGGTGTAGGCAAAGTATTCCAAAAACAATCTTCCAATACTTAATTCCAAGTTTTGCTTTCAAAGGCTTTGATGTTAATCTATGTACCTAATTGTAGAAACCATTTATCACTCTATTCATCAATTGTATAATTGAATCCTACAATAAATATACAATTTATTATTATATATTGTTTAATATAAAACACGTCATGTCACGTTGATTTCTTCATCCGACGCGCTATCACTGTCATAGTCGTCTCCATCCTCCATATTTGTATAACTTTCGCGCGGGAATAACGACCCACCCGCCATTTTGTCTTCATAACGGAAACTTTCACTTTGACAATTTGATGTTGATGCAAACATTTTATTATTTTTTAAATCCTCCTCATCATTTACTGGTGATAAAGGTGATAATTTCGGTTTGTCTGCTTCTGCGTCAGATAAGTCGGGATGGGGGTTGTTTTTATTCGGTAAAGTCTGCTCTCTGGATCCGCCGGAAGCGAGTAGTTCCCGCTCTTTTGAATTGCGCCATTTCATCCGACGATTTTGAAACCAGATTTTTACCTGTGAAAAAAAAAATGCTCTGTTAATCCAAGTGAGATTATGATCAAAATAAATTTTTCATACGAATATCTGCACAAAACGCGTGCTATTAAACAGAAAAACTGGTATGACAAACTTAAACTTATGAAAGTAATTACAATTAAACATTAAATCATATTAGTCATTTCATTGTGACACAAAACGCGGTTAGGCAGAATTGAAAAAAAATTGCACAATCGTCACCATTGTCAGTAAAAGGGGCATGAAGAAAAAAAGGTTATTAATAACTTTTTTGTACATCGATTGCTCATTTTCGCGTATTTTTTGTAAATCGAACAGTTTACCGGAATCGCACCATTGTGCGCGAACATTATTGATGGCGGGGCGGAGCTGAGCGCGGGTGTTCTTTTGCCTGTATTTCTGTTCGGTTATAGAATGCGTATGACATTTGACATTTGATTTGGCGCCAATAGTTGATTGTATTCTGCTGCTAATGTTGATTTGATGCCTGCTTTGATAAAGATATAATATATTTTCCCGTTACAGTTTCGCCATGGAGTAGTACCTACCTATAATTAAACTAGGTTTGTTGACAATTGCTGTACTAAGTAGGTATACTATATATATTATTCATAATAAGTATACTCATGTAGAAAAAGATAATTATGGTTAACTTTTTTCCTTTTTTGTATAACCATGATCTTATCCGTATCTTTAAATTCTTCATTGTATGGCTTGTTTGTTTAGTTTATTATACTCGTATAGTTTGATTAAATATATCAGGAAACTTATAGGTATCCTATTAATATTTTAGAGGTGAAATTTTGTGAAGACGTTCCGTTAAGTAGATCCAAAGATCGTAAAGTAGATCCAGTCTTCACAAACTTTCATTTGTCGGAAATTTGGAATGGAGATAGCCTATACCTTGGATTAACACATAGGTTACTTTTTATCCCGGACAAGTTCAGGGTTCACGCGAGATTTGCAAAAAATCGATAGATATCTACGCGTGAAAAGCCACTTGCATCATCTAATATCTAATATGGTTCTATAAATCGAAATTAATTAATTAAAAATTTCGTTTCTAAGCCACTCTACCGCGGGCGAAGCCGCGGGCAAAAGCTAGCACCCAATTTATTTTGATCAAGACCGTTTTGACTTTACAATTATATTTATTCAATACTCTACAAGATTGAAATCGTTTAAATTTTGTTTCTTAAATGGTATTGGACGTCAAGTTAGCACCTTTATGATTAATCCAAGAAAATCATTAGATTCGCCGTTAAAACTTTGTATAAGGAACGAACAAAAGTTATTAAAAAAAAACTTGGGACACATGAGTAATGACATTGCAAAAATACAGCGTATCTGACGTTTCAATTACGACTGCAATATTTGACGACAAAAACGCATTTATTCGTTTAAAAATTTGACAAATGATCGTGTAGGCATCCATCAATTGGTAATTGGTTCCGGCCGCAGAACAAATATTGAACAGACATACCATTCAGGCGTGATAAGCTAAATGTATCTTTCTATTAGAGATAATGGAACACGCTCTTTAACGACTTTAAGTAACCGTTAAAGCTACGATAAAGGACTTAAGTATCTACTATATTCTAAAGTAAAATTTTCAACAATAATGGCTGTTCAGAGTCGGAGATATATATACGTACGTATACCTTTAAAAAAAATAAAAACATCATTAATTTTATGTCCCATAATAAAATTATGGATTCCAGACTTTATTTTCTTTCTTTTTACTTTATTATCTTTATTTAGTACTTATTTTCCGACAAAACGTCCATCAAAACGACCAGTGACCAGAAGTTACTAGTATTTAATAATAAATATTTAAAAATTTTAATTGCCTTTAAACCCGAAAACCTTGGATTGAATTAAGTTGTTGTTTCTTTTTAATATTATATCATCTACTTACACTGTTTAAGGTTTTATCAAATAGGTTCATGAACTTCAGTTAGGTCAAATATTATTATTTATTTATTTAATCTTTATTGACCACAATACAGGATTATGGTACAAATGGCTATATTATGTGTCTATTCATTTACAAAGACTTGTGCATCAATGACTAAGCAACATTTATTATCTATTCATAATAAAGTTACAAAAAGTATTTAAAATCGTGGCTACTGAACATTTTCCTAGACATATTTCTGTATAAATAAGTACGATTTGTCCGCAAGGCGCACCCCATCTTGACCGCGCGTCTCCAGACCCTTATTTAGCGACAATATGCCACCGGCAGCTGACGCCAGTGCAGTAGTGATGCGACTGTATTGTCGAATTACTTTTCTACTTCTCATAAATATACCTCTTCCAATCATTAAAGTAGATAGATAAGCCTATTACAAAAATAAGAAGGAATAACTTATTTTTACTAATAGACAATTACTAGACAATTTTTAATCCTCAATAGGTATGATTATTTTTGGCGTCGTGGCTTAGGTATGTCTAAATATTGTTCTTTGTGTTACCGATAATTGAGCAACCAATGGTAAAGTGGTCACTGCCGCCAACTTTTAACACTTAAAATTTAATTAGAAAGGTACTTTTGCTTCAAATACATGCAACGGAAAGAGGGCTTATTACATTTTGTAGAATTTACAATAATGAGAACTCTAAGTTTTAAACAAGTTTTGCTGTTGTCCGTCTTACTTCAAATTCCAACTTTAACTTGTTCTGGAATAAATTTGAATCTTTTATCGATTAATGGGCACATCACTACACTGACTAGGGCGGGTTGCTTTGAAATTAATTAGTTTTTGACGTATTCACTTTTATAACAATTCATTTATCCATATTTGTAGCAATAATGGATAATTATTTGATACGATTTTTTATAAAAAAAGCTATTGTGAGAAGCAAAAAGAATTATAGACCAAAATTTAAAACCTACGATGTGCAATAAAGATTTTTCTTCAATATAGGTAAGTATATTTCCCAGTTTTCTTTCTTTTGCTATATTTTTGATTTACCGTCCTTAATTAAATACATCTTTCACAACAGGATGTGATAGAAAATAAGATGTCTCGTTTTGATAGGCAGGTTAAAATCTTAAGGCATGTCTCAGCAGATTTCCATCCATTGGTCCTGTGTTAGCTAGATAAGTATTTTCTCGTTAATCGTGGTCGCTTTCGTTGTTCTGTATCTGTAGGTTGGTATAAAGAACAAGAAGATGTTATTACATCACATACTCTTCATTGTTGTTAAGAGATCACTCTGTCTGGGGTATTTTTAGCACTATAGGTATCTGTACAAATACATGGTTCCCATGTTTAGTCTGTGGACGGAACGCAACGTCCAATGAATCTGATTTTCGGACGCGCGCGATTCCAAATTTGATATTCATATTTCGAATGAATATTCAAACGCTGCGCTGTTTACATTCACGGCGTTCCAATTTCAAATATTTGCATTTATTTATTTTGCATTTGGGTTTTGTTTTTTTGTTCGCGGACGGTGCCTTCTTTACACTGGGGAGAGTAGCTTGATAGTTAGCAAAGCTGTAGAGATTTACCTAACTCTATTCTCTAACGGCCGGTCTCAATAATGTACTAACAGATGGAAGACTGTGGATAGGGCTACCATTAGTAAGTTATCTGTCATATTTGTCAATTTTTGCGTCTGAAAAATTTACAAATATGACAGATAACATACTAATGGTAGCCCTATCCACAGTCTTCCATCTGTTAGTACATTATTGAGACCGGCCGTAAGTAGATACGTAACAACCATTCAAGTGATGAGATAATCACTAAACCAAAAGTTATGCTAATGCAGCTACCTACTTGTAAATTGATTAGCTACTAGGTAACCATCATTGTTGCTGTAAATCAAGGTTAAAAGTAACCCAGAAACTTTCCGTTTTTTTTAAACAAGACCTATTTGGATTTTAGTAAAAAGTAGGTATATTTTTTAACTTCTTTCATAGGTATATATATTTCATTAATTTATAACAATTTTATTATTATAGTCTAGTAATTATGTGCTCACTGCGTGTTATTCGGTCCAATAGCAAAAAATACTTACCTTATTATGTTATTTTACATTTACTTCAGTCTTTAAAGTTCAAAGTATTACATGCACTATAATAAGAACGCAAATGTAAGGAAAATAACCAATAAAATAACACAAACGGAGCATAGAGTTTGATTGACAGGACGCCATCTTTGTTTGTTTTACGTCAAAAGTCAAATCAAATACTTTTATGCAATCGACTCATGTTTGTTTAGGCAAATAATACAATTTGAATCCGTTCCAACATTGTAATAAATACAATATGGTTATAGAATACTAATACAATCCTTTCATAGTTTGCATTATAAAATATGGAGATACATTTTTTGACTCTGTAAACATTTTATTATTTTTTTGAAACGTAAAATATTGTGAGGGCAAATAATTATAATTGGTTCATTTCAGATTCGGCTGATCCTATAACATTTTAAAGTTATAATTATTTAAACACTGCCTGACCCGGCGAATTTCGTATCGCCTAACAAACTATTTTTTTTCTAAAATAAAAGTAGCCTAAGTTACTCCTTCTTACATCAGCTATCTGCCAGTGAAAGTCCCGACAAAATCGGTCCAGCCATTTCAGAAATTAGCCGGAACAAACAGACAGACAGACAGACAGACAAAAATTGTAAAAAATGTTGTTTTGGTATATGTACCGTGTATATATCCAAATGCAGTTAGTAAAAAGCTGGTATTTTAATATTACAAGTAGACACTCCCATTTTATTTAATTTGTATAAATAAGTAAGATATTTAGGTCCTGAATTCAGCTTCAAACTGTTAGTGATCCACTGCAGGGCTTTGATAATGTCTCACCTCTTAGTTGAGGAGACCTAGACCACTTGTACAGACTACTTCAGTACGGATTTATAAGTAAGAGTGAGCGGACACTATTATGCTTACACACTCGTACCCCGCAGTAGTTTTTTACCTGTGTCGCGGGTGACATGGACGACACATATAACACATCACAATGATACCCATGACCCGAGTACAAATATTTATCTCTCACATAAATATCTGCCCCGGCCGGGAATCTAACCCGGGACCCCTCGCTTCGCAGGCAGGGTCGCTACCAACTAGGCTACAGGGTCGTCTATAAGTGCTGTAATCTCTTAAAGCAGTCACAAGGCCTCCAAGATAACATAAGGATTGCGGTAGCGTTATTAACAAAACGCTCTTGAAGTAGGCTATTCTCGCAATCAGATTTATAATATGAATTTTTCCTGCTTTTTGACACAAATAAATCTTTTTACATGTCCACGTATTAATTCCACTGTTACATCCTGTAGAGTCACTTAATCGTAACTTATGAAGTTTTCTTGAAATGAGTAATTATATTCATAACTGAGTTCAACATCATCTCTACCAACTAGACTGTAACCTAAAACATAACCTTAGAATAAATTTTGTTTACATTGAAAAAAAAATACGAACTATCACCTCTATAGGTATTACCTACCTATTCAAGTAACCTCTATAATATTAATCAATACCTACAAAGAACTGTGTAGGTACCTGTAGATGTAAAGTAAAATATGTACAGTCGGCCTCAAAAGTAGCTTAACATTATAGTACTTTGTAATAGTAACTGTTTCGACGGTTTCCCAACAACATCTATGACAAATTCAAGAAATGTAATGTGACAAGGTACCAAAATGTTAAGCTACTTCTGAGGTCGACTGTACCTACCTACTCCTTTATAGCAATAATCTTTTCTTTAGTTATTACGAGATGCCCACAGAACCTTCTGTGGGGACCAATCTTTCCTTTCCGTTTCCGAAACATCAAAGCACGAAGCGGCACAGATTAGATAAGCTATTGTTTAGCACAATTTAGATGAGACAATGGTTCACTTTCTTATTGTAGGGTTGTCACTTATTTCTGTGATCAAAAATTTTAATTAGAGTTTTTTAATTATGAAGTAAATAAAGTTTTGCAATAAACCTTATTATATTTATACGTACCTATGTTTTATTATTTCTAACCAGAAAACCTAACTTTATGATTTTCATAGAAACTCTATGGAAATCATAAAGTTAGGTTCTTGAAAATGAGCGAATTTTCAAAACATTCACCATTTATTTTACATTTCTTAATATCATAATACACCTATCAGGTATTTCAATAACAATGAAAAATAAATAATTCCCCAATCAATTAAATCGTCCGTTCTGTCACTTCCGCCAGTCTACAATGGCAGTTGAAATGTATTTAACGCGCATAAACCCGGGGAGGGGAGATTGTTATCCCAGCTCCAGTCTTTATGACGAATTAGTGGGATGAGGGCTGACTTTATTAGAGAGGTGATTGAGCTGCGATGTTTAAGGCCCGCCGCTGGGTAAATTTTACTACCAAGACCATTGAAGTATTATTACTAGCATATAGAACCTACACCGCGAACACAATGTATGTCCCAATGAATTGGCGCCGATCGGCTTCAATTTTCAATGGATTCGTTCGATTTTGGAAGGAGAACGGGGGCTCAATTTTGAAAATAGAATCTCCCGGCAGGACACACATTTTGTTCGAGATATCTGTTCTATGACATTATAGGTACTTCAATGACTAAGACCAGAATTTTTGGATCCGAATGGCAATATGTTCTTGATGTGTTAATTGTAAGTATACTTATGTTAACGCAAGGCTACGACACAGGGAATCTATTGCAGGGGGAGATACTCGTTCTTCATCATTTTTAAAATAACAGTTTCAAATTAGGTCAAATACAGAATTTTATGAATATCAAATTTTACTAAGTTTGTGCTACATCTATAGCTTCGCCTCCATTCCCAAATTAATTAAAATTGAATCAAAAACGTAACACCGGATAAAAGTTTTTTTTAATTAGGTACTTTAAATACTATACGTTATTAAAATACGTATAGGCCGTCAGTCACTTGGATACCTACATATTTTCTTATATATCTGTTCTTTACTCTCAATAATTATGTTGGTAGATTAATAATAATCCAGTTATCGGCAACAAATTCCAAAATATTACTGACAAGCCAGTAATTACAGTACCTTCAAATGAATTACCTAACTACCTACTAACAAGCCAGTAACAATCCACAAATTAACTGATTAAATTGCCGTAACATTGCTGAGCTTTCCTACCAAATCCAACTGTGTAGCAAATAGCACGTTTACACGTATAAACTTGCCTCTAAACTCGATAAAGAGTCGACCTGCTTACAAGTGCGCTATCAAATTCAGGTATAATAAAAAAAGAACTTTAACTTGAACGCTCCGCAGCCAATACGTCGCGCTTACAATTTTATTCGATACAATCGCCCAATAGAATCTAGCTTTAAGACGCACCCCTTGCGGTGTAGCCGTCTCTTTCTAACATAGCCGGAATCATAGCCCCTTTTCTCACGAAGCAATGGGTAGTCTTGAGTCGTTTGGAATGATATTTTGTGTATTTATGGGTGTAGTTACGCGTTTTTGTTTCCCGCGCTATTTGTAACGTATGCTGGCTTTTATTGGGTCGAAACGATTGACGGAATCGTTTTGGGCTATTCAATTTGAGAGGGGTTAGCAAGTTCGCGAGTATGGAAACTAAATATTTTTTTGTATGGATAACAGAAATTCAAAACAGACAGAATTCTGTAATTTCGATTGTAATTCGATAGGTCAAAGAGTACGAATTACCTAAAAATTATACCTAAGTGGTATACAGACAAGAACTAAAATATGGGAGTCGCCAATATTACTTTCGGGAAGGTACAATCTGTAGACTGGGTTTCAATTGAGCAACCTAGACCTTAAGTTTTTATTCGAACAGTACGTAACTTTTATTAATAAAACAATCTTAAGCTTTTCCGTGTAATTTCTTTCCCAAAGGGGGGTGCAAGTGCATCCCCTTGCCCCTCAATGCCGATGCCCATGACTTGAGATAAAAATATCTGCTCTAGTTAGAAATCTACTTCGGTCTATTCTTATTAAAGTGAAACTTTTATTCTATCGCCCCAAAACTTTTCGTCCATCTATCGCATGTCGCATTACAACCGGCCCTGGAGTAAGAATAATAATGAAGATTCAATGATTTACATAAATATTGCTCTTAGTTTTTAATATGCGTCTATCATTTAAATGATTGTATTAATTATGTATTCCGTACTCTAATAAGCAAATTGAAATAAAATTTTAAAATATAATATTTTGTCTACTATTGATTTCCCATTATCATTCTCATTTTTTAAATAAAGAGTTAAGATTTAAAACGCAATTTTAATACCCTAAATCGAATAATTTTCTAAAAATTTTTTGTTAAATGCCTACAAACCGAAAAAAGTTTCACTTGCACCGTGGTTTCATAAAACCACACTTTTATTCGGTCTTATATTATTCTTATCTATACTTGAGTTAAACTCGTATCAGAATCCTTGTCAAAAAACATTAAAATTCCTTTATAGGGTTTTCACAAACTGATTTGTATTTCGCACACCAAATAACTATTAAAGAACTAAAAAATAATTATAACGTTTGTGACATCTTCATTATTTTACTATTGACCTATAACAACAACACACTAAGAGAAAACGAGGTAAAAACCAACATCTTAAAACAATTTTCATCATTGAATAACTCACGCTCGCACATCCTTAATTTCGTGAAGCGACTTCAAACCTTTGCACAAAATTATTGTTTTGAGGTCTGCCTGCTTATGACTATAAATAGAAATGACTACGAAAACCTCACAGCTATAATGGCGCTTACATGCTTTGCAACTTGGTCGTATTATATTTCGAAATACAGTGAGATCAACTTATCTGTGACTTTAAGGGCGCTGTCGGACGCACTGGACCAATCATAGGGCGCAATTCCATTGATAGTTGTAACTTATGAATGGCGAAGCATTAGTTCTAATTTTCGCCACTTCACACATAAGTTCTTCAGAGGTGGCACTGTACAGATTATACAGATATTTCATTCCACTCAATATGCATGAGCATATAATTATTTATAAGTTTATTTTTATTAAACAAAGCCGAATAACATTTTATATTTATGTTTATGTATTTTAAAACAGTCTATATCGATTTTATACGTAACTATTCCGTGTTATTTTAAACTTTTGCAAAATAAATATTATGTTTAAAAATAAATTAAATTATAAAGAGTGGAACGGAACGCGACTTGCGAACTCCAGATTTAGTTGACACGCACTGTAGTATGCGTATATTAAGAATATTATACAAATGTAGGGTCGCTACATCACTTTATACGACAAAAAGTTTCATGCACCTGTTTGTTTGTGGTTGCTAGGTAACACAATGTTTATGGTAATTCTGATCCGAATGTGAATATAGTGTAACTTCGGTATCAGTAATCAGCGGGTTAATTGCATGTCGTAGATAGCTTCGTAGCAACTCGTAGCGTTCTCCGTAGCCCGTAGCTAAGAAGCTCAATATTCAATATTACATTGAGAAGATTGCACGGTAAAGTATAAGAATCACGTCAATTTCTACCAATTTCAAAGTATTTAAGTATAATGATATTGGATTTTAAAACGCTTTTCGAAAGTCAACCTACGCCATCGCTTCAACAAATCCCAAACGCGAGAAGAAGATGGAGATAAATATATAGACGGGCTGTTCTGAACAAAATCCGTGTCACGTTTTTCATACTCTGTGACAGCGCTTCGTTCGGTCAAGTTCGGTTCAAGATGGCAAATATTTTGCACTAAATAATTTTAAAAATGTAAGTAAAAATATAGTTATTTACCAATTATAATTTAAATAAACTCAAATAAAGTTCAAACGTAAATAATGAAAACGTTTTAACTGTGCACAATAAACAATATGCGTTATTATGTGTTCTTGAATGGTCGGGATTTTTCAAAAATGCCATCTACTTGTCTCGCTTGCTCCCAGCCGACTAAAATGCGTTGGCACCACTTGGGGTCAATATAGGTGTCCGTCTTTTTAGTACTGAACAGCCTGTCTAGTATAGTAATACATATAGGTCTATGGTGGAAGGCTTTTAATAGTTGAAACCATGATCAGACTAACCTACATACATATTATCTTTATATAGTAGGTATGTAGGTATAGATTAGGCTAAGATCTCTAAAGTAGCCTTCTTCTAACTTGCCTTTGAAGTATTCACATCTTCATTAACTACCATTGGAATCAATCCAAATCTAAACTAGTTAACTTTTACAAAAGTTAAACACACGATAATCTGTTTACTAAACATCGAGGTTTAGATTTAGGATCGTTAAACAAACAGACATTGCCTTTTATGAGACAGAGAACCGTATTACGAGAAAGGAGCGTTCAAATTAATAGGGAGAAGGGAGAGATAATTGGCGGCGTTTATCGAATTACAGATAACATATTGTGGGAGGGAGCGATTGCAGGAGCTTTGTTCATGGATTTTGTTTGGTTATCGTCAGACACGATGTTCAAGATTTTAAAATTATTATTTTATTAAAGAGAGCTATTAAAAAAAAAATACGGCAACATTTTTTGAAGTGAAAACTTCTTTAGCATCGTTGTGATTTAAAAGTCGATGAAACGAAAAAGCGACAGTAAAAAGAGACAGATACATAAATTCGTAAGATTTAACGTGGGAGAAAATGAGATAGGAAGCATTATACAGTATTTCTTATGTTCGTGGTTCTCTTTGTGTTACTTTAAAAAGCGCTAAGTTGTATTCATAGATGGCGCGAGGAACGAGATAGAAGATTCGTTTTATTGCTGGATAGATGGCGCTAGCTGCTCATTTTACTCTTCATATTATGTTAAGAGATGGTGTTAGTTACCACTGTTTTTTTTATTTTCTAACTTTGCATCACTATGATCATTAGGTACTAAAACCTACAATTATCATCTTCCCGAATTTCACATTCGTCTAATTATCTTGAAAACAAAATTTTTGAAGGTTTCACTTCTAGCACGTGTGAATTGCACACATTTTAATTATACATATTATTTTTTAATAGGTAGTCCTCATCTGTTATAGATATTAATATTTTTAATATAAAATAAAACTTGTTTGCAGTATGTTAAGTCAATACGGCACAATATAAACCGTACAATCGTTCTTCAAACAACCCTTTTAAAGAATCAAAGCTGTCCAAAGCCGTTTTCGTTCACTTTATCAATTTAAAAAACAATAAGCGAGGGAGGGAAAGGAAAACCGATTACGTTGGCAATTTTTACGGTTTATTTCTCTCAACGATTGAATAAAGTGGAACGCTGAAATCTTTTGTAGGAATTATTGAGGAAAATAGTAATACCTATTCATTATTATATTTTTTTTTTTTGTGAAAAATTTAAGTATATTTATCCATAGTCTTAGTTCAATATTTTTTATGGCGGCGTAATGATAAAATAAATTTAATAACAATAAATCTTTCAATAAAACCGCAAACGATGTCTTTCAGATAGGTACCTAACCTTAACAGAGGAGTAGGATTGGAAATTGAGAAATAATTTTGAAGCAATAACCATTGAAGTATAATGTCATAGAACAGACATCGCGAACAAAATGCGTGTCCCGCCGGGAAGTTCTATTTTCAAAACTGAGACCCCGTTCTCCTTTCAAAATCGAACGAATCTATTGAAAGTTGAAGCCGATCGGCGCCAATTCGTTGGGACATACATTGTGTTCGCGGTGTCGGTTCTATATGGTAGTAATAATACTTCAATATTCATCCCCCTTAAGTTCACTGTAAGCAAATCTCCCCTGCTCGTGATACACTCTGATGAACAACGGACGAGGCTCTTATCTTTAGAGGACTTGGACTATCTAGTTAATTTCAACAGTACCCATTCATGGAGGTAGGGTTACCTGTGGTTTAACCTGCCTGGCCAGGTAACATTGCATCTTCCTTAAAACGCATTTGAGGTACCTACTTACGTTATTTCAAAATTCAAATCGTACTTAACATCAGCCAATGCAATCAGTTCCCGCCAAAATGATAAATCAATTAAAAAGTAAAAACGTAAAAAGGCAAACATGCCCATACAGCCACAAACCCGATACACGACTCAAAATGCAAATATCAAGTTTAGGAGCGAGTAATTGTTTAAAACGTCCTTCCTAAGGGGCGGCAACCCCACAGCTGCGGCTGACAGACCCCTCCTATTATGCCCTGAGGGTAGCAATTTTTTGTAACACCCCATGTTACTCCCCCAAGTGTTAGGGCGCTCTCACACTAACGAGTTGGATTTTCAACAAAGTTAGCGTAACAATTTTTAGACAGGTTAATTAATTGTTGGGTGTTTGTATCGGGTTTGACGCGAGGATGGAAATGTTTGATTTATTTATTTTGTTGGTGGCTCGCTGACAGGGGAAATGATAGGGTATTTCACTATGCTACAAATGTTATTCGTTTGTGAAAACAATGATAAAAATGCACCTTTTTTATTCATTATTATAATAAAATTTTATTATGCTTTTTCATGAAAATTAAATAAAGTTTTTATTTACGGGGGTAGGTAGATTTTGGGCAAGATATGGTTTTTATTTCGCTACTGATTTAATGCTACTTGGTAATGGTTGTTTACATAAAATTTACTACCTACTTATCGTAGTTTATTTCTTAAAAATAATAATTTTCACAGTTTATTTCACTGTTTATTAATCATAATAATAATGGACAAACCATTGTACTGAAAACATAGATTATGACTGAAAACTAAAAATAGACCGAGTGCAAAATATTTATTTACTTTGCCACCTTAAGCCACAAAACAATTGGACAATGTAACAAAACCTTTACTAGAAGCGTTTTAGCCCTCCCAAATATTATGTTCAATACAACATACTTTCATAGCTTTTCCAAATTCATTTTCTTAAGTCTTGTTTAAAAAAGTTACCTACTTAAGTCATATCTTTAAGGCTATTCTGTTTTGTAACTCGACAGCGGAATCCGCGATGAGTGTCAAACTTCAAACGACTAAAGATAGGACTTTGACACTCATCGCGGATTCCGCTGTCGAATTACAAAACAGAATTAGCCTTCAGATCCTCAATCATAACTCACTGGCGTCACTGTATAAATAACAACAAATTAGTGGTGTGGGCTATCGTCAAAAATAATTCTTAGCGATATATTGGAAATAGCCGACAAACGAGCTGACGATCCACCTGATGGTAAGCGGCTATCGTTACCCATAGACATCAGCACCAAAGGCATCACTGATGCGTTGTTACTATACCTGTTAGCAACCTGTTGGCCACCTTTCCTTCTAAAAAAAGGCTTTTCTTTCCTTTTCAAAATTTCTTAACGCTGCTGAAATGCAGTTTAATAAAAATTATCTTAAATAACTTATTTTACCTTTATACCTACCTATATCGACATGAATTAAAAACCTTAAAGTTACCTGACTATCCTTCAAGCCCAATTTCTCCGCAAGCTTCTTCCTATCAGGCTTGGAGATGTACTTTTGAACCTGGAACCTCTTCTCCAGACCTTTCCTCTGCAGGTCTGAGAAGACAGCTCGACGCATCATGCCTCGTCGAGGTTTGCCTACGGAACAACATGTCTTTATGAACTTATTGGAAGAACACATTAGAAGTCCTTATTTTATCTATAGTCGAATGCATTTTTTAGAACTAGCAGCTTATATTCTGTGGCAGAAGAATGCACGACCAAGTTTTGTCACTTACCAGATGGACAGTTTGCTTTAGTCCATTTTTGCTAATTCTGGCACCAAGAAAAAAAAAAGAATAAAAAAAGTAGTATAATGATAGAAGAATAACGAGAAGTAATAATAAGAGAACTCACCCCTGGAACTGTGTGCCCAGGGAAAGCCGCCGGGCAGCGGAAACACCTGGGTATGGGCCTGTGCAGGTCTCACTGTCAACAAAATAGATATTATTCAAAAAAGTTAAAAACACGAGCGCTTTCAGGGCGCAGGAAAGTGTTTATAGGTATTTGGTAAAATAAATGACTTTTTGACGATGTTAACTATTTTGATGGTCCTAAAACTAAAAACCTTAAAAAATATAATACAATAATAAAAATTAAAATATATTATTATTAAAAGGAGTCCCTTTAGGCAAGGTTCCGAAGATACTGGCAGCGTTCCCCCTTTGAATAGCTAGACTAATTCTTTGTCCGAGGTAGCTGCCAGCTCTTCGGTCTCCTGTGATGTCGACTAATCTTTTTGTTATTTCCTTAAAAAGCCTTAAAGCGCTAGGACCCCACGGACCAAGGGTCTCGACACCGAATGGGACAAAGTCATATTCGGAGCCTAGACCCCTGTATTTGCATGCTTTAACTTTTTCAGCCGCTTCACAAGCCGCACCAGCTCTGATGTTGGTTCCATGTAGATGGGAAGGGGCCAGCGTGTCTGAACAGGTTGCATCCCATACCAGCACCCGGCCCATCTTCCATGGAATCAAACTCATACCGTCCGGTCTCTTGCCATCGTCTCTTGCAATACCAGTTGGCTCAAGTATACTTGGCACGTTGACGGTGGCAAGGGACCGGCGTATGATATCGTTAAGTGCGGCATGTCTCGAGAAGCGGCCTGCACTTTTTTGGCATGACAGTCCGTGATGTCCTAGCTTGTCGACATCACTGCCACAGGGACATTTGTGAGGAGCGCAGACCGGAACCCCAAGCCGTAGACAGGTTGCGATTCGGAGCGTGTCAGGCTCAAGAAACGTCCCTGTATTTGACGAAGGGTACGCGTGAAGCCAGTAGCCGGCCTCATGCGTACCCACGGCCAAAAGCCTAGCACGCGCCGAACCTGTACTACAGCTCAGAAGATTTTCATATGTCAATTTGGAGTTTATGTCGTCCCAGCTCCTCTGTGAGTTTGGAGAAACTGGAAAATTTTGACCTGGGCATGCAATTAAGAAAGCGTTTCTAGCTTCTTCCAAGCCAGCAATCTCAAAGTTTGAAGGGAATGCCCTTAAAATTTTACTTATGAGATTTGCTGAACTATGGACAGAAGATAGGAAGGCAGGTAAAGCGACACTGGAAATTTTGCGAGTGGTATTTGATGGTGATGTTAGTAATTTAAATTAAACATTTAAAATTATGATGTCATGTTGGCTTCAACCCATTAATGGCCCCCTATTGAGTACGGGTTTCTCCTCTTAAGGGGGCCTAAACCATACTCTACCACGCTACTCCAGTGCGGATTGGTGGAGAGGTTAGTGGCCAACCCAAGTGTCGGAAGTTTTCATGCCGCCCGAGGGCCTCCGAATGACATAACGACTGCTCTTACGATAACAACCTGGACCGACGAGCTTTGGGTACCCCCCTCCCAAGCAAGAAAGAATTATTCTTGTCTGTATCTGCGAATATTATTTTTTACAAGTATTAGCTTTTGTATGATTGAGAGCAATTTTATTATGTTATATAAACTATTTTAGATAGATGGGATTCTGGTAGTTAATCTTTTGGTTTGACGCCGCAGATATTTTTATTTTTGACATAATGACTGGCGTTCAATGTTGATGGATAACAGTAAAAATGATTGTGAACTTTTGATATTAATTATGTAAATAACTAGATTTATACTTATAAATACAAATGTAAAAGTTATAGAGTTAACTGCGTTAACTATTTTATTCCCCGGCCTGATTCTAAAACAAGCTTTTACTTAACTTACTTTGATCGTTAGTTTGTTAGCATACATGTAGGTACCAATGGGTCTTGTCAAATTTTGCAAGCTGAATTAGAACCATTTCCTGTCATCAATGAGCTTATAGTAACATTTAATATCATTGCCTGTCATCACGGACGTCAAAAAAGAACGGACATAACCTTGTCTAATCGAGAGTGAAGCATAGTAATGGCCGATCGCTTACTACGTGTGCGTAATTTTGGGGTTACCACAAAATGAGCATTTCCCCATTTTTTTATGTAATAAATGTATTACTTACTGAATAGTTATTCCGTAATGTACGGTTTACACGTATTAATTAGTTAAGTAGATAACTAAATTTTAAGTAAATTAATAAGGTAAACGAACAATTTAGTAGTTAAAATTTAGTACGCAAGTAAACAAAAAAAAAGATTGAAATTTTTCTGTTAAGTAGATGGGCGGCGCTTATCACTTAAAACGTTCGGACAGACACTTTTTAGTTAAAATTTAGTAAAAATGCATAAGTAATTAAGTAGGTTGTGAATAATTGTATGAACTAAAGAGCTTTACTAAATTATTACGTTTGGACGCACACTAAAAATTCTTCATTTAAAATTTAGTTATCTACTTAAATACTTAATGCATGTAAATCGAATATAACACATTCCACATTCAATAAATGCAAATTGTTATATTTGATGACATTAATGAATTTTATTAATTGACAACAGATTAAATACACTGGTTTACCCACTTTACTTATAGGGGAGGTACCTAAAAATTTTTTTTCAAATTTTGTTCTATCATTATCTTAACGTAATTAATATACCTTAATCTATACCAAATTTCAGCTTTTTAATATTGTTAGTTTGTAAGCAATACCATGGACAGACGGACAGACATGGCAAACATATAGGTAAGGGTTCCTTGTTATTTAGTACGGAACCCCAAAAATATATACTTTTAAACTAAAATAAGAAACTCGAGTATTATATATGCTATAATTTTCCTACACATTCTGGGTATTAGCATATGCAATATTGTTGGCAGCACTGGCTGATTTTGTGGTTACAATTTTTCTAGTTTTATTTTGTTAATAACTTTAGGAAAAATAAAAGAAATCAGTGATTAAATTACAAGCTTACTTGTGAAAGGTGATCCCTTTATGTTTTTTAACTGAATTAATATTGTTCTTGCAACTTTTAACAGCACACAAAGGTATTTTTATTATTCTTTATCAACTCCCGTTGTCCGTATGACTCGAGTGCGGTCCGGCGCCGGAATGGCGGCCGATGGTGTCAATGTGTGCGTGTTTACTTGTACGAATAGAGAGTTTGTATTCCGATGGGTGCTTCACTGAATTTGTTCTTGAGATTACGTCCGTATTTCTTTAAGGTCCGTGCCTGTCATCCTATGGAAATACGTATTAGGTACTTTGGTTGCAATGACAATGCATTTCTATGATACTTAACGGTGACCAGATACAACGCCCATGATAGACTCGAGAGTCTCGAGACGAGATAACTCCTCAACATCATAAACATACAATTTTAAAATCTCGTTTTCAAAATTATTTACAATAATTAATTTACTAGTAATTCAGCACCTTAGTTCAGCACATGCATAATTTAAGGTTTTTATTTACCTTTGAAAATATCAATAAATATAGCTAAATATCTTTTATCATCTAAAATATGTTGTCATGTTGATGTCATCATGATTACAACATAGACGCCCCAACTCAGAGTCACTAACGGTTACTTTAATCGCTCCTTAGTAAACAATCACCGTACAAATTCTGTACTAAGGAGCGATTTAAGTAACCGTTTTAATTATTTTACATATTATTTTCTGCAGCCATTTTAGTCCAATTTATTTTTGGCGGCTGTAAATACCGCGTGTGGTTAATCATTCGACCTCAACATCGTGTTTATTTTACGGATAAACGCTACATTGTTTTGTTGTTATCCAACAGGGCATCGTAACAATTGTTGCGACCTATTGTTGGGATTGTTGTGCCCTTTTGTTGCGATTGTTGTTGTTGCAATACAAGAATTCAATAGGATTTAAATGTTCCGTTTGATAGGCGTACAGGTAAAGATGTTGGGGGTATCTATTCGTTTTTTGTGAATTTCATTTATATTAAAGGTTTGTGTTGTATTTTTGTTTAAGAACAATATAGGTAAGACTGTCTTGCGACACCGGCAGACAAAACTTTGCGAAAAATACCCTTAGCTTAATACTAGCAGCAGTACAGTAGAGACTTTTTTTAAGTACTTCGTTATTAAAAGATAAGAAAAATAAAGCAAATGACCAGACAGGCCAACCGGGTTTTTATTTTTTTAATAAGTCCAAAAAACATAGTTAAGTACATTAAAGTAAAAAATCAGAAAGCAGTAAAAATTAGTACAAACTACAAAGTACATTAAAAATGTAACTGTTGACTAAAATGGAAATAATAAAAATACAGTCCATCACTCCGCCAATCCACACTGGAGCAGCGTGGTGGAGTATGCCTTAGACCTCCTCCACAGGAGAGACCCGTGCTCAGTAGTGGGCCATTAGTGGGTTGAAGCCTTTTGGCTTCAACGAATACAAATGAAATTAACAATAAACAAAAATAATTTAAATTAAATTGTTAAGTAGTAACGACGCCCGATACTTCCCAAGCAGTAAAGCGTGAGCAGGGAAAAAATAATTACGTTTTTTTTTTCTTTTTTTTCTTCTTTTTTTTTCTAATAAACAGTTATTGTTTTGCGGCCTATACTTACAATTTGTCGCGGACAGTTGGTACTATGTAACGTGGTGTCAACTTACCTAAATAGGGATGGTGGCACGCCAGCAGGTGCTGTAGATGTTGATGCTGCACTGGTATCGGCCTGCTGGCGATGGGCTTGGCGATAGGCCATGGGTTGCCTATCATTGGTTGTCTATAATCTGTGGAATGACAAGTTTTATCATTATCAAGATGACAGGTGGTTGGTAACTATCTGTAGGCTTCGTCTGGGGAGGTCTTTATGCTACACATTTTTAGAATTCTGCACCGTACCGTACATTGAATTCAAAATAAATGTTTTCTTTTTAGACTCACTCTCATGTCCTTTTGTTTGTCTGTTATACATCTAGACAGTATTTAATTAAAAGATCAGAGAACTATCAACTTGGGTGATACTGATAACTAAAGAGAAAAAGAAACTATTTAAAAAAAGTCTATTTCAGCCGTGTCCAACAAAATAAGTACCTGTAAGCACAGACATAAAAAAAGAATCTTTTTTTTAGGTCCGTGCCTGTAAGTTACGAAAATTACATCATGTCATTGTAGGTATTTAGTAAATTATTTAATAACAGCTTCTTCTGATTAACGGTCTTCGCATATTCAAAAATAGTATGGCTTGACATGACGCGCACTTGGACGATTTTTTTATTTTCTTTACATTTGCATGTAATTACAGGTAACACAGAGTAGAATCATTAGGAAACTTCACAGAGTAAACGTATGTGCCAATAAAAGCCAGACTCAATACAAATGATTATAATCTAAAATACCCTCCATAGGTAGTTTAAATTAATACGCGGAGTCAAAAACAAAACACTTTGAGCATGATTAATGGCATTACAAAGGCTATACGATATATTAGGGACGGCGTGGCTTTGACAGACGGGGTGGTAAGAAATCGCCGGGGAGTAGCGCGTGGGCCGAGCCATGAGCGAACAGAAGGTAGATTTTTACCGTTATTTATTTTGACAAATAAAGAATTAGGCAATAAAAGATAATATATTTATCGTACAAGGCTGGGTTGGAGTGTATGCTTTCGTATGTTTAGATCATCTCTATAAACCATGTATGAAAAAGCACTTCAGACACTTCAGGACTATGAACATGGATCTCTCTCTGTGGGCGTAGTTATATGTCAGGACTGCCAGGATACTAAATAAAACACACTGTTCGACAGGCACAAGGATACTATTCGTTTATTGCCTGATAACACCCGGTTTCATCAGTTCAACTTTATTTAGTCTTACTTTGGTTTTGCGATCCTACCAATCTGTCTACCGTAATGACAGTTCCCTTTTTCTCAATTTGATAGATCAGCACAAACTTATTTTAGGCTGCAGCGACATATTTATATTATTCTAAAAAACTAAGTTATGTAACAATAAAGGGAGATGTATTTAACGATTTTTCATAAGAATAGTAGATATAGCAAACTCATTGAATTATTTGTCCTTTGAAAACTAAAAGTAAAATGTAATGAGCTTAATTAAGCCCAAATTTCTCTACAAGTTTTGTATTTTAAATTATATTACACTTCAAATTTTTTTCCACTTACAGAGCTAAATCGGGGGCCTCAAGTTAAATTATTATTGAATTATAATAAGTCACTTAATTAGAGGACCTACCAGCATTTTAGTGATAGGTATTTTTAGATAGATCAGGTAAATTGTTAAGAGCAGTGAATTCATTTTATTCTTACATATTAATTGATCCATCCTATTATTTCTCTTTCCTCACTCTCTTATCTTCAAAATTCTCCTTAGTGTATTTATATTGTTTGTGTATTATTTCTTAAGAAACTACTACGGTTCTACACTCCACTATTAAAAGTTTTGTGGAAGAAATCACTACGAAGCTATAAAACCTCTTTTTGTATTTTATAAACGCCGTTACTTGTACACTGCCACTGGCCACTTGTACACTTTCCTTGTTCTAATCAGGGCGTGTAATAAAGAATTAAATATTTAAAAATCCGCTTCCTAGTTTACCTTGCGCCATCTACCAGCGATTGGATTCCCGTACCTACACTGTGTTTATAACAGCGATGGGTTGCGATTGGGGCGCGATTAGGTTTGCTTTAGAAGCAAGCGTCTTGACATAATTACTCGTACTCATTGAACGTTCAATATTCCCGCACTAAACTTATTTAACTTTCATCCCACCTATTTATCGTGGTTATTTAACCACGATAATTCTTTAATCTCTTAAATAAAACTCACTGCATTTGAGAGTGATAATTTATAATGTTGTGGTTAATTTTATTTTACTATAATCCATCACGCTAAACTTAATAAATTTGTATATGAAATGTAATTGTTTACCAATTTATCCATAAAATTTACCAGCTTGATAACATGGTAAAGTTAATACCATGGGATCAGGTATGGGTGTGGGGTCAGGTATGGGATAAAATGGTTTTATATTTCATTGTAACTTCAATTTAGGTGAACTACAAAAATCAATCGGTAGGTACTTATTTTTTTATTGACATTACTCTTTACGCCCTTTTACAGTCGTTAAAATATATATAAAAATATTTCTGAAAGAGAAGTGCTGAGAAGTTTCTTCCATCCTTTTTCTTCTCTTAACTTTAGTAGTAGAAGCAATAAGCTACGTGCACGAGCGAATGAGTGATATATATTTGAATGATATTGAATTTTATATTTTTATACAAAACATGTGTAGTTTAATATCGACCCGCTCATCGCCCGTCACTCGCGCCGCCCCCCGCCAATCGCTCGTACATTGTGTTTATAATGGCGATGGCTTTCCACTGCGAAAGATTAGCTTCGGCTCCAACGAACATCTTGACTTAATGACTTGTACTCATTGTACATTAATAGATTATTTTTATAAAAAAAACCACTGTCTGGGTGTTATAATGGAATTTAATTAGGTACTTATAATGCTAATAGATTGTATCTTTCAAATGTATTTAATTTAAATTATATGTATTGATATCAGCTATTTTACCATTACTACCAACACAGTGGGAATAGCATTGTAAACCGCTATATGAATATAATTTTAACTACAATATATTACCTACTTATAAAAAATCACACAGATATTATGTTTGTTACATAACTAATTCAAACATTATTTCGCTACTACAAATATAATACCTTCAAAGCAATTTTTAGACCCTTAAAATATCGGACATTTCAATAAAAAAGCGGCCAAGTGCGAGTCGGACTCACCCATGAAGGGTTCCGTAGCAGCAAGTAACATAATATAAAAGTTCTTGTACTTCATTGTAACTTTGATCGATGTTTTTTGCGGTTTACGATTTATGACGTATTAAAAAAAACTACTTACTAGATCTGGTTCAAATCAATTTTCGTTGGAAGTTTGCACGGTAATGTACATCATATATTTTTTTTAGTTTTATCATTCGCTTATTTTAGAAGTTACAGGGGGGGGGACACACATTTTACCACTTTGGAAGTGTCTCTCGCGCAAACTATTCAATTTAGAAAAAAATGATATTAGAAACCTCAATATCATTTTTGAAGACCTATCCATAGATACCCCACACGTATGGGTTTGATGAAAAAAAATTTTTTGAGTTTTAGTTCTATGTATGGGAACCCCCAAAAATTATTGTTTTTATTCAATTTTTGTGTGAAAATCTTAACGCGGTTTACGGTATACATCTACTGACCAAGTTTCAACAGTATAGTTCTTATAGTTTCGGAGAAAAGTGGCTGTGACATACGGACGGACAGACAGACAGACAGACAGACAGACAGACAGACAGACAGACAGACATGACGAATTTATAAGGGTTCCGTTTTTTGCCATTTGGCTACGGAACCCTAAAAAAGGACATTTTAGTTACTACAAAAATAGTGCCTCAGCGTCCCTTGAGCCCTTGTTAGAGCGAGATGGTCTTTCAGCGCCCAGTGGTCAACACTTTCAAAAGTGAAGCTCCTCTAAAAAAGCTCGCCAGACAAATTCAAAAGCCCGACTAAAGGCTAAAAGTCCGCACAGTTGGTCAGGTAATGGTCAGAAGACCAGCCGAAATGGTCCAACGGTTTGTGGCGAACTGTGATGGAGCCAGTTAGCAACTGTGATCGTGGTCGGTAGCTAGTGGTGAAATTCCTTGAGCTCTCCCGTGCAGGGCAAATCATGGCTTCTTTAGAACGCAATCCGGTGTCGGTTTTTAAACTGCACAAAAACGTCCCACATTGCGGTTCTGTAATAATCCGGACTACAGTTCATTTTTTACCCGACTGCCAGGAAAGATTATGTTTTTCGCGCGTATTTTGTATGTTTGTATGTATGTAGTATGTATGTATGCATGCATAATATTATAATAATATTCTTTATTACCTCGAATTATAATCAATTCCAAACCACTGAACGGATTTATATAATATATAAAGATATCGTTAGATTCGTCTCGATAACCCAAGTGTTCTTAGATAAACGAAATTAAAAAAAAATAACAAATAAAGTGGCTGTGATGCCATTGTCTGGCGCGATCGTGAGTCAATATTTTCTAAGCTTCCACATCCACAATCATGTTACAATATATTAAATTTGGTGATAGTGGCCTGGAAATCTTAACATACCCTCAAAGACCCGGCTCTGTAGTCGATATATTCTAATTTAAATTATCAATAGAACAGATTAATGTTAGATATCGATTGATCAAACAGCTAAGATTTCCGGGCGCGGTGAACCAAAAAAGTCGGCTTTGAATAAATCCTTAGAGTAATATTATAATGAGGGATGAAGAGCCCTCTGGGGGGTGGTTAGGGAGGCGTCGAGTCGGAAAACTTCACCCTTATCCCTTAAGGGTGAACGTATGCTTACCTAATTATAGGTTAAAAGGCGTTGTCGATGAAAAATGATTGAACCTATTATCATCTAAGATAAGTCATGCTTAAGTGGAATTCCTTATTCCAGTCGATTCTACCGTAAAACTACAGAATTCAATGATTAACTATTCTATTTCATTATTAACATAAAGATCGAATAGGAAAAGCCGTATATACGTATATAACTAACCTACCTTTAAACCTATATTTTGATAAGTGACTACATAGTTAACATCAATAATTGAATAAGTTGCAGCAGTTTCGTTTAGAAAACCGGCAAGTGCGTGTCAGGCCACGCGCAATGTAAGGTTCCGAAGTAGTACCTAAGTTTATCGACGATTAAGTATTCTTTATCTACTTATGCTAACATAGCCGTGATAGTTTTCCTTGTAAATTTATAATATAACTTATTTTTGAAAATATTTTCACTTGTCCAACTCCAACCGTTTAACCGGCGGGGGGGGGGGGGGGGGGGGGGACATTCGACTCAAACCAAAATTTGCCCATAATAAAAAATTCATCGTCACGTTACCTGTAGGGGAAGTACCCTGAAAAAATTGTTTTTCAGTATTCTACTCTACAATTTTATTAGATACGAGTAACCGCCCTCGCTTTGCTTCGGTTTTCTTATTTTTTTACACCTTGGGTTACATTATTGGAGTTTTATTAAGGATTCCTAATTTTTTTTAAAATATAATATAGCCTATGTTACTCGGGGATAGTGTAGCTTCCCAACAGTGAAAGAATTTTTGAAATCGGTTCAGTAGTTTCGGAGCCTATTCAATGCAAACAAAAAATCAAATCTTTCCTCTTTATATATTAGTATAGACTAACTGACCCGAGGACCTTCGTATCGCCTAACAAACTCTTTTTTTCTAAAATAAAAGTAGCCTAAGTTACTCCTTGTTACATCAGCTATCTGTTAGTGAAAGTCCCGTCAAATTAGTCCAGCCGTTTCAGAGATTAGCTGGAACAAACAGACAGACAAAAATTGTAAAAAGTGTTGTTTTGGTATATGTACCGTGTATACATCCAAATGCACTTAGTAAAAAGCGGTTATTTTAATATTACAAACAGACACTCCAATTTTATTTATTTGTATAGATTGATATTAGAGTTTTAATAAATATATAAGGATAGTCTTCTAATATCGTAAAATGTTAACTAAGTATAACGGCATTACCTAGTGTTTTATGATGGCGTTGTTTTCTAGGTAAACAGTTACTTAAAATCACTAAGGAAATGAGGCAATAACCGTATCAACACCAAAATTTCAAGTTTAATATCATAGAATGTGGTCTATATTTTCATATTTTGTATACGTTACCAGGCATTAAGCAGTTATTAACCACTAAAGCATCACATAAAAAGAGGAAGCATATTAAATTAATTTACAAAAAAATACACAATACGCTAAATCTTAGACGTTCCAAAACCAAAAAGGCAAACCAAAGATTCAATAAAACTGCACTTGTAATAACAAAACCTATTGTGATTAAATCTCAAATCCCTACTTGCGTCATTTTGACAATAGGCCAATAAATTCGCCATAACACGGACAAAAAGCTTTAATCTTTTACAAACATAAAGACACATATTTTTATATAGTTTGCATTAACAAAGGATAGATGGGCATTTTTATGATGAGTGCTTACCCTACTTTTGTTAAGGGATTTACGTTAAAATAATATTAGCCATATTTATTGTTATACGTGTTTTATTGACTGCTATAAAGAAGAATTTGTTGTCTATTATTATATTTTATTATCTGATCCCTTGATAATTGGAAAAAAACGAAACGCGGTAGCCATGTCTCGGATTATGGTATGGATATTGTGCAGTTGTAAAAATATGGGCAATTTAATGCTTTTTGATGACATTTTATTGACCTGTGTGAACTATAGGTGCTACATAGTAAATATCAATAAATTAAATTATACGTCTAAAATTTAATTTTTCTTTGATCTCCTAACTTTTATTTGTGACGCACTTATGTTAAGGTTACTTCTTTGTAACGCAAAAAGTTTTTAACGCACACTGTTGGTAGGTCATTTTGTTCCCGAATTTAGAAATTGTACAAATTCCATCCTAATCTATACTTAATTTTACAAAGCTGAAGAGTTTGTCTGGTTGAACGCGCTAATCTCAGGAACTACTGGTTCGAATTGGAAAATTATTATTGTGTTTGATAGTCTATTTAACAAGGAAGACTATAGGCTATATAACATCATTTATGTACCTACTGTACATATTTTAGTGGTTAATTTATTCCACAAATTAATGCGGGTGAAACCGCGGGGCACAGCTAGTAAGTAATATAAAGGTATGATTTGAGTTGACGAAACGTTCCTAGCCCGGCGGCTTGTATTAATCCTAATTCCTAAGTGATCGACAAAGTTAACCAAAAGCGGGCGCGGTCGGTACTTGGATGGGTGACCGCTAGTAGCAAAAATTTCTTTTGCGCTTCCGTAATTCAGAGGGCACTTAAAGCCATGGGTCCCATCCCAGTTGAACCCTCGGGCCTTTTCAGAAATTCTGACACTTGGGTTGGCCACTAACACCTTCACCAATCCCTACTGGAGGAGCCCGGCGGAGACCCGTGTAGTAGGCCATTAATGGGTTGAAATCATACAGTTAGATATGATGAGGAGTTTCTTTCGGCTTTTCTTCTCCTCCATGACAAGCACCCTTCCGAAAAGCTGGTAGATTAAAAAAAATGACGTGCATAAGTGTATCAGTGATACCTATATGAATAAAAGATTTTGATTTGATTTGATTTGATGTAGACCTAATAAAATTACTGACATTTCATATTACATACTGAAATAAAAAATTTAAATAAATAAATATCTACCTATCTCATAAACTAAGAGCAATCATTTACATAAAATTAAACTTCATTAGATTAAGTATAATACCTATAACGTGACCAAAGCGGGCAATACAACGGAGGGATTCGCAATCGCAATAAAGGGAAATTGTCGCTAAAAACGTTTTCAATAAAGCCGTACCGAGGTCCCCTCTCGAATCAATTATTTTCACACTTTGGCGTGTAAAAATTGGCGCGAACGGTCCACAGACTGCACAGACTCAATCGTACGCTGGCAGTTAATTAAATAACGTTATTGCGTTTTAAATAACCGTTGTATACGTGACATTTTAACGTGAAGTTGTATGTAAGGTGGCACGTATGTTATTTTATTGTAATTGAACAACAATTAGCAATGAATATCTAATAATAAACTCTTCTAAACTCTACTCTAATAAACTCAAATACTTTGAACGTAACTTTTTTTAAATCGATGAATACGTCCACGTCTTTATAACTGCATTCGAAGTTTACCTACGTCAGATTGAAATCATGTTCAACCAGAATATTTCCACTGTGAGCCCATGAAATTAATATCTACTTGTTTGCTAAAATTTCGCTAATTTATTACAATAAATGAAATGAAAATACATTTTCCAAACCACAAACGAATTAATTAAACCTAACAGACTACTACTAGATATACCCGCCGCATTGAATCCTCTTGTCATGGTATGGGACAAACAAGTGGATGGCAAAGTTACTTTTGCATCGGCTGATTACCTATCGAACCTTGGAGTTTCAAACTGTGTTCAAATTATGTCTTTATAATATTAACAAAAAGTTAAGGTACAAAAAGGATAATATTAACAAAACCTATCTACACTAATAACGAAATGATAACACAAATCGATATTGGATAGGTATTTCTAAGGACGTTGATATTCATTAATAAATAGCATAAGTTTCTGTTCATTTATGCCAAAAATAAATTAATTTACTATTAAAGTAATATTCCAATTTTTTTAACATATTATTACATATTGACAAACTGTGTTTAAAATTCGCGAATTACGCAACTAATATCTGGTTAATAAAACACAAGTTTTAACAGTTTACGTTCGTTATTAAAGCAAAATTAATCGGTTGTGAAGTTGATGTTCGCAAAACGTTATCAACTTATGTATTCATTAATAACACAAGTTGATTTGTTAGCAGCTCCAGCTCATAACAGTAGCAGCTGTCCTGCGGTCTGTTCGCTGCACACGACATTATTATGTAATGAAGGTGCATCCAGCGTGGGTATTACCGGCTACCCGTTACCGGTAGGTATAGTATAGGTACCTAGTGTTGACTACATTTATTGTCTTGCCGAAATGTGGTGTAAAACGTGTGTTCTCCGACGAAGTTCCACTATAATCGTTATTAACCATTGCATTAACTAATTGCCTCACGGAGTTGGTCCTGCGAGTTTACGTCTTAGGTATGACTTTAGTTTCTTATGTACCTACAGCAGATAAAATAAACACACATTCATAATATCTATACCGTATCGCGTACCATTAATGCCGTAATGGTTATAAGTTTCAGGTTGAAATTAAATCTGAGAAAAACATGTAAACAGGTATGAATTTCCATGTCCGAACAACTTTTTCCACTCTTAATGCATTCGTTAATTATTGTATAATCCAACCAAAACATTTCGTGTAATTTAGACTGCCAAGATCACAACTCACAAGCTCTTTTATCGTTTTAACTGAACGTTATGAAATGACATGAAACGTCAGGCCCCTAACTCCACAAGGTGTAACTCTACAAACCTGCTTATGTCTATTCTATCCATAATTTTCGAGTCAGTGGCCAAGCAAATATCGAAAAGTATCTTGTTGTTACACATCTTTATCTTCAAACTGATTCAGATATTACCAATAGATGACTGAAAACGGCCATGAGCAAGGTAAGCCCAAAAGTGTTACTGTACAATATTATCAAAAAGCGACAACCCATAATTGTCCCACTGCTGGGCTCGGGGTCTCCTCTCACAATGTGAGGGGTGTTAGGCCATAGTCTACCACGCTGGCCAAGTGCGGATTGGTAGACTTCACACACCTTTGAGAACTTTTATGGAGAACTCTCCGGTGTGCAGGTTTCCTCACGATGTTTTCCTTCACCGAAGCAAGTGATAATTAACTTGTAATACGCACATAATATTTGAAAATTAGAGGTGCGTGCCAGGATTTGAACTCGGGCCCCTTCGTTCGGGAGACCAACGTTCTAACCGCTAGGCTATCACTGCTCTTACAATACAATATTATCAAACACACTGTACAATATTATCAAAGTCCAACCTATTTACCACACGTGATGCGTTAATACACGAACCCGACCCCAGAGAGCTATTCTGTTTAAATTCAGGGTGCGTACTGAATGTAGGTATGTCCCACGTGACCGCAACCTCCTAACTGTATTGTTACCGCTATTAACATACGCAGCAAACTTTAACGCCCTTCTCTCGATAAAACTACTGTTGATAAATACACCACTACTACCTGTGACTTTATCTACGTTTTTAGGGTTCCGTAGCCGAATGGCAAAAAACGGAACCCTTATGGATTCGTCATGTCTGTCTGTCTGTGTCCGTCCGTATGTCACAGCCACTTTTTTCCGAAACTATAAGAGCTATACCATTGAAACTTAGTAAATAGATGTATTCTGTGAACCGCATTAAGATTTTCACACAAAAATAGAAAAAAAAACAATACATTTTGGGGGTTCCCCATACTTAGAACTGAAACTTAAAAATGTTTTTTCATCAAACCCATACGTGTATCTATGGATAGGTCTTTAAAAATGATATTATTGTTTATAATATCATTTTTTTCTAAACTGAATAGTTTGCGCGAGAGACACTTCCAAAGTGGTAAAATGTGTGTCCCCCTCCCTGTAACTTCTAAAATGAGAGAATGATAAAACTAAAAGAATATATGATGTACATTACCAAGCAAACTTCCAACAAAAATTGGTTTGAATGAGATCTAATAAGTGTTTTTTTTTTAATATGTCATAAATCGTAAACCGCAAAAAACATTGATCAAAGTTACAACGAACTACAAGAACTTTTATATTATGTTACTTGCTGCTACGGAACCCTTCATGGGCGAGTCCGACTCGCACTTGGCCGCTTTTTGTTATTTTCTTTTTCACATTAAAGCATACAAACTTTTTAATGTGTTTCTCCAGTAATAATTCCTGAATAATTATCAGTTTAATTTGATTAATGATCATTTTTTTGTGATTGTGCTCTTGGCCGTTGAGGAGATACTCCATAACAGTATGGAGTTATCCCTGAGCGTATCAGTTAGGTTATGATAGAGCTAAGAACGGGCTATCCTAATTAAATAAGTATAAAGTATACTAGCTGACCGGGCAAACGTTGTTCTGCCAAAAATTTTTAGGGGTAGGGGGATGAAAAATAAATCTTGATGTGAAAAGATTCACGAAAATCGGTCGAGCCGTTTCGGAGGAGTTCAACTTCTAGCACCGTGACACGAGAATTTTATATATATAAAGATAAAGTCATCGAAACTAAAGCAGTGTGATTGAACGTTGGTATCTCGAACGCGGGCGCCCAAGTTCGATTCCTGCACGGACCTCTAATTTCCATAACTTTTGTACGTATAAAGTTATTTATCACTTGCCTCGGTTCACCGACAGCCTTTCCTTCAGGAAAACAGCAAGCACGCAAAGAGATCTCCATAATTTTCTCAAAAGAACGAAAGTCCACCAATCACTTGGCCAGTGGTGGACTATGGCCTGTATCCCTCACAGGACATTGTGAGAGTAAGCCCGAGCCCCGCAGTGGGTAACTTATGCTGAAGATTAAGAACGATAATACAGTATGTGTAAATGTGTTGAGGATAATACAATCTGTGGTAGCGATCTCAAAGAGACGCGTGTTACAGCATCGATGTATTATTACTAGCATATAGAACCGACACCGCGAACACAATGTATGTCCCAATAAATTGGCGCCGATCGGCTTCAATTTACAATGGATTCGTTCTATTTTGAAAAGAGTACGGGGGCTCAATTTTGAAAATAGAACCTCCCGGCGGGACACACATTTTGTTCGAGATGTATGTTCTATGACATTATACTTCAGTGTGTTACAGGATATAGTTCTGTTCGCATCGTTACGAGCGTAGCGTAAACCGACTGTATTACTGTCATCTGTCATGTTATTGTGGTTAGTACCAACATAATCTCATTTTAATTATTTACAGAGACAGGAGAAGCTCCTATCTCTATGGCGAAAGGTGCGAGGGGTGACGAGGGTGCACAAACTGAGGATTTCTCCTAAGTTTTCAGGAAATGTAGGCCTCTCACAGAATTATGGGCGGATTTGAAAGTTTTGAGGCATTTTAATAAATATGGCGCATAAGGATCATACACAAATGCAAAAACAATTCTTAATTTATTTAATACATAACAATATATCTATATTGTACAGGATCATTTAACGTTTGAGGCAATATGTCAGGAGTTTTATATGGATATCAGGCTTTTCGTCAGGACTCTTCAGTATTCCATCTTACGTTACCTTTAGATGGCTAGGAACGTGAGTAACGTAACGGTAATATCTTAGGTGTTGCCATTATCCATGCAACGGTGACCACTAACATCAGGTTTGTTAACTTCTCCATTATCAAATACAACCAGATTTTTTTTTTTTTTTTTTTTAATTGTTATACTAAACTATATCCACCAATGTTTAAAATGCCTGTTTGGTTTAATTTATTAATGAAAAAAACACATAATATTTTTTGCTACATTTTAGTTAGTCTAGTAAGGCCCCAACTCAGAGTCACTAACGGTTACTTAAATCGCTCCTTAGTACAGAATTTGTATGGTGATTCGTAACTAAGGAGCGATTAAAGTAACCGTTAGTGACTCTGAGTTGGTGCGTAAGTAATCTTATTTTATCACTAATCTTAACCTCCGAGCCATTGCTCTTAGCTAACATAATAACAATCATCCACACCTGAAGCACTCGACCATAATTCCATTTATTTCGCCCATTCGATAATCGAATAGAAGTTTCCAGAACGATTTATCGCTGCCAACATCTCCTATTCAACTTTATAGCTTTCGCGTAAAAACTACGAGCCTTCTAGTAATATAAACTTGGACCAAATTATCTCACTTCTGAGAAAGTGTGCCATAGACTCTACTGCTCAAAGAATAAGGCTTGAATTTGAACTAACTTTACAGTGATAGAGGTAAGCATAATTCGGTTCGCGCGTAACTGAGTAAAAGCGCCCGAGTCGTTCGGAATTCGAATATTATTGCAATATGGCGCCCAATGACATGTTAATATGGGCCTTCGGAACCGAAATGCATAATTTTATTCCTCGATTCCGAAAGAAATCGAGTTTTCACTGTACCATATTAGAATTGTTATGAGATATCGACTGTTTCATTGATTTCATGTTATTAAAAATAGAAATTATGAAAAAATTGCGTGAGCTTCACAATCAATTTGAGGATGTTTATTACAGAATCAACAAAGCTACATAAATAAAAAAACATTAGAGGTACCATACCCTAGCAAATATACCACGCAAGCGTTAAGTACCTACAATAATTTATTATGAACTGACGAGTTTTTCTAAGTAGGTAGGTACTTACTACCTACGTATCATAATAACCCTTTCCTTAAAAGCTCCAAAACTATGATTGTTTTTATTGAAACTGAAAATCCTGAAACGGAGTAATTTATAGCACGTATATTAATATTACTACCTTCTAACTACCTTAAGCCCAGGCACGCACCACGGTTTCTCGCCGCTGCGGCAAATTGTCGCAACTCAGTGATAAAACACTGTTTTTTTTTCGCCGCACAGTGCGCGCAATACAAATTAAAAACTATATGTTACAAAACCTGCGGCATGTCGCTGTAGCGGTGAAAGACCGTAGCGCGCGCCTGGCCTTATAAGTGAACCCGAAAACCTGTTTAATTAATCACTACATCGCTAGATCACAATAAATAAATAATAAAACATCAAATTGTTACAACCTGTATCGTTAATAAGAAGTCTTTATTATATCACAAAACGAAAACTTAATCAAAGAAAAAAATAGCTATTAACGCGCGATAAACGTTATAGCAATAACGATTTTCTGTACCCATTCCAACATCTTAATTCAGTAGCAAAAGTGCCAACATGGCGGGGACTTTTTCAATAAAACTGGCAACATCTGGCGGAACACTTAAGCGCGAAGAGGGAAAGCATCTAACTCTTTCGTACATACGTATTTCTTGCGAGTCAGAAAGAGATGGCGAATGAGGGAGTCCAGAACGAAATTAATATGTCCTTTTCTTAACATTTTCGTCGGATGCCAGCTTTATTATTTTATTATTGATGTCGGCTCTCGATATTACTTTATTATTATATTTCTGTTGTCTGTTCGGACTGTGCGAGGCAGCAATTAGGGAGTGTAATAAATAACACATGGTGTACGTTACAAGATACGATGTCTGTCAAGTCCAAAAACTACAAGTACATCCTACTTACCTACCTGCTGTCTGACTTGACTTGGTTTGACCGTACATTGCTAGAACTGCGATAGGCCTAATTAGTTCATTTAATGCGGCATGAACTCAAGACAACCGAAGTGGTGGCTTGGTGGCACTTTATAACAGGTACGTTATATTCACAGCTAATTATCATTGATATTGCGAAAGATGTTACCTTTGCTTAAATACTTAGTATCCGAGTTAAAATACTAAAATTTGTTATACCTCCGACACGGTTCAACGACTGCTCCATAGCGATAAGAATTGTGACCGACGTTCGAAGAAGAAACGCTCATGAAATGCCATTAGATGAAATAGGGTGTCTGTGTCCCGACTCATGAATCTCATATGTATATAGAACTGTTAAGCCTCAATGGGTATAGTAACTAACAGGCTAACAACGGCCATTCCTGATTTGCCCAGGACAGAATCCTTAATAAATACGGCCAAGGACGTCTCAGGCCACGCGCAATGTAGAGTTCTGTATATTTGTAAGTTCATCGACTATTCCTCCTTAACTATGTACTTCAGCTAAGGGGCCATCCATAAATTACGTCACACGTTAGGGGGCAGGGGGGGTCGATGTAGTATGACATTGTGTGACAAGGGGTGGGAGGGGGTCCTAAGTTTCGTGACGTCACATTTCAAAATCTAATAATTGGTAAATATTAAAAAACAATTAATGGAAATAAAACTTACTTCGGAACTGCTGTTTTAATTTAATAATTTCTAGGTGTAAAATTTCATAATATGTGACGTCACAGGAGGGGGGGACGTCTCACTTGTGTGACCAGCTGTGACAAGGAGGAGTCAAAAAGTCATGAAATAAACGTGTGACGTAATTTATTGATGGCCCCTAATTTAGCCGTGATAGTTTTTCTTTTAAATTTATCATAACTACTGTGAATTAACAAGTCCAACCATTTTTACCATTTAGCTGGCAGGGAAGAGGACATTGGACCAAAATTGTCACTTAAAAGCCAAATATTTCCCAAACTAAACTAATTCCTGAATCTAAAACTAGTCTTTGTAGACCATGTTGCAATTTTCTACACATTTAATAAAATCCTGATGGTAGCCAGGTCGTAAAACTAGAACCTCTTTAGGGTTCGCCTGGGGCGGTACCATCGCCTCACCTATTTCCTCCATGTAACTATTGTCATATAGCAATTGTGTTTCTTTCGGAAGGATGCAATTTATTTATTGATTTAAACTTTATTGAACCATACAAAATGTTTTGGTACAAAGGCGGACTTAAGGCGCGGTGTGATCTCAATATTCACAAAACTGGGTATCTTTGGTGCTCGAGTACGAGGAAACCCAATGAAAATATCGCACGCAAAAAAATACAGAGCATAGAAGAAGGTCTAGAAAAAAATGTTAACCGAATAGAATATTAAATAATTGTATAATATTTCCAATAAAAAATCGTAATTTGCTACACAAAAATAAACTTAATCGTCGACGTTCTTTGTATTTTCAGCGGTAACAACATATTTTTTTTTGAGAATATAATACGTATAAGGTTTTATTAAAACTTAAACCGGACAGATATTGAATTTAATGTGTATATTCTGAATTATCTAAGGGAAACCCTCAAATTAAATGTTTATTCGCAATCTAGTTACATTGTTAGCAAAAATATGCTCTGCAATTTTGAACCCTATTCAGCGTCACGTAAATGTAACATTAGATTAACGCAGATATGCGGTTGTGTGAGTGAAATCAACGTTTTTAAATCGTAGTCATACTGCGCCTTAATCCTAAAAGCATTCTCTGCCAGTCAACCATAAGGTAGTTGGACAGCAGTGAAGGTTGCAAGTTATGTAGTACACTAAGACAAGAGGCAACCATCTGTTCTCAGGGGTAGTAACGTATTTGTGACCGACTCTGGGACAAACACTAACGATAACTAACCGGACGATTATTAATTTTTTCTAACTGATAGTCTTATATACAGGGTGTTACAAAACTACCCGTACAGCCGAAAGGAGGTTAAATGTGGCCTTATAACGAGTCCATTCACAATATTTAAGAACCGTAGTAACGCTGTATAACATACCTAAAAAAAATATTTTCACTGATGTGCAAATCCTATTTCGGTAAAATTAAAGAGGAAACTACGCAGAATGTACCTACATTTCTACCCAATTCGTGGAACGACAAAAATTTAAAAGACCTAACCTAACCTAACGAAACAACCTAAACGAACACTTACTTTTTGATAATAAACGTCAAATTAACAAAAACGGCTCAAAGTGTGCTCCGCCTTTAAATTGCTATCTTCATTGCCTACGCATAACATCATATCGTAATATTCCGAGTAAGAAAGCGTCGTTATTTTGCAAAAAATGTTGGAAAAAAAACTCGAAATAGTTGTAGGATATTGATTAGAAGATTTGAAATTGACAAAAATTTTTTTTTTCCAACTTGACATTTTTTGAAGCCAGTACTTGAGTATAATGACATCCTTGTATTGAGGTAGCAAACATTTATGAATGAAAAATAGAAAAACTATTAAAGTAGACAATTATTAGGTAAAATAAGTACGTAGGCCTTTCTGTTAAATAATCTGGTTCCCTGTCATGACAGCTTACTAGGGTTGACAAAATTTTTGGCTTTGATAATTAATTATATTTTCACGGGGTATTTTGTAACACGTTGTATATAAAACCTGATACTAACAGGACCTACTAAACTAATTAAAACTGGACAAGTCCGTGTCAGGCCACGCGCAATGTAGGGTTCCTAAGTAGTAAGTTTATCGACTATTACTCATTAACTACTTATGCTAACATAGCCGTCATAGTTTTCCTTATAAATTCATCATATAACCTATTTTTGAGAATTTTTTGACTGACTTCAAAAAAAGGAGGAGATTCTCAATTCGACTGTATTTTTTTTTATGTTCGTTACCTCAGAACTTTGGACTGGGCGAACCGATTTTGATGATTTTTTTAATCGAAAGCTGGCTGTCATGTGGTCCCATATAAATTTTATTGAGATCTGACAATGACATCCATGATAAAACCATATAAGTCTTAAATTTGTGTTAAGTAACAAATGGACGAATAACTCAATATCACGCCAACCGATTTCGATGATTCTTTTTTTAATAGAAAGCAGGTGCTTGTCACGTAATCCCACATAAATTTTAACGAGATCTGACAAGTAGTTTTAGAGTAACTTTGAAGTCTGTTATTTTTTGTTTGTAAAATTTAGATTATTCACTTGTCCAACTCCAGCCGTTTAGCCGGCAGGGAGGACACTTGACTCGAACCAAAATTTGCACTTTAAAGCCAAATATTTCGCAAACTAACCCCTAAATCCAAAAATAAACTTAAAAGACACATAATATTTTTGAAAGACCTTTAAAACGATTGATGCCCCACACTATAGGGTATGCAACGAAAAAAAAAATCATCCTCACGTTTCCTGTGGAAGATACTTATCCTGAAAAAAAAAATATTTTTCCATATTTTATTCAACGATTCTAATAATAATAATTTTAATAAATATGTATATCCATGCCAAGTTACAGTTTTCTAGCACTAAGGGTCTCGGCGCTATGCCTCGGACAGATGGACGGACGGACATGACGAAACTATTAAAGGTTCCAATTTTACTTTGGAACCCTAAAAAAAGCTGGAAAAAAAAACTTAATTGTTGAATGTAATTATAAGTTACGTCCTCAGATGAAATAATGTTACGTCGTGGATGTAAAAGGTGGCGTTGGATTTGTGTCAGGTATTGTGCGTAGGTAAAACCAGACCTGGCGCACTCCGCATTTTAGCTATGACGTTACAAGTACATGCCGGTTTCACCGTGTCAGGCACGTTCAGAAAATTCATAATGGTTGTCACATGTTCATAATCTATTTAAAAATTTAACTTTAAAAAAATATATAAAATTGATTAATTTTTATAAATTTCACTTTTCTTCATGTCATCGCACATGTCATACGTTAGTTCGATACAACACGCTGCGTCGCGCTTTTCCTACGACAAGAACTAAAATAAGGCAAAAGCATATTGCATCGCATTCCGCTGGTTAAACAGTAACAACATTAATTTTGCGTTTTCATTAAAGCCTGTCATATTACTCCTTGTGTATAAAAAGCATACTTTAGTACAATCACAGAAACACACACGTAGGCGGAAGGATGTACGTTGGTACAATGACAAAGTAATTATTCCACTATACCTATGCTACGAGACATTGTTGCTGCTCTAGGCCGTCTGTATTCAAGAACGGACGCCAATATCTACACGAATTATGATTTTATTTTTATTACGAATTATGTATTTTTAAATCTGGATCCATTTCAAAAATGTGACTTTAGGCCATTGAAGTATTATTACTAGCGTATAGAACCGACACAGCGAACATGATATATGTATGTCCCAATGAATTGGCGCCAATGGGCATCAATTTTCAATGAATTCGTTTGATTTTGAAAGGAGGACGGGGGCTCAATTTAGAAAATAGACCTCCCGGCGGGACATATTTTTTGTTTGAAATGTCTATTCTATGACATTATACTTCAATGCTTTAGGCACAATATAAAATATGATAGTTTTAGGTAGTAATCTTATTATGTCCCAAAAAATAATGAAAATTGTAGTGTAATGACAGTGTTCATGTTCAAACAAAATATGGTATTGTGTTTGCATAATAAAATTAAGACACGTTCACGATGGGTACAATTCTCTAATCAGTTCATGTAGCGAAGTAATTGAAGTTTTTCACCGTTAATTACTAATAGAGTAACGGAATGTGTCAAATATCCATTGGTAATTCAACCCTATCAATAATTCTGACACAGCAAGCTGAGCTTAAAGACTCCAACGATAATAACAAATGAATAACTGTCATGCACATCTCTAAACTGTGTGACAACGACATACATAAATAATAGTCATTATGAAGCTAGATAAAAGAACAAACATTTGTGTATAACGTAAAATGTGCTTTGAAATAGAACACAAAACATTTCATAAATCAGATACTAACCAGTACGGAGTCATTGAGGTGTGCCCTTACCAGAACATTAAGAATAAAACTTTCACTTTACATTTTACATCACATCAGTAACAAATAACTCTACACAACTCATACCCCACGCTAGGGTTCCCTGTGTCATGGCTGCCATGGTAGACATACAAAGATAAGAACAAAAACCGAGACCAAGAACAGAAATTCAAACTCACCGCCTTGCTGGGAAACGAACCCAGGACCACGACATGGTAACTATTGCGCCACACGGATCGCTGAACCACCCAATGACCACTTTCTTACTAGGAATGTATAGCCATGAAGTATATCCATATCAACAATACATAAACAACAATAAGTCAAACTTACCATTAACATTATTGCTACTCTTAGCCGGATCTCTCTCTTCCCGGTCTCCCAATATGGCACTAACACTGAACTTGAGCAGCGGTTTCTTCTGCTCCTGGAAGTCCTCATAACTTCGTACCAAGTCCTCAGTATTCCTTTCTTTCTCAGCTTCATCACCAGAATTCTCCTGATAGTTCAAATTAAACCTCTTTTCCAGTTCTTCCAATCTTCTGATACCAGATTTCTTGCACGCAAACGGTGGGCAATCAAAAGACCCGCAATGACAACGCCTGGCTAAACTGGGAATGTTGAGAACCTCCTTGTCAGTTCTTTCTTCATTTCTCTGATAGAAGTCGTTGTTGTAATATGCTGACTCGTTCTTAACGGCGCCGTAGTCTCCCTCATTACTCTTCGAGTCATCATCTTCTATTTTCTCGTCAATCGACCCATCATTACGATTATCTTCATCGTTCTCAGTCATTTTGGATTCGTCAACTTCTGGAGAGTTGTCCCTGGAAAGTTGTCTTTCAAAGTTCTGCTGCTGTAGGACGTAGTTCTCCAACTGCTGGTTCAGGTACTGGTTGTGAAAGTTGACATTCTTCTGCTGATGTAGAATATTGTCGACTAAGAAAGGAGAAGTCATGTTAAAGGGGGTCGCGTTCGTTTTGTTGTAGCACAAGTTGTGAATGGTCTTCAACATAATGTTGTGGTCTAAGTTTTTTTGCGGTGCAAACGGATTCAACTTCAACGGTCCATGTTTCAAACTATCTGTCGGGTACATTATATGCTCATGCTACCGACGTGATAATACTCCGAACACTTCACTAAATAACTTCGAGTACTGTTACCAAAATCGTCCACGAAACGTCGATTGAACGCTCCGACATTACATTTCGCGCGTGTGTGGGTCGCAGCGGTTAAAACTCGACTGACTTAAAGGGAGTGGTCCTTTAAGGGGCGGGTTTACGACTGGGGTTGCTTTTTAGCTACGCTTTTGTACCGTATCACCAGTGCGACCTGACCTCCCGCGCCCCTCTGTATTCACGCGCGGTTATAGGACACAGACGCTAATGCTCTCGTCTTCAGAGACCATGCGTTAAACTGGTCGGTTGTGCGAACAGTTTCCAGCTGTTTTCACCATCTTTTATATGAAGCTCTATGTTTCTAGCGGTAAAGTCGGTTTTGATTTGAGGATACTAATTCGTCGAACCATGTTAGAAAGATTGTGTGTTTATATATGAGTGCTTTTATTCATTGGTTAAAGGAATATAATATGTGTGTCTCTGGTTCTGAAGAATGATTATGGAGTTTATATGACACTTTCACGTTTGTAGCAAACACGCTATTACTTTTTGCGGCAATGAAATTGAGGGGTGAGGGGAAATATTCCAACGAGAATCATCAGCCCACACGCGACTCCAATGCGAGAAATGTCACAAAGTTTAAATAAAAATTGCCATAAAGATATATAATTATAAAGTTAAAATTAATCATTAATTAGAACACTTTAAACCATGCTCAGTTACTATCAGCTCGTTTGAACATAAAAATAAAAATGCATTTAAATCTTGTGTCGATCATAAACGATCAACAAATTGTAGCTATGTAGGAAGAATATAATATTTTTTACATTAAAAGTAGTTCTCTATTCGTGAGGAGAAAAGTAATTCTTGAGAGTTTCTTGCCGCTTCCCTTCGCGGAACTGCGGTTTTTAGAGAACAGTTAAATTATTAAAACAAGTAGTTTATAAAAACTTATTTCTAGTAAAAATAGCTTTATTTTGTAACGGGTAGATAATAAATAAAGAATAAAACATAACAGTAAAAGTTTCGGGGAGAGGAGAGGAGAGGGGACAAGAAGAAATAAAAAAATATTCATGGCCAGTAAGCAGCCATCTTTGAGATTATACGGATGATTTGTAAACAATAGAAGAGGGATTTCTCCTACAATATTATTTCGGACAGGCATCAGTAATTGCTCCCGACTTAGGTACTTCTTACTTCAATACTACTACGTCAATAATTCCGGAAACTTTCATACATAAATACCGTCCCTGAAAGAGAACAAACGAAGAAAAATTGCCTATAGATAAGTTTTAATTATTCCTATCGTGATCGTAGACATCGTAGCTTCGTAGCTCGTAGCACATCTACGTTGATATTCCCTACGACTTTTTACATTTGTAGCAGAACCGTAGCTAATACTCGCTATTTATTTAAATGATTTTGCGGAGTGACTTCTATACCAATAGGTACTATTAAGTATTCTGTGCTAATACCAGTACTATTATGTCTTCTGTGCTAATACTTAATAATACTTTGTCAGAAACTATATGAAAGTCAATGACCTCAGATTCAAAACTGTCGCTTAAAAGTACGGTTCAAAGAAAAATCTAAATAAGTAAGTTTTAATTCTGCGTTAAAATTGTTTTTAATAATTTACTTAATTAATTAACTTAATCTCTTTAATGTAACAAAAATGATATAAATAAATTGTTTGACATTGGCATTAAACTACAACCTCTAGCATAACATACCTACTGATTTATAACGTATAATAAAAAATAAAATACTACAATGAAATGCTAGTAAGATTTCATACAAATTGGAAATTATATGAAATCGGCGTCCACTTTCCTCAAAGGTCGCGGAAAGACTGCTGCCAAATTAGAAGAAAAAGCATACGCGGGGTAGTGAAGAAAAAACGCGTTCCAATTTTGAAATTAGCCACACCCCCTTATTGTTATTGGCTAACGCTCTGGCAGCCAAGCGTTGTAACCACCACCTATGTTTGAATTGAATTTCGACTTTACTCAATACACGTACAGTTGAATATAGGTTGTGTGTTTCAGTAAAGTATTTTATGTGACAAAAGATACTAAGCGCTGGATGCATGAATTTTATTTCGTTGTTAGAAGTAGGTTACGGACGGTCCGTCGAGTTTTGAATTACTTAAAATGGGTTTTAATGAATTTTATTGAATTGAGCCAAATTTTTGACATATTTTTTTAACATAATTATGTGCACAATAACAAACTTGGTCTGTAAATCCATTACTTTATGGTAGAGATTTGTTTTAAAGGGTTTACTGAACAAGGTGACTTACATTGTACCCTACGAATAAAATGTTTTTTCGGCTTATCTTAAAATCGTAGTAGTACCTAGGTGAAATGTTGAATTGTTAACAACTGCATTTGTTGAACTGAGTTGAATTTTTACCACTTGAAATGTTAACAAAATGTAGTTATGGTTATTATTTAACTGCCATAACAAAATAAAGTTAAAAATATCCCGATACAATAAACCTGTATTTTCTACGTACCTAAATACTGCAGGGTGCTCCGCTCTTGAATGGTTGTGACTTCAACCCATTGATGACCCACTACTAAACACGGGTCTCTCTAGATGAGGTCTAGGAGCATACTCCACCATGCTGCTCCACTGCAGATTGGTTGGTTATTTTATATCTCTCTCAAATGTAAAATTCTCATATACGTGCCTGTTACTGGAAGAATGTGCAAGCGAATCATCTTCATGTGTTTGTTGAATCACCCTCTACTATTTTTAATACAATAAAACTACACTTACATTTCGAACTAAACAGCATATCTGCTCGGATTTATTATTATTCAAATTAAGGATAATGGTATGATTCCCGATGCAATGCGAACTTTAATTTTGTTTTGACACGTCACCCCTTCGTCCGTGTCGGATTTAATAGCGGGGGGTAGTAACAAAAACAAGGGGTTAGGCTATTTATCCGATACTAGCGGCCGCGTTGAAGTTATAAAAATTAATGAGGTTAACTATGTTTCTGGTCACCTGTTATTGTATGATATAAGTAATATAACATTTAATAGAGTTTTGCATTTACTGAATGACTCAAGTGCAATGGCTTCAACCCATTAACGGCCCACTACTGAGCACGGGTCTCTCCTCTTGAGGAGGCCTAGAGCATTCTCCACCACGCTGCGCCAGTGCGGATTGATGGAGGGGTTAGTGGCCAACCCAATTGTCGGAAGTTTTCATGCCGCCCGAGGGCCTCCGACATGGCTTAACGACTGTTATTTTACGATAACAATCGGGACCGACGGCTTTACGTGCCCTCTGAAGCACGGAAGCGCTCAAGAAATTTTTGCCACTAGCGGTCACCCATCCAACTACCGACCGCACCCGGTGTTGCTTAACTTTGTCGATCGCTTAGGATCGACGTAAGCCGCCGGGCTATGAGCGCTTCTATTAAGTGCAATAAGCAATTGTTTTTTTATAGTGTTATATTATTATTCACCCCTGCAAAAACTTAGTTTTGAAGGATTTGGCGTATCTATGTCTATGGCTTCCAGTTAACAGTTAGTGCGAATTAGTTAGTTAACAAGAAAAGGTAGGTGCTATTTGCCCACCTACACGATTATGCTGGAAGCTTGACCACAATCCCATCTAATGTAAGTGAAGATAAATCTTAGAAAAATTATTTATTTTCTGAATGACATAAAAGCAATTAGAAATTGTTTTGTTTGAAAATGAAATTCATTTTCATGGTTTACCTACTGCAGAGCTCGGGTCTTGGTTTGAACTTTAAAGGCCTGGAATAGTTTCTCCAGTTCGGTTATTCTCCAATATTAGCATCATAAGTTGGCCAATGATTAAGTAGTAACTTCTCCGAGTTCTAACCATTAGCCAACTTATGATGCCTGAGATTACCGACATGGTTTATGAACGATTGCAACCTAAGCTGACGGCTGATGATCAAACGTGCCCTCCGAAGTACGGAAGCGCTCAATAATTTTACCCTACTAGTCACCCCACCCACCTATGAAAATCACCTGAAGTTGAATAGGTACAAGTCGTTTTACAATTGAGACATAACTTCGGGTTAGGAGCGTATAAATGATCATATTAATTTATCTTATTAGCTAGCATACAAGTAAACGGTTCACCATTATGTTAAGTGGTCACAGCCCTCCATAAACTTCAGTGTCAAGAAAAACATGAACGACGCGTTGCACGCCCTTAAGAATGTGATGAACCCCGTTGGGCGTTGATTCACCCCGTGAACTCGCCGGTTCCAAATCGACTTAAATTCGGTTGTAGAACTTATCTTGGTTTCGTACAAACATCTGCTTAAAGAAACATTACCATGCATAGATTGTTAAAAGATTGTTTATTGTCCCTTTTGGCCTTACAACTCTTACATGGAACCGACTCTTAAGAAGGTCATTATAATCAGTTTTATTTTTGTACTGTTTTACTATATAAATGTTATTGATAACTTATTTGATATCGATTTATTACCCATTAATATTATTTTTAAAACAATTTCATAAACATTCTTAGTTTTACAATAGAGTTTAGTAATGTTCGTTGATTATTTTTTATCTAAATATGTTATGGTAAGCATTATTGTTTCATTTAACTGAAAGACCTTTTGTGTAGTTTAAATAAAAGCAGATATTTTGATTGTCATAACGTTAGTTTTAAGTTAAACGACTGATTTAATATATTGGCCTTATATGGAGCCTTGTTCTTTGCAAGGCCGTTTGGAAGACATTTAATAAAACTTAAATTTAATAGATAAAAACTAAATCTGTAATAAAAAAATATTGTATTTATTAATATGTATTTTAAATATGTAAGAAAACAAAGTGTTACATAATGATTTGTTTGTTCCATTTATCCAGTAAATAAAGAAATAATAACTGTTTATTTCTTAGAGTGGCCATCCATGTTCCACCCACCTTACATATATTTTGAACCTTCTCAAGACAAAACTTTTTAATTTCACTTTTTTATTTATGCCACTATTACGATAATCATTTATCTGTTAAGCCAATTAAAAAAGTGCAAAGTATTTATGGCCGCATGCGGTTGACAGTTGACACACATTTTAGCGGGAACTGCCTGCACGTGGCGCCATCTTTTGTTGCATTTGTCACGCTTCCCTTTCACGATTTTGTCACGCAGATTTTGTCATGACATTAATTATAGTCTTTTATAGTTTTATTTATTGCATCTTCTAATTTAATAGGCGATTTTACGCATTAATTTTATTCAAATGTGTCACGGTACGAATTTACTAAATAGAATTGGATCATTTAGGCGGACTTTTTTTATTATCTAAGTTATAATTAGATTAATGGTTTTAAAATCATTATTATAATTTTTTGCGGTCACCATTAGGTATTGGCCTGGGGATCCCATGCATAGACCTATACCTATGTATATACCTCGTTTATACTATTACTAGACAGGCTGTTCGGTACTAAAAGTTTGGACACCTACGTTGACACCAGATGGTGCCAACGCATTTTAGTTGGCTGCGAGCATAGACCTATAATATGTATACTACTACTAGACAGGCTGTTCAGTACTAAAAGTTTGGTCACCTACACCGTGCCAACTGCCAACGCATTTTATTCGGCTGCGAGCAAGCGAGATGAGTAGATGTCATTTTTGAAAAACCCCGACCATTCCAGAACACATAATGTCTATATTCCCATGAATATATGGTGTCGGTTCTATACTTTAGTACCTATTAATAGCTCAATGCTTGTAGTGCTAATTTTTAAAAGAAAGGAAGAAGGAAATTATTTTACAATACAATGAGGCTTGGGTCATACAATATACATATTTCTAACATATACACATTTAAATATACATAGATATTTAGATGATTATTGCTTCACCTTACTGCCTGCGCTGAAGAGCTGTAGGTATCTACCTGGTACCTATTGCAAGATAGGACTTCACTCAGCTTGTGCTACAGTTACTATAATAGAACATCTGGTGCGCTGGTTTCCTATGAATCTCCAAGAGCTGTAGTAACGGGCAGGGCCAAGGTTACACTATTCCCCGAGACCCCAATTAAATAGACCATTGCGTCACTAACCAAAACTCGCGTATCATGCAAGAGTCAAAAATGGTTGACGAAAATGTACCGGAATTGTAGAGCGTAGATACATATTATTATATCGTGTTGCTGCCTTTTCTAATATGATCATAGCACGGTTATGGTATGGCACGCTGTAGTGGCACTTCATAAATCCAGAATACTCGATCGAGTTCTAGGCGTATTGGTGCAGCTTAGAATATATATAGCCTTAGTTCCCAGTGCTCCTGGATGTCGTAATATTATGTATGGCTGTGGTGTATGGAATGTGGGCATTCAAAAAGATATGACAGGGGCTGTGTACTCGAACAACCGATTCATTCTTATTGAAATCCCCACAATCTATGATCCCCACTCCTGGAGATTTATACGTTTTTCCTGAAATACCCACCAGCCACGGACGTAAAAAATGAAAAAAATAAATAATAGTTAAAAAAAAACTAAAAAATACGCTTTTATAGAAAATCCAACGTAAAAAAAATAGAAAATAAAATTGAATTAACTCGACGATTACCGGGAACGTGGATTCACGTTCGAACTCAAAAGTACCGCCGCCGCCGCGATTCTCAGGTATTAAGAATCGTGTAATTGTAATAAAAGCGTGGGGTGCTTTTAAAGATATAATCCCTTCTACTCATTGACACCATGCTAAATCGCTTATGTTGCATAAATACCTACTCTTTTCTAGAACAGAAAAATTTCGAGTTACGAAATTTTTTACTCAGTTATTTATACGAAGTTTAGGGCAAAAATAAGTAAATAAAAAAACTTCTTAAATGAAACAAGCACATTTAATCAAATACAATATGAATTTAATAGCAAAATATACAAGAACAATTTATTCACACGACTGCCTCATACTTTGGTCAAACCCACACAGCTCTCGATCACTAGTATCCACTACACATTATCCAATGCTCAAATTTAATTATACAATTTTAGTTTACAATTTTACTTACCAGACTAAAATTTGGAAAAATTCTTTAATTTCGTATATAAGTTTAACACTAAAAACGTATAGTTTGTTGGTATCAAAAGAATACATTATTAGTCACATTACATATTACAATCACCTGAATAATTTTGGGTTATACAATTCAAAAATATTTTTATTAACATCAACAAATAACATACACAAAACCATACGATTTGACCTTCCATTCATACAAAAACAAAATGCAATGAATATAATAAGAATGATTTAAAAAACAAGTATGTTTGAGATCCGTATACCTACACATTAGTTAATGCCCCCACCAGGTGGGAAAATCGTTCATAAATTATTTATTTATATTAGTTGCTTATTTAAAATTATTATACATACATCGTTTATTACAGATTCACTAAAATATGTGTTAAATTTGAAAATAATCAAAAACCCAACTTTGTTCTAAAACAGCATGATAGTAAAACTAGCAAATGACTAAGATGTTAAGTAGTTAGTAGGAAGGTACACTAAACCAACCATGAAATATTTGTACTTTGGTATACAACTATCCCTGAACAGTTGTTACTTAGAACTATGAATAGTTAAAAAATTGAATTCAAACTTCACACATTTTTTAAACTGTAAAGTGATCCTAACACAAACGTCACTTTGTTCAAGTGTAAATAGTTATACTATATTTCATACATTCATTATAAATATTGTAGGATGAATCAATATTAGCTGCACATTAAATAATACTACCTCTTTAATTAATTATGTATTAAAATGACCACCGATACCCAATAAATGTTTCAGGATGGCCAAAAATTAAAACATTACAACAGTTCTAATAAAACTGTGTTCTAAAATAACCATTACTTAGTTTAATGATATATTTTCTTGTGTTAAATAATTTTTAGGTCAAGTATTTAATGTTTGCAGCGAAATTACATGTAATAAAATTATGTATGTATGTAAAATTATGTAGGTATGTGAATTTTAATGAGTAAATTAATATTAGGTAACATATTACATTTAAGATGTGCGTATTTCAACAGCATTAATATAACAAATAGTTTACTGACTTGCTTTACCGCATAAATATTGTAGTTGTGGGTCACATAATAATAGTTTTAAAATTATTAGGATTTCAATTAATCCATTGCTATTTAAAATAAAACAATAAACTGAAATTAAGGTAAATATACTTGAAGACAATTTCGTTTAAACATTTAAAATACCTTATCATGGCAAAACAAGTCTTATGGGATGTGTTCTATAAAATAAACAAGGCACTGGATTGTACTTTAAAGACATTAATACAACTTATACAAGAACTTAATAAAAATGTTCCCATCTTAAAATTAGAATAAGAATTTTTAATAATTACAATAATTAAAAGCTAAATCCATTCAAGCTACCATCCATAGGGTGAGAGGAACAAAATGCAAAGTGGAATACTCAAATGTTTATTGAAACATTTAACAAATTATAATGTGTATTCGCTGCTTGCCGGTTAAACAAACTAGTACTAGGTTCACATGAATCTATAACATGCTTATTTAGCATAATCACAAACTTTAGTGCATATATTGTAATACATCATAAAAGTTACAATTGAAATATCTGTTATGATTTTTACCCATTAAAAAAATAACTATTCGTTAATAGAATAACGCTGAATTGAGCTATTCCATTACTCCGGCTGGTTGACATCGTAGAATGGATCGCGTATGTGTGAATAATATAATTTATCTCTACACCTATACATATTATTATAAATATTACAAACATCCTTGAATATAATCTATTTATTATTATTTTATCACTAAGTTTCTCCTCTTTTATAATTAAAAAGCGCCTAAACTATAAAAGATAACTGGAATCATTGTTTTCGAAATGCGATTTAGTGATTTCTTCAGAATAAAAATAACATTGACAATACTTTTCATATCATACAATATATTAGGCATATTTTTACTATAAAATATTTGTGCGTATTTCAAGTATAATGTTTAATAAAATACAAATATATATAAGAATCTATAAAAATGAATATCGCTTATATATTGTACAGTCAGCGTCAAATAGATGTAAGCGGTTAGGGCAGTCAAATTGATCTCACATACATAAATTCATAAAGATGTACGCAGTCAGAGTATTCATATAGTTGTCAACATGTAAAGTGATCATTAGAACTAAGCAACATAGTTTCCAAATACTTGTAAGCCTTCAGGATGGTCAATTTTATGTTTGAGAACAAAACGGTCAATGGCATCTAGGCACCGCGACCGATAGTTGTCAAAATACGTACCTAATCAAAATACATTTCATCAAAGTGATTACTCATTTGAAACATTGACAAGTTATGTAGGTACATACTAATGACGACTGTCACCGCTCATTTACACGCGCGTGTCGCGGACCGTCTCGTGGCGCGTCCGTAAGCCACGCCCCCTACGCGCGTGTGAACACCGCGCGAGCGCTCGCGCGAGCCCCTTTGGCGCGCGCCTACAAAACCGCTCCCGACGCGAGCCCTGCGAGCGCGAGACGCGCCGCGGTCTGGTCCGCGAGCGCCCTGTTCACACGCGCGCGTATGCGCGCGGCTCGCGGATTGTCTCGTGGCTCGCGCGCGCGTCTAAATGGGGTATCAGTGTCATCTTTATAATTTCTATATTATGAAGTGACCACAGATTACTTAATCACTACGTGACCACAGAGTACTTAATCACTACGTGACCACAGAGTATTTAATCACTACGTTTTAAGAGACGCCACTTATAACATTGGAAGTGACTACCATATTGCGATTCATAAACCATTTACATAAATTAGTTAATTAATTAAATATCGCCATATTTAATTGATAACATTTAGGTACAGGCTGCTGTCTTTCAGATGTGCAAACTTGTTGATTATTCAAGAACAATCCAGATTTTAATTGAAATTAATTTACTGATTTTTATCATGATTAGCATTAATTATTAATAATAAATAAAGATACCCGATAATAAATAAAGGTAGCGATTTTTTTCATAAGGTGATATTTTATCCCCTTTGCCATTTCCATATTGTCAAAAATGGCGTCACCGCTGCAAGGGACACTATCGTTTGCAAAAGCTATTTACGAAGAGCCGCAATTTTCAGATTTTACAACTGTCTTTTACATGCTGTCGACAAAAACAAAATAGCCTTTGCGTTTTTGTTGCAAAATCGACCGTATCGTAAGGTGTTACAGTGCACGCTTGTAAAAGTTGACATACATCATTATTACTTATAGAAATATGTAGTTCTCTGTTCATTGAAAATTCTGAAGGAAAATTGTATGACTATCAGTGCCTAGATACTATTGACCGTTTTGTTCGCAAACATAAAATTGACCATCCTGAAGGCTTACAAGAATTTGGAAACTATGTTGCTTAGTTCTAATGATCACTTTACATGTTGACAACTATATGAATACTCTGACTGCGTACATCTTTATGAATTTATGTATGTGAGATCAATTTGACTGCCCTAACCGCTTACATCTATTTGATGCTGACTGTACATACCACTAAACAGCCTTCTGTCATGTTCAAAGTTTGAAAGTTCTATTTTTTATTTTCATATCTCGCTCTAAAGCGAACCAATCCAAACTTCTAAGGAATTCCTACTACGGTTTTTCAAAGGTAAACATGCCATAATTTTCATCAGAAATCACTAAAATCACCCCAAAAACAGCCCTTACAACTATTAACACACCTTATTACTAACTGTTCAACGAAATATCACAACGAGAAAAAGAAAATGGAAGATATACTTGGAACTTACTTTACATTTCAGATAACCACCATTGATTTTGTCATAAGCAACATTTGAATTCCGTACAATGTTTAATGATCACATTATGTATTTTAATGGATATAATCACGGACGTAAAAAAAGATCTTGTCTAATCGAAAGTGAAGCATAGCAATGACAACTCGCTTACCATGTGTGCCTAATTTTGTAATTTTTGATTCGTGATGACTGATGGTGTCAATGTCATAGCAGTATGGTGTCAATGTGTGGGTGTGTGTACTTATACGAATACAGAGTTGGTATTACTATGGGTGCTTCACTGAATTTATTCTTGGGATTGCGTCAGTCTTTTTTTACGTCCGTGGATATAATGTATAATATCCATGTAAATATACAGCAGTACGATTTATCCATTCTTGTTAATATTATACATAATGGCTGAGGCTTCGAACTATTCCCATTTCTAAGGTTAAGACTGGGTAAGAGCTTTCGGCCCTCAATATTATTAGGACATTTTATTTATTATTAAGGCAACGCCATTTTCAATTTTAAGCCAGGTTTTACGTTGCTTTAGTTATTTTTATTGCGAGGTTCTCTGCCTTTCTTTAAGGCCCCCAGCTTAGCTTCTGATCAATAGATTGTATAGCATAATAATATTTCATAGAAATCAAATTAATCCTCCAATACAGAGGTTAGTTTCGACTTACTTTCATAAAATATATTAGTCGTTTTCAATTATTTTATCCAAATCCAAAGAATCAACAGGGAAATGTATGTTTAATCATTCATCATACATGCACACACCAAAACGTTGGTAAATTCGTTAATAAATAAGACCACATATAAATCACATACACGTTTCGTTCAATCGCAAATATAACATATTTAAAACTACGACGATTTCTATAAACTGTAGATTTTAAAGTCAAAGATAAATTTTGTTTATTTGTTAAGAGCCTCTGCACACGGCGTATTCCGCGCGTTTTCAGCACCGAAAACGCGTTCGTACGACGAACTGCCTCGTCCGCCTCGTTATCGTCGGATGCGCTTTAAAAACGCGCCGTGTGCAAAAGCTCTAAATGATAGTGTTGCTGTAAAAATATTGTATTAATAACAGAAAAAATATACTAACAAAGTTTTTATGTACTGTGTATAAAGCCGGCGCCAGATATAGCTTCAAACATGTGAACATTGCTTTGATTGATATGTGTAGCACGGAACTTCGAATATTTGTTCAAAGTTTGAACAAAGATTTGCATTTTGCCATGCGGTATCGGTTTTTTAGAGCACATCAAAGCGTTCAAAGTTTAATGTGTTCAAATGTTTGCGTAGCCTGCCACACTTGCGCAAAGTCCAGTTGCGGGACCGTTGCTGTGGCGAAAGGTCGTGCGCGGTATGTACTTTACGGTTATGTACTTGTTTTACACATGTAATAAATAATTACAAGCACTTAAGTAACAAAGGCATCCACAAAATCTTCGTCCATCTTGTTTGTCGTCTACTAGCATACTGTGAAGAAAAACGATTGCAAAACATGTCTGGCAGGTTGCGACAATATGTGTTCAAATTTCTTTGCAAACTCCTTCAAAGAAGTGTTCAAATGTTTGAGCTATATCTGGCGCCGGCTTAACATCTTAACTTGCAAGGAATTAATACCCGGATTAAAATGGTTTCACACGAACACACATAACAAAAACCACCCTCGGAAAGTTTCACAGATATTTTTTTATGGGAAAAAATCTTCTTTCTAAAGATAAGACTAAAAAATACTAAAGTGCGTAAAACAGAAACATTTAAATTCTGACTTGACGTTTAACGATGTTATTATATTTATCCATTTCACCAGCTAAGTGAATGAGTGTTTAAAATAATAGAAATCGTCATAGTTGCACACAAACAAATAAATTCGCAATTTTATTTATTGAAGGCACTTAAAATCAGTCATCAATGAACATTCGTCATATCTTTTCGTCATCATGACGCACTCGCAACATTCGTTCAAATGAATACGAGTTAATCAAAAGACCGCCACGTTTATTCCGATTCAAGAATTCTCAGGCATACGCATACCGCATACTTGATATTTCCTTTGGCGCGTTATGGAAACAATTATAGTTTATAAGATTCGAAGCATAAGCTGCCGGGATTTATGCTGCAAAAATAGATGCATTGTATTATGTGCCAAATTTTTTTTTACATAATAGGCATGATGACAGATTTTGAAATACTGTTCTATATTGTTGGGAAATATATTATAATTACAACGTACATATATTATCATGTTTCCGCAAAACAATAAGGTTTAGTATAAAATAAATACATTTCAATTTAAAAGTATAAAATTTATAAGGTGAAAACGCACCAAAACGCTTCAAAGTGTCATGGCGTCGTTTGTGACGTCACTCTTCAGGCAAATAATAGACAAGACGTCATTATCAGTATGGTGATATTCATTTGTTTTAAGAAGTGTGACGTAATTCGCGCTGATTGAGACTGTTTGGCGTTCAAGCTAACATGGCGACTTGCCGTATTTTGTAGTTTTATTTTATCAAAAATATTGTTAATCTCGCTTATAATAATACGATATATGCTTGTTTTGTGATCCATTAATAGGGTTTCATTAAATAAATACATAATTTTAGTGATTTATACTTACTGTCATCATACCTATTACTACAGGTCCTTTGTTTAATTTCAATTAATGAGTTGCAAGCAAATAAACATTCGTTTTTATCACGCCAAATAGTATAACTTTCATATTACAAAGACACGCTCGTACTTTTTTTTATCTTAGATTACACTTTAGGCAAACGCCGAACAGAAATAGAGTAATAATAGCGAGACATATTTTACACTTCGATATATAGATCGGTAACGCACCAAGTTATCGGATCAGGGCTTGCTTCGTATCGGTAAAGGTTTTTATGCCGCAGGGAAATGGAAATCATATATGAACTCGCTCCCTATAACTTTACCTATAAACCCAAGGCTAAGTTTTATCACCGTGTTAGATTTTTTTTGACAAGTCGGACAGATATTTTTGACATTATATCTATTATACTATCCATGAACTGCCAATAAAAATGCAATACATGAAATTATCCCGATAATATCATTCATGTGGAGTCCATTAACGGTTAATAAAACAACTCAAATCTCAATTCAGTAATTTGTATGAAAAATAAGTTAAATTTATTTATTTTTAAAAGATTTGTTCATACTTTGGAATCATGACTGAAAAAAAATATTATGACATCAACTGTCATACAGTATATTCCATCGTATCCATCATAAACCACTGAGAGATCAAACTATTGTTACGTGCAATCCTCGTGCGCTAAAATTAAGTCACACATAATAAAGATCTCATCAGTTATATTTTTCAGCTATAATTGTCTACAGATCACACACATTTCTCTAATACTTCATTGTGAAAGCAACAAGATCTAATTCTTTACAATGTATATTACTTACGCCTGTTTAAAGTTCTATATTTTTGTAAACCAACTCCTAACGAGTTCTAGATATGTGCAAAAAATGTGATAAAGAGCATAACATGAGAATTAACCTAAATTCTAAAAATTTAAATTCTTAATTCTTTACTAAGGAGCGATTAAAGTAACCGTTAGAGACTCCTTAGTTGAGGCGTATGACGTGAATATAATATTCGTATGCTAATAAAAATTAGAATTAAACTGCAAAAATTTAGTATGTGCGACTTTTTCACTTTTCCTTAATGTAGTATCTTTAAGCACATTCTCCATGTAATTCTTAGCCCATTTTAAACATGATATAATCAATACTAATAGTCCATAAGTTTGTTTTATTATATAACAGTCCGGCCACTGAAAGAATGCATTCCTGACATCTGTCAGTTGGTAATCACTAGTGATGTGCAATAAGAAAAAAATCTTGTGTAAGTTATAAAAGTAGTTATTATGATTACTCTGCTCTATTTGACTTCCCACGATAATATTATTAACTCTACTACTATTTTATGATAATAACCAGCTCGAAACGAAACAAATTATATTATTACAAAGAAAAAAACTTATTTTTTTTGGTATAACGACATATATTATTACCCACCCAGTATTTATAGAACATCACTACAAAATAAACATGTACCTTGATACATTGCTAAAGTTTTTAATGATATAATTCCTTTGTAGGACAAAAGAAAATATTAATATTTTATCGTAAAATCTATGTCACTTCAAATAATATCGGTTTATTATTAGTTCATTTGGACACAACCTATCAGAAACGACAGAAACGCATTCTCTCTTTGGGCGGACTATAATCACAAGTCCCAATAACTCACAAAATGCAGTGCTATAACACCTGTAGACACTTAAGTGGACTCCTACATGAAATAACTATGCTTAACTGTGACTATATTATAACATAGTTATTTATTATTATTATTGAATTAATTGAGATAAGTGTTACTCGGAACAAAATATATACATATAATATTATAGTAAGGTAGTTAACTAGTAATTATAGACACTGAGTATTTATGCGACATTTAAATTACCTGAGAAAATATATTAGTCTCATAAATTTTAGACTCGTTAAACTCAAGGATGCTTTACCCAGATAGCAATCTTACAATTACAATGAAAATAGTTTATTGTCATGAGTTTCTAAATTGTTGTTACGCTACATAACTTGCTACATATTTAGCCACGTAAACATATAAAACTTACATTCCAACCCGAGTAACACTTTAATACATAAACAGACTCCATATCAACCTTTTCATAAATATATCTGTTTTATTAATTAATTTAAATATATGTGCATATAGTTACAACTTCTTCGTCCGTCTGTCCGTCCGCCTGTCTATTCTGATCGGGGAAGTGACTGACTGTATCATCTCGACGATCTGCGAGTCGACGCGAGGTTTCTGGAGCCGCTTGGCTGCGCGAGTGCGGAACTTGGCGGACTCTTGGCTCGCCACTAGGTTTGGCGTTAGCGACTTTATGCATCTGTGGAAAAGGAATTGAGAAATTAATATGCATATCACATATAGCTCTAATATACTTCTAACTACTTAAGTTGTATAAAAAGCAGTGATAGCCTAGTGGATAGAACGTTGGTCTCTCGAACAGAGGGGCCCAAGTTCAAATCCTGGCACGTACCTCTAATTTTCAAATATTATGTGCGTATTAAAAAGTTAATTATCACTTGCTTCGGTGAAGGAAAACATCGTGAGGAAACCTGCACACCGGAGAGTTCTCCATAAAGTTCTCAAAGGTGTGTGAAGTCTACCAATCCGCACTTGGCCAGCGTGGTAGATTATGGCCTGTACCCCTCACATTGTGAGAGGAGACCCCGAGCCCAGCAGTGGGACAATTATGGGTTGTTGCTTTGCTTTTTTGCTTTTTTTAAGTTGTATACTGTTACCATACAATTTAGTTCTACTAAGTTACCAATATATTGTAATCCCACACTTAGGAATAACGCTAACACACTCATACCCCCGCAGTAGGTTATTTACCTGTCGCGAGTAGCATGGATGACACATATAACACATCACAATCACACCCATGACCTGAGTACAAATATTTATCTGTCACATAAATATCTGCCCCGGCCGGGAATCGAACCCGGGACCCCTCGTTTCGCAGGCGGGGCCGCTACCACCTAGGCTACAGGGTCGTCAATAAGGTGTCGTCGGGAATAAGATAAAAGTGAATAAAAAATACACAATATTTTTTGTATTTATTGTCGACTTATTTCTAGAAAGCTATATTTTACTCCAATATTTTTTCAGTAAATACTAAGGTACCAGGATCACAGAACCCCCCAGAGTGACACACCACTCATTTAGTGGCTTCATTCACAAGTACCAGGCTCACATAACCCCAAAGAGACAACAATGTTAAAGCGAGACAGCACTCACCTCGCAGCCTCCTGCAGTTTCCGTGCCAGCAGTTCGTTCTTGAGCTTGGCGGCGGCCAGCTCGCGCCGCAGCTGCGCCTTGCTCTTGTTCCCCGCGGGGTACAGCACCGGGTGCCGCCGGAGACGAGCCGCGGAGGGTCGTTGTGCCGGGTCGGGGTCTACCATTTTCTGTTGGGAGTTGAGAATTTTAGAGGATCCTACTTCTAGTTCTAAAGTAATATTATAAAGAGGTTGATTTATTTATTTTTTGTTTGTTTGTTTGTAATAGATAAACTCAAAAACTATTCGATCGATTTAAAAAATTCTTTCACCAGGAAAAAGTAACATGAGCTATATTTTATTTAAATAATTTTTGAAAAAAAAAAACCGACTTCAAAATTAGGGATAACTCAAAAACTACTCGTCAGATCTCTCTCAAATTTAAGTGCGACCACATGACAAGCACCAGCTGTCGATTAATAAAGGAATCATCAAAATCAGTTCACGCAGTCGAATGTTCTGAGGTAAGAAACATAAAAAAAATACAGTCGAATATACCTCCTACTTTTTTTTTAAATCTGTTAAAAATGAGGGATCTGTACGAAAAGCAAAGCAAAACGAGGGCGGTAATATAAATGTGAAAGTTTGGATGGATCTTTGTAAAGGTTGCTGCATACATATCGTGGACGGGACGTGGACGGGACGGGGACGGGACGTGGACGGCGCATAAATATATGCGCGTGCCCCGTTCCCGTCCCTTACGTACCTCCGTGGCGTATGCGCTATCGTTAACATTTTCTATGAAACGATGTTTCCAAAATTTCACGTTCCGTCCCGTCCCCGTCCCGTCTACGTTACGTATACATCCTTTACTCTTTCACGCAAAAACTACTGAACGGATTTTCATAAAATTCAGCCCAAATGTAAACCATAAATTGGAATATCATATACAGTGCGAGCAACTTATCTGTGAAATGGCGAAAAATGGAACTAATGCCGCCCCATTCATAAGTTCTTTGTGTTCATTAATTGATATTTACTATGTCTCGAATTGCGTCCAGTGATTGGTCCAATGTGTCCAACAGCGCCCTCCGTCAATTTACAGATAAGTTGGAGGCACTGTACCGTACTTATTATCCTGGTGAACGCGGGCATAGCGCTACCTACAGCCTACAGCCATACCTTCAACAACTGATTGAACTCCCGCGACAGATGCGGCAAGTCCGGCAGCTTGCCGTCTCGGATGTCGTGCCACTGCTGGCCGTTCTTCGGCAGCGGGCCGCCGCCGCCCGCCTCGAACAGCGTTAGACCTGAACGACAAAAAGATCAACGTTCAATTACATCCATAAAAACAAGGTAAAACCAGTTCATAAAATTGACACATAAGGTGTAAAAATATAAAATTACAATATTGAATCATTGAAGTATAATGTCATAGAACAGACATCTCGAACAAAATGTGTGTCCCGCCGGGAGGTTCTATTTTCAAAATTTAGCCCCCGTTCTCCTTTCAAAATCTAACGAATGCATTGAAAATTGAAGCCGATCGGCGCCAATTTATTGGGACATACATCATGTTCGCGGTGTCTGTTCTATATGCTAGTAATAATACTTCAATGCATTGAATATATTAAAAAGTTAGTCTTTAACTTACCAAAAGCGAAGATATCCGCTTTGGTGAGATGTGTGAAGTCCTCTTGCAGCACCTCCTTGGGCAGGTACCTGCAGTCTCCCTCCTCCACTGAGGGAGAGGACACGCACGTCACGTGGCCTAGGTCACCTGCAGAAACACACATACAACATTATATCTATAGTGCAAACGGAATTCTTTTGGATTCACATATGAAAATATATTATTATAACTAAAGTCGGGACACGAAGCCTGCGTCTCGCTCGCATAGAACGGCGGCCTTTGCGCTATGCGAGCGAGACCGCATTATATTTACGCGGGAGTGACAGAGACAGGCAATAACAAGTCAATGTACGAATTTCTTCCTGCTTCGTGACCCGAGTTTAAGTAAACATGTTATATTCACAGTGCACCCTGCTGATTGGATGGGTCGGTTGTCTCTTGCGTTTAAGATCACTAATTTTTGTACCATCCTACTTTTTTCTCGTATTTTGACAATCCTTTTTAAACCGACCTAAAACTGCCACCATTCTTATAAACCATACAATATTTCAATGTGTTATTGCGTTTTTCTCAGAACACTATTAAACTGCTAGTTATCTTAGCATACCATCCTGGCAAAAGTAAATAAACAGAACAGGGACAAATCTCCGTACAACGTCGCCGTGATAGGTACACTACTACAAGCGTGAGTAGGGTTCGAACGATACTTTCGATACTGAGTAGGTATCGATACTTTTGTTCGCGATACTCGATACTGAGTACTCGATACTCTCACCTGGTACTCACTCGCAAGTACTCATATGAAACGTCGGTATCGAGTACTTTTATAATACTGAGTACTTTTCAGTGTTGTCAATGCAAATTTTGAGACAGTGCTGCCAATATTTAGTATCGGTTCAGTGGTCGGACGAAAAAAAGAAAAAAAGGTCACTAGGCTTCTATTTCTCAAGAAAGTGATATGAAATTTTTTTAGCTCGTAAAGCTGAAAACATATTATCAGCCGCGGCTGAAGGATGTGACGTAATAGGTATCTAGATAATGAATGTACACTGAGCTGTGCAAACTATCGGAGGTAAGTCGCGGACGTGACCTTGAGGCACCTTGAGGCGTTCGGACGTCCGAGAGCTATCTGGCGCGCTGGATGTTTTTGTCAGCCGAAAACTTTCGCGGACGGTATTTCATAGTATGCACGGGGTGCGGGACGCGTCCATACGTCAGAAGGCATTAGTACTCTGTGTCAGAAGGAAGAACGTACGTATCTATTAAAAATGGACGAACGAATTATTGAATATGTCCGCAACAGGTAATTACTATATAATTATGAATTAAAATTAAATTAAACTGTCTTTTTCAATGTCATTTTCGATTAAACTTAGCAAAAAATTAAATCGGTCCTCATTCATCTATACTAATATATAAAGAGGAAAGATTTGATTTTTTGTTTGCATTGAATAGGCTCCGAAACTACTGAACCGATTTCAAAAATTCTTTCACTGTTAGGAAGCTACGCTATCCCCGAGTAACATAGGCTATATTATATTTTCAAAAAAATTAGGGATCCTTAATAAAACTCCAATAATGTAATCCAAGGTATAAAAAAAATAAGAAAACCGAAGCAAAGCGAGGGCGGTTACTCGTTCTTAAATAAAGTTTATACCGACGTTCATCTCTTAACAGATGTGGATACAAAGTGTGGAATTCACCAGACTCTGTCCTTTCTTTATTTATCTCATGGACCCAAACGCTTCTTTTTATTTTCTTTTTGGGTGGACAACATAAAGCAGCCGCCGCTGATTCAAGAAAATCGTCCTCACTTTCACTACTCGACATGTTTCTTCGTCTACAGTTCTTTGTGGAATAGGCGTGATAGTACTCTGTGGAATAGGCGTTGGAACGCGTCCGGAAGCCACGTCTCAAAGACTGTGCACACTATCAGCCGCGGCTGTCAGCCGCGTCCGATCAGCCGCGGCTTATAGTATGTTTGCAGCTTAATGTGATCCTCGTAAGTACTCGATACTGAGTAGTATCGATACTTTAGGGCCGATACTTTTTGGGTATCGATACCTTACCCTCGATACCTCGAGTACTCGGTATCGATACCAGAGGCCGATACTTCGAACCCTAAGCGTGAGGCGCGTGTGTGCGTGAGCACTGGCGCTCTGTCGCATACGGAGAGAAACTGGTATAAACCGGCTCGGCCAGTGCTCAAACGTAGGATTGTATTAATTAATTCTATTACAAAAAATAATAGTAATAATCTAATATATAAAATTCTCGTGCCACGGTGTTAGAAGTTGAACTCCTCCAAAACGGCTCGACCGATTTTCGTGAATCTTAGCGTGCATATCGGCTAGGGTGGAGAATCGGACAACATCTGTTTTTCATCTCCCTAAATGTTAATGATGGTCCACCCCTAAATTTTTGGCAGAACAACGTTTGCCAAGTCAGCTAATAGAATATAGTATAAAGTAGATACTAAACACATAAAGCCACGTTCACACTCACCGATCTTATACTTGTGCGTGGCAGCGACGGGCTCATCGTCGTCATACCCGTCGTCCGACTCCGCGGCGGCGCCGTCCCCGCGGCACACGAAGATGTTGCCCGGCTTCACGTCCATGTGCACCAGCTGGAGCGAGTGGATGTAGCTGTGGGAGAGATGGGGGTGTCAGTACATGTGTAGAGAGAGGGAGATGGCATGATCAGTAGATGTTATAAGGGAGGGAGATGGCACTATTAATATTTATGTAACGAGAGAAGATGCCCCGATCAATACACATCACGAGAGATTACTTATGAAATGGGCATGGTGGCATGTGCATTGTGGCATGGGCGTACTGAGGGAGAGGCAAGAAGGACAGTTACCCCCTGGGATTTTGACCATAAAAGTTTTTATTTCTTATGATTTAATAAGAAGTTTGCCCCACCTGACTCAGAAAATTCTGATTTGCCCCATGTCCACGCGTATGAAAAGTGTAAGTACTTTAGTTCTTGTTTCTCATTCATTGCTCAATCAATCTCATTTATGTCAACCAATTGATAAAATTAGTCGTTACATAGTCTTACATTATTTACAACAAAATAAAACACTGCTTACAGACCACTATTAAGTTTTTACCGTTTTCTTAAGTACCAAGAGTTGCTAATGTTCGGTTTACACATATTAGGTACTTAACGCCCCAACTCAAAGTCACTAATGGTTATTTTAATCGTTCCTTAGTGAAGCATTACCATACAAATTATGTACTAAGGAGCGATTGAAGTATCCGTTAGTGACTCTGAGTTGGGGCGTCAGTAGTTAACTAAATTTTAAGAAAATCAATGTGTAAACGGACAATTTAGTAGTTAAAATTTAGTATGCAAGTAAACAAGTAATTTAGAAAATTTTCTATTTTCTGTTATATAATTTTAGTATCACTTATTGTAAAACTACGTCGGCTTATATCACTTAACACGTTTGGACAGGCACTTTTTACTTTAAATTTAGTTAATATTTAGTAAAATGCTTAAGTAATTAAGTAGGTCATGAGGAATTGTATGAACTAAAGAGCTTTACTAAATTATTACGTCTAAACCGGACATAACACTGTAATAACATAGAAGTAGACACTTACGCCAGTCCATCAGCGATGTGCGCGAGCAGCAACAACAGCTCCGCCTCTGGCAGCGGGCCGCTCTCCATCATCTGCTGCAGAGACCCCCCATCGCAGTACTCGTTCTGGATGATCATGTGGTCGTCTTCCGCCCACGCTGAATAGTATCTGATCATAAACATATTTAAATTAGCCTTATTTTCATAATTTAAAACCTAAATACAAGCTTTTATAATTGTTAACCATGAAGGAGTCTTGTCTGAAGGCAAACCTATAAGTATCAAGTCATGCTTATCATAAAAGTAATAGTTAAAAAAAAAACTAAAAAATACGCTTTTATAGAAAATCCAATTAAAAAAAAATAGAAAATAAATTTAAATTAAAAATCATGTAATTGTAAAAAAAGCGTGGGGTGCTTGCAAAGATATTATCCCTTCTACTCATTGACACCATTAGTTTGATTTTTTGAAATGAAATTTAGTTTTTTTTCTTTCTTTCTTTCTTTTTTTTTCTTTAAATATTGAATTGTCATCGATCCTCGATAAGTCTACGAAGTTTGAAAGAAATCTGACCATTTAAAGCTAATATAAAGCGTGTAATTAGGTTCTCTTTCTTTCTTTCTTTTTTTCTTTAAATATTGAATTGTCATCGGTCCTCAATAAGTCCACGAAGTTTGAAAGAAATCTGACCGTTTGAAGTGGGTCAAAATCAAGTTCAAAGAGAAGTTACAAACATACAGGTGAAGCTAATATAAATGCATTGTCATTAGAACTAAAACCATCTGTAAAATTTCAAATCCTTAAGACAAGAGGAAGTTAGTCTAATTAAGCTTGGAACATTTGAGTAATGGTGGTGTGGTGGAGTATGCTCTAGGCCTCCTCCAGTGATGACACCCCGCTTACTGGGCCGTTATTTATTTATTTATTGGTTTATGTACACTAGAGGTTCCTAGCTTTTTTTCTCATAGACCACTTTCAAAATTTAGCTGGTTCTGGTGGACACCCTGCAGCTACATTTCTACCATATTCCCAAAACTCGACAAAAATGTGAAGATTTGAAGTATGGGAATTTGCATTGCGGCTGGGTTTAGACTATATAGAGATTAATAGTTTTCGAAAAAAAAGTGAAAATTGATTGGTTTAATTAACTGATTTTTTGTCATGCCAACGTAGACCCCCGTCGAGTCTCCCATCACCTGGACCACTTTGGGAACTAAGGATGTACACACATGTAAATGGGTTGAAGCCACGCACTTCAAAGGGACTCCTCATTTCGCAATTCGACCCACTCACCTAACAACATGTGGATGTTTCCCCAACGCAGCATGAGCATACACTTCAGACAGCGCCGCCCGCTCCGCCGCGGACCCCTTCACCGGTCGTAACGACCGCTTCAACGCGTACACACAGCCGTCTAGCTTGTTCACACAGCGCGCCACGCGGCCGAACTGACCGCGGCCTATCACGCCTAACTCCACGAATTCTACGTTGTAGCGGGATATGTTTGACTCCTGGATGGGGGAGAAGTAACGTAGTCAGTATGTGTTATCTAAACTAATATTATAAACATAAAGTATTGATTTTTGTTTGTTTTTAATGGATAAACTCAAAAACTACTGGACTGATTTCAAAAATTCTTTCACCAATACATGGAGGATAGAGTAGAAGGAGGGCCATCTCATATGAGGGGAAACTTGAAAAAGTGTCCAGCTGTTTACTGAAAACAGAGGTTCCAATAACAGCCATTCTAGAATGGCACTACTGTCTGAGAAATAGCGATATGAACATAGCTGTTGTAGACGGAGTGAGGTTTGCTGAGTTATGCCTAGTGATTAGCGTACTGCAGCGCCACCCGTAATTGGACGCGTTTTTACGGACACTTTTCATACACAGAGATGGCCCTCCTTCTACCTTCTATACTCCATGCACCAATAGGATGCTCTATTGTTTTAAAATAAACGTTTGCACACCTGTAAGATTCATCTTGTTATATACCAATTATTGCATAATGTGAATAAACTCACCCTCAACCGCTTGGCTGGTTGCTCTGGTGTTGCGTCACCCCACATGGTTGGTGTCTTGGACAATGCTCGCTTCTTCTGGTTCAAAGCTTGACCTGTATTACAATTGTATTGTTACTTACATTTACAAGTTCCAACAATAGAATTAAATAATAAATGATATTCGTAAATTAATAATTCTTCTAATATTATAACTGTGAAAGTTTGTACGCATGTTTGACTCTTTCACGCAAAAACTACTGAACGGATTTTTATGAAATTAGGCATACGGATAGACCATGATTTGGAATAACACAGACGGTAATTATTATCCAGGGAAAGCAGCAGGCAAAACCCAAGTAATTAACAATTATTAACTTATTTTTTCACCCAGGGCTGACTGGTAGAGAATGTCATTAGGCATTAAGTTTTTCCCCTTGTATACCCTAGCTTAAGGTGTTGCAAAAATTAAATAAATAAATAAATTATTATGCTTACCATCAGGTGTAAAGGGGTTGATGTTAGCAACAGGTCTCCGAGCTGGCCTCGACTCGTCCAACGGCTCGTCAGGAGGCAGACTGCCCAGCGCACTGTCTTCGTCCCCTGACGGTGGATGCAGGTAGTGTGAGGAACCAGATGGCATGCCTGTGGAATACATTAATAATTTATACTGGCCCGTATATGTTGCACATCTACAAAATCTATCAATGAATCTTAGCCTGGGTGGATATGGAATTCTATTTAACCAATTCATAAGTCTGCTGACATCAACTGTCTTGAAAAAATGTATAAATAAATTATTATTATTTATTTATGTAATTTAGCGATAAATATTACTCTTCTTTGGCCGCCAACACAAGTGCAAGGCCTTTGGTGTCGCTGATGTCCACTTACCATCAGGTGGCTCATCTGCACGAGCAGACAAACCTACAAACGATTGTAAGCTTTTTACATTCAAAAAAGTATTGAGCAGTGTATAAGCTTGATGGTGCTTATTTATTTCAAGACATATCTTTTAGGTCTTCAAGCCATCCTGAAGTGTCTGCAAGTTTTTAATTGGCATCACTCACCAGTCGGCGCGTTCAACTTGGGCGGGAACAACCTCGACCTGGGCGGGTTGTGGGATGGCGTCGAGCATTTCTCCAGCAACGATTTGGGCGTGTGTGGACTGTCGAAAAGCCTGGAACAAAGCAAATAGTTAATGGTTTGTTGGAAGGTCTTTCGTCTCTTTTCTTTACCGTCTAATTGAAATAGGTGAGTAGTAAGGTTTTTAGCTTGCTACCACCCTCTTACTGAAAAACCTTATAAGCGAGTTCGCGTAAATACTTGCTTTCTATGAACTAGCGATGGGCAACTCGACGAAATTTACTCGAGTAACTCGAGTAAACTCTTTGGTCGAGTAACTCGAGTAACGATTTTACGTACTCGAGTAAACTCGGCCGATTCAACTCGGCACAGAACACTTGGCAACTCAGCGACGAACGCGAGTCGACGCGGCGACGCGGTTCAACTCAGTCGGTGTTAATCGTCGAGTTCGTCGAGTTGCCGCCGACGCGCTTCGCGTTGCGACGATTTTACTCAGTCAACTCATTACTCGCTCGCGTCGGCTACTCGCTGAGCTCGCTGTCGCGTCGGTTCGGTTACTCGAGTAAACGGTTAATTTTGCTCGAGTAACTCGAGTTGTAAAAAGTATTACTCGGCCCATCGCTACTATGAACTAAATCATCTTATCTTAATATAAACGGACAGTTAAAATTTGCTGTATGTATATGTTTCTCTATGGTAAAGAATAATGCATCAATAACATAAATTAATAGAGACCTTCATCTACACGACAAAACACCATCTTAAAGACGTACCTAACTAAACACATCCATCGGAACCAACCGATTTCGCAATAAAAGAAATCCCCAACGGAAAATTTTATCACAATGCACCCTTCAATTCAGGAGCCCGATTCTCATTTTGAAGAGATAATCTCTAAGTTAGAGATATCTCCAATCTTTAAATCTCTACGAGACATGCCGGCAAAATCTCTAATGTATCCAAAAAAGTTATTCTGGGGCACATTAGAGATTTTTTCCTTCGACATTACCATTAGGCCGGCTCCATACGTTGGTGGAAACGTTGGCCCCAATGCTACTCGTCCAACGTATGGATCTAGGAAATAGCATTGGTGCCAACGTTGGGGCGAGCGTTGGTAGTTGGCCGGCGCGTGTCGGTTTTATCAAAGGAATCTGCCTCCAACGTTCGCGATCCGTCCACACATTGGAGATTGACTCAGTCCTGTAGCAACACGCATCGAGTGCACATGTTGATCGAGAATGGCATCCTCGTCCATAATAACGTCGCCCGCGTGGACAAATGTGTTTTATGATGTGTCGTCATCCACCATCTTCTTTGACGTGGCTTTTTCTTTAGTAATTAATATAAATTAAGAGATGCACTCACTACTTTAAAAGCAAATCAGACATCTTCACATTGGCTCTGACGGTATAGAACTGGTATACTAGCCAACGTGTGTACACCTCACCAAATTAACGGACCAACGTTGGTACTAACGTTCGGACCAGCGTGTGGCGCCCCGGTTAGACATATGAAATGAACGTTCCGTTTCATAGACTACAGCAACGCCAAGTCAACAAAACTTGATTACACTTAAAAAGGGTTTTAAAATACTCTTATCAAATGAAAATGTAATAAAATACTTTAATATTCATCCTAAACTACCCCTGTATTGTTAGAATTTCTTAAATGCAATATTGCTTAAAACCATTATTATTGCATATTTTATGTCAAAGACTTGCCGCGTACCGTATAACGAAACACATGTCATGACAAAATGTCAATCAAAGAGTATATAACATGGATTTAATAGTGTAACTGGATTCCAATCTTCGTTGAGATAGATACCTGAAGTCGGATGACATCACAATTGAATAACCATTTTTCTATTGTGTTATCCCAGGTTATATCATTCGATTGTTCAAATATTTTTATAAGTGCGGTCTCCTTAAAATAAAATAAATGAACCGTAATATATAATATTGTAATATATTTATTATTCCAATATTATTGTAATAATATTGTAATTGTACCTAACCGTAATAAATAAATAATATTGTTTCATTTCAATATCACCTTACGCAAAAATAATCATTAATAAAAAAAGTTTTCATGACATAAAGATAATTTTGAAGAAATTATAATAAAATGTGTTAATTCAATATTATATTTTTTTAACCACCAGAATTATCAACAGAAAACATTTTGAAGAACCATATCAAAATAGGACATTATTTTTCTGTGTCTGGAAACTACAATCATGAAGGACAACCTCAATCAGACCTGTGATTGGCCGAAAATTGTTATTTAATTGTGACGTTACGTTCAGCTAGGGTATTATATCGATGGTGTGGACGCCCTACAAATATGAAGGACAACATTAATCCAGCCTGTGATTGTTTGAATACGGTTATTCATTAAGCATGATGACAGTGAGTAAAAATCACTAATATTATGTATTTATTTAATGAAACCCTATTAATGGATTACAAAACACGCATTTATCGTATTATTATGAGCGAGATTAACAATGTTTTTGTTAAAATAAAACTACAAAATACGGCAAGCCGCCATGTCTTGAACGCCAATCAGTCTCAATCAGCGTGAATTACGTCACGCTTCTTTAAACAAACGAATATGACCATACTGATAATGACATCTTGTCTATTATTTTCCCGAGGCGTGATGTCACAAGCGACGCCATGATACTTTGAAATGTTTTGGTGCGAATTTTAAACTTTTATTTGAATTGTATTTTTTTATACTAAACTGTAATTATAATAATATTTCCCGAAATTATAGAACAGTATTTCAAAATCTGTCACCATGCCCATTGTGACGTCACGTCTTTAGGTACCTCTTCGAAATTTGGGATGCAGTTAGACTATTATATCCATGGTAACCAATGTCACTATTATATCCATGGTAACAAATGTCAAGATTGTCAAACGAATGTTTTGACTTTTGAGTCAGTTGTTGTTGTTTATTATTTTACATAAATGCAACGATTTTACATTTTTCTCGTTAAATAGAAGAAAGACTTGTTATCTAATGATTTACCAAATCATAATATTTTACATCGTAAGGAAAGCTGCACACTTAAACGAGCCCCTTCGCAGTGCGATGCCCGTTGGTCAATTGGATAAAGACGGTTTCATTGAAGTGAAGAAGAAAAAGAGGTAGCCTCTTCTTCGTAACCAGTATGGTACAGCACTGACAGGATTTAACCATATAGTTTACTTATAACTTTGCTCATAAACTTGTCATTGTAGACATCGTACACTGTGATCACAGAACACTTATACCCTGCTGTGATTGGTCAAAACGCGTGACATTTCAATCTCGAACGCTCCGGACCATACGTTGTATGTCGAAGGAAAAGGCTCAGAGATATCTCTAATGTGACATCCCGAGAATAAGGAAATTAGGTTTCATTAGAGATCGGCCATGTTTTCAAGAGATATCTCTGTTAGACATGTATCTCTACGAAATGAGAATTGGGCTCCAGAACTTTTTCAATGACAACAGAATGGATGAAACAAGCGCACACAAGCAAAGATACACTTGCACAAGAGAAAAACACGCACACAAGCACAAGTTCTATTCATCCGGGGACACCTGAAGCGTCTTAAGATTCGAAGGAAGTAATCATTTTATACAAAATGTTCTTTGCCACCTCACAATTATGGTTTCAAATCGTTTCAAATCATTGACACGAAAAGGATACATCTTGAATTCTATGGCGTAAATTACGAAACATATCCATGTTCGGCATAATATCATCAACACTATTTGAATAAAGAACTCGTCAAGCCGAACGTGAACTTTAAAGGTATTCAAATAAAGCGTAAAATACTTCGCAACGTATTCAAAGACGCACACGTGTAAAGAAAACTGAAGTTATTTTCAATTGAAATTTCACCGTATAAAGCTACACATAAGGTAGATTTTACATCTCAAGAATAAGTAAGGTGCTAACATAAGTGATTATTTTTTTTCGATTGCGTAGGTGTATTTTTTGCGGCAGATGTCAGCTGTTCGGATCATATGTTCGTGTCATTGTGTTATATAACTGTAGTTTAACTGATTTTCAACCGAAATTCTCAGGGCTGTGGGCAAAATTTATTTGTATAGGTATGTGACTCGAGGAATTAAGAAATCAATTAATTTATTAGTCATACTAGCTGACCCGGCACACTTCGTATCGCCTAACAAACTATTTTTTTTTTCTAAAATAAAAGTAGCCTAAGTTACTCCTTGTTACATCAGCTATCTGCCAGTGAAAGTCCCGTCAAAATCGGTCCAGCCATTTCAGAGGTTAGCCAGAACAAACAGACAGACAGACAAAAATTGTAAAAAATGTTGTTTTGGTATATGTACCGTGTATACATCCAAATGCACTTAGTAAAAAACGGTTATTTTAATATTACAAACAGACACTCCAATTGTATTTATTTGTATATGTATATGTAGATGTAGATTAAGATAGAAGCTTATTGTATCATTATTTCTAGGGTCTTTAAATTGTTTTATTCCTTGCCATCTTTTGAATCTTCTAAGACAGCACTGATCTGTAGTGCCTGTGCCTGTGGCAATATAAAGCAGAAAAATCTAGAAGATAGATTTAAATAGGTTGCCGACTTTAATTTAAAAATAATTAATTACATACACTTAATAGGGTTGGTAAACCTTTTAATCCATACAATTTTAAATTAGGTACATAAAATAAACAGTACAATGATTCTTTTTAACGGACTTCAAAAAAGGAGGAGATATTCAACTGTTTTTTTTATATTTGTTACCTTAGAACTTTCGACTGGGTGAACCGATTTTGATAATTCTTTTTTTTTAATCGAAAGCTTGTGCTTGTCATGTGGTCCCACTTAAATTTGAGCGAGATCTAATGAGTAGTTTTGGAGTTATCCCTAATTTTGAAATCGGTTATTTTTTGTCAAGAATTATTTATAACGCTTTTATTAGCTTCATCTACAATTTTCCCGAGCACAAAACCCGACCAAGAGAATATAGAGCCCGATATTCTTAAATCGGAGATCAGGACGGCAATAAAACACCTGAAAAATGGGAAAGCCACCGGTACAGATGCTATACCCATAGAGACTATAAAAGCCCTAGGAGAACGAGCAGTCGTAATGTTCCATAGTATATGCAACCGAATATGGGAAACTGGAGAATGGCCCTCAGAGTGGACACATATCATCTTCGTACCCTTACATAAAAAAGGTTCCACAAAAAAGTGCAGTAACTACCGCCTAATTGCTCTAATATCTCACTCTAGTAAAATCATGTTGCATATACTAAATGAACGGCTTAAGTCATATCTATCTAAGGAAATTGCACCAGAACAGGCAGGGTTTGTAAAAGGAAAGGGCACCCGAGAGCAAATCCTCATCGTACGCCAGATAATCGAGAAGGCTCGAAAATTCAACAAGCCAGCGTATATTTGCTTCGTTGATTTTTCTAAAGCATTTGACTCGGTAAAATGGCCAATTTTGTGGAAAACCTTGATGGACATGGGAGCACCGACACATCTGATACATCTTCTTCGACGGCTTTATGAAAACGGTTCAGCCTCAGTACGCATTGACGAAATATTATCCAGCAATTTTCATCCCAGCGCAGGTGTTCGTCAGGGCTGTATAATATCACCGCTCCTATTCAACATATATACTGAAATTATCATGCGCATTACACTAGAAAACTGGAACGATGGTATAAGCATAGGTGGTTATAAGATTGCAAATCTACGCTACGCAGACGACACAACATTATTCGCGACCAGTGCTGAGCTCATGGAAGAACTGCTTAAAAGAATGGAACGTATCAGTCTTGAGTTTGGCTTAAGAATTAATCGCAAGAAGACCAAAATAATGATTGTGGACCGTGCCAACAACAACCTAACAAATGTGACTCAAATAGCAAACTGCGAAGTCGTCTCATCTTACGTTTACTTGGGTGCGTTGATCTGCAACAGTGGGGGTTGCATGGAGGAAATTAAAAGACGTCTGGCAATGACGAGGAGTGCTATGGACAAATTAAGGAAAATTTGGCGAAATCGCAACATCACAAAAAGCACCAAATTAAAACTTGTTCGTGCACTTGTATTCCCCATATTTCTATATGCTTCCGAAACGTGGACCCTGCGCGAAACTGAAAAGAAAAAGATAAATGCGCTCGAAATGTGGTGTTGGAGAAGGATGCTCGGAGTGTCGTGGACCGAATTTAGGACCAACGCCTTCATACTCAAAGAACTCGACATCAAATATCGTCTGTCATCTATCGTACAAAGACGCATCTTAAAGTTCTTCGGCCACGTTTCGCGAAGAGGGGGAATGTCCATAGAGCGACTTGTTGTACAAGGCAAGGTGGAAGGCATAAGACCTCGTGGGCGGTCACCCATGCGCTGGACCGACCAAATAAAATCTGCGGTGGGCGGCCCATTACATGAATGCACTAGGATGACGGCCAATAGGGAAAAATGGCGAAACATCGTGAGGCGAGTGACATCAGCCCTTACCGCTACTTCATGATGACCACGACCGTTCTGTCAAGAACGTTGCGACTGAGAAGAAGAAAAAATTAGCTTCATATTATGTATGTTAGTATGTGCCTATGTAATGGAAACTTTGAACATGATTTTGACCTCCTTCAAAACGTCAGATTAAATCGAAATTTGGCATACTTATCAAGGACCGATGACAATTCAACTAAAAAAAAATAGAAAGAAAAAAACGCAGAGCACTTAAGTTTAAAAAAAACTTAAAATCACGCTTTTATAGAAAATCAAACTAAAAAATATAAAATAAATTTGAATACATTTTAATTAACAATAGTGTAAATAAGAAAAAAAATGTATTTTATTGTAAAAAAAGCATAGGGTGCTTTTTAAGATATTATAAAAATGATAATCCTTCTACTCATGTCTGTCAATAAAATATTTATAACTATTGACATGATGCACCCCACGCTTTTTTACAATATTTTTTTATCTTATTTACACTATTCTTAATTTATAAATTTATTATTATTTTTTACACAATTCTTAATTCAAATTTATTAAAATTTATTTTCTATTTTTTAAATGGATTTTCTATAAAAGCTTGTTTTTTACTTTTTTTAATAGTATTTATTTTTATTCTTACAGCAAAAGTGAAGAATATCATGAAGAGTCAAACTTGGAAGAGTGGAGCTATTCTACAATGAACCAACATTTTGAACTGCACTTCAAGTTGTTAACAGATAAAATATTTTTTTTAAGGATAAGCTAATAAAATATAGTTATTTAAAATGAACATAATATAATAAAGAACATAAAGTCATTGTTTATTTTTATGAAAATATTTTTTTTTCTATTTATGCGAAATATGTTTTGTTACTTGCTTTATTACTGAATGAGACATGACATGTTATTTAATGGTTTTGGAGTCAAAAAAATTATGTAACTAATATTATGGTTACATTATAGAATACTAGCTGATCGGGCAAACGTTGTTCTGCCAAAAAATTTTTAGGGGTAGGGGGATGAAAAATAGATTATGTCCGATTCTCTACCCTAGCCGATATGCACGCAAAGATTCACGAAAATCAGACGAGCTGTTTCGGAGGAGTTGAACCTCAAAAAAGCGTGACACGAGAATTTTATATATTAGATTATAGTATGGTTGTTAGTTGACAACCTTGTGCACTGGGCCATTAATGAATTAAAAAAAAAAACACTAAAAAAGTTACCAATCCTATTCTTGACCAGTATTGAGTGGCAACTCCACTAAATGCATTCAAAATACCATACCAAAGTCTATTCATTAAACAAACATTTTAAAATTAACAATACATTATGAATTATCTTTTAAATCCATTAATTTTCAAAATGATTTCCGTTCATTTCATAATTTCTACTGAATACCCAAATATGGCCTCGGCATCATTTATATGCAACGGCTTTTAGACATAATTTGTTGTGTTCATAGCCAAAACCAGTATAACAAGTTTCTGTTGAACCAATTTAGTCAACAATGGAATTTGAAGATTGGCTTATAACATGTTTCGACTTGTGATTTTTAGAGCATGTTAAAACAGGATACTACTGGAAGCAAATGTGCAATGGGATACGGAATACACATCATAGTTTATACAAGATATATAATTACTCATCACATATCATTATTAAATAATTAAATTCTACATAATGACTTATCACATTTGATTATTAAGTTCTCATAATAATTTTGCTGTAATTAATTTTTTTTTATGATATAACCGCTTAAGTAAAAATTGAAGTCAGAAAAACTAATAATATTTAATTATGAATTGAGCACTTTCACTTAAAGTAAACTTTCAAAAGTCACAAAGGTCATTAAAAATAAACTCGCCAATATCAAGCCTCAACAAGCTTAACATAATTAAAAAGCTGGACAGAAGACTAAAGTTCCGGACATTCGTTGGTAACCTTACAAATACCTCTGTCCCTTTATCCCTCTATCCGAACCATTTTACTATCAATACAAACAATTAAATTTTTGTTCAGGTTTGAACCTAACCAACTAGAATATCCTAGAACTTTCTAAAATCCCTATAAACCGTTGGTCACCAATGGTTTGCGAGAAAGGTTTTGGAATACTTTATTAATGACTATTTCTTTCCTTAGTACAGTGGTATATTAGACAGTAAAATTAAAGCATGTTTCATCTATACAAATAAATAAAATTGGAGTGTCTGTTTGTAATATTAAAATAACCGCTTTTTACCAAGTGCATTTGAATATATACACGGTACATATACCAAAACAACATTTTTTACAATTTTTGTCTGTCTGTCTGGTTGTTTGTTCCATACTTTCACTGGCAGTTAGCTGATGTAACAAGGAGTAACTTAGGCTACTTCTATATTAGAGAAAAAATTGTTAGGAGATACGAAGTTCGCCGGATCAGCAAGTTATAAATATTTTTTACACTACAGTTTGGTAATAAATGCTTAAACGCTTACATACTCATACCCCTGCAGTAGGTTTTTTACCTGTGTCACAGGTGGCATGGACGACATATATAATACATCACAATAACACCCATGACCCGAGTAAAAATATTCATCTGTCACATAAATATCTGCCCCGGACGGGAATTGAACCTGGAACCCCCCGCTTTGCAGGTAAGGTCGCTACCAACTAGGCTACAGGGTCATCGTGGATTTAACATTGGTAAACCAACAATTAAAGAGATTAATTATACTATGAATATGCATGGATATTTATCTGAAATAAATATCTTGAAATTATAATGCAGGGAGTACAAACATTTATTACCTCAATCATAACTTGCATCATTTGATTTTAAGCCTTCCTTGACATTCTGAGAGGATTGAAAACCCTGTGTAAAGTTGTCTTCTGCTACTAATAGATAGTTATTATTAAAAATTATTATGGAGTCACTTGAGTTTAAACCTTCCTTGACATTTTGAGAGGATTGATAACCCTGTGTAAAGTTGTCTTCATTATTAAGGAGTCATACTATGGGCTGCTCTATTTTACGACTAACATTTCAACAAACTAGGATTGTAGATTTTTACTTTTTCAGCTTTTAGTAATTTACTGAACAGTAAAAATAATGTAAAGGTTATAACCAATAAAGGACAATTTTTATAGGTACTTCTAAAGTAATAGAACTTCTAATCATCCAGAAACTAAATGAATTTGTTCTAGAAGGAACCTAACAAAAATACTTGTATCAATTATTAGAAAAACATTCTAGAAGCTAAGAACTCAAAACACAGATTTAACATAAACTTGATGCTACTTTCACCGGTGAATAAGGCAATATAATACCCAAGATGAATTCATAATGCCCACTACCTCAGAACGTGGTGATTTATTTAAGTAATGGTCATCAGTCAAGAATAACAGAGGTCTACTTACTTCAAGGCTCTGACTCTTTTATAGGGAGGACTAAAAGATACAGGAGCAGGAGTGCCATCCCGTATACAGTCATCATCATCCAAACTAGTGAAATCCAACTTCCTGGGCACAATCGACGCCGGTATTGGACTCAAATTATCCGAAAATATATTGTAAGAGTCTGACATTTCACAAGATGTCTCCACTGATAATTCCGACGAATTATGCTTATTATTAAACCCACTCTTCATTCTATACCACTCAGTCATTATTTATTTATCATTAACCAACACTTTAACAAATTTATACAAAAAACAGTCGTTTAATTTCGACGAAGCAAACAAAGCGCACTTTCACAAATTCCAACGTTATGATGGCCGATGGCGGATGACGCATAGCACCTGTTTAATTGATAAACCAATCACAGCGCAGTATCCGACCGGTGAGATGAATACTCAAATTCTATTCGCTGCAGTTATTTTTTTAAATAACGAAGTACGTTCCTTTGCTCTGAATGGATAATTTAAGGATGCGTTCAGTTTAAAGATGCCATTTAAAATAAAATTAAATAAGACGTTTCGTGTAACAAAAATGTAACAAAATATAAGAAGCAGCCAAGAATACAGCTACCCACCGTCGTACTTAAATAAACTTACTACGATTTTCTGCTTAAAAAACAAACTGAACCTTTAAATCTCCAAATAGTTAACTCACTTTTCATTATTTGTCACAACTCATTCATTGTTTGCACTTGTGACAAATAAAATATATGTATGTGTAACCCCGGTCACTCACATACGCGCAAATGTTTGACATTTTTACGAATGTTTGCACATATGTGAAGGGCGGTCAGGCAAATGGGTTCGCATATTAGTATACAAGCCCATTTCCTCTTCCTCCTACACTTTGTTCACGAATGTTCAATCTTGCTGTTGTTAATATGTTGTTGTCATTCAAATCCATTTTCAATACAGAAAATAAATGGTAGTACGATTAGACGCCACGAATCACGAAAAATTAAGACATACGTCACCTTTTTAGTCGTGTGCGCAACTGGTCGTACGAATGTGTGGGAGACTACACGAAGGTTTGAGGTTCGCGCGCTTTGATGTGCGACAAAAAACCGACACAGCTTGGAAAACCCCGAATGCCTCGAAAACTTCGCATAATCATTCGCGAAGGTCGTCCCACACTTGTGGGTTCGCATATTCACGCGAATGTGAGTGACCGGCATAATGTAATCGGCCACGTGACAGGGAAAGAAAATAATATTTTTATCTCTGTCTTAATAATAATAAATGTATGGGATATGTGATATTATAATCGTAATGTATGGAAGAATCTAATGCATCTACTTGTTCTAAATCTATGACTGGTTATCTAATTTAAAAAATTCTCGTGTCACGGTGTTAAAAGTTGAACTCCTTCGAAACTGCTCGACAGATTTTCGTGAATCTTAGCGTGCATATCGGCTAGGGTGGAGAATCGGACAACATCTATTTTTCATCCCCCTAAATGGTGGTCCACCCCTATATTTTTGGCAGACCAACGTTTGCCGAGTCAGCTAGTAAATCTATGAATTTAGCTGTGGTAAGCTGAAAATAGGGATGATGACTGATTTTGAAATACTGTTCTCTATTGTTGGGAAATATATTATAATTACAACGTATATCATATTTCCGCAAAAAAATAAGGTTTAGTATAAAATAAATACATTTCAAATTACAAGTTTAAAATTCGCACCAAAACGCTTCAAACTGTCATGGCGTGGTGGTGACGTCATGCCTCAGGAAAACAAAAAACGATACGTGATTTTTAGTATGGTGATATTCATTTGTTTTAAGACGTGTGACGTAATTTGCGCTAATTGAGACTGACTGGCGTTTTAGCCAAGATGGCGGCTTGCCGTATTTTGTAGTTTTATTTTATCAATAATATTGTTTATCTCGCTAATAATAATACGATAAATGCGTGTTTTGTAATCCATTAATAGGGTTTCATTATATAAATACATAATTTTAGTGATTTTTACTTACTGTCATCATGCCTATTATCTGTTTAAACCATGGAGCATTGAGATAGAAGGAGAGCCATCTCATATGAAGGGAAAGTTGAAAAAGTGTCCAGCTGTTTACAGAAAATAGAGGTTCCAACAATGGCCATTTCTGAATGGCGCTAGTGTGATACAAATAGCGACATGAACCATGAACATAGCTGTTGTAGACGGAGTGAATTTTGCTGAATTCAAATTTAAAAAAATTTCTACCCTCCATTAATGCCAGTATACAAAACCTCAACTATTTACGTAGTCAAATGTAATGTTAGTCAATGTAATTTTAGTCAAATGTTATGTGCGCAAACGTGATTTTTAGGAGTGTGAATTTATTTAATTAATTATCAGCGTCACCCGTAATGAATGGCGCTAGTGCTGCTAGTGTCCGCCAAATAGATGTACCACACCGCAGCGCCACCCGTAATTTTACGCGATTTTACGGACACTTTTCATATACAGCCATACAGCGATGGCATTCCTTCTCTCTATCTTCCATGGTTTAAACTGTCAAAGTCAATTTGAGTTATTTGTCAAGAACTATCACGTCATAAATGTCACAGTTTATAAAATCTCAAACAGCCTGAAACATGAAATGAAATCAGATTTTTACATTTAATTATATATTTCAACAAAGACATTTAATTTTATTACCTTTAAATGAAATCTATTCGTGTTAATAAAAGCAATTTGCCAAACGTATAAATGTTAACAAGTAAAAATGAAGGCAATATTTGGAATACATATTGTTTTTCTATTGTGCGTGCCTGCTGCAGTATACTGCAAAGAAGGAAAAAGTGATGGAATTATATTTCACTACAACAATACGTAAGTGTAGATAGATTTAAAATATTTTGGGAGTAAGATTGTTTATATAACATAAATATAAATATTTTTTGGATTGATAAATGCAAGGGAATCCTTAAAAGCAATTACACTGTTACAAAATTCTATTGTTAAGAGTAGGATTACTATTAACTTAAGTATTTAAGAAATGGAAAGAATGTATAGAATTAAACTTAAAGACAGGCACTTCCTTAGGGAAGTGGGCGATACCATTTTGTGTGATATAGAACTGATAATTATTTAAAAATAAACACTACTATCGCAGATATAAACTTAAATGTATTATGTTATCAGTGAAACATAACATATTAAGTAGGTATACTTGTAAACATTAAAAGAATATTAGTTTATTAACCTACTCCAAACCTAAACCTAGTTTTATCTGTAAGTGCCCTTTATCTTGCCATAACATACATTAACCCACACACATTTACCCACTTATAACTTTACCACTAAGGCTCTTTCTAAAGTAAAAGATTTGACTTAACCCATAGTTTACTATGTTAGCCAACAGGCAGATGTCATACATTTATAAGAATGTGACAAAATCTCAGATTTATCTGACAATATCCATAGCCTTGTTGGTATTGACCCTAGCTGCAAGAGGTCTCTAGGCTTAAGAGTTTAATCTCAGATTTAACATAAAGGTTTTACATATTTTCTGACATGTTAGCATCTCAAACTGAATCTCGAGATCACACAGGTATTTTTTATGGGTGTTTGTTGGTTTAGCTTGTCTTTTTTTTTTCACCAAAACAATATTTTAAACTCTGATACAATATAAACATGCACAAAATTCCTGTGGCTTGTATGGCTAGCAATACCAGGAGAGCAGTATAGCAATATTGCCGTCCCTCACTTTGTATTGGGTAAAGTTGATTGAGCTTTACTCAGCTGTTAGAAGTAATTGTTTTGTTTCTTCTAGATACATGTACAATGTGCCTTACACTGTTAATGTCAGCAAGAGTGTGGAATACATCATGGAATTTGCTGGGGTATGTATATCATTAAAACACATTTAAAAATAAGAGGCTATAATTATGTTTCATCAATATTTATTTATGTGTCGGCCATTTGTATGTTTGTATAGGCTTGAAACAGCAAGTGTGCCCCTATAAATAAAGTAAACATTTGATAATGATGTGTTATTAATTTAACAATGGAGCTCATTAATCAGTGTCTATTAAATGAACATTAATTTAAGATTTCAGGAACTTTATTAATTTACTGTATTATGAAAGAAAACCAATTTCTAAAAGCAAAAAAGAACACATGAAATTGAGTACTTAAAAATATACATTTATTAGTTTCTCAGCTACTGTTGCTGGCTGGAATAATAGTCAATGCTAACACTTTATTACTATATTACATATTCACCAGGATGATGATGACATGAAAGGCTACTACACTCCAGCTCGTGTGACGGTCGCTAGTAACTTTGCGAACCGCACCTATCCGCTGTTCATCACTGCAAGGCAGCAGAAGGGTATGATGATGACTTATTTCATTGTTAATTTATTGTGAACAAGATTAAAATGTGTACATAGCTAACAAATGAACTGATGAGCCACCTGATGGTGTATGGTCAAGCTCTTGTGTGTTATGTGCTCCTGGTACTTGTATATGGATTGTGATTAACTATTCATAGAAAGATTGACATCAGCAAAACCAAAGAAGGGTGTTTGTCTTTTTATCACTCTTTAAACTTCAACTTGGCACATAGATAGCCCATGTGTAGGAGAAGAAAAAATAGGGTAGATTTTATATTGGCGGTATGTACCCTTGGGATGATTGTGACGTTTATATGTTTGTGATTTATTATCCGATGATGATAGTAATCACATCGTCATCATCTTGTGAATTTCCCAGTTTTATTTGGGGTTGGCGCAATATGCTTTCATCTTCCACACTCCCTATCAGCATCATCTTTACACTAACTCTCTTATCTTTCATATCATCTGTAACAAAATCCATCCATCTTTTCTTTGGATGATTCTTGTCCTCATCCCCTTGTTTGTGATTTATGTTAAAAATAAATTGTATTTTAGGTTGTTTTATTTTTGGCAGGTGTGTTTTCATGGCAGCTTCCCATGTTGGTCCAAACTCCTTTGATGATGGAGCAGTTCACCAACATATCAAGGACACTGTGTCCTCACAACAATCTATTCTCCGAAGATGAGGAGACTTGTGGTCAGTACATTGTAATATAAACGAGCATAAGTTAAGGCGACACAATAACACTACACACGCTTATAGATAATCTGACTCACTAAGTAGGTGTATATATAAATATATTCACAGACTCAAATCTCTAAGTTGCTATAAACTTCCCTTCTATAATATGTAAGTTTCCCTTCTATAGTATGTAAGTATTTTATTCACCATGTAGGCATTTTAGCCATTGTAGCCACGGGGATTGTACGGGGTGGTAAAAACAAGTGGGGTGTTGTGTTTGCCTACAATATATATATATAGATAAACTAAAGATAAATAGAACACAAACCCACCAAATAAATGTACCCGTCAGTAGGCGAACCTTGCTCAGATGTTAATGAGCTGATGATCTCCTAAATAAATATAAGAAAGAAAAGAACTAAACCAAGAATACGGGCGCCAAGGAGACCATCCACCTGCCTCGCAGTACGGATAACAAAGCCGGATAAAACATTGAACTATTAATCTCAAAGCGGGCTTTTTACTTCAGTGTTGTATGAAAATCTAAGTAGTAAATGTACTAAGCATAATAAACTAAACATGATATTTTGCTGAGGAGAGAAATAAAATATTATATGTACCAAAGGATCTTTTATTCCTTCAAAACAAACAAAGACTTGGCATCAAATTGCTATGAGCCGCACAAAAGTAAAAGTTACCAAATACAGACAAATCCTGTAGAATTAAATATACTAAGTTACAAATATTCTAAACATTCTAAATTTAATTGTTTGTAAAAGTTGTATTGCATGGTAGAAAAATATCATAAACTTGTACCTGTATAAAAGTACTTATACACAAAAGGGCACGTCCTCTCAATGTGATCCCCATCCCAACAGTGGACCGCAACGCTGCTTCATCACTGCGATGGTATTCTCCAAGGTAAGGGTCTCCTCATCTTGAGTTCGCAGTCCAGGCTCCAAAGAAAAGTGGGTAGGAATATATACTCCGCCCAAAATAAGGAAAGGTGATATTCATTGACATCAAAAGGTCAAGAACTCCATTAGGAAACTCACTCGCGGAAAGCGTAGTAAGGAATCAAAAAAAATTATGGAATTATTACAGTGGAACATTAAACAAAAACATCACTAATGTGATGACTAAACCACGGGTTCAGCGAAACGCCGCGGGAAGTGAAAAGAAAAGGATATACATAATCCTTGTTCAACTAAGTAGTTAATAGGTTATGGGAAGATTTTAAATGGTAGTTGAAAAAAACCGTAGTTGAAATAAATCCATAGTTGAAATAAATCCGTAGTTGAAAGCTGTAACAAGGAATACCTACACGTTATCCTCGTGTAATGCATTGCAAAATGCTTTGCTTTATGAATTTCGAATAAGAAATATCAATGATTAACTAAACACTCACCGCAAATGCGCCTTCCATTACGTTATGTAACAACGCAACAACGCGATCATCGGAAAGATGCCGGTTTTACGTATTATAAAGAAAAAAATACGTCGCCCCCATCGTGGACACGACGCGGAAGTCGTTTTTATAAGTAATTAAGTACTTCCGAACGAATTTACAAAGAAAAACCCCAAAAACAAATTATTCGCCGAAAAGACATATTAATAGGCCGGCTTTCCAATCAGAAAAAGAACGAGCGCAAATCATAAAGGACTATGGTCGCTTGTATCATAGATACGTAAGGTCTATGCAAGATTGCATAGAGTAATTAGTTTTTAAGTATGGCAATGTCTATGATAAGTTCTACCAAACGCAATTTAATAACTTTTGTAAAATAAATAAACAATGAAGTCTTATAAATAGTTTTATTTCCAAAAACACCACTATCAAATTTCTATTTGTATTTAAATTAATAAAATCAAATTAAAACAAGTTATGTGATTTCATTAAACTCCCTTCACATCACGACACGTCGCGTAACTAGTTAAGCTATGTTAAATTTTGAAATTATTTATCTATGGCAAACATGTCAAATGTGTGAAGGTTTAAACAATCTGTGGTAATATGTCAAAATATAAAGAGTTAAATGAATTTCTACTACAAAACAATAACTATGGCTACATGTAACGAGCGATATATAAATCGTACGTTACATTTCCCCCTTTTCTAGCAAAAAAAAAAAATTTTTTTTTTTTTTTTTTTAAGTGTTGACAACCCTATGATATAAAGTGACAACCCTGATACTAAAGTTTCAAAGAAAAATAAATTGATAACAAGTTGATGACAAGTCTACAATAAGTCTAAAAGAAGTTAATAACAAATCGATAATGAATCGATAATAAGTCGATAACAAATCGAAAATAAGTTGATAACAAGTGTCATCAAAAAATATACACTGGACTAGTACGCAACCGGTTATTGCAATAAGCACCCTCGCTTTGCAACAACAAACCAATCCAGGTATCTAAATTGGGTTGAAAATCCCAAAAAAAATAAACTCCCACTCTACATCAAAATACTAAACTCCCACTCTACATCAAAATACTAAACTAACATAGGATCCAGTATGCAACCGGTTAATGTAATAGCACCCTCGCCTTACACTAACGAACTGTAACCCTACAAAACTCCTACTTCATCTCAAAACAAACTCCTACTCTATCTCCAAAATAAACTCCTACTGCTACAAAACAAAATATAGGACTTAGTATGCACCTGGTTAATGTAACAGCACCCTCGCTCTACATTAACAAACCAAGAACCTATAAGAATAAATTTCTAAAGTTGTGTCATATAAATACACCTAAAACAAACAAAAGAAAACGCTATGTTTGGTATGCAACCGGTCAATACAGTGAGCATTCGCTATGTAATGACAAACCCAACAAAGCAACCCTGCACATGTACATGTCAAATGAACATGGCATGCCAGGAAAATTATCCACGAAAGTGAATAAAAAAAACGAAGTGATTAATTAGCACTTCAAAAAAGGTCACCCACAAGATATAAATTATCTATAGGGAAAAGAAAGTGTGGTGTTTCACACACAACCAAAAGTCACCCTTAAGATATAAGTAATCTTTAGGGAAAAGAGAGTGTGGTGTTTCACACACAACAAAAGGTCACCCATAAGATGTAAATTATCTTTTGGGAAAAGAGGTTTCGTTGTACAACTCAAAATGTCATGTCCAGGTCCTAGGAATTCTAGTACTTAAAGTATGACCTAAAAACTAAATAAAGACTAAGCTTAGACAAAATACTTCTAAGTAGAAGCTAACTAATAATGTACAACAAAACATAACAAAACAAAACCTAGAAATAGGTAAATAAATCCACCTCAAGACAAAAAAAATACTAATAAATTATATAAATTAGTGAGGGGATAAAAAAAAATTGGGGCTAAATAACAAATATGAGTCCTTATAACATTGTGGGCACTAACTTCTTTTCTTTATATAAATTTAGAGTTCTAAAATGAGTAGAGTATGGTAAGTATAGTTTCCAAGTACATTTACTAACCTAGGTCTCCTAGCATACATCACCTTCCTAGTGTAGCACCACTCATACATCACGCAATATTCTTCCACATACATAGCTACCTTTACCTTTGCCAGCAAATAGAAACAAGTTGGTAAGTATAATTTTGAGCATCCTAATAAACAAAATAAATATTAAATTTTAACTATATCTTTTACATGATATCTACCTCTACTACTCCTATCAAAATCTTTTAATAAATAAACGTTATCAGAAATTTTATCTATAATTTTACTTTTAATAAATTTAGGTGCTAACTTAGATGAAAAGAAGTAAGATGCATTAGATTGCACGAAGTTACGCCTCCATACAGTATCTCCAACATTATAAGAAATGCTTTTTCTTCTGGCATTATAATAAATAGAATTCTTCCTATAACTTTTAACTAAATTTTCCACTGTTTTCCTAAAAATATCTTCCAAAGTTGAAAGTAAAGAAGAATAGTCTGAACGACTACTAATAACCAATTCTGAAGGATCAGAAATTGAAGAAAATTTATATAAGGAGCCATCTAAAATAATTTCCCTTCCAAACATAAGAAAATTTGGTGTATAACCTGTAACTAAATTTATAGTGCTGTTAATAGCAGCTTGGACGTGGGGTAAGTACCTAGACCAAGTCCGATGGTCAGCTTCAACATAACATGAAATACAAGTTTCTATAGTTTTGTTGAATCTCTCTACTGGGTTATTCTGAGGAGTATATAAGGTATTATAAAATATTTTAGGTATATTATAGGTCTTAATGAAATCTTTAAATGGTTTTGAAGTGAACTGTGTACCATTATCACATATTACAATTTTTGGACAACCAAATTTTAAAATAATTTCTTTCTGCAATATTTTTATGATAGACTGTGTAGTTGCGTTAAAGAGAGGAAAAATCCAACAGTATTTTGTGAAAACATCCACTATTGACAATATATATTTATAACCTGAATAAGATTTTGGTAATGGGCCAATTATATCCATGGACAACATCGAGTAAGAAATTCCATTGGACATGTTTTACCATTAAAAGTTAAGTTAAGTTTGGAAAAGTCAAAATGTTTTCTCAAATAATAGTTAGCAACAGGTAAAGTTGAGTCTAAGGCAATTGAATTGTTATTCGAAACTAGTTTTGATTGTGGTGTTGTTGTCACATTATCTAATGTTATCATATTATCATCCGAGCAGAACACATCCTGATTCTGAGTCTGAGCATGCACTTGAAAAGACACATTAGGTGCAGGTTCTTGTTCGTGACTGGTTGTAGGCATATTTATAGTTTCCTTGTCAGACTTAGAAACAGAGGCTGTACCCTCCATCTTAACCAATGTTAATAACTATGTGAATGTGAACAAGATTATTCACCAACAGTGACAAAACTTCAAACTAAATTATTACAATAACAAGTATTTAATTTAATTCTATATAACTGTATGTTAATATTTCTATACTAAATTATGTACTTTAATAACCAACAACTTCAAAATGAAAGTAGAATAACTTTCAGTAGTACTATTATAATATTTTCAAACTTCAACAAGGTTAATATTTAATGTTAATTAATGATGTTATCAAACTAAATTTATTATTACTCTCTAACTTTATTTCAAATATTACCAATTCAAATAGCAAACATAGTTAACCTTAAATTCCTCAAATAACACTAGATTCACAGCTTTAATGAAAACAAGTAAGTACTCTTCTATGTTGAACCAAAATAAGTAGGTATACACCAATAATAATTGTTCAATAAACAAAATAGGAAGGAAATTATACAAAAAATACCATACAACTTTTACTTCCAAAACAAATAATTAGCCAAGCCAAATAAGTCTCAACAATATATCATGTATACAAACAAAATAACAACACTGAATATGTATGTTACCAAAATTAACACAAGTATAAATTACTCATGTATAAATCTAAATAAATCTGAACTAAAAAGTCTGTCCGAACTGAACAAATCAAGTCCCTGTTCGGGCGCCAATTGTAGGCATTTTAGCCATTGTAGCCACGGGGATTGTACGGGGTGGTAAAAACAAGTGGGGTGTTGTGTTTGCCTACAATATATATATATAGATAAACTAAAGATAAATAGAACACAAACCCACCAAATAAATGTACCCGTCAGTAGGCGAACCTTGCTCAGATGTTAATGAGCTGATGATCTCCTAAATAAATATAAGAAAGAAAAGAACTAAACCAAGAATACGGGCGCCAAGGAGACCATCCACCTGCCTCGCAGTACGGATAACAAAGCCGGATAAAACATTGAACTATTAATCTCAAAGCGGGCTTTTTACTTCAGTGTTGTATGAAAATCTAAGTAGTAAATGTACTAAGCATAATAAACTAAACATGATATTTTGCTGAGGAGAGAAATAAAATATTATATGTACCAAAGGATCTTTTATTCCTTCAAAACAAACAAAGACTTGGCATCAAATTGCTATGAGCCGCACAAAAGTAAAAGTTACCAAATACAGACAAATCCTGTAGAATTAAATATACTAAGTTACAAATATTCTAAACATTCTAAATTTAATTGTTTGTAAAAGTTGTATTGCATGGTAGAAAAATATCATAAACTTGTACCTGTATAAAAGTACTTATACACAAAAGGGCACGTCCTCTCAATGTGATCCCCATCCCAACAGTGGACCGCAACGCTGCTTCATCACTGCGATGGTATTCTCCAAGGTAAGGGTCTCCTCATCTTGAGTTCGCAGTCCAGGCTCCAAAGAAAAGTGGGTAGGAATATATACTCCGCCCAAAATAAGGAAAGGTGATATTCATTGACATCAAAAGGTCAAGAACTCCATTAGGAAACTCACTCGCGGAAAGCGTAGTAAGGAATCAAAAAAAATTATGGAATTATTACAGTGGAACATTAAACAAAAACATCACTAATGTGATGACTAAACCACGGGTTCAGCGAAACGCCGCGGGAAGTGAAAAGAAAAGGATATACATAATCCTTGTTCAACTAAGTAGTTAATAGGTTATGGGAAGATTTTAAATGGTAGTTGAAAAAAACCGTAGTTGAAATAAATCCATAGTTGAAATAAATCCGTAGTTGAAAGCTGTAACAAGGAATACCTACACGTTATCCTCGTGTAATGCATTGCAAAATGCTTTGCTTTATGAATTTCGAATAAGAAATATCAATGATTAACTAAACACTCACCGCAAATGCGCCTTCCATTACGTTATGTAACAACGCAACAACGCGATCATCGGAAAGATGCCGGTTTTACGTATTATAAAGAAAAAAATACGTCGCCCCCATCGTGGACACGACGCGGAAGTCGTTTTTATAAGTAATTAAGTACTTCCGAACGAATTTACAAAGAAAAACCCCAAAAACAAATTATTCGCCGAAAAGACATATTAATAGGCCGGCTTTCCAATCAGAAAAAGAACGAGCGCAAATCATAAAGGACTATGGTCGCTTGTATCATAGATACGTAAGGTCTATGCAAGATTGCATAGAGTAATTAGTTTTTAAGTATGGCAATGTCTATGATAAGTTCTACCAAACGCAATTTAATAACTTTTGTAAAATAAATAAACAATGAAGTCTTATAAATAGTTTTATTTCCAAAAACACCACTATCAAATTTCTATTTGTATTTAAATTAATAAAATCAAATTAAAACAAGTTATGTGATTTCATTAAACTCCCTTCACATCACGACACGTCGCGTAACTAGTTAAGCTATGTTAAATTTTGAAATTATTTATCTATGGCAAACATGTCAAATGTGTGAAGGTTTAAACAATCTGTGGTAATATGTCAAAATATAAAGAGTTAAATGAATTTCTACTACAAAACAATAACTATGGCTACATGTAACGAGCGATATATAAATCGTACGTTACAACCAATATTTTCGAATGGATTATGGTTTACGCCCAAGCTTTGGTGACGGTCTTTTAACTTCCTTGCTTGATGTCCGAGTCGTGCAAAATGCGTAATTTCGTTGTCTTGTCAAATTATTCATCTGTGTAATATCCTTTTTTCCGAGGCGTGGACGATTTACCAGGACTTCATCAGTTGTCTGTTCTTCAAGTATGTTTTCTGCTTGTCTTCATCTGAGTCTGCTACTAATTAATGTATTTAAATTTCACCAAGAAAAATAAAATGAATGACCCGTTGTTTTTTAACCGACTTCAAAAAAAGAGAAGGTTCTCAATTCGACTGTATTTTTTTTATTTTTGTTACCTCAGAACTTTCGACTGGGTGAACCGATTTTGATGATTCTTTATTTAATCGAAAGGTGGTGCTTGTCATGTGGTCCCACTTAAATTTTATTGAGATCTGACTAGTAGTTTTTGAGTAATTTTGAAGTCGGTTATTTTTTGTTAGTAAAATTTAGATTATTATAAGGTAAAATGCTGAAAACTTTCTTCGGAAACCGATTGAAATAAATCACAAGCTTTCTACAATATGTATATCCAAATGTACAATATATAGTATACATTTATGTCAGATGAGGTACGACTCTTACTTTCTCAAGTACATAATAATAGCCTGAGACCACTGTTATTCATATTTTTCAAGTAATAGCTTTCTCGTATACCAGCATAATTATTGATGATTATTGATGCATTACTTTTAGATATAATCACTTAAAATCGGCAATAATTTTATTATACTATGCAATAATACAAATCTTAAACCTAAACTATCAGAACAATATAACATAGAACTGTAGTATTATCAGCATTAACTTATATTAGGTAAAAAATTCGTTTAAAAGTTCTAAACGCAGAAGGAACCTTTTACCCTAAAGATTCAGTCAGTGTTATTATTAAGTAATTAAAGTATTAATCAACAAAATTATTGATTTAATACAAAATTATGGATATAATATAATGATATAATACTCTTCCCACATTTTTAATGAACTTTTCTCTTTGTTCACGCCTCCGTAGTCGATGGGAAGTGGATCAGGGTCTACTGTGGTCCATTGTTACGTAAATATTCAATGCTTTCCTTCTGTTTATATTATCAATCTTTATAAGTTAACACAACACATTACTAATTGGAAACACATTTTTTTACCTACAAGTCTATTAGGAATTGTTGTTGTTAGGGAGAAAAATAACAGCGTGTTAAAAAAATAGATTAATGTGTACGTTTATGAGACATGAATTTTGGAATAAAAAAAAACACAATATTTTTCTGATTAAAATTTCGAATTTTCTTTTATGTATCATAATTGATAACAAATTTACTAAAACGCGGTTGTTAGTATTATGGTGTGGAATAAATGTAGAAGTGGTCACAATAACCTAGAACCTTAATTGAAGTCCTAAACCACAGTAGTCTGGTTAGTCACAGATGCGTTGCTACTCTTTACTATAAGCGATGATTCGCTACCATCTTCTCAGTACATTTAATCGCAAAAACGAGTTTAATTCTAATAAAATCAGTTTTTCCAAAATTATTGAAAAAAAAACTTGATGCACACTAATTTTATTATTGTAATGAAATACGAGTATAAGGAATTCTGAGTAAATTATAAAACATAAGTAGGAACAAAGTCAGTTGCATGCAAATAATAAATCTATTATTATATTTTTTTATAATATTTCAGCTAGTAACGCATGTAAACAGGTTTTTTGAGTTAAATCAAGTAATATTATTAATATTAACATTTAATCTTTTTTTTTTTTCGCCATCGTAAGCATCCATTCAAACAATGTCAAAATTGGGCTCAGGTAGTCATACATTTAAAAGATCAATCTTTTATATCTCAACATACCCTAATAAAAGGAATCGATCTTTTTAGACATATCAACAATCAACACTCCGATCGTCCATCTGACGTCATCCTCGCCAGACCCTATAGAGGTGACGATAGTTGTCGATGCGGTACACGACTTCTACATAAAGCTGAATGCTGTGAGCAACCTGACGAGTACTCCGAGCCAGCCCAAGTATTACTTCTACCCTTTCGACCAGAGGCCAGGGGTATCCATGGATTTGACTGCGCAGACTGCTAGGAGAAAGTTCATGTGCAATAAGGTAACATATTAAAAATATTGATTGTTTTAGACGTTTGCAGTGTGGCCCGCGAAAAATGAGCATCGCAAAGGTTTCGCAAAGTAAGCCGTAATGAGAATAAATTTAAAATGTAGATTTTATTATCTCCTATAGAATAAGGTTGTAAACTAAACTAAAATCTAAGGGTAGAAATATTAAGTATATTTTTCAAATAGTTTAAGAACAAATTCAAATTCAAAACAGTATAGTAAACAACATTGCTGAAATTTTAGTTTAGTAAAGCAAAATTTACGTACATAATATGACTGTATAATCATATTAATATACCGGAACATATAGTGCGTAAAATAAATTCTGCGTTTATTCAATGAATGCTTTGATCACGACTACAATAAATGATATATTTATCTGTGTAATTATTCCCAGGAGTTCACTGTTTTCATCAAAACAAAGCAATCTCCTAGAGACATTATCTATACTAATATATAAAGAGGAAAGATTTGATTTTTTGTTTGCATTGAATAGGCTCCGAAACTACTGAACCGATTTGAAAAATTCTTATACTGTTGGGAAGCTACACTATCCCCGAGTAACATAGGCTATATTATTTTTTCAAAAAATTAGGGATCCTTAATAAAACTCCAATAATGTAACCCAAGGTGTAAAAAAATAAGGAAACCGAAGCAAAGCGAGGGCGGTTACTCGTACTCGATAAATGTAACGTCATTATATTCATTATAATGTAACATTATGTTAAGTAACGTCATTAATAAAGTCGCCATACGGTAGAGTCAAACCAGACCAATCACGCTATCATAATAATTACAAATATTTAAATTTAAAAAACCCCGATAGTTTTATTTTTACCAAACGTAACTAAAAACCACGTCGATCTCGTCAGCTTTTAAACAAAAAACCGCATCAAAATAGGTCCATTTAGGTTAGTTTAGGAGATACGATGCCAAAGACGGACAGACACGTCATACTTATAACACCCCTCTTTTTGCGTCGCGTCGGGGGTTAAAAACACACACATATTGCAACAACATAATAACCAACTAAACCAATGAAAGGGGGGGTCCTTCGCTCCCCGCATATGCTCCAACAACATAATATATTAAACAACTAAACCAATGAAAGGGGGTCCTTAGCCCCCCGTGCTCCCCGTCCCCCTCTTTCCATCACTTCAAAGATATAATTCCCCAGGACCTCGACGTGTCAGAGCAAGAGGACCTGCAGAGGTACTTCGTGACGAGCAACAGACAGGCGGAGTACGGCTGGCTGGCGCGGCCCAAGAGCGTCATCGTCATGATCGAGTCCGATGACGATATTTGCGCCGTGGTCTCCATACAGAACTTCTCGGTGAGATTGTTGTGATAGATTGTAGTGTTGTGACCTGGATGGATGGAGGGTTGAGTGAATGGATGAAGGGATGAGTGGATGGATGGATGGATGTTTAAAATGTTTTTGTTTTATTTTGTCCTCAAGTATTTAGAAATGCAATGTTAACATAAATATAATGTATTGCTTGAACATCCAGTCATGAGTTTTTTTTTGCGTCATTATTTGTTAATCACAGATGTTTCTAAAATACTTTTTCAGCTTCAAATTGGTAAAAATTAATTGAGCCTTAAAGTGTAAATAGTAAAGATAACATGTGATTTTGTTTCAGTGCCCCGTGTTTGACAACGAACGAGATATCCTCTACGATGGTTATTATCTGACGATGACCAGGCGCGGTGGAATAACACTGACGGTACGTAGGAATTTACTACAGTATTAGCCTCTATCGGAACCAAGCACTGTGCTCTAGTGACAGGCTATTTCTGAGGCACTTTGGTTTATAGAACTACCCTCAATCCGACAAATACATATCTATACTGTATGACGTTAAGATTTGAATGTATACATACTCACATCGGCATCTCTGGTTTTGTAGCTACGATGCCTTCATTGGAATTTCAACCTTAACGTCATACACTTAAGTTCTATTTCTTTTGTAAAAGTAGTTTGTAGTATAAAAATACCTAGGCATGCCGGCTTAACTTATTGTTCTAGTATTAATATTTTATCTTCCAGCAAGACACATTCCCGCTGGGTTTCTACATAGTGTTCATAGTGAAGACGTCGGACGAAGATTGCGTGGGCGCGGCTAGCACCAACACCAGCATGCCCAAGATGGCGCACTACTTCGGCTGGGACGACGGACGGCTCGACGTGCCTACTAGCGACGGACGGGTTAAGACGTTCAGGTGAGTTTTGTTAACCCTATACAACTCGTTCAAGTAACGTACTCAATTTTTTAATAATAAGTATACATAACTCTTTTCTTTTCTTCGAGGCCGGCAACGCATTAGTGACGCCCCTAATGTTGCTAATGTCCATGAAAAAAAAAACTAGTCTAGAACTGTGATTGTCGAACACCCCAACTCAGAGTCACTAACGGATACTTAAATCGCTCCTTAGTACAGAATTTGCATGGTGATTCTTTACTACGGAGCGATTTAAGTATCCGTTAGTGGCTCTGAGTTGGGGCGTATGAGTATGGGCATATGTTACTCAAAATTTTTTCCATAACTTTTAATTGTTGCCTGGCGGCATATTTGAGCCTAATTATCATTTAGGATGTATTGGTGCGTACCTTACACCCCAACTCAGAGTCACTAACGGTTACTTTAATCGCTCCTTACTAAAGAATCACCATACAAATTCTATGTTAAGGAGTGATTTAAGTAACCGTTAGTAACTCGTTAGGCTACGTCCGCACAGGCGGCTTGCTTAGCGCCTAGAGCCTAACTAGTCACCTAGCGAGTAGCTCAGTAAAACGAACGTTCTATAGTGTTCGTGACTGGCCGCACTGCGCGCTTGGTGCCTAGCAACGCGCTTAGCGTGTATCCAAGTTAACAAACGTGTTGGTTTTCTGTCACTAGGCGCTAGGCATTTTTGCTTCAAAAATGAGATTGACAGTCGGGTTGTCATGGATATAATATTATTGATGAATGTCAATGGCAAAAACTAAGCTGAAACGAGAAATTGTTGCATTTATTTCTTTAATTTTGTAAGATATTTTTGAGAGTGACATTTCGTCAACGTGCCGACAAGCAAAATGACCAAGGCACCTAGCGACCCACCACTCAAACCACCTCTCAGCGGCCACCGTGTATCCTAGCAAGTAGCCAGAATGCAAACCACAAGGCTCTAGGCGCTAAGCAAGCAGCCTGCCTGTGCGGACGTAGCCTTAGGGTATTAGTTCGACTTTTTGACAGTTGCTAGCTAGGTAAATATGATGACAGCTGGGGATAACAATTTTATGACAACTACACCGAGTAGTCGATACCGAAACTTAACCAAAAATAGTTAATGTATGCTTGTAAAATGAAACTAAATATAGTGCAAATAAATAATTAAACAACTAATTTGTTCCAGCTTCAAGGTGATCCAAACGATCTCGTACCAGGAGTACATGATCGCTGCGGGCGCGGCGCTGGGCGTGTTCCTGGCGTTCTATCTGGCCTTCGTCGTCACCATACTGTGCCAGCGGGGCGCGGGGAGGGCGCGCGGGGATAGCAGCGCCAGTGAAGGTATACATTCTATCCACACACAAAGCGTGCAGGCGGCAGACGATGCAACGTGCGAAACGTGCGAATGAGACAGCACATCATGTAGTCTCTCACATTTACACGTCTTATAAGTGACGATACAAAGACATAGAGATGCGCGTGGTTTGGTTACGTATGTTTAAGTTTTAAGTACTTTAACTACAGGGCAACCTGACTAAATACTGTCTTATTATTGCAAATCACCTTCAATAATATAATAATTATTAGTTATGATTGGTTATGATGAACACTAATGAGGACATTGCATTTTATTGACAGTTCAGTCAATTTGCGCGTGCGCACTTTTGTTCGAGAAGTGCAATGATGTATGGCACCGTTTGCTGCGAGTCAACAAGAGTAGATTCAAAAGTAAATTTTTCGTACAAGTAAAATGTAGCGCCATCTCTCTCTCTTACGAACTACCTATGTACAGTGCGACCTACTTATCTGTGAAATGGCGAAAATTGGAAGTAATGCCGCCTCATTCATAAGTTCTTTGTGTTCATTCATTGACATTTACTACGTCTCGAATTGCGTCCAGTGATTCGTCCAATGCGTCCGACAGCGCCCTCCGTCAATTCACAGATAAGTTGGAGGTACTGTAATTTAGGTTGGATCATAGATTAAACAGATAATTCGATATTTGTACCACCAGAGGGCCGAATAACCCCAGCCATTATATCCCGCGACACGACTGCGCAGCCGCGTCGTCGTCGCGTCGTGAACGGCAGCAGTGAGGGCAGCTCGCGCCACTGCTTGGTTGGCGACGGCGATTTCGGTAACTCTTCACAGATTAATGGTGAGTCGACAGAAACTACGAAGAAATGTAAAGGGAAGTGTTTTAAATAAAACAGCTTTTAAAATTACCCCCAGCTCAGTACATTAGTGCAAACCGCATCCAAATCGGTCAAGCCGGGATCAAAGGCACGGGTCAATAATTCTAAAAATCATTTTTTTTACACTTACAGTTACACCCCCGCAGTAGATTTTTACCTGTGTCGCGGGTGGCATGGACGACACATATAACACATCACAATCACTCCCATGACCCGAGTACAAATATTTATCTGTCACATAAATATCTGCCCCGGCCGGGTGTCGAACCCGGGACCCCTCGCTTCGCAAGCATGGTCGCTACCAACTAAGCTAAAGGGTAGGCGAAATTTATAAGGGTTCCATGGCGTCAATAATTTTTCTCAAATATCTTTTGTGTAAAATCATCGTTCATTTAAAGAAATAAATTTAAAGAAAAAAGTACTTTTTGTAAATTAACATGTATAATTGTTTAATATGTATAATTTTCGGTATTTTCATAAATTTTGTGTCTAGTGCGAGCATAGTCCAACTTTATAATAAAATTATATTCGTGTTCCCCGCCAGATGGCAGCTCGTCGTCCGACACGGAGTCGGATGTATCGACCATCGAGGAGCCGACCGCCGACAACGACATCTACTTGCACGGCGGGAAACTGTGCGTCGCTAACTTGTCCAGGTGGGTACTTGGAAACACTTTAGTTATGTGTAGGTGGGTAGTTGGAAATACTTAGTTATATCTAGGTGGGTGCTTGGAAATACATACTTTAGATATTATTAAAAAAGGTTTATCTTAAAGGTTTATCTGTCAAGAGATTTTTCAACAGTTAAGCTAAAAACAAACTGTTGGACGTGGCTTACGGACGCGGCTGAAGGATGTGACGTAATAGGTATCTAGATAATGAATGTACACTGAGCTGTGCAAACTATCGGAGGTAAGTCGCGGACGTGACCTTGAGGCACCTTGAGGCGTTCGGACGTCCAAGAGCTATCTGGCGCGCTGGATGTTTTTGTCATGTGCACATTATCAGTCGCGGCTGTCAGCCGCGTCCGATCGGACGCGGCTTATAGTATGTTTGCAGCTTAACTTGTTCATTAACTATGAGGTTGAAATTTAAATGACGGTAGCTACAAAACAAAATTCAAAGTTACCGATGTGCATGCATTTCAACCATATCGTCATAAAATTAAGGTGTATCTCTTTTTGTGGCACAAAAATGTCTAGGCATGCCGTGCACGTAGACGCAAGCTCTTATCCACACAATAATAATAGGCATGATGACAGATTTTGAAATACTGTTCTATATTGTTGGGAAACATATTATTATAATTACAATGTATATCATGTTTCCGCAAAAAAATAAGGTTTAGTATAAAATAAATACATTTCAATTTATAAGTTTAAAATTCGCACCAAAACGCTACAATGTGTCAAGGCGTCGCTTGTGACGTCACTCTTAAGGAAAATAATAGACAAGACGTCATTATCAGTATGGTGATATTCATTGGTTTTAAGAAGTGTGACGTAATTCGCGCTGACAGACTGATTGGCGTTCAAGCTAACATGGCGGCTTGCCGTATTCTGTAGTTTTATTTTATCAAAAATATTGTTAATCTCGCTCATAATAATACGATTTATGCGTGTTTTGTAATCCATTAATACGGTTTCATTAAATAAATACATAATTTTAATGATTTTTACTTACTGTCATCATGCCTATTATACAATATGTGTATGTATGTGTAGATGTCGTCCGCGCGTGCTGCAGGCGCGCTCCAAGATGTACCTGTGGAACGTGCTGACGGTGGCCGTGTTCTACACGCTGCCCGTCATACAACTCGTCGTCACTTACCAGCGGGTGAGGATACACACCGCACGCTACACCATACACTACACACTGCCTTCAACCCATTGATAGCCCAATATTGAGCACGGGTCTCTTGAATGGCCTAGAGCATACTCCAACACGCTGCTCCAGTGCGGATTGGCTGAGGGCTAACCTAACTAATGGCGAAACGAATCGCAACGGACAAGTGACAAAACGAATCGCAACAAAATTTTAACTTCAAGTTTTACATGTAGGTTTCTAAATTAGACAAGTACATTAACAATCTGCCTGTAAAACTTCAAGTTAAAATTTTGTTGCGATTCGTTTTGTCACTTGTCCGTTGCGATTCGTTTTGTCACTTGTCCGTTGCGATTCGTTTTTCCACTTGTTCGTTGCGATTCGTTTTTCCACTTGTTCGTAGCAATTCGTTTTTCCACTTGTCCGTTGCCATTCCTTTTTTCTACTTGTCCATTGAAATTTCACTTTTTCTATATGTCCCAGCACACATTTCAATTTTTTTTATGCTGCCCGAGAGCCTCCGATTATGGCTTAACGACTGTTATCTTACAATAATAACCGGAGCGTTCGGCTTTACGTGTCCTCTGAAGCACGGAAGCGCTCAAGAAATTTTTGCCACTAGCGGTCTCCCATCCAACTGCCGACCGCGCCCGCCTTTGTTTAACTTTGTCGATCACATAGGATCGATATCGACTTAGGGGAATGGGGTGGGGGTGACTCCCGGCGCGACACTAATTTACTTCACAGCGTCTGTTGTAATACGTTAGTACAGAAAGCAAAAGAGATAGGTATGCAGGGCATGATTAAAAAACCTTTCGTAATGTTTAATATTACATATTGTTTACGTTATTAAATCATACCTACATACAAGTGGCATTTAACATCGATAATAACACAAACATTCTGTAATATTAAACATTACAGAAGGTTTTAGAATTTTGCCCTGCATACCTAACTCTTTTGCTCAGTGTACATTATACTTGAATGCTAACAGCTAACAGCTAACGTAACCTCCAGCTCCTGAACCAGTCGGGCAACCAGGACCTGTGCTACTTCAACTTCCTGTGCGCTCATCCACTGTTTGTATTGTCGGACTTCAACCACGTGTTCTCTAACCTGGGCTACGTGCTGCTGGGCGTGCTGTTCTTGCTGCAAGTGTGGCGAAGACACAGCTGGCACCGCGCCAGGACTGCTGCTGAGGTGAGGGAAGAGGGTTTCTAGGACCTTCGTGTTTCTGGACTGTTCTTTTAAAACTCCTTTAAACCTCCTTTTAAACCTCCTTTTAAACCTCCTTTAAACCTCCTTTAAACCTCCTTTAAACCTCATTTTAAAACTCCCAATCCTCTTAAAACAATCTTTTAAAATTATGTGTTTGTGCTGTTGGCTGCTAAGGAGTTCCCTCGTCTGGAGCCGACCCTGAACGTAGTATCAGGTCACCATTATCATAATAATATCATAATTGCATGGGAAACAAATCAATTCGTAAAATTTCAACTCCGTAGTACTATTTTAGCTTGCAATATTTGACCTAGATATATTAGATGCTAACAAACTGACGAATAAAGCAAGGTTAATAAAAGCTTGTAAATAAAAAATAAACTTTACATTGAAACCAAAAAATATTTTAATATTTATTCCCATTTTAAAGTACAACTCTTTGTCTCTTGTGTCTCATTCTCTTGTCCTACAATCTTATTAGGGGCCATCCATAAATTACGTCATACGTTAGGGGAGAGGGGGGGGGGGGAGTCAATGAAGTGTGACATTGTGTGACAAGGGGTGGGAGGGGGTCCTAAATTTTGTGACGTCACATTTCAAAATCGAATAATTGGTATGTATAGATAAATATTTAAAAAAATAATGGAAATAAAACTTATTTCGGAACTGCTGTTTTAATTTAATAATTTCTAGGTGTAAAATTTTATAATATGTGACGTAACACTAGGGGGGGAGGTCTCATAAATGTGACCAGCTGTGACAAGGGGGGGGGGAGGGGTCAAAAAGTCATGAAATTAGTGTGCCGTAATATATGGATGGCCCCTTACGTTGAAGTATAAAGTTAACCTAACTTTCTCTATTTCTCTCTCATCGCCTACCAGAAGGAGCTGGGCATCCCGCAGCACTTCGGTCTGCTGTACGCGATGGGCATCGCGCTGGTGAGCGAGGGGCTGCTGTCGGCCGCGTACCACGTGTGCCCCAACAGCATGAACTTCCAGTTCGGTGAGTGGCTATTGGTTATGTTTGCCTGGTAGTTTGGCGAGGGCATGTTCATACAACTACCACAATGTATAGAGAGGGCATGTTCATACAACTACCACAACGTATAGAGATAGGGATACTAGTACGGTGAGTTAGGTGTTTTTTGCTTATGTGTGCCTGGTACTTTGGCGAACATACCCTTTGTTCGTACAACAACCACAACAATTATAGAGATATTGATACTAGTAACTATAACCTAACTCACCGTTCAGGAGTTTCTTGCTTATGCGTGCCTGGTACTTTTGTAGAGGTTATGTTCGTACTGCCACGAAATAAAGGCAAGAAGTATTCCATACGCAGTGCGCTTGACATACAAACGCAAACAAAATGGGTGTGTCCGTGAACGCGCACTTGTATGGAGTTAATCTTCTGTTTGTATCTGTTTTGTGATGCTACTGTCAGAACAGATATGTAGTAGCTTGGCATTTTGTAACTCATTTTCTGGTCTATTAGATGTATTGTATAGGTTTGTCGAAACGAAGAGAGTGCGTGTAACTGAAATACATCATCGGAAGTTTCCTCAAATCCGACATAAGATTAGTAGAAAGAGTTTACGTATAAAGGGAAACGACTACCCCCTATTGTCTCCAAATCTGTCTTACCCCACTCAGCTGACCACGCCCCCAACTTGTTGCAGACACGTCGTTCATGTACGTGACGTCAGTGCTGTGCATGGTGAAGATCTACCAGGCGCGCCACCCGGACATCAACGCGCGCGCGCACGCTACCTTCGGCGTGCTGGCGCTCATCATATTCGTTGGTGCGTATCGTATACTGGATATATTATAGCTGTTGGAATTACTGTGATAAATAATTTAATGTGACTTGTTTTATTACTAGATTAGTAATATGTGATAATAGGCATGATGACAGTAAGTAAAAATCACTAAAATTATGTATTTATTTAATGAAACCCTATTACTTAATGGATTACAAAACATGCATTTATTGTATTATTATGAGCGAGATTAATAATATTTTGATAAAATAATAAAAACTACAATATACGGCAAACCGCCATGATATCTTGAACGTCAATCAATCTCAATCAGGTCGAACTACGTCACACCTTAGTAAACAAACCAATATGACAATACTGACAATGACATCTTGTCTATTATTTTACTGAGGCGTGACGTCATAAGCGACGCCATGACACTTTAAAGTGTTTTGGTGCGAATTTTAAACTTATAAATTGAAGTGTATTTATTTTATACTAAAGATTATTTTTTGGCGGAAATACGATATACGTTGTAAGTACAATATAGAACAGTATTTCAAAATCTGTCATCATGTCATATTGTATTAGTGACGGCTCATTAAATGCCCGCTGCTCTAGTGCGGAATGGTGGAGGGGTTAGTGGCCAAGTGTCGGAAGATTTTTGCCGCGCGAAGACCTCCGACATGGCTTAACGACTGCTGTCCAGTAAAATCGGGATCGAGCTTTACGTGCCCTCGGAAGAGCTCAGGATTTATTTTGATATGCTGCATTTATTTTTATGTACTGCATGTATTGCAGGTCTGGTGGGGGTGTTGAACGCGAACTTCTACTTCTGGGTGGCGTTCACAGTACTGCACCTCGTCACCTGCCTCATCATGACCTTCCAGATATATTACCTGGGCAGGTTTAGGCTGGGTGAGTTTTATTATTTTAGCTTTAAACCGCCACGCAGATTTATGAGACAGTATCAACATTTTGTGTGACCAGTTTTAAATACGTTGTATATGTTTTTAATTAAAGTAATAATATTTATGCCACCCGAACCCAGCGTTACGACGGACAACTGTGTAAAGTAAAACTTTGTCTGCTACGAGTAACCACCCTCCCTTTGCTTCGGTTTCCTTATCCTTTTACACCTTGGGATACATTATTGAAGCTTTATTAAGGATCCCATTTTTTTTGAAAATATAATATAGCCTATGTTACCCGGGGATAGTGTAGCTTCCCAACAGTGAAAGAATTTTTGAAATCGGTTCAGTAGTTTCGGAGCCTGTTCAATGCAAACAAAAAATCAAATCTTTCCTCTTTATATATTAGTATAGAATAGATAAATAACGCTGGTTTTGAGCATACGAGCTTGCGCAATGCAGTCCTCAAACTGAGGTGCGGGAAGGGGGCATACTCTCAATGTGTGAGCTCATGTTTACATTCAAAAATGCATGTGTGCTAACTAGCATGCTATTTTTCTAGCATGTGTCTAAACTAGCATGCTATTTTTTAGCATGTGTCTGAGGTCCTATATTATCTGTGCCAGACGCGGGCGTGGTGTGTCGTGCGGCGCGCGAGCTGGCGCGGCGCCCGCTGGCGGCGGTGACGCCCACGCACTGCGGCCGCTGCGTGCTGCTGCTCATCGCCAACCTCTCCAACTGGGCCATCGCCGGATATGGGTGAGAATAGCTATACCTTACACACCTAGTTACCACTTAGCTAGCTTCACAAACAGAGTTCGCGATAAATCAATATAATGAATAAGTAAGGATAAGAGAGCCTACAGAAATGTGGTTGAATAATGGTAAATGTGATGCTAAGAGATCTTTACGAGATTTGTCGGAGATTTGCATTACATAAATATAATATAGAACAGCATTTTATTGCTGAGTAGTATTAATAAAGTAAAATAGCTCCATGACAGACGCGTTAGTATTGACAACATTATAGGTTATAGGTCAATAAATTTTTGGTCCTTCGAGTCGGATAACCACAGTGTCAGATAGTTTATAGAAACCGTCCATACGTTCAACCTGCAGGCTAGCGCAGCACAGTCGCGACTTCGCCTCTCACCTGCTGCTGGTGCTGATGAGCAACCTGTTCCTCTACACGTTGTTCTACATCGCCATGAAGCTGCTACACAGGGAGCACATTAGGTGGTATAGGTGAGTAACGTTAAAACGTTTTAGGAAAATCCTTTATCTTGGAAGCCTAGGAACATAGATCACCAAATAGTACTTGGGGGGACCGTTAAGTTGGAAGCGGTCTTAAAATCATTTCATGGTAAATTATCGAAATATAAATAAATATAAATAGACGCCAGGTTGATAAATAACTCTATTTTGCATGATTAATAGAAAAAGTAGAGGTCATAACCACCTATGTTTATTGTTTGTTGCTAAAGTCGTGGTTTTTGTTCTAGTTGGGTGTTCATAGCGCTGACATACACGGTGTGGTTCAGCTCCAGCTACTTCTATCTCGACCTCAGCACCAACTGGGCGGTGAGTGACGTACACACACGTACACCCATACCTAATTACGTATATTACAGTCAGCCTCAGAAGTAGCTTAACATTATAGTACTTTGTAATAGTAACTGTTTCGTCGGTTTCCTAACAACATTTATGAGAAATTCAAGAAATGTAATGTGACAAGGTACTAAAATGTTAAGGTACTTCCGATGCTGACTGTACATACACGCACGCAGTACCACACACACATTACGTCAAATCTCTAGATTTACTCATAAAACTGAAATTTATTTTTTATATTTATCTTCCTGCCTATTTTCCAATTTTACTTGAGATTGGCAATGTCCTTTTTTCCGTTCCGGTTTATCGATTCTCACACAATCCATCGTGGTCGTTGTCGTCCTGGCCTTTGTCCATCCACATTAAACTGAACTTTTAATAGTACGTATTTCATAAGTTGTTTTATATTTTATTTTGACGGTCCTGTGGCTGTAGCCCAGTTGGTAGTAAACCCGCAAAGCGAGCGCACACAGGGAATCCTAGTGCGGGGGATATGAGTGTGAAAGCGTTTATTTATTACTAGTAAATGTTGTCCTTTCGTTTCGGTAAGCCCACACTCAGTAACTCGATAAATGTATGGACAGTATTCCTTAAATTGACATAACTTTTTTATTTGTGAACCGATGAAGCAAATAAACACTAAATGTTAACTCAAGCTCACTACAAATACATCCGCGAAAACCGTCTTAATCCGTTAAGCGTTCCTGAGATTAGCCGAAACAAACAGACAAAATTACAGTTCCATTATATTGATTTTTATTCCAGTTGACACCAGCTCAGTCCCGGCAAAGCAACCGCGTGTGCAGCCTGCTCCAACTGTACGACTCGCATGACATCTGGCACTTCATGTCCTCTATCGCCATGTTCTTCTCGTTCAACATGTACCTCACCATCGACGATAACCTCTCCAAGGTGCCTCGGAGTAATATTATGGTGTTTTAGACAATGTCCTATTGGTTGAGATGCTGACGTTAAGGTTACGTCCGCCGCTTAATCTGTCTCTTGTTGCGGATAACGATTACTTACCTTTGATGGATTATAAACCCAAGTTAAATATACCCATTAAAACTTTAACTTAAAACTTTAGTCCAGACAACTTAAAGGGTTAACTTAAAAGGTCGTTAAAAGGTTTCATGGGCAATAAGGGATACCAGTCGACATTCGATGTAAATAGCTCAATTACTCAATACAGGTTAAGTTGCAGTGAAAATGTAAATTTTGTGAAGTTGAAAGTTGCGGTAACATTTTATGACATGACACTAAATGATTTATGCAGATACATTATATTAAATTTAACAATAATTACGCTTTACGCTGTTACATATTGCGTGAATATTATGACGATGATTGATAATGATTATTAAAATTAGGTTTATCGTCCAAAGAATGAAAAGGTAGAATTAAGTTACGTACACAATAACGTATATATTACGTACGTACGTAATGTGAATATTCTAGGTGACATGAAGGCTGATGTTGCTTCTAAATTCAATGTGCGAACTTTACGGACCAAAGACTGCGTTGACGAAATATTATGTATGAATCTTCATTTTTGAACGTGTTATGTCGGTATTGTGTGAAGCAAAAAGATTGAAAATTGACAGTTTTGTATATATGTCGATGGCAATTTCTCCTAAAGTAAAATAGTAACGGGAACCAGGGATCTCATATGGTGTGTTATGTTTAATTACTTCACAAAATATGGCACTTCAGGGACAGAATTAATTACTTAGTAGGTTTGAAGATATCTAATCTTTCAAGTTGAAATTGATTTGAAACATAATTTCATTTTCTAGTTTATACTTAACGATCTCAATCTAAGTTTATGATTATTGTTTATTCGAAAGTTGGTTTCTGACTTTTTGTGGGTGATATCATACTGACGATTATGTATACAATTTAAAAAATCTGCTTTTCATGATTGATGCCGTCGCTTTTACTTATCCGATTCCCTTTGATGTGTGTTATTAGGGTAGTATTTGTGTCTTTCCATTACGAAATTGACGAAATTAAGCCGATAACCCATTATTTTATTTCCTAATTAGTGCCGATTTTTTTTTCGTAATTAATTAGGGAATTAACATATCCCCGTTTTGTACGTCATTACACACAGAATTTTATAGATGAACATTCTTAATAATATTATTATTTTGCTCAATATACGCTACAGAAAAACCCTGACTCACGAACTTTTAACTTATTTTAATAGAATAATAGCGGTCGTTCAGAAACGATAAGAAACGTGCGATGTACATAGGTGGCTTTTTAGTTATTAGTATTTTTTCTTGTATTATTGTGAGTGTAAAATTATCTGTATTATTATTGTGTTATTTTTATTTATATAAAAATCATAGATCATTATCAGACAAACTCTTGTTTTTTAATTCCGCAAAATGAATTGACACATGCTAACGTCAAATGCAAAAATAATGTTGCCTGTTATTTTGCTAGTGAAGTTTTCATAATTCCGGTTAAATTAATCGTAATATATTTGTTTATGCGGTAAATTTTATTGAACTAAATTTTTTAATCAACATTACTGATGGATTAATATATTCATAAAGTTTAATAGACGTTACGTAACGTAGATAGATACTACTAGGATGGCGGACTTTTCCGTTATATATTTCTATTAAATTAATCGAAAAATTTATACTTGATAGAAATTGGTAGTGATACGATTATATTTGAATTTCTGGATCGGAGCATATGAAATAATTTGCGTATTAATTTTAATTACCTCGATATTAGTTTTTAACATAAAAATCGGAAAATATTGATCATGTTTTACCGATTGTGGCACATTGCTATTTAGAAAACAATAAAAACTTGCAATACTGAAAATATCAATTTGCTTTGCAGAATTAAAAAACAGTGTTTGCATAAATGCATAATACTTATGCGTACAATGTACATAACATAACATCATTAGTCATTACGTACTAGCTTGGGCAAGTAAAGAAAACTTCCAATAGTTCAATTTTTTTAGGATAATGAGCTCAGTTTTCCGTTATTAGTATAATCATTCTAGATTTCAATATATAGGCGAAACGACAAAATTTATAATTTTATGAAAATGCTACTGTGTTATAAAATTATAAATATTTTTGCAAAAAATCTAATATGAACTTATACTATGAACTGCACCTAGTAGCATAATATAAATTAAGATTGTATATTCGCACGATCAATGTGAGAGTATTGGCACTCAATATGGTGGCGCTATTACATTTAATATGATTCAAATATAATAATTTAGATGATATCTGTGTGCTGTGATGATGCTCGATAATATCTAGTCCGCTAGTGAACGTTACTGCAATATTAAAATAACATTATTGTGTAAGTCGTTGTTAAGAAAATTTGAAGTCTATACATTCTATTGAGAGAGAATTTGAATAAATGTTGATAGATAACCGATTATTTGTCGTAATCCTGGAATTAATATCGTTGCTTAGAATAAATTTATTAGTTATTTCCTATTAAAACTAAAGTATTCAAAAAGTTGGTGCGAAAAGTGTATTTATTAAAGATGGGATGGTCGATTATATTTTGTATGACCGTCAATGAATGTGTTGAATCAAAATATATTTTTTGTTTTGTATGTAAAGGACAGGTATTTTTGTCATATTTCGTATTAATTTATGAAATATTAATTATCCTTTGAAAAAAAAAAGCTTATATTTATAGCCCATTATATTTGTTTTTACTGGACTGATTTATCTCACCGCATAATAAAATTGTCACAAATATTTTTACTTAATTGGTTTACAAACATCGAACAATAATCACTTATAATACCACAAGAGCTTCAAAATTATCGGGTATTTCCCGATAGGTTCGTTGCAAACAAATGAAGGGGTCAAGTTTTTCAGGTTAAAATGATTTTTCCTGAAAAACTTGACGATTTTATTTGTTTGCAGGGAACCTTGAGGGAAATGCCAGATAATTTTGAAGCTCGTGTGGTATTCGGGGGATTATTTTTCCGTCCCAAATGTCGGCCAATAGAATTGCACCATGAGACGAAATGTACAATGGGAACATTTCCTTTGACTTTTTTATCGATGGTGGACAGAGAACAAACTCCAAATCGACTCATTTTCATGCAAAATCTCCAATTTTCACAATTGAATTCAACCTGTCAGTTTGACGTGTGGTTAATTTGACTGGATCATGTTTTGTTTTTTATATATAGCAACTACCAGAGAAAATTTTCAAAAAATTATCAGTATAATACCATGTAGGTTGTACCACGTGACGTCGAATGGTGCAATTCTATTGGTCGATATTTGGGTCGGAAAAATAATCATGGAAATGAGACCTTATTAGATAAATAAATGTTTCTCTATTAAATGTCTGTGCACCTGTTTGAGAATAACGTAATATTCGATTATATAAGGACCTTGTATTATATTGAAATGTGCTACATTTTACATAGTATTTCTTTGTCTTGTATAAAAATGAGTCAGGGACAAATAATGTATAGTTATTTTTAAACCAGATTATTTGTAAATAAAGTGCTTTTTATATACCGAAGTTTATTTTTTAATCTCGACTTTTATTGTGGGATGTAATGTTGGAAATACATAGATTGTTGCAATCTGATATACCAGTCAGTTTCTTCACACGTATCTTGATTAAACAATCTATCAATTTAAAAATAAGCCTGTTTACTATTAAAGAAGTTCCAAAACGAATATAAAACGACAAACGAAACGAAAATGTTGAAATTACCTAATAAATGTCACGAATGAGGTCGTGAAGCTTGTTTATCCAATCGCCTCATGATTGTTGATGCCTGATGATTGATGATTTCGGCTTAAAGAACGTTGGAACAAATGGCATCCCATCTCAGTTCACATATCATCGTAGACCGCTGCACCATTCAAAAGGTCTACACTATAATCAGTGGCGGCCTTAGGGGGTGGCGAACAGGGCAACCGCCCGGGGCCTCGCGCTTGCAGGGGCCTCGCGCCATCACCCGAGTTAAAAAAAAAATTTAGACAGCAAAACAGAAATATGATTGTATAACTTTAAGAACGGAATACCATAATATACAGTGAAATAACAATAAAAATACATAACCTTTTGGTTATTTGACTATTTAAAACTATAAAATAAAATCTTATTATAGGTACTATTTGGCTTCGCTACCCAAGCCCCCTTTTTAAATTCAATATGTTATTTTACAGTATTTTTAGGGTTCCTTACGAAAAACGAAAACCGGAACCCTTATAGGATCACTCATACGTCTGGGCGACCACCGTTCACAGTCAATTTACTCCGAAACTACTGGACCAAATAAGTTGAAATTTGGTACTCATGTACTTTTTTGTGACCCAAAGATGAAGGTGCAAATTAAACATCTGAATTTTGAAAAAAAAAAAAATACGGAATCAAATTTAAACAAAAACTGTATCATCTTGTATGTCAAATGAAAGGGATTGTTGTAAGGATCTCAAATATATTTTTTTTTATAGTTCTACAATGGATAGTTTTAAAATTATTCAAGAAAGAACGAAAATTAAAGTCAAAAACTGACCATTCCACCCCTTATCTCCGAAACTTTACTGAAATATTACAGGAAATCCTATAAGTCTAGTCTTAAAAAAGCGGCCAAGTGCGAGTCGGACTCGCCCATGAAGGGTTCCGTAGCAGCAAGTAACATTATATAAAAGTTCTTGTAGTTTGTTGTAACTTTGATCAATGTTTTTTGCGGTTTACGATTTATGACGTATTAAAAAAAAACTACTTACTAGATCTCATTCAAACCAATTTTCGTTGGAAGTTTGCATGGTAATGTACATCATATATTTTTTTTAGTTTTATCATTCTCTTATTTTAGAAGTTACAGGGGGGGGGACACACATTTTACCACTTTGGAAGTGTCTCTCGCGCAAACTATTCAGTTAAAAAAAAAATGATATTAGAAACCTCAATATCATTTTTGAAGACCTATCCATAGATACCCCACACGTATGGGTTTGATGAAAAAAACATCTTTGAGTTTCAGTTCTAAGTATGGGGAACCCCCAAAATTTATTGTTTTTTTTCTATTTTTGTGTGAAAATCTTAATGCGGTTCACAGAATACATCTACTTACCAAGTTTCAATGGTATAGCTCTTATAGTTTCGGAAAAAAGTGGCTGTGACATACGGACGGACAGACAGACAGACAGACAGACATGACGAATCCATAAGGATTCCGTTTTTTGCCATTCGGCTACGGAACCCTAAAAAGCACCCTAATTTTCAATTGAAAATTCTCACGTCAAAATATCTGTTTTCTTTAAAAAGTCGGTGGGATTTTTGTTCGTTGAAATTTTTACTTTCTGATGGTATCGATCATCCAGTACAAAGTTATTGGGGTAACGGGTAAAAATTCCGTGGGTGAATAATCAATCATCCCCTATTTTCGTACCTTTAGGGTGGGAATAAAATTTAAAAAAAAATATGGGACCATTTTCAAAAAAATATGGGACCAAATTGGGGACATGGGTCGAATTGAGAACCTCCTCCTTTTTTTTTCGTCGGTTAAAAAACCAAAAACTTGGTTATTAGAATTTTTCACATAAATTTTGAAGTTATGTAAAAAAATACAAAAGTTGTGGACGTTTTTATTACCTACAACTCGGCCATTTAACTTTTTTCCATAGCACTTGTAGTTTTGCCGGAAACCTAAACCGTTTTTTACCCTTAATCCCCACTCCCCCCACTTCCCGCCCTCAAATCGCCCGTAAATTATTTTTCCTTTAATTTTTGTTATATTCTCTTGCTTTTGCAATGGGTTTCATTCTACTATATTTTTTTTGGTTTCAAAAATTATCGGCACTTGTCTACATACAGATAATGACATCTTGTCTATTATTTTCCTGAGGCGTGACGTCACAAGCGGCGCCATGACACTGAAGCGTTTTGGTCTGAATTTTAGATTTATAAATTGAAATGTATTTATTTTATACTAAACCTTATTGTTTTGCAGAAATATGATATGCGTTGTAATTATAATAATATAAAATCCCAACAATATAGAACAGTATTTCAAAATCTGTCATCATGCCCATTTTACGGAACGCACAAAGGCCTCGCAAAGATTTGCCGCCCTGAGCCTCGCAAGGGCTAAGGCCGCCTCTGACTATAATGCCCCTGCTAAAACTGCGTTCACTTATGGCAGGGACATACGATAATTTCAAGGAAAGATTTTATTTCACATGCCTAAAAATGCATGTATGTTTCTGGTTATCGTCTCCCACCTGACAGCAAGCCCGTTATGGGTGAATATCAGAAATGTGCATTTTTTTTTCAAATTTTGGTGGTGATATTTTCTTCAGTTTTCGTGAAAAATGAGAACCTGGTATAAGAAAGTCGAATTGTTACAATTTCTTTTCTTATACCAGGTCCTCATTTTTCACGAAAACTGAAGAAAAAATTTCACCACCAAAATTAAAAAAAAAATGCACGTTTCTGATATTCGCCCTTCTGCTCTGGTCTCGTCTCATAAAGGTAACAAATAAAACAGGACATAATATTTCGTAATAGGTACTCCTTTATTTACTGTATACCGCCTGTCCTACTCTACGCCGCAAGCCGGAAACTACACAATATATTACATTACGTCACAGCGCTGCTCATTGCACAGGCTGTTCACAGGCTTAAAGCTCATTTTTTTGCTTTTAAACGCCTGTCGCCATAGACGCATCGCATCACATTTCGACACCAACAAATAGATGTATAATTTGTTTATAATGATTGTTTCTAATGTATTTTATTGTTTGAGATTCTATTCGCATTGTTTAATATTGTTTGAAAATGAATAAAAGAATCTATTATGTGTAAAATGCGATGCGATCCGCCAGTATGTACGATCGGCTTTAATAACACAACAGGGCTATATTTTGACTTCAAAAACTCGTCAATTTAACCCAACTCGAGGTTCATACCACGTTCATACATAAAGTTTTTTTTTATAATTACACAACCTTATAAATAAATATAAATAACAGAAAACAAATGACAGCAATAGTCGTAATTGTGGAAGTCGAAGAATTATAAACGGTAGGATTAAAAGGTATTTTTTTAAATAACCAATTTTTGTGACAAAAACATGAAGTCTTAATACTTAAATATAATGTCAAATTAATAGGACATTACCATAATTTGGCTGTAGCGGTTAATAGTTATCAAAATGTTTACCGCATTTATTCAAAATATAACCCCGGCTACTACGCGACTTTATTTACATATTATTAATATTAAGTTTTCAAGAATCTTATACAAGTTATACATTATTGGTTCTTACGCTCCAAATACGTACATGCCGATTTAAAATATTTTGTCCTTAATCAACAGACAGAAAGTTCGTTATAATTACTGCGAAGTTTCACCACAAGATTAAACACTAGCAAATCCTTTGGAGTGAGCTGTATTTGAGGTCGCTTAAAATCTTTATCCACAAGTTGCAGTTATCAATTTAAGATCAGATGGACAGAATGCCCGTTTTCTTTATCAACTATTAAAAAATAGCAAACCGAGAATCGGCGATTTTCGAATCATGTGAGGAAAACAAAAGACTAACTTACCAGGGGCGTAGCTACCGCCGTATCAATTATACGGGGCCCCCAGCGTATAGCGGCCCCCACTAACACTCCCAAAAAAAAGCTCGCCAGCAGCCTACGAGTCGTACCTCCGTTTATATTTTACAGCTGACGTTGAGGGGGCCCCACAACAAATATTGATATGGGGCCTCCTTAGGGCTAGCTATGCCACTGTAACTTACTTAACTTTTATTCAGTTACAAGGATATTTAACATAATGACAATGAATGACACAGCCACTACAATCAATAGATCCATATGATTACATAGACCTAGCTTGTATTACTCGTATACCTGTAAGATAGAAGTCAAATATTATATGACAGGAATCTACTAATACGTGTTATTTATAACATCTGATTTATTCATGTTGACTTATATTTTAAGTCGGCATGTGCATACTATTTCACGAACGATACAAATGAGAAAATTATTTGAATATCTATAAGTACTTATTTGGCAATTTCACAGTCTGATTTTACGAGCATAGACGAATTTTATTTTAATAAATTATTGTATTGTTATCAAGCTTAATCCATGCAAAAATGCTATTTATGTTAGAAGTGCTGTGTGTCGTTTTGCGTGAAATGACAATCATATAAAATGTTAAAAATATCCAGATTGAATACAAATTGATAAAGTACAGCTTGGGGGAAATTTAGTTATTTATTTTGTGGATATTTTACTCAAGAGTAACCATAAATCTAGATAATCACATCGACATACACCCGACTACAGAATATTATCTCTGCGAAACACGGATACAGGATGTGCAATAATCAAACACCCTGTACATTGTCCACACACCACAACACACAACACTTCTTAGAACGTCCGAAGCATAAACTATTACAATATAGACGTCGAAAAAGTACTAAAGTTATCAATTCATAAATTTATTGTCAACTCGAGTTAAAAATTTAGTAAAAATGTATGTTTTAAGTTTACAAATAATTACAACTGTATTCTCTAAGTTTTTATGAAGATCGAAATGTAATTTTCTACTTTGGTTTTTAATTTTAACTCTATACAGGGTGTAACACGATTTTATTTTAGAATTGCTATTAATACTAATTTTCTATTGGTTATTGAAGTGTACACCTGTCACAACTTTGACAGCTTTAGTTTCAATCATAACCGCTTAATAAAAACTTATGTATTGCCGCTCATAATAATATTTACTAAAAACTGTAATACGAAAGGATATAAATATTGATATTTGAGTTCAAAAGAAAACTATTGTCACTGTCACTGTTTTTTTAAGGTAAGTGGCGAAATAATATCCACCTGTGAATAAATGATCAACGAACTATCAAAATGAAATTATGCCCAAACGTGAGTTAAAAAATTATTCGAGAAACACCCTGTATAGTTTAAACATAAAACAAAATACATATTCAGCTACTTGAAATATTTTCTCGTGATAATGATACAAAATTACCAGTAGTAACAATGCTAAAAATAATATAATTTACGTTAATTAAAATACTGTCGCACATATATATTAATAAATGCATGTCGTGTCTGTTCCCGCATACAACTCGCTATCAATATGGCAACACCAAAGTTATAATAAGTTAACACGCAACACAGCTTCCGCTTTGCTAACTATAAATAAAACGATTAATACAATAATTTAGGCAATGTTTTGACCTTTATCTTTCAGTCAATGGATTCTTTAAGATCTATAAATATCTTAAAGGATCCATCGACTGACTTGTTAAAAAAACTACTTTTAATTTTTTAAAGTATTTTTTTGAATGTTTATTTATAGAAAAATTCCAATATCCATTTTTATAAATCTTACATGTTTATCGAAGTATTTTACGTTTAAAATGTCTACGTGTCGTATGTATATTTTTATACATTCTAAATTATATGGAAAAAATATCCAAATGACAACTACAGAATTTACTAATATATAATAATTTTTGATTAGCTACATAATATGGAAAAGATTTATTCTGATTTCTCTACAAATGGACTAAAGTATTCTGTATTCTTTTGAGATTCTTACATTATTGCGGGACAATAAAATTTAACAACATACTAAAAGTACCTTATAACATTACGTATACAACATAAAAAAATTGCATTCGTTAAAAACTGGAAAAAAACATAAAATATATACCACCTAGTTCAATGTAATATGATAAAAAAGTTGGTTGATATAAAAAAGTAAAAAAGGAATATAAAACTTCACCATAGACAAAAATCTGAATGATTCAACGGACTATCTCAACAATTTGATGCAAAAGCTTATTATTGAGTCTCATTAAATTATATAAAACAAATATAATTCAGTGGGCTATTTCATATGTTAATAAATCCTTATAACAAACGGAAAATCATAACACATACACGCCCCTACATATAAACTTACGATGTGAGATAATACAGAAAAATAATACTTGATACTCTTGTGATGTCATACAATTAAATACAGTAAGAACTCAGTACAGATTGTCTAAATTAAAATGTTCTGCGGTCAAGTAACTTACTAAAATTCTGCCTTATATTTGTTTTTTTTTTATCACCCATCCCTTATATTTTTGACGTTATGCAACACTCCACGTCACAATATTTCAGGGTGGTGAAGAGAATAACACCAAAATGGATACAGCAATTAACTATGCAAACCTCATACTGGTTACTGCAGTACATTGATTACTACATATTTACTACAGTCAGATACAAGATTTCTTCACACATAAATAAATAACGCTTCACACTCATAGCCCCACACTAGGATTCCCTGTGTCGTGGGTGCCATGGACAACACACTAGACAAGGACATTCACACCCAGACCGAGAACAGAAATTCAAACTCATTCAAATTTCCGCCTCGCTGGGAATCTAACCCAGGACCCTTGGCGCGGCGATCCGGCATGCTAACCATTGCGCCACACGGGTTGTCAATGTATTTAAATTATTACTGAAAGTGTATAAAGTTAAATCGCACCCTTAGAATGAGAGTGACCTAACTCAAAAATTGGAATTTGTGGGAAATGAGCAAGAAAGTTTTCAAAAAAGTATATATCGATGAATAGAGCGATCAATGAAAGCGACCGATTATTAGGTTGTCCTTTTCTTACTCATAATTCGAGCTCTTTTTCATCACAGGGTTTCAGGATACGCATTTTAAGGTAAGTTTATAGCAAAAACAGAAATTACAGGAATTTTGAGTTAGGTATATACAGAGACGTTAAGGATCACAACAGAATCCCATTTTCGCCAAAACCATTTGACTTTAAACAATCTGTACCAATTTTGGCACAAACATTCTGTTAAAAAGAAAAATAAACAAATAATTTACACAACACAACAATACAATTAAACTCAAATACCATATCATTAAGAAAATTAAATATTTTTAATGATTGGATTAAGTTTTGCATAACGTTAATTTAAAATCTAATTTTACACATGTGCTTCCCATAATAATGATTACAAGTAAAATAATACCCATACGTTAATAAAACAACCGATTTTCAAATGATAGAACAACGTACTATGTTTTAACTTAACTTCAGTACTCGTTTACTTCCTGTGCTATTGACATACGCATATTGAAGAAAAAATTGCAAGATATCAAACATTACAATATAGTTTTCTATAATGGTCTGGTCATTTCCAAAAAAAAAATATGTAGATGTACCTATAAACACTGCATAATATTTCTTTCTAACAGTATTAACAAATTGAACATATGACGTAACTAAAACCACAGACTAAAACTTTGATAATACAGCCATTAAAACTCTTGATTTTGTTGACTGTATATTGTGATGTAAGAAATATCGTCTCTATTTTCCAAGATATAAGGTTTAGATCGAATTACTTCAATACGACGTCAAAGTACGAACCACAACCAAAATGACGGATACTTGAATAATGCTGAATCGTAGATTAATAAATATTAGGCAATTTAATAATTATTTAATGTTATCAGATTAATTTTACTCATAAGTTAAGATTTTTTTTTATTTAAAATTGGTATTACATCTTATATTAGTAATAAATTTTATTAAGGCCCTTAGCAACCCTTCCTTTGACTGACTTGATTTGACAATTAGGCTACATATGCCACAATTTTGACTCTACAAGCCTTTTTCTTTATCATAAGGCTTAATTTAACCCTGCGTAAACCTTAACATTGAAGCTTTGAAATACATTGAAAAAAAAGAAAAGTTACAAACATAGTACTATCTTCTAAATTAACAAACAATGCGTCCATACATAATATCGTTAAACATAAATAGGGCTTACTTAAGACGTCAAAATAATTATATAAATAATTATATATTTACAAAAAATACATGAATGCGCGTGTACATATTATCATTCTATAAACAATGTAAGCACAGCGTTATATCACGGTTCAACTACGTCGCTCGGTTACGCGAAGATACAATACGGCCGCTGTATCTTGGCGCGTCTGAACATAGGCTTTGCGAACTTAGCGCATGTAAGACAGAGATGGCAACACGAACATGCTAACGTATGACTGAGACACAATACACCGCGTATCGAGTATCGCCGAATTATGTTACTGCGCAGCCTTCTGCGCGAAGTTCAGACGCGCCAAGATACAGCGGCCGTACTGTGCGCGGGGTTATGCATAGTTACGCAATGTTACGGTTGTCGTACGTCGGTCACCGTGGGTCGACGTCAACCGGCGTTAGTGTTGCTCTGAGATTTCTGTTCGAACATCGCGGCCATGTCGCGAATATTGTACGAGGGTGACATTTTGTCTTTCCTGTGAACATTTTGTTGAGTAAATTATACAACCCATTAGAAAACAAAGATTTAACGGACTACTCTTCCCTTACAACTGGTCTTTAATAACAATCAATGGCTTAGCATACTCCAAAGGCACAAAATTGCTCTTAAAATTGTGCACTCAAGGTCACCTACCCTTTAACCCAGCCGCTACGGGCTATTATGGTCAATGAATATATTATTTAAACAAATAACCTGTGCAAAATATCATAAACACAATACAATTTTTCAGTTACAAATTGAAAGCACGAATTTTGAAAATTAATGATGGGTTATTTTTATGAGAAAGGTTTTTAAAGCCAATTAAAACGAATACAATTAATTATACACATTTTAATGATAAGGAAACACATTATTTACAAACCAAAGATATAATTAAGTTGTGTGTATGTCCGTGTATATGGTTTAATGTTTATTATTGTTTACAGCAGTGATAGCCTAGCGGTTAGAACGTTGGTCTAACGAACGAAGGGGCCCGAGTTCAAATCCTGGCGCGCACCTCTAATTTTCTATTATGTTATGTGCGTATTATAAGTTAATTATCACTTGCTTCGGTGAAGGAAAACATCGTGAAAAAACCTGCACACCGGAGAGTTCTCCATAAAGTTCTCAAAGGTGTGTGAAGTCTACCAATCCGCACTTGGCCAGCGTGGTGGGCTATGGCCTAATACCCCTCACATTGTGAGAGGAGACCCCGAGCCTAGCTGTGGGACAATTATGGGTTGTTGCTTTGCTTTGCTTTTTTATTGTTTACCTACTCCAAAACGACAATTTCTAATACGCTCAATCTTGAAAATGAGGAATGCAAAATCACTCATAAAATAACATAACTATACAAGTTTATCAGTGTGAAAGGAACTTGCAATTAATATCATATTATACGGATGGATGACTCATAATACAATCATGATTTACATTCAACTGGCAAGCATGCATGCTGGAAATCTATAATAATGTTATAGATTTTCGTTTCAAACTGTACCTACCTGTCTCCAACTAACTCTGTTTAATAATGCTTGTAAACTTACACTAAACTGATTTTGATACTACATAATGCAACTTTTAGGGATAATTAACTACGGGTAAATCTTTTTAACAAAGCACTGTCTATCTCATATGTCGTTTTATTTACAGAATCTACTTCTCTAATTTAAAAATTAAACGTTTCCTTACACATAAATGAACATAATAATATGCATTCAGCTCATGTGTGCTGAAATTCTTAAAAACTCACAGCCCAAAAGTCTTTTTATAAGTTTTATAATGGTTATATTTAGTGTAAATAATTATCGCCCTGGAGAAACATCAAGTTTTAAAATTTCCTTGGCACCCAGCAAATCTTGTATAAGTAAAAACTTAAGTGTAAAAATTGATTAAAAAATAACACTACTTAAAATACTGTATAACATGTTTCCTGATCATTACAAAAAGTTATAAAATAATACTCATACATACCTATCTTCTTTGCCACGCTGGCTACTGCTTTCTGCGTTCCCATCTTCTAAATTATCAGGACTGATTGGAGAAGGTATGGTGTCCAAGTTGTTGCTACTTCTAGCTAAAGAGAACCTCATCCTCTGCCCCAAGTCAACTGTGTTTCTCCTCTCAAACTTAGGTAACTCCTCTTTCAACCTATCTTCGATTTTATCTTCTTGTTCTTTCTTTATTTTAATCCTCGTCAGCTGCTCAGGGTTACTTCTAAACGACTGAGAGCTGTACTTCTCTCTCAAGAAGTTCCTACGTTCTTCTTTATATTTCTCTATCCTTTCTCTACTTAACTTCTTCTCGGTGTCAACGCCTATTAGATTCTTCAGATCTGTAGGCCGTTTCATTTCAAACCTCTGCACTAGGGATATCTTATTTTCCGTAGTAGGTGTTATGCTTCCTTTTTTTGGCTCTTGGGTATTCAAATTTAAATCTGGAAGACATTTTTGCGTCATTTCTTTAACTTCTAAACTTTTTCTTCTATCTATTTCAGTACCAAATTCTTTCACAAATGCGTTTTCGTCTAGCGATCGAGCGTTGCACGAGTTTTTAGATAATTTATATGTTTTTGGTGAAACTGGTGGCGGCAACTTCATCGAATCCTTTTTCTTAACTTCATGTTTATCATTTTTACGTTCTAACGTTCCATATTTGGTCTCGGATTTGTATTTATCGAATGTAAACGGACCCTTCTGTTCCGTTGGACTTTCGAATCTGATCGCGAGTTCTCGTACATTGAGATTCTTAGTGCCGATAGGTTTGATAACATTACCATTTTCTTTTTCTATCGCGTCATGCTCCTTACTTACGCCATTGTCTACAACTACATCATCGCTTACGTCTACCTTATCACAGATTTTGAGAGTATCAACGTTAATATTTTCGTAATCGTTCTGTCTCGCTTCGAAACCAACGTTTTCATAGTGCGTCTCTTTCTCGGGAGATTCTAAAATCATCGCATTAACTTCTTCTATGCTTTTCTTGAAGAACTTAACTTGACTGTATACATCTATATGATCATCTAAATTAGTCTGTTCAACAGGAGTTTCTAAAATAATTAAATCTTCATTAAAATCGTCAGGCTGACAAGCCTGTTGGGTTGGTAGACTAGCATCTGTTTCTGGAACCGGCGCCTCCTCAACTATAGTCAAGTTTTTATCTAAATCTATGTCTTCGTAGACCGAATCCCTTTCATTCGTCGGGGTATCTATATTATTAATCGGTTCGTAATCCGGTGTATTGACTTTAACGGGCGATCGGAATGTTATACTAATAGTAGATTTTAGAGGACTTTTTAATGGACTACCGGGAGAACTTTTGGAAGTGCTAGAAGATTGAAGATTTATATAATTCGGTCTGGTAAAATTATAACATTCATACAATTCGTCGCTTTGCTTAGTTAGACTAACGTTGGAGTAAGTGGAAGAACTTTCGTGGGATGACGTCATAACCTTCATCAACTCCATATTATCTTTTCTGTGAGACTGATCCGAATTTGATGAAGTGGAGACTGCGGACAACCTATTAAGATTTTGATAGCTAATATCAACGGAATGTAAGGGGCTCGCTTCGAGGCTGTCGTGCAGATTATTTTCCGAGTAATCTCGCGTTAAATCTTTCATGTTTTCGTAGTCAGTGGCTTTCAATTCGCACTTCAAACATTTTTCTTCATCGCAATTGTCACAGTCTTCATTTTTAATTGTGATCGTGTGTTTGTTGTCACTTAACTCGGAGTCGCTTTCTAGTGGGTCATAAATCGGTGTTACTGGGGTCAGAGGACTGGAATTGATCGTGCTAGTGGTAAGATTGCTTATGGAGGAGTTTTCTGCGGGCCAGTCTATTTTAATCAGTGTAGAATGGCCGTCTTTCCCGTGCCAGGTGAGCCTGGACACGGGTTTCTCATCAGTCGACAGTGTGAGCGGATGGTGCATGCCGCTGTATCGTGAGGTGTTTTTGGTTTTTCGCGGCGAATTCCTCTCTCTGCAAGCCGCGGGTTAGGGAAGCGGATATTAATATGTTATAACGACTGTGTTAGGGTTTAGATTGATATTTGTTGATTGTTCCAATATTCTATTATTGCAACGATTGACAAGTTTGCAATGTTTAAATGTTGTAATTAATTTAAGCATCTTTACAATCTGATTAAGAAAAATTCGAAAGTTTTGGCATGGGGCTAACGGGCTTTTTTATACGTTTTTCTAGTGATTACAAAATTACCAATCCATTATATGTTTAATGTTCGGTAAGGGTAATGTGTAAATTTAACCTGAAGCCTTCTCCCCTCTGGAGAAGAATCTTATTAAAAAGCTATCTTTCAACGATATTAAGTATATTTTAGATTATTAATTAAGAGTCCAACTGACAATCAACAGACATCCTTCTGAACAGATATAATAACAATTATTATCGTACTCAAGACTCAGAACAAAACAATTTCTATCAATTTAAATACAAAATAAAACAATTTGTTATTGCCAATTATTCAACGAAATTTTGCAAACAATTTGGAAGCTACAAATGATCACAATACATCGTGTGCTTGTTACAATACTTTTCAGACAAATTTGAACATCATAGAACAAAGATATAACAAGTACCAGTGAAAAAATAACTCTTGACATAGACTAGTGCTCACTTATGAATAAACACGCATTTTAAACGTAACGGCGTGGGCATGGAGTATAGAGGTAAGGAAAGCCATCTCTGTCTATGAAAAGTGTCCGTAAAAACGCGTCCGATAAGGGTGGCGCTTAGGGATTGCAATCCCGCAGCTCACTCAATCCCGCGGGATTGATATGCGGGATTGATCAATCCCGCACGGGATCCCGCGGGATCCCGCATATTTGAAATTATTCACAGTAGTTCAACTTTTTGCCCCGTTTGTATGTAAGATAAGGTATTAATTTTTTGATCTTATAGGGCTATAACATCGAAAAATTAATACTTTATCTTATTTAAAATTATAAAATCGAATTGAAACTACAGGTTTTTGTTTAAAAAGTCAAGTATTATTAATTAAACATGTCTTACATTATGCAACAAAAATTATTTGTTTTCTAACAAAATAACAATGAAATTATAATTAAGTACGAGTAATTAGTAATCAGCCTTATTAGACCTTTTTTAGCGGTAAATTTAAATTTGCGGGATCCGCGGATCCGCGTTTTGAAGGTGCGGGATCCAGCAGATTAATAAGTGGAGCGGGATCCCTCGGGAATGCCGGATCCCGTTTTGCGGGATTGCAATCCCTAGTGGCGCTGAGGTAGTCTAGGATAAATTATTATAGAGTATTTGAACTCAGCAATCTTCACTCCGTCTACAACAGCCATGTTCATATCCTAGTTTCGACACCAGCGCCATTCTGGTAGGTATTGGAACCTCTATTATCAGTGTAAAGCTGGACACTTTTTCAACTTTCCCCCATATGAGATCTATACTCCATGCTTAACGGTAATTTTCAACTTTTTTCATTGAAAGATGTACAATTTAGAGCAATCTTTTGTTACGAAACAAAACTATTAATATCTACTAATATAATCAACGGACACAGCAATTATTTATGCAGGTTGTTTTTGTATTTCAAAACTTATGCTACCAACATAAGCCCTACATTGCAGAACATTAACAATTGTATGTCATTATATTTTTGTTCTATGATTATTTCACTAAAAGAACATCACTGAAGATCGAAGAACAAAGTGGCATGCAACCTAGTTCTATGTTTTCTTGCTATCCAGTACGTATAGTACACGATTCAGTGAATGAACTGTGATTTCATGTCTTGTGCTATCGTGATAAAACAATTGTGCAAGCTTGTAGTACGGACAATTCAACTAAGTAGTTAGTACAGAACTGAGGTATGTCTGACTACCAATTACAGTTACTCAAATAGAGTTAATGTGAGATAAAAGAGATTTGGTGTCACTCAGACCACAGATCAGTACATAATAAACATACTTCATTCTACTAGTACGTACAATTGTGAACCAAACTAACGTGATGATTATAATTAAAAGTATGTAAAGGAGGCAGTGTCCATTGTCCACCAGGTCTGCTACATGCCCGTCTGTTGCTTTGTTAAATGATAATAGTATTCTTACCTCAATTTGACATTATTGACGGTAGCTTGAAAATCTGACATCGATGACAGTGGGCTGTCGCGGTCTTTGCATAATCTGTAAACAAAACAAAATTTTGTAGAATAATACTAATTCTACAAACAAACATTTTTTTATGGAAATATCTGTCAAACAAGTTGACAATCCACCTGATGGTAAAAGGGCCCATGGACACCAGGAACCTGGCCTCTGGTAGGCATCACTGATGCGTTGCCGGCCAAGAAAGAGAAGAAAAAGAAAGAAAGAACTGGTTCTCAAGCCCCCAGCTGGAACAACACGGGTCATTTGGCGGCTGACGCAAGCAAGAGTAAGAGGGGCTCTACCACCAGCCAGCCATCCATCCATCCAAGTCAACCCAATACGGCTAAAAGTTTGTGTTCCCGTACTCACCGTTTAGCAAGCTCAGGCGCCGGTGGGCTAGCGCCGCGCGTGTTGGCGGGTCTCTTCTCCGCCGCCGGGGGGACTTCCCCGTCGCAGTCGATGTACCCCAGCTGGGCTACTTGACGCTCCAGCTGTTCTAGCGCTAGGCGTTTCCTGGGGGCGAATGTTATGTTGGTATTATTGATTAGCTAACTAGGTGATTATATTATTTATCCACTGCCGCTAGTTGGATGGGTGACCGCTTGTGGCAATAATTTCTTAAGCATGTCTGTGCTTCGGAGGGCACGTAAAGCCGTCGGTTGGGTTGGTCACTAATCACCACTCTACTAATCCACACTGGAGCAGCATGGTGAAGTTTAATCTTAATCCGTACAACGGTTAGCGCGTGATGCTTATCGATACATCTTGGAAAACTTTCACATTTATAAATTACAGTGCCACCAACTTATCTGTGAATTGACGGAGGACGCTGTCGGACGCATTGGACCAATCATTGGACGCAATTCGAGACGCAGTAAATGTCAATGAATGAACACAAAGAACTTATGAATGGGGTGGCATTAGTTCCAATTTTCGCCATTTCACAGATAACTTGGTGGCACTGTAGCATGATAGTAGGATAGTATACCTTTCGGCCATGTCGGGCGGCGCGTGCACGTCGACCCGCAGATGGCGGCGCGGGCTCGGCTCCGCGCTCACCGTGCACGACTCCGGCGGCGACGAGCACAGCGAGTCGTCCTGGGAACACAACCACATCTGTGTACTAGCTTTATAACTGCTTGGAATGTTGATGTTATACATTGGCTTCTAAGCTAAGCTAAAATAACTTTAAAGTTGTGGTCTGGCGTGTGAGTGCGCGCGAGCGTGTCAGTGTGTGGATACGTGCGTGTGGGTGATTAAGTACTGGGAGGGTGTAGATCCTCCACAATAATAAGTAATTCTCTCAGGGCGGGGTTGGTAAATCAACTAAAGGCACAATCTTCAATTATTCTTCAAAATATTATATTATTTTAAAAAATACCTTTAAGTAAAGTATCAAATTATCAAATAATATTAAATAGGCACTGTAGTAAAATTGATAAAAGTATTAAAAAAAAAACATTTATAAATAATCCCATGTCATGATTTAAAAATTTAGAAGAAAAATGCATCTGCCAGCCAAGGAATATTGAACGAGGTAATACACCTTGTTACAGTACATACGTGTGCGTGTCAGTGTATGCGTGCGAGCGTGCATCAATGTCAATGTGTGCTATGTATACGTACCTGTTGGTTATGCTGCAGGTTGGTATCATCCTCCTCGCTGAACATGTGGTGGTCGCGCTCCTGCGGCGACAGGCGCAGCCGCATGCCCGCCAGCTCCGCCTGCCACGGCTCGAAGTACGAGTCGCACGACGACGATCTGATAACACAACGCCGTTGTTATCGATATTAGTAACTAGCGAACGAACTAGACGATATTGATTACAGTCGCTCATGGTAAATTCAATAGTAGTAACAAATGCACTACAGACGCGTTGCGATCATGAAGTTTTAAGTGATTTAACGAACACGACATTCCTTTGGGTTCCATTGGGTTTAATTAGGCAAATGTTAATTGGGCTATCCACGAAAAGAGGTGTTAGTATTACTAATCCAACAGTTAATGAAAGTTATATTGCTCGCATACACTAAGTCTGTATTAGTTTTTGGTATGATACACTCAGCAAAAGAGTTTAATATGCAGAACATGATACGAAAACGTTCTGTAACTTCTGGAATATTTATTACTACTGAAAGCTTATATTTTTTTATCAATGTTAAATCATATATTTCGTTTATAGGCAGCATTTAACATTGACACTTACACAAACATTCTGTAAAACTTTACAAAACGTTTTTTGTATCATGCATACCTAACTCTTCTGCTGTGTGTACACTATATATATCCCAGTATCAGTGTACCTGGTGTGGTGTTTGAGTGGTGCAGCGGCGCGCACGGCGAGTGGCGGCAACGTGTCGCCGTCAGACGTCAGCGACTCGCACGACTTTGCCGGGCGGAGCGTCGCGGGACACACAGACACCTCCTAATAACAATATACATTACACTATTAACAAACTATTGGCTCTTCTCTCGAGTAGTAGTAGTAATATACTGACTATGCATTTTACTGTTTTACAAACAAGAATATGTTGGTCAACGACGTGATAAAATTAATTTCAAATAAAAAAAAAATCATAAATTACAGAGTTCTGAGGAAACAAACGTAAAAAAAATTAAAAATACAACTGAATTCAGAACCTCTCTTGTTTTTGAAGTCTAACCGACTTCAAACTAAAAACTAAGAGGTAAAAAAAAATTATACGTTACCTGTGGCGGAGGCGTGGCGGGCTCGGCGACGGGCTGCGCACGCGGCCGCTGCAGCTTGTTCCGGCTGAAGAGACCCCGCCAGCCCGACGGGGAGCGTTTTAGTGCACGTTTCGCACCTGATGTAGGGTAAAGGTTTATTTATTTCGACTCTTTAATGTGCACCAGGAATAGGACAACAAAGTTTAAAGTAAGTAAATATGTCAAGTACCAAATGCGGTATGGAGTAAGGAAAAGAGAAAATAAGAAGATTAATTTATAGTAAAAGCAAAAACAATAGCACGGTAGTAAATTGTGATTATTATAGGAAATGTAAAACTACACACCTGGCACGGGTAGGTCTAATACAGTGTGGTACTGAGGTAGATTGTTGGGTCCTGAGCCGACCTGCGGAAATATAACACAATTTTAGTTACCACCTGATTGTAAGTGGCCTCCGTCACCCATGGACATAAGTATTACTAAAGTCATCACAAATGCGTTGCCGACCGAGAAATAAGAGAGATTAAGAAAGAAATTTATATTGATGAATAATATGACTATACGAGTAATTGTTCACGTTTCGAGGGCCTCAAATAACAACGTTTCGTTTAACTAATATTAAGGTTCGTACTCTTTTTAACATTATTTTTATTTTTCGTTGCTGATAAATAGTGCCTCCGATGTTTTTTTTTATTTATTTTTTTTATTAACTTAACCACTTTTCTGAATTCGTACTAGATTGCGCAACTTACCTATGCAATACTTAAGTTTTGTGTATGTTGTGTTTATCTGTAAATTGGTTTTACATGTAGATTAAGCGCTGTTTTTGTAATATGTAGATTTATTCATTGTAAAACTGTTAGTAAACCTTTTAAATAAATAAATAAATATTACAATTTGGGGAATTTGCCGTAGTTTTATTTTGGCTCCCCCAGACCAACCTACAGGCGGTAACACAAGTTTTCATTATCTGCTACATAATTGTCTGCTCCTGTTGAATCGAATCGGAAGCGAACCGCTTGTTTTACAGGCAGCTCCACGTATCAACAAGCAGCAGGCCATTATCAATCACCACATCACCCACCTCAATATACTTGGGCTTGAGATGTCCGGCGGGGCGCAGGTGCGTGGTGGCGGCGGCCGCGATGGCGCCCGAGGCCGGCAGGGGCGGAGTCGCCGGCATCGAGCATTTGCCGCGCCGTCGGGCCTCCTCTAGACTACAGACGATACAGAACACTTGTAGTAGTAACACTTGTATTAGTAGTACTGTAGTAGTAGAAGTGTGGTAGTGAAAATAATATATATAATATATTTTTTTGCGTTTCATATTTATGTAATCTGTTACATGGAGTGCACTGACATTAAATTATGCTACTACATCGTTTTTAATGAAGCCGGCAAGCTTTTTTCTTAGTTTGTCTTTGTGTGTTTTGTGGTGTAAAAGAGTTTATCTATCTAACACTCTAGGTAATTGATTCTGAGTAAACATTAAAATTTTTTGATTTTAATAAGTAGTAAGAAAATAAAACTTCGATAAGAAAAAATATAATTATCATGATATAATTTATTCATACATTTTCTGTATAATTTATACAGAAATAATTATTATTACGAGTAATATTTATTATTACTTTCTTAGTACCTAATTTTTTTTGTATGAGAATTAAGCAGCCCCAGAGACTTACCTCAATAGCTTAGTGGGTGGGTTGAGTGGTAGACTCTTAGGCCGTCTGCCCGATTCGATTCCCCTCAATTCCACTTCATATCGATCCTGAAATAAAGCATAATTATATCACACCAAAACTCGACATAACATCTCAGGTGGTCATACCACTTTGAATCACATACTACATACTTTGAACAGTCATACTACTTTAAATCACTCACAGACTTAGATAAGAAAAATAATCCAAGAAAAAGTAAGAAGGAAAATGTCAGAACACGACGCTCCATTTACCGGCTGACTCAAGAAAGAGCAAAGCATAATAAATAACGAAACGAAACGCGTCACCCGTTCAAAGGTATGTTAATTAAAATTATACGTAAATGTAATTTGTACCTGTTCCAAGGAATCTGGTCCAGAGTCAGCCCCCTGCTCCTGCGCGAACAGTTCCTCCGCGTAGCATATCAGAAACTCTGTCACCACCGCCTGGAATTAATCCACTTAAATGTCGGAACATATTTGTTATCCGGCTCGAAGGACCATAGTCTTGTCAGTGTGTTGTCCATGTCACCCACGACACAGGGAATCCTAGTGTGGGGTTATGAGTGTGTAGCGTTATTCATTAACCCCCGACGCAAAAAGAGAAGTGTTATAAGTATGATGCTGTCTGTGGCATCGTATCTCCTAAACGAGTGGACTGATTATGATGCGGTTTCTTGTTTGAAAGTTGACGTAATCGAGATGGTTCTTAGCTATGTAAATAAAACTGTAGGGTTTTTTACCTGTACAGCGACCCCCTGCAGCGCGTGCTGCGGCTCGGGCGAGCGCAGCAGGTTGGGCGCCCACACGATGGCCATGTTGCGCGCCGTCATGCCAGTCGACTCGTGCAGGAGAGACACGCGGCGCAGGTGGCACATCAGGTATGCCAGCGTTCTGACACATACATTTTATATCTACGTTAGTCATAGTTTTAAGATCTTCGTCGTGCCACTTTTAGAGTTTTTAAGACTATTTTGGAGATTGTTAAATTAAGCCTATAAGGAGGTAATAAACTGGGAGTCCTAAACCAGTCATATTTGGTTTTTTAACATCTGGTTTTTTTTTAATGAAAATAGCCAAACGAGCTGACGGTCCACGTGATGGTAAGTGGTTTTCTTCGTCCATGGTCATTAGATAATTATATTTTACAAATCCATCCAACGCGAAACGCGAAAAACACTAGTCTTCCTTGCATTTTACTTTAGATTTCACTTACACTTACTTCAGATAAAAAATGGCTTTACTATACCTGTAGTGCGGCGGCGGCAGTTTAACGACGGTGTCCCGCATGGCTCGCAGCCGCATCGACTCCTCCACCTGGACGGCGCTCACGAAGCTCTCGTACAGCTGGTACGTACACAGCGGATTGGGAAGCTCACTGGAACAATAAACTACATAGTAAGTTTGCGTGATTTGATGCGTAAGTGCATCAGTGATACATATATGAATGAATTATTTTGCCTTTGAAACAATATGTAAGAATAAAAAATTAATATGTTTGTTCTTTCCAATTACTTTTATACTACAATCTGCGTAATTTTCTCTCCTTCAAGCCACCAAATACTATAAACTCATCAAAACTTAGAACCAGCTATTCAACGCTGTTTGCGTTCAACTCTTTGGTCCTTCGAGCCGGCACACTCACTGGAAATACATCTTGAGCAAGCTAGCCAACGCTTGCTGGTCTCATTACACCATCTGGGTCGTAATTGTTGGTCCTTCGAGCCATACAACCACTAAAAACTACAATCAACATTCAACTCATGCACCAGCTATCATTAGCCCTTCACTTCACACTCACCGGAAATACATCTTGAGCAGACTAGCCAACGCGTGCGGGTCTCGTTGCATCGGCTGTGTTAACTCCGCTGCTTGCCCGGCGTCGAAAGACGCGCGCAGCCGCTGTGTCAGCGCCGCACCACCCGACAGACGGTAGATGCCGTCCACCGCGCCGCGACGCTCGATCGCGCGGGAACACTCCACGAGGACCAGGGGAACTGTCGTGGGAGATTTGTGTCGTAGTTAGGGATTCCCGGATAATAAGTACCCTATGTCCTATACAGCTGCATGTATGCTAAATTTCTTGAAAATCCGTTCAGTAGTTTTTCCGTCCGTTCCGTTCCGTTTAGTAGTTAGTTCAGTTGTTTAGTAGTTTGAAAGAGTGACAAACATTTTCCAAACTTCCACATTTATAATATTAGGATAATATTTTTTTTTTTTGTAAATTTGGACTTTATTATGTTGAGGACATGGATAAGGATTGAGACAAACAAACACAACTTTCCCTTCCATACCAGCGTGGTCGAATATTGCACACATAGACACCTTCACGCACACGAAAAAGTCATTATTCAATCTTAACATTCTTATCCATGAACGATGCATGTGTGCGTTGCTCTACCGTATTTGTACGTTTGTATGCGTTGCTTAAGCGAGCTTGTAAGTCATTTTCTACGTTACTCAATTACACTTATATGGAGTTATTCTTCTGTTTCTCTATTTAGCCTCTCACCATCATGTCCACAGTTGAGCAGATGTTCCCCGAGGTCGCAGCCGAAGACCCTCTCCCGCAAGATGCCCTGCTGCTTCAGGCTGCGGCGCGACGGACGGGAGAGGATGAAGCTGCGGAACAACGAGATCAGCTTGCCGTGCTTACGGAGGACTGGCTTCATCGGTGCCACTGCTACTGACCTGGGGAGGGAATGAACGAATGAATGGATAAATGAATGATCCTCTTCATTGTGCATATACAACAATTACAATAGTAAATAATTTATCGCATAATTTTTCTACAAAGAGGCGGCTCTGGGGATTTATGTATACTGTCATAAGAGGCGAGTTCGTCTATTTAGCTTCATTGGAGAGAAAACTAAAATACTGAACCCAATCCAATGCCAATGCTTGTTACTACGTCAATGACGGTTATTTACATACAAAACAGTTGAAACTCACCCGACTATAGGCGGCGGCTGTGTCATGTGTCTCGGCACCTTGTCGCCTATAACGGCCACACAGTGATGGGGGAAGAAGCCCACTCTAAACCCTCGTTTACCACGCCACCACACTGACTCCTGGGGGCCTGAGGAATGAAAAATTTTGTTATGTATCAGCTTTTAGAAGCCCAATGGTGGACATTGACCTCTCTGAACTTGCGCCAATCTAACCGGGTCAGTTTATATCAAGTACCGTTAAGATCGTTGGAAGGTCGTCGTAAGTTTAAAGTACCTATATAAGATAAAAAAGTACATTAATGTAATGTAAGTGGGGTTGGTCACTAACCCCTCCACCAATCCGCACTGGAGCAGCGTGGTGGATGCTTTAGACCTCCTCAAGAGGAGAGACCCGTGCTCAGTAGTGGGCCGTGTTAATGGATTGAAGCAACACATTAAAGTGAAACTTTTAACGTTTTTTAACTAAACTAAAAACATAAATATGTTTAAACAAAACAATCCTAATAAAAACATCATATTTCTTTCACATTATAGTGGCAAAGTTTTTTTTTAATTGTTTGCTTCTTACCTGGCATATCTATGATTGAGATCATATCACCAACTTCAAAACTGATTTCGTCGCGGGCCTGTAATAAAACAAATCGTCACAGTCATTCTACCCCACTCAATAGTCACATGTTAAAAACACAAGAAACTAAATATGAAGGTATAGGATTAGTAATTACCTCATATTTGCCTTAGTAAAACGGGTGATAATTAGGTACACTATGTATTTGAAATAACTTTTCGAATAATCATTCATTTACTGTAGGATTTCGTATCATTCAAGTTCGAGGCTCTGTTTAAAATCACTGGGCAGTCACTATTGTATCTATTAAAATATATGTCTTATTTTAATCTTTAACTTACATTACTCATGTCTTCACACGAGACTATCGCATACTGAACTAATGTTAAATTCCAATACAATGCAGCAAACAGGAAATAAATTATAGGGGACTAACTAAATATACCAGACTGCAATGTAACAGGAAAATTTATTAAATTAATAACATTTATTAAAGTTATATTAATTTATAATATTAATCCTATGTATAGCTACATTTAAACAATGTCAATTGTTGTGGTACTGTTCTGAAACTGCTCGAAATGAGCTATGTTAAGTCTTGGCAGGAGTCTTATGAGGACACGATTATATGTAGATTATGCAAGCACGTATTTCTTTTATTATTTATTATTATTTTCCACCCGCGGCTTCAAAGACAAACATTATTTATTTATTTACATATAATTGCATACACGATGATGATTACATTTACATGTCAACGCTTGAAAGGCAAAAATTACCAAGCGACATGTTGACAACTTTACACTAGAGTTTTTAATTTTAGAAAAAAAATCGTAAAAATCGCTTTATTAAGTATTTAAACTGCATGTAAAATTCATTGGAATTAAGTAGCTATGACTAATAGGCGAATTTTTACGATTTTTTTTCTAAAATTAAAAACTTTAAAATGCTCTAGTGTTAAGTTGTCAACATGTCGCTTGGTAATGTTTGCCTTTCAAGCGTCGATATATTATATTTACGTACCTGTGACACATATTTCCTAACAGAATAGGCAGCCGCGACCGCCGGCGTGTTGATAGAGCTAGAATCTTCATTGGCTACTAGTAGCTTATGACCTGTTAAGGAGATTATGATGTTATGTTATACATATTATTTTATAAGTAAACGTTGTATGTTTAGGTTACTTGAATCAAACCTTCTTTGTGCAATTAGTATATAGCAGATATCATATAGATTCTGGCCTGTACCCTTCACATTGTAAGAGGAGAACAAAATACCAACAATTGGATGGTTATAGGTTAATGACGAATCCGCAGCGCACGTCTTGTCAATCAAATAAACTTTCGATTCGCAGTGGCGCATTGCAAAGTACAACCATTCCTATTTCATACGACTATTTATTATTCACGAAAATTCATTAAAATTTATACTATGTCAAAAATCTAATGTTTCCAAAAACGTGTCTACAATCCCGTGTGGGGTAGTCTACCCTCCCGACCATACCAACCCTCCACGAATCCTCACTCTCAATAGCCATCACACACCTTTATGTTCGGTTTACGCGTATAAAGTAGTTAACTAAATTTTAAGTAAATTAATACGTGTAAACGGACAATTTAGTAGTTAAAATTTAGTAATCAAGTAGACAAGTAATTTAGAAATTTTTCTATTTTCTGATAAGTAGGTGGGCGGGGCTTAACACGTTTGGACAGGCACTTTTTAATTAAAATTTAGTAAAATGATTAAGTAATTAAGTAGAATTGTATGAACTAAAGAGCTTTACTAAATTATTACGTGCGGACGCGCACTAAAAATTATTCACTTAAAGTTTCGTTATCTACTTAACTACTTAATACGTCTAGACCGGACTTTATGTCGACTACTTTGGACCGAGTCACAACACAACCCTCACTGACCAATGACCATCACCACCCACCCTTATTGTCCATCTGCAGCCAGTTAAGCACGGGCCCGCAGTTGATGGAGTCGTCCGCGATGATGGACAGGTGGTGCACGTAGTCCGCGATCAGCTGCTTGTACTCTAGCTCGTCCTGCACCAGCGCGGCCGTCATCGCCTCGGACAGGTTGGGCAGCCCTGACACCTTGCGGTCGTAGATGCACCTGGAGTGTTCATGTTCATACACAGATTATAGTGAAGTAGGTAAGATTACTGGATCTTAGTTCATATAGAGAACATGGTCTTTCGAGCTGCATAAATAATTTGTCCTAGCAAGTTAAAATTCAAAATCTGTAATATTGATTTATAAGCAAATGTAGATTTTTCAAGTTCTTAGAATTACGAGGATATCTAAAAATCTGATCATGGGATTTTTCAAACATGGTTCCATTTGCGAATAGGATGTTTTGCGACTAAAACTTATCTTAGTATATGAACCCTATCCGTTACACACATTGCTATTTAATTCTACAAGATACAACACAGCTGACATTGCGTGCCTATAATTTATTTTATCTATCTATCTTCAAGAACATTAATATAATTCTGTCATTTTAACACAACTGAAATACTTAACAGTTCCATAGTTCTTCACAAGTTAACATTTTAGCCCCATATTTAGCTTATTTATTTTTTTAATTTTTTATTTAATTAACAGTAATTAAAAAATTATGACACATTAATAGGGTGTAAACATAAACTCTTCAGAGTTTTACCGTACACCCTGCGCCGCCGATATACATTATTAAGAATTCTTAATTCTTAATTATAAATATTACGCGCTACACATTTCAATGAGATACAAAAAGACTTAAAGATTACAAGAAGAAGCTTAAAGACTACAAGATAAAAATCCAGGATCTACCTGTGTAGCATGTCGTCCAGCTGTAGGAAGTTCTCCCGGTTCCTGGTGAGGGTCCACTCCCGCACATCACTGGCTTCAGTCCAACTGCTGCTGAGGGTCCGGACTTCTGCTGATTCGTCGGAGCAGGAGTTCACATGCGACCGGACCTTCAGGCAAATCCAACCTGTAAAAGTAGGGATAGAGGTTAAATTTTAAAATAAGATAGGTCATACATAGGTCTTATTATAGAAATGTCAATTAATTTAGGTCTACTACAAGTTTTTCTTATTTTCTGTTGGATAATTTATCTATAATAATAATTAAAGCAGTTCATGGGTTCCAACTTCTTAATTATAAAAAAATTGTTCTCAACTACATATTCAGGAGAGGTTACTTAAGAATAGACAGATTATCATTAAATGATGTCATATCCTACTATAATAACACAAAAGTGAAAGTTGTTATGGATGTATAATAAATAGAGTATTTATTATGCATCCATAATATTCACGCAAATATTACTGAACGGATTTTCATGAAATTTAGCATGCAGGTAGACCATTATCTATGACAATATATAGGGTACTTACGAGTACGACGACCCGTGTGGCGCAATGGTTACCAAGGGTCCTGGGTTCGATTCCCAGCGAGGCGGAAATTTGAATGATGAGTTTGAATTTCTGTTCTCGGTCTGGGTGTGAATGTCCTTGTCTAGTGTGTTGTCCATGGCACCCACGAAACAGGGAATCCTAGTGTGGGGCTATGAGTGCGAAGCGTTATTTAACATGTTTTGACTATTTTAAATGTTGAGTATTATCCCGGAAAAAGCGAGTAAAGCCGCGTGCAGAGTGTTAGATATAGTAAACAACTGACCATCGACAGGCGAGTCCCCGCTGGCGTCGCACGGCACCACCTCGACGGACAGTCCGCCGAGCGACACGCGCTCGTAGTGGAAGTGCGCGCACTCCTCCAGCTTGGGGAAACGGCACGCCGGCGGCGGGGGAGGCTGTGGGGAATGAGATGCACAAAGACTGCATTTTATATGCAATTTAAATAGGAAAGTCAATGACTGAAATGATGTTTGATCAATAAATGAAAACTGTCGCTTAAAAAGTACTGTTTGAAGAAAAATCAATAATCTATACAAATAAATAAAATTGGAGTGTCTGTAATATTAATCTGTATACATCTATACTTACAAATAAATAAAATATGAGTGTCGTTTGTAATATTAAAATAAATGCTTTTTACTTAGTGCATTTGGATGTATACACAGTACATATACCAAAACAACATTTTTTTCAATTTTTGTCTGTCTGTCTATTTGTTTCGGCTAATCTCTAAAATGGCTGGAGCGATTTTCAAGGAACAAGGAGTAACTTAGGCTACTTTTATTTTTAGAAAAAAAAAAAATAGTTTTACAATTTTTTTATTAAATACCACGCGGCGAACTCGCGGGTAACAGCTAGTTATAACTAAAAGTTAGTTATTACTTTTAAATCAAAATTTCAAAACAACTTAAGACAAGAAAATACAGAAATCGATTTTATTCAAATTGTGTGAAAGTTCCTCTGGGATGTGCAACCACTTTTCCGCGGGCGAAACTTAGCAATAGTAATCTTGAATAGCCAAAAATTCATCTAACTTACCGTATCATCCAACTCGAAGTTGACTGACGCCGGCGGGGCGGACTGGCTCATAGCGTTGTGCCCCACAGGCGTCATTGACAATGCCGTTAGCGACACCGACCCTGGAAGTTACAAGAAAACACTGTTATATGATACTAGCTGACCGGGCAAACGTTGTTCTGCCAAAAAATTTTTAGGGGTAGGGGGATGAAAAATAGATGTTGTCCGATTCTCAACCCTAGCCGATATGCACGCAAAGATTCACGAAAATCAGTCGAGCCGTTTCAGAGAAGTTCAACTTTTAACACCGTGACACGAGAATTTTATATATTAGATTATTAGTAAATAGATAGAGGAAATGCCCAGGATCATCTAAAACGAGAGTTAATGAAGGGTTCTTATTTGAAGCCTTACTTTGATACTTTTGCGAATCCATCAGTCTCGAGGTATGAGAGAAGAGCCGATTTTAAACTTCAAAAATAATACACAAAAATATTATGCTTGCGAGTTTCATTATCCTTTCTCCTGTATCCTCTAGAACTAGATAGACAAAGAGCTGAAGCGTTGTTACAGCTAAAGCACCCTTAATTTACTAATTAAACTAAAATACTGGAAAATTATAATGTCTGGAAAACCTGGCAAAATGGATATTATATATTACAAATTAATATTATAATAATTGATATAATTTAAATATTTACCCGGCGTCTCCCTCTTGACGTCCGTATCATTTGGGGTTCTGTTTGAGCTACGCGACTCTGAGCTGAAACGCACCGATCTGAAACAGGATGTCCTTAAAATTATCATCAGGAGATTACTTCCTTATTATATGTATTAACGTTTTGACGATTATGCAGTCTGTCCTACTCTTGCCGAGCATAAAAGACTAGGTCGGGGAAGATACTTACAGTGCCACCAAGTTATCTGTGAAATGGCGAAAATTGGAACTAATGCCGCCCCATTCATAAGTTCTTTGTGTTCATTCACTGACATTTACTACGTCTCGAATTGCGTCCAATGATTGGTCCAATGCGTCCGACAGCGACCCTCCGTCAGTTCACAGATAAGTTGGTGGCACTGTAGGTGACAGACAGATTTATTATCTACTCCTCCAAACTTGTAATTGTCCAGTCCAATAGCCAAAATAGCTGTTGGAGTTTCACTAATTGGTGTTTGCCTCGAACCTTTTTGATACGATATATGAAATGATCAGTCCATCATACTACGTTCTATACATAAATTAAAAAACTAAAACCAAAAAACACCTATAATGTGACCACAGGACATTTTCCATATCGAAACCTGGTCCGGTTTAAAACCAAAAACTGCTTTAGTTCAGCACTTAGTTACAAAACCTCGACCTACTCAATCAGTGCTCTGGAGGTCGGAATCGGTCTTGAAGTGCATAGAGCATCCTATAATATCATCGTAACACGTTGCATGCAGGAAGACGCAATCAACGCTGAACTTGACCAGTCTTGTGATACCCTCGACCATGCCAGTCGGGAAATAACTTCTGAATTGCGTAGGCTTCTTACTTGGTGATAGAAGCTATGCATCGTATCCACGTCAAACTTGAGACCCCTTATAATCGTTTATTAATTTTGTAAGTAAAAGGCAGTTTTCTGCCGTATTGAAAGAAGCTCCGAAGTGCGAGAGATCTAGCGAAAAGCGCTTTCGTACTCGTCTCTCGGAACTCTGTCGGTCCCCATAATTAATCTTTCGCCAGCTAATCGGCTTAAGCTCAACCAGACTCATCAGACTCAAATTAAACTTCAAACCCCACGTACCTATATCAATATGCCAAAGCTGTCTGAAGGAAGATCTCACAAATATTCCAGGTTTTTGAAAGTGTGAAGTATGCAACCCGGACAAGGACAGACATATTTATTATATTGATACTAGCTGACTCGGCAAACGTTGTTCTGCCAAAAATTTAGGGGTGGACCACCCTTAACATTTAGGGGGATGAAAAATAGATGTCCGATTCTCAACCCTAGCCGATATGCACGCTAAGATTCACGAAAATCGGTCGAGCCGTTTCGGAGGAGTTCAACTTCTAACACCGTGACACGAGAATTTTATATATTAGATTTCGTTTACCTGTGGAATGTGACAGGGCAGTGGGAATCCTTATCGGGCTCGGCGAACGCCCGCGCCGCTAACGACTGGCAAGACATCACCGAGCCGTGAGGGGAGCCCTGGAAAGACAAACAAACACAGTTAACAATTGGAACAATAGAGATCCTGGACATTGAAAGGTATACTTTTCTTTTATTAATATCTTGTGGTTGGTAGAACGTTATGTATGGTTCAACTGCGTACTCGTAATCTTAAGGGTCTTATAGCGTATGGTCTTATATCACCGATGCTCAAGGTGTCAATGGTTTCGTTAATCTTCATTTTTCCACATTACTTTTGATAACAATGTCTTTCAATCGGATGACACAAAACGTTTTCTACGAAATTGTGCAATTAAATTTTATTTCTAAATTCAGACGGTAATGAAAATTTGGAGATAATAGGTTACAAGTGAAGTACCTACTTGAATAAAATTATACCAAATGCTTCAATTTACATTAAAAATTCAGAATCTCATTTTAATATCATTCAAAAATGCTAATTTTTATACTAGTCCAAACGAAATATGCCTTGGAAATCTATACCAGTCATCTATGACTTTTTGGAGATCTTCAAGCTACTAGTGAACTTCTGAAACACAGCTAAGTTACTTATCGATGCCGATTGGTAACAAGACGTAGTTGTCTCCTACAAGGCTCCTTAAAATTTCTTCATTTTGGATTCTGTACCTTTAGCGAAATTATGGACAAAAACTAAACCACCACAAAAATATGTTAACATCTCATTAAAACTCTTGTAGGTTATCGTCCGAGATAGTTTTCAAGTGCAAGTTGAGTTAACGATTTGTTTCGACCGTTATCTCAAGTGCCTCTTAGTAGTAATGTTCTGTTTTATCTATCGAAGTCCACTTTTATGAAGTTTATGGTTCTTGTGGCTTAAAACATTTACTGACCTAGTGCAGGGCAATGGGCATTACACCAACACGAGACGACCTTATGAATCACCTGGTCCTGGACACGTGTACTCCACTAAGAATGTCATTTGAACGTGAGATGGGGAAAGGTAAATAATTTAATGTATCAGAAATTCTTAAGCGGTCTAAAGCTCTCCAGACTAAATTATTGACGTCACTTCTACCAAGCGTTGCCGGAATTTTTCCTTTCCTATCTATCGTCCTTCCAGACGATCAGTCCTAACGAGGCCAGATATCTCTATATATTTTTTATACCAAGATCATCTCTCAAAGATAAAGATGTTATGTTGACACACTGGACTTTGATTGGATTGGATAATAATCTTACTTCTTAACACCACCAATAACAGAATCTAAAAGCCCAAAATCTCCTATTTACTTTGTAAGCAACAATTTTGTATTGTAGTAACTTTAGACCGGATATAGGTCACCAGCTCTGCATGTTTGCTACATACCTATATTATACAACAATTAGTAATATATATGTGCGTTTGAATAGGTATATAAATCTTTATTATTTTCGCACGCGACGTCCCGCCTTATACGTCGTAATAGTACAATGGAGGATCAATTAATATTACGGACGAGTCGCGCCCAAGGTGAATCGAGCGCTCAATCAAATGAATTCTTGCAATTCTAAGTTTTATCATTTATGGTGTGGAAATAGGACAGTAGCATGCTTATTGGCCGACAACGAGTCCGTGACTACTTATCCGGGTTTCAGTTACGACTGATCTGGTGGGCCCCTAATACCCAGACCCCTCTTTCCCACCGGGCACTCTGGGCACGTGCCCAGGGCCACGTGATCGATAGGGGCCCCCTAGTTCCTGCTAGTTCACTAAACTTTAACCGATATTTATTACTGCAAAACTTTTTCAATTTGAATAAATCAATCAATTGAACCTAAATTACTGACTACAATACCAATTTGCTTATTATATTAGCTTTTGCATAAATCTAGAGGCTTGCCTATCTACTTTCTTTGTTTATTCTAACAAAATAGTGTTTTGACAAAGTCATAGGGGCCCCATTATCCTAATATGCCCAGGGCCTCCAGTAGGTTAAAGACGGCCTTGCTAATACCGTACACTTCCATTGGATTTCCCGTACTCGGTTAAAACATACTGAAATAGTCTGCAGGCACCGTTAAGTGGTCACTAAACACACTTGACCTCAAACCACAGTTCTTTTTGAAGTTAGTCACAGTATTACCTTTGCATTTGCCGTAGAATGGGCTTGTCTTGCTTTAATTGTAACCCTTGTTACAAACGAGCTTGTTTTTATTTTTCAAAGAAGGATTAGGTACTACAGTAATCTCCTCGTATGGAGACGAGGAGCGGGTAAACAGATTACATTTGTCAGTATTGACGTAGTAACTTCTATTCATATCAACTGGTAATTGATTTCTAACATATTCCAATAGCTTCCAAGAGCAATCTACACCTGGCGTACCTATATAATTATTCTAATCGCATATACCTACCAGATCATAGTTTTACATATTGTTTGCATCTAGCGGCGTAATACAGGACATGAGGAGAATCATGAGACTACAATGATGAAATGTTTGTTAAAAAGAAAAACTTACATATTATATTCAATGGATTTAGAAAAGACTGACTGGCAAGAGAGCTGAGAGACTGACGAAAGCGACGTTCAGCACCCTCGCTACGCTCAGGCACTAACTTTACACCCATACACTGAGACCACAAGGCGCGGTATGACTACGATTTAAAAACGTTGATTTCACTCACACAACCGCATATCTGCGTTAATCTAATGTTACATTTACGTGACGCTGAATAGGGTTCAAAATTGCAGAGCATATTTTTGCTAACAATGTAACTAGATTGCGAATAAACATTTAATTTGAGGGTTTTCCTTAGGTTATTAAAAATATACACATTAAATTCAATATCTGTCCGGTTTAAGTTTTAATAAAACCATATACGTATTATATTCTCAAAAAAAAATATGTTGTTACCGCTGAAAATACAGAGAACTTCGACGATTAAGTTTATTTTTGTATAGCAAATTACGATTTTTTATTGGGAATATCAAACAACTATTTAATATTCTATTCGGTTAACATTTTTCTTTAGACCTTTTTCTATGCTCTGTATTTTTTGCGTGCGATATTTTCATTGGGTTTCCTCGTACTCAAGTACTCAAGCACCAAAGAAACCCAGTTTTGTGAATATTGAGATCACACCGCGCCTTAAGTCACGAGAATCGTATGCTATTTTAAAGCACAGAGTGACCTAAACCACACTTAAAAGTCACGCATTCTCGTGACGTAAGTCCAGTCTTAAACTTTGCAAAAATGTGTAAGTAGTCTGTTGCATAGAGAAGAAACAGATAATGCCAGGGATTGCCTCAGATATATAAAAAAGTAGATAACTCATCGCCTTGAATTTGAGTGAAGCCACAAAAATTACGCTACTTTCGTGAATTTACACGCATCACGCGCACGCATACTTTAAAAACTACGCTAGTTTTTCACGGAGTCAAGGACTGTCTTGCTGTAAATTCACGAAAAAAATCCCTCGTGTGCCTCGTGTTTTTTTTTCAGTAACTAGACACAAAAGATTCAGGTTTGTCAAACCCAATCGTTAGTTTGGGCATTGGGTAACATTGCTTTAAGGCTCTTGGTATTTGTAAATGTGCATCAGCGGTCACCATTTAACATTATTTGGTTTGCTGCACTTTTTGCGTTTACAACAAAAAAAAAATCTAGTAATATCTACAAAACACGTAATCTTACATTGTTTAGAATTAGACGTTTACCGCAAACTCTTAGGGACTCGAAAAAATGTTTATACCTATTTGACAGTCGCTTACCGGGTATTGAGTCTATGTTTACGATAGCAACATACTAGTTGCAGAAGAGGCGTAACTTTTTAGGGTTCCGTAGCCGAATGGCAAAAAACGGAACCCTTATGGATTCGTCATGTCTGTCTGTCTGTCCTCCGTATGTCACAGCCACTTTTTTCCGAAACTATAAGAGCTATACCATTGAAACTTGGTAAGTAGATGTATTCTATGAACCGCATTAAGATTTTCACACAAAAATAGAAAAAAAAAACAATAAATTTTGGGGGTTACCCATACTTAGAACTGAAACTCAAAAATGTTTTTTTCATCAAACCCATACGTGTATCTATGGATAGGTCTTCAAAAATGATATTGAGGTTTCTAGTATCATTTTTTTCTAAATTGAAAAGTTTGCGCGAGAGACACTTCCAAAGTGGTAAAATGTGTCCCCCCCCCCTGTAACTTCTAAAATAAGGGAATGATAAAACTAAAAAAAATATATGATGTACATTACCAAGCAAACTTCCAACGAAAATTGGTTTGAATGAGATCTAGTAAGTAGTTTTTTTTTTAATACGTCATAAATCGTAAACCGCAAAAAACATTGATCAAGTTACAACGAACTACAAGAACTTTTATATTATGTTACTTGCTGCTACGGAACCCTTCATGGGCGAGTCCGACTCGCACTTGGCCGCTTTTTTATTATTATAATAGGTACTACGATGATGTAATCTCCTGCCGGCCCGCTAATTCTGTAAGGGTATTTCGTCAACGGATGGTATCCGCGCACTAAGCGAAATACCGAGCATTGCTCTCTTCAAAGTTCAAAGCATTTCGTTACCGTCGAGCTTTTGAACAAGATTACAAGACACATTTTCAACATTTTTTATTGATGCAAATAGACGGGTATTCATTACACCTCGGTCTGAGTCAGTCCAAAACAATAATATTAATATAATAATAACGCTTCATGCTCATAGCCCCACACTAGGATTCCCTGTGTCGTGGGTGCCATGGACAACACACAACATAGACAAGGACAATACACCTAGACCGAGAACAGAAATTCAAACTCATCATTCAAATTTCCGCCTCGCTGGGAATCGAACCCAGGACCCTCGGTGCGGCGATCCGGCATGGTAACCATTGCGCCACACGGGTCGTCGATAATGATATGATATCGAAAATGATAATTCATAAAGTACTTAATGTCTCATATAATTAAAGGAATATCCACAACTTCGACAATTTTCTATCAAAAAAATGTTCAATGTTCCTTAGCAGCATTGTAGCTATGTTATCTTACTTAGGTACCTACCTTAATAACAAATCTAAATGAATGCTTCAATAGCAAATCAACAGTTTATATGTCATAATATCATACAGTTCAAGAGTTTCTTTACAACTAAGCCCTTTACGGTTTAAAATGTTGTGCATCTAATGCTCATAAAAAGTAGGTAGTTAACCCACTTTGACATTTACAGCTGGCTATAAATTTAAAATATTTATATTGTCGAAACATAAGCCTAGTTTCATTTCATAACTGGGATTTGGGAATGGAAACACAAAGCAATAAAAAAGAGAGCTGCTAAAAAATCTCGTGTTAGAAAGAAGTGAAAAGGGATAAGGTAGATTAAAGAAAATTTGGATGAATATCACCAATCTGCACTGGAGCAGCGTGGTGGAGTATGTCCTAGGCCTCCTCAAGAAACATATGTGCTCAATAATGGGCCATTAATGGATTGAAGCTATTTCTGAATGGTATAAAATTTATACTTTAAATGCACAGTGAGGCTTAAAGGCTTTACACATAATTAAGAACATTTTCAATAACATTAACATAAGACATGCATTTCCCACAATGTTTTCTTTATGTAACATTATACTCTTCTACCAGCCTATGCTTTTCCAGTCTGCGAGAAAAAAGCAAAAATGAAAATGGAAAAATAAAGCATAATATAGCGATAAAGCTGATATAACAACTATCAGCACAGAGATGAACTGACTCTCAAACCATCTGAACATGAGTGTCTTGACTAATTAATATCATAACTTAAAAATAAATAGATCTAGATGTCATTAGAATTGAATCACTCGTAAGGTCTCAGGATTTAAATTTATTAATTAATATCTGATCTATTCTCAGCACCAAAATCCTCCTGCAGGAAACAAGACTTAGTTTCACAGAAATAATTACAAAATGGCTAACATCCATGTTACCCTCATAGTTAAACCACACCAACATTCTACCAATAACATATTTATAAATCCAGTGTTCTCTTTAATACATTCAATATCTAATATTTTAACTATTATATTATAATTACGACCATTCAAAAATGTTTGCAAGCAAAATGAGCGTTCCCAAATTGACATCAAGTTATAAGTCACAAGACAAAACACAAAAACCAATATCAATTCAATCATGCAGTCATATACTCTTCTTCATGTCAATTACGGTCATGCTATAATACTAGTGCATCCATTCACTATTAGTGATTCCACAAAACATGTTTTTATTAACTTCTTGGAGAACACTTCTTCAAGAAGAAGCACATGAAAACAAAAAATTGCTCCCATGTCCCTGAACATGATGTAGTTAGCAGTCAATGTCACTGTTGGACATATCACTGCACCAAAGACATTGCCAGCCAAGAAAGAACAGAGAATAAATTCAGAGAAAATTTATTTAGAGAGAAGGAAGTTTATTTATACTATGGTATGATTTTGTAGGTGGCACTGTACCCTACATATATTTTTAAAGAAATTCTATGTAAATTAGAATTATTCATGATTTTCAATCCCGTTTCTTGAATAAGGCATGAAAAAGAGCACATATCACATACAATACCAGACTGTTACCTGGTAATTATTACATATACAATGATACAAGAACTGTTGCATGCTCCACATGCATGTATGTATTATGTATGAACATATTAACACGGATATAGGCTGCGAGTATGGTGTGCAGCTAAGTGTTACTTGATATGGCTGATAAATGAAAAAGATGTTATATTGATTTAATAACTGTCATAAAAGTATGAGAATAGATCTGAGCCTTGGGCTAATATTAGCTAACCAACTAATATAAAATTGAAATATTTGTTAGGGTGGTTATCGCAATGTCTAATAATGAATGAATGCTAAATTTATTGTAGAATTTAATGAGTTTTTAATACAATATATAGCTTTCCTTACAAAAATGGGTAACAATCTGGCATAATCAACAGAACAGTTTTTAGTGAATACTCACATTGAAAATTAAGAAACAAAAATTAAATAAAAGAAACAAACAACATACAGACAACATATAGTGACAGCTATGGACAGCCGCTCACATTGTGACCGCAGAGCACCCAGCCATCTGAGCATACACCAAAAACCCTCCTCATTTTCCGATCACACGACTAAAATACAACAATTTCACTTTTGAAAATGCCATTTAGTACTCCAATGATCCACAGAAACCACTCGCGAATGTTACGATTCGAAAATAGAACACATTTTTCGCGCTCTTGATGTTTTTTTTCACACTGTTATTTCAAGGCAAAGATTAAATTCCGACTATGATTTATTTCCGATTATGATTTAGGTTCACTATGAAATCTTTTATAAAAAATACTTGTATCAGACTACATTGGCACTGTGTGAGGTAATGTAAGTTTTCGCTATCACCGACTACGATTGTACAGATGTTAAAAACGCGCAAAAAGAAAACAAAACACCGTTGCAACCAGCGGAGAAATAACGTCCTGCATGCATTCGTATTTCGACACCGAAAACAATATTTACTGAGGAACTGGGCTAAACAAAAATAGCTGGCATTCACCGCTGGAGGGATCCGACCATTTTGTAAGAGTTTGCGTGTTTATGTTCGTGTTTAAACGCAATTTAGGTATACGTTTTAGTAGATGATGCGTAAATCAAGAGGTAAAAAAAGCTCTTTAGAAAAAAATTAACGCGAATCGTAACTCGAGGAGAGTAATTTGATTTGACAGGCGCACCCCGCCCGCTCGCCTGTCTGTCCCCGCGCGTCTCGACCGCCTGCGGCCTGCTGTCGGTCGATTACGGTGTTGTCAGCGCAGTATCTTTATTCGCACCCAAAGTGCGGGAGAAATGCTGCTGAAGAAAGATTTGTGGGCTACACGACCTTTGGGTTTTAAATAAAGTACGTTGAAATATTCTCATTACAAAACGATTTGTTGGGAACGATGAATATTTTAATAATTCACTTTTATGCGACAGTGTTGCCAAAATGACACCAACAATTTCTTTTAAATATATAAAATCAACGAATAAACTCGACTAAGTTAAAACAAGGCCTAACTGCCTAACAAAGGCCTACTGACATAACATCTTTCTTTCATTTGCAAAGGAAAAACGAATAAATAGCATACATCCATCAAGTAGTGAGGAGGAGTGAAAGTGAAGGAGTGAAATTAGAAATATATATGTACTTCCTTAACTATAATAACAAATAAGTCCACATTTTGTTCTGTAGCTGTAGATAAAGCTATGATAATATTATCTTAAAAAGTAAAATCACATTGCGTCAATAAGTTTTATTGGCGATACTTAAATATTACTACATTAACACAATACTTTAATTACACTAATAGCAATTGCATTTAACGGATTAAACTAGGTACTTGCCGAACGCTGCAAAAATGTAATTGCAACAATAAATAATGAATTCAGACCGTACGAATACAAAGTACAATTCCGTCGCATTCAGTTCAATGATTCAATGAAATTTACCCTCTCTCAAGGGTCCGCGCTTCGATCGAAGGAAACTAAACTGGTTTTATAATCGACGCGCTTCCTGTCTGCTTCCCGTTCATAACGAGACCAATAAATCGTATTGAAATATGATTAAATACCTGATTCAATAAATAAGTAGATATATATCTCGTACTTTTTATCGTACAATTCGTGATTGAAGAAGGAATAGCAAATTTTTTATTTGTGTGTGTTATATAAACACAATTACACAACACAACAACCTAGGTATGTTGTATGAAATGAATATACTATTTAACCGCTGAAAACATAATGTGATGTCGATAATAAAAGTATGTATGAGAGAAAGAGCTCGACAAAATATTCTGACAAACGCTGTCAGCACAAAACCTGTTCGACAGGTAATTTAAATATAGTAATTAACACTTCCGGCTGTCTTTAAGCGGTTTACAAACTCTTGCTTGTTTGTCATTGATAGTATATTTAAAAAGCCTCAGTGGTATTATAACAGCTTTTTAGGGACGTAGTTTTTGCTGAAGAAAACAGTACTACAATACATACACTATCAATTTAACCACAATATTTTAATAAAATATAAATAATCGCTTATCACAGCTATCAAAACGCTAAGAAACGAGAAACTCTTTAAAAAAAACTTAATATCTTTGTAAACTTATTAGATAAGTAAATAAAGCAGAAGTTTTTTTAAGATTATCATAGATAAATCGACAGTGGTTTAAAGATAAAATCTCCCAATACTCTCGACCTACATACTCTTAGACTCTTAGCGCATACAGTAAGCTATTGATCAATACCGTTTTTTTTTGTTTGAACTCGTAACTAACCTGTACGAAATTTTTTAACATTATATTTAGTGTTAAAATATCTACGTGAACCGAATTGAACTGGTGATATTGACTGACAAGTGCTACTGGGTTTTTAATCGACGAAAATCCTGAATCCTGTATAATTATACTTCAATAAAATGTAAAAAATGAGAGCTAAGAAGTAATTACTATATATTTTTTTCTTAATCATTAAAAGTGACATATTGTCATGATTAAGTACGGATCAATAAATTGTATGCCCTTTTATGAGATTGATAAATTATATCTGAATTAAGTTCAAGTCAAGCAATGATCTAAATAAATAAAAGCAAAAACGTTCAAAGCAAGCAAAATAAAGCAATAACAATATAATAATTATATTAATTAACTGATTAAAGAAACGGCCTATATCAGATGACTCCAATAACTTATCCAACGAACCATACAATGCATACACCAGATCATAAGAATAAAACAATTCGTTACCATATGGCACACAGTCCCATGACGTAATACCGTAGCATCAGGGGACGTGGGACGCCCGGAATGTTCCACAGGCGAGAGGATTAATGCAAATATATTCGACACTGAACAGGAGGTCAAGATTACGATGTTAACGTACCCGCCTGTATATTTGTGAACATTTGCTTATAACCAGTTTTATCTGGTAGCAAAACGGTTCGAACTTTGTTCAATTAATGCTAGAACCTGTAACAATCTATCAGTGTTGTGAATACCACTGAGAAATCAGATTGCTTTAAAAATATTAAAAAAAGTTCCGATTTGGAAACCTGTTTAAGCAGAAGGAAATTTGAAGCTGTAAAACGGTACACTACCTTTGTACTCGGAGCAAACAATTAAGTGAAGTCGTCATCAATTTAATTGTTAAAGTCAGGGACGTAGCTATGCCTTATCAGCCGTATCAATTATACGGGGCCCCCAGCGTATAGGGGCTAACACTCCCAAAAAAAAGCTCGCCAGCAGCCTACGATCGTTGGCACTCCTTTTATATTTGACAGCTGACGTTGAGGGGGCCCCACAACAAATATTAATATGGGGTCTCCTTAGGACTAGCTACGCCACTGGTTAAAGTTCTATATCGATTATCTGAAAAACTGCTAAAGTACCACCTACAACATCACAAACAAATAAATAATATGGTCTCGGAGATGTGTAATGGTTGGTTAATTCTCAGCCACGTCTCAAGGTATAGTAGGGTGAACTCTCAGGTTTCCAAGCCCACCAGGTGGACGACGCTCGGTCAAGCGAAGCGTGAGAAACGATGCAGAGATTTATTCATGCACGGAGAGATCTCAACACGGAATTATAATTCTGCTCCTTATTAGGACGTTTAGTCACAAGGGGTTCCCTGTGATACAGGTGCGCTAAATAAGACTGAAGACCCAATAACCCCTGTACAGAAAGAACATTTCGAATCGGCTGCAATGGTATCTAAAGATGAACGAATGGATAGAGATTTCTTCATTGTAGATGTTTTGAAATTCTTACTTATAAAAGTTAAAATGAGGTTTCAGATACTAGAACTACGACAGTTCCTCATAAGACCGCTTTTCACATGTAAACAGATCTTGTCATACTGTTATCATACTGGACATATATACCTACTTATATAGCCACAATAGTGTGGTTTGTAGTAGAAGTTTGACCTATCGGTTTGATACTTGAATTCATATGTATAGAAAGATGAATTTAAAATTAAACTATCTGTTAAGGGCAACACTGGTAAGTAGCGCTACCGAAAATTGATATACTACGTTCGAAATATTTTAATCAGGAATCTGGATTCACAATAGATGAAGTAATCTTACATATAATACGTATATTATTTTCGTTTATCATTAATTCAGTCATGATTGTAGTATGTCATGATTACAGAAATGCAAAATTTACGCCGCTATAATTAACGAGAAATCAACACACAATTTTCTTGAACATAAGTTTTGTAAAATAATTACTTCTATAGCGTGACAGTAACGAATTATAGGGGGACTGGAAAATCCATGATCGATAGAAAAACATAGGCGTTGTTGAGAACCCAAGCAGACTTGTTTTTACTATGGGGGAGGAAGTGACGCATGCATGTCTGCTTAGGGTTGCCAGCTGCACTTTCTAAGTAAATATGTGGTCTTTAAAAATAAGTTCCTGTTTGTCAAACTAATATTACTGACTATTTATAGTTTATATTACTGCACCTAGTGCCAACATTGCATTTTTAAATTTTATTGTTGAAAATAAATACAATAACGCTGTTCATAGTTACGCTATGTTCATCAAACCATAAATTGAACTAAAATTAATTGAAAAGTACAATTGTTATTTTTAATTATGTTGTTTTAATATGCTCTTTGATGTTAATAATTGTTGCCGAATGTTTTCTCATCGAACGCCTATCACACCCATTAAGCTTATTTAACATTGGCTATTGATCAGGTGATCACTCAGGTTGCTTTAGGTAGAAACAACGTGAAAAAGTTTTTAATATTATGTTTTATTTATTACATAATTTAAGTTAATGCTTACCGCCTTATGGTAAATGGGATTGTTTATTGTACAATTAAATAAATATTTTATTATTACAAAGACACTTGACAACCCTATAAATACGCCACGCAGGGGAGTTCTTTAAAATGAGTGAAACATCGCGTAAAAAAACTATCAGTGCATTGAAAATTGATTATTTCAAGATGTGTACGTAACGTGTTATATTATCTAGAATAGGATCATTGGGATGGGCTATCATTACAACCCAATAAGTTATTTTTGAGAACGGTTATTCAGATCTTTTATTACGGATGTGTAAAGAGTGTAGAGACAATTGTTTAACTATTGTATTATTTTTAAATTTATTTTCCCTAACATACCTATAGTCAAAATTATCTAAGATGCCCACAATGATAGCTGCTATTTATTAATATGAACTAACGTTGTATGGGTGTCTTTGAGTGAAATGGAATATTCATTTACTTGACATGAATAGTTGAATACTTACGGACATAGGATTTTACCAAAGTTTATTAAAAATCCCCACTCATTTTCACTGGCGTTGATTATAAATCATATTATACGTTAAAATCTAGTAAAAATCCCATCACATCATAATTTATGCAAAATTTAATAAAAATATATGACGTCGAAACAATCTTATATGAAGAAGCCTAAATCTAATCTGACGTGGGGTGATGTGACGGCTTGAAACCGTTTATAAAACCAATCATAATCGATGCATTACTATAATCGAAATTTAAAAATGAAAATTGATTAATTTAATTACATTGTTAAAAATGATTTGCTTGCATTTGAATTTAAAATTAGGTACCCAATAATACCACGACGAATTGGATGCTAACAAAGGACATTTTCCATTATATTATATGGGCACTTCGCCATCCATGGACAGTAACTGCAGATAATATGTTATATATGTAATTATGTATTTAAGGTTGCGGTAAACATTTTTTTTCAACAAAATAATAATTATGTATACATGAATGTGTCTTACGAAATAAGCAAGAATTTATTCACTGTAGTTTTTTCCTGACGCTCATAATATAATATTATGTCAAAATATTATTATGAAACTGAGCGGGACTTTCATCATCATCTATCTTCATGATCTATCTTTCTTTCTTTTTCTTCTCTCTTTCTTGGCCGGCAACGCACCAGTGATGCTTTTGGTGCTGTTGATGTTCATGGGCGAATGGATAAAATAATATTTTATTGAAGTCGTAAATAGGTACATATTGAGAATACGCGGTACGAGATAGCTCAATCGAGGTAGTAGGTAGGTAACTAGGTACCTAAATATTACGGTTTTTAGTTTTAAATTCAACTATCGAGTCGATTAGAAGGTCTTATAATTTTGAATCGATTTGTTGTAAAAATTGGTTTCTTTCGTGAACCGATTTTTTTGTACATCTCTAATGTCACTGTGATGGCAAACGACAAATTGGGCTTCTTAGTTCGCGGTGACTATAGCAATATTTTTGTCAGTGACGAAGTATTAGCTATTATTACAATAATAATTACAATTCTTCCACGACAAAACAATATTTTGAGAAATATATATTTAAATTTCAAATAATGGGTTTCAATCTTTCAATTAAGATTAAGTGAATGATAACCTTATTAATTCAGTAGGTATGTTAGTTTTTATTTCCTCATAAAATACTCTAGTCTATCATAAAATATAATACTTAGGTATCTAACATTAGGAATTTGAATTAATTTAAATAAAAAGTTTTCTATGTTTGATCTCTATAAAATGATTAATAGGTTTTTATTAACGGAGAAAAGAACAAAATAGTAGAAATTTAAAATTAATGTACCTGCTTAGTACTACACTACTACTACTAATGAGGTACCTAACTACCTACATAGTACTTTTTCGTGGGTAGCCATCATTTTTGTTTAAAGAATGAATGATACAGAAACTGTTATTCACCATAGGGTATTTTTAGGAATCGTTGTTCCCCTTAATTTTAGTTAGTTTAGTTATTGATTACCATACCACTTACACCAGTACAATGCGGTTATACCTACTTACTAAAAACGAGGTTTCCCCTATTTCTTGTTACCGCTAGAAGCAGGTAAGAGGTATGATAAGAGTGATTTAATAAAAAAACTAATTTAAAAAAAAGTCGAATTTTGAAACCCGACTATGATTTATGATTAAGAAATAGTAAAATTACTTTTTTTACTATTTTGCACCTACGTTTGAAGCCTGTGGACATCAATTTGCCCTACCTAATAATATTAAAATTCCATAATTGATAGATAACACATTATAATACATACCTATTACGAAGAGGAATTTTGTTGGAAGAGGAATCAGTTCCATTTAAAAAAAAATGTCATTTTCAAAAGTTTATAAAGTATGAGCGCATACAAACTGACCGGTTGAAGTCCAAAATTCGTCATTAACATGTCAAATGCGGAAAAATGTCCAAAAAGGTTTTAAGGCCCAGGTAGAAGCATGGCAATGACCGTTCGAGTACTTTTCTCGTCCTATCAGGCTGTTCTGATGTTTTGTTATTAGTAGGTACCTATTCAATAAAAGATACGTGAGGATTGTGAGGAAGTGACTTTCCTCTAACACAATGACAAAGCATTTCGGAACAGGATTAATAGCAAAATTATTGTCTTGTGAAGAGTTAGTTAATTGTAAATATATTTTCGCTAATATTTTCTCATTTCTTTGACTAAATCATATTTTCACCATCACTAAATCATAGCCCTTGTGGCCTTATATTTTAAAAAGGTAACCCTTTAAAAAAATCCCTACAAACCTATGTTGCTTGGAATACCTTGCACTTGAGCGATAGACAGGTCAAAGCGTTCAACAAAGCACCTTATCACGACAACGACATCAATAAACACATAATATTTATGTACATGAAGTCTATAACGTTATCGGCACTTGACAGGTCATTAATTAATAGCTCCCTGACGAGACATGACGTAAGCCTGACTCACCAGTTTATTCCTGACGAGTTCACGAACTACTGTATTTGACTAATTCTGGTTCGCACGCGTATTAATTGTAGCGTTTTATTAATCTACTTACTCATATTATACTCCCTGAGTACATAATATAGTAAAACCTACCTATGACTTAGTACTCTCAAAAATGTTTACACGGGATCACGGGTTTTTAAACTGCAAGTTTACTACAAAATTATAATACATCAATGAACCGCATAAACCGCATTTGTGAATTTCTGTTCTCGGTCTGGGTGTGAGTGTTCTTGTCTCTGTGTGTTGTCCATGGCACCCACGACACAGGGAATCCAAGTGTGGGGCTATAAGTGTGAAGCGTAATTTATTTATTTATTTATTGTTTAATTTTTGGTAAAGTATATATGGGTAAAATAAAATGTCGTTGAAAGATATGGCAACTCTAAAAAGTTTACGAAACAATGGCAGGGTGACAACTTCAAAATGCACAGCAACCCTTTACAGCGCTAGGAAATGCCTTTACGAATACCCTCCTCTGTTGGGCGGTATGTGAGACTAGCCAGATATGAACCCCCTTAGCATATAGCCAGCCAATAATAGCGCCATTAATATAACCAATCTCGTAAGCTACTGGTGATACACAATAACCTATCATTTTTTACGATTCAATCTTGAAAATGCTATTTACGTTCGATTGCCGAGATTTTTTCTACAGATATACTTCAATTTAAATTGTACGGCTGGCGATTACTACATAAATTGCGTATCGTTTAGCGCAAAAAATGCAAAGGTAGCCAGATCGTACGGTAGTTAGAGCAGTGGCAAAAAATCGAGTTTCTACACTTGACCACATAAAGATAACAGAGCAAAACTTATAAGTACTTGAGGTAACAGTACCATACACTATATGGTAACGGATTTATGTACTTACCTACACGGATTTAGGTAAGTATTCAAGAAAGAAAATTAGGTACTTAAACCACATAAGAATAGAATCAACAATGAGGGTAGTTAGTATTTACTATGCAGATAAACCCCTAATCACACATCACTACCATCGAACCAAAAATATTTAAAAAATATAGATACGACCCATTGACTTATATTATATGGACGCGCTGTTTCTAAGGAATTTCGTGTCACGCTTTCGTGCCACAGAGAACTCAATCACAGAGTCACTATGCGCCCAGTGTTGCCAACACCCTACTCCGAAAGAGATCATGGATACATTACTATAACTGGACATATACCATGGATATATTACTCTGTCTGGATTACTTTGTAGAGGTACCTGAGGATTAATTACGTCATAACGGAATGACCATTGTGTTCATCCATTCATTGTGTTATCTGTAATCCCAGGATATCATTCAGCTGTGTAAATTTTTTTTTATAAGTGTTGTGCACTTAAAATAAAAGAAATGTACCGTAATAAATTACATTGTTTCATTTCATTATCACATTCAACATCCGTTTTCATGACGTAAGGACAATTTTGAAGAAATTATAATAAAATGTGTTAATACAATAATATATTTTTTTACCACCAGAAAAATTATTAGAAAACATTTGGAAAATAGGACATAACACCCCACAATTATGAAGGATAATCTCAATCCGGTCTGCGATTGGTCAAATAGTCATTCCGTTGTGACGTCATCTGTCTTCAAGTACCTCGAAGTTATGTATCCAGTTAAAAGTTATAATTATATCCATGGCGACAATCATACGATTTATGCCTTTTTCCAGTTCATCTCGGAGTGACTACTATATTTTTTTTTAACATCGTAAGTAAACATTAATAATTTAAATATGTATTTGTATGCATTGTTAGAAAATTATGTACGAGTATAATAGGTTCATGATATAATTATTATAGGTTCATAGATTTATCAATAGATGGCGCACATTATAATTACCTATGTCCCGATATTTCTACATTTATAATTTTGTATGTTATTATGTAAATTTATATTATATTATAACTAGCTGCCCGGACAGACTTCGTTCTATCAAAAAAAAATTGCAATAAAATAATATTGCGACTATACATTGAGATGTAAGCTATCCTATCTTTCAAGTTGGATCAAACTGCACACGGTGTGCAAAGGGCAATGAACCTAGTTGGCATACCTACAAGTCCGCAATTTTGAAAAAACCTCGATTCGGCGGCCAGTGATGTAAAATATATCAATCGATAGAATAAATGATTATGATCAAAAAGTATTCAGTGATGAAATGTCGTAAGTGGTATACTTTCTGAGATATTTGAGTTCAAACCCGTAGAAAAATGAAGTAAAAAACTTTTTTCGGCGGATATTGATAAAACATGTGTCAATCGATAGACTAAGTAATTACGATCAAAAAGTATTCAGTGATAAAATGTCGTAAGTGATATACTTTCTGAGATATTTGAGTTCAAACCCGTAGAAAAATAAAACATTGGTAATTGTCTTTTTTATTTATTAGTGGATCAACACTATAACTATATACATATAAAATATCACAATATCATTAACAAAACTAAATAAATACATATTTATTCATATTTACATATATACATATTATATTATATATTAAGTACATAAATATTTATAACTACGTATATAACATGTGGTTGAAGACCACGGGCGAGGACATTTTAATTGCTTCAGGTAGTGCTGCCGGACGTGATTCTTGAAGGAACTTTTGGTAGTTTTTTGATGTCTACAAGCAAGGAGTTCCAGAACAGTATTGCAAAGGAATTCCCGAAATAAGCAGTGCTATGGGTTTCCTTTAAATAAACAGGAGAAGACACGTTATTCAAAATAGCATAAAATGTTGAGAGAATTCTGAAGTTTCACCTGTGTCGAATTGGTAGCCATTTAAGTTAGGAATCAAACTGGGAAATGTGGTCATACTTACGTAAGCTGAAGATAGGTATATCGAAGTTTTTTTACTTTATTTTCCTACAGTTTTGAAATCAAATATCTCAGAAAGTATATAACTTACGACATTGTATCACTTAATACTTTTTGATCGTAATCACTTAGTCTATCGATTGACACATATTTTATCAATATCCGCCGAAACAAAGTTTTTTACTTTATTTTTCTACGGGTTTGAACTCAAATATCTCAGAAAGTATACCACTTACGAGATTTCATCACTGTAAAATTTTGATCGTAATCATTTACTCTATCGATTGACACATGTTTCATCACTGGCCGCCGAATCGAGGTTTTTTCAAAATGGCGGACTTGTAGGTATGCCAGGTTCCATACAAAAATGTTGGAAGCCCTTTGATTAAAATCGGTTAAGTAGTTTAGGAGTCTATCGCGGACAAACAACGTGACACGTAATTTATATATATAAAGATAAGAAGATTTTATTTTAATTTATAGTTTTACTTATTACTTTTCTTTCAATTTCGTTTTGTAGACCGCCATCTAAAACTAATTAAAGTTTTAGTACCTACATTAAATGAATCGTACTATTTTTTTTCTGGAGCCATCTTAGGAAATACGACTTTTATTTACCCACCGTACGATCTCTCACTCCGCGACGTCTGGCAACCCTGTTCTGTAGTGATTAAGTACTCTGTGTTCGTTCTGTCAAGTTTGGTTCAAGATGTCGGTATGAAATATTTGACACTAAATAATTTTTAAGACTGTAAATAAAAATATAGTTACTTACCAATTATGATTAAATAAAGTGAAATAAAGTTCAAACGTAAATAATGAGAACGTTTTAACTGTGCTCAATAAACAATAATACGTTATTAAGTGTTTTTGAACAGTCGGAGTTTTTCTAACGTGACATTTACTTGTGTAGCTTGCTCGCAGTCGACTAAAGTGACCTAAACTGAGTTGGCCCCAGTTGGGGTCAACACAGGTGAACAAAATGTAAGTACTGAACAGCCTGTCTATATAATATAAGTCAATGATACGACCCTTACAAATCAACCAAAAAATCTGTTCCAAAAAGAGCTACAACACACACACGTTTATCTTTTGTTTCACTACACCAATCATATTGGTATAATACACGAAGTAGCGATGGGCAACTCGACGAAATTTACTCGAGTAACTCGACTAAACTCTTTGGTCGAGTAACTCGAGTAACGATTTTACGTACTCGAGTAAACTCGGCCGATTCAACTCAGCGACGAACGCGAGTCGACGCGGCGACGCGGTTCAACTCAGTCGGTGTTAATCGTCGAGTTCGTCGACTTCGTCGAGTTGCCGCCGACGCGCTTCGCGTTGCGACGATTTTACTCAGTCAACTCATTACTCGCTCGCGTCGGCTACTCGCTGACCTCGCTGTCGCGTCGGTTCGGTTCGGTTCGGTTACTCGAGTTTACTCGAGTTTTTACTCGAGTAAACGGTTAATTTTGCTCGAGTAACTCGAGTTGTAAAAAGTATTACTCGGCCCATCGCTAACACGAAGGCATTTTAACGCTGCCAAATGTTAAGCACTTCTAACAACAACAAAAGCGTGCGTATCGTCTTGTATTGGCAGAGGGAATACGAGCAGAATGGTCAATTGCCTGTTCTTACGCTCTTCATCGTCGGCGCACTAGTGACATATCTACCTCTTTTTTACATTATAATATCATTGCATCGAACCTAGAACCTCGACAGACCCGGTCAGCCAACCTTCTAATAGGTTACGATGACGCAAAACCGATAGTCAAACGATTTACAAACAGCGCCCAGTGTTCCGTGTTAGACAATAGCAGCTGATGTAACTGTCACCGGGCAGCGTGGTCATTGGGGGCTGGAGCCATAACAATAGCAAGCCAACAATACACCACCGAGGACAGGCTTTGTTGATCGGACTGTTTTCGATTACGATTACATTATTGATTGATCAATTCGATCGACAGCTAGCACTCGCAAATTCGCAACTTTGTTAACGTGGAACAGCATACTCATAAAAGTGATCACGTTTTGTTTTCTATACGAAAATTTTCAGGTTTGGTTCCGGCCCTATCATTCGTAGTAAAAACGTCAAACGAGCAAGCAGATCACGTGAAGGTACATGGTCATCAGGTCCCCAAGTGCATGAGTAACCCCATACGGAGGAACCATGCGCCATACCCTCATTTGTTCTTTAGAATGATGTACGAGATGTATCACGAGTAGAGACGTTGGCTTGCACTCCAGATGGATGGAGCGCTTAAACCCCAAAAACTTCCAATAACCTTCTTTACAAACCTTTCCAAACCAAAAGCTTGGTACTGTTAGCAGGAAGCATACTTGATAGTCTTATTTACCTGAAACAAAAAGAAAACATTTAAATTTCCTATTCATGTTGATTACAGCAAAAACCAAGGAACAAGTTAAGAACTTTCAAAACTTTTCAGGTTGGACCAATGGATTGGATACTACTGAAGTAAAGTCTACTCGCATACATGTAATTTAAATACTCCAGTCCAGGCTTTCGCGTCTCTGACTTGGAAACGTGACGTTTAATGAGATGGTAACCGGTGATACTCAGTCTGTATTTGATTCTAAGAATATAATAAATGCACATGATCCCGCACTAGTGCTTCATGTGTCGCGACCCGCGGGTTGTATAGATAAATAAGAAATCACAAGCACCCTTACCTAACTGAGAAAAATCATTAATTTATCACATAAATATTGTCCCGACCGGGTATCTATCCCAGTAGTCAAGCCAGGGTTACTAACAACTGGACAATGGTGTCGACAACACTTTCGTTATTCTACGTCGCTTTTCCTACGACTTGTTAATTTGTTACCAATACATTAATTGTATTTCGCGCTACTCGTAATATCGAAAGCTATTACGTTACCGTTCCATTAGACAAGGCGATGACTCTTTAACATTTTGTGCGTGCATTACCGATAATACCGACTTGTTAATCAATCAGGGAGTGCTCACATTCATCCGTTGCATTTAACTATTATAACCTCATAGTCCGGGTCGGTAAATCGATTCACTCTATTGATTCTTTCCTTTGTTCATAAGAGTTTAGAATCAATTAGCCTGAAGCTTAAAGTTGTTAAGCTTTTAGTTGAATAAGGATATAGGACCAGTTAACGTTTTTGAAAATACTAATTTATATCTTGACAGTGAACCCGTCAAATAGTTTTATTTCCACAATGAATGCAGCTTAACACAACAACAAAAAAATCATCTATTTTGATATTAATCATTTCGATATGCTATTAAACACTTCAGCTAGGTCATACGATATTGTCATTAATTGCAGTGAAATTGTACCTTTTTTAACCCTACAAAAACTGTATCACGGTCTAGCACATGTAACAAATGAGCATACTGAATATTTCCTTGCATTCCTTCGCCTCTGCGTTTACCAGAGTTCTTTATATAATATAAACATGAAGAGTAGATAGTAAGTATGCCCAGGGTTGACTGGTAGACAATGCCATTGGGTATTAAGTTTATCCTTTTTTTTCCTAAAATTCCGGAAACCGAACCACCGAGGATAAACGTACAGACTCTCTCGCATTAGTTACTTGTTTGTTATGCAACTAACGATCAGTTAAATACTTCGCGCGACGCGACCGTATTACGTCGGACCCATACCACTTCCGGCCATGAGTCATGGTAGTTGGTACTCATGGTTAATAGACAACTTGAAGATTGTAATCCTCACTAATATATGGATATCAATCAACATATATATCAACATCTCCCATATCGTCACATCATTCTTTCTACTCTTTTGTTTCATAGTAAGCCCGTTTCAAAATTGCTACGTCATGTATAGCCAGGATAAGAAATGGAGAAAGAAAGTCATCTGCAAATCTTTAAAAGAAAATGCTATTCTTAAGTAGCTACATAGGAATTATTATATAATAATAACTAAACACATCATTTTACATTCATTGACATGGTTCACACCCACGTGTGATCAATTGGAGGTTCGGTGTTGATTGACGAACGAACACACTTTCGATATCATTTTGTGTATAAGTTTGGATCGACGTAGAAAGTGTTTAATTTATAGCTTTGGTTGTGCAATTCGTCAGTAATTAATGATTCCTACAGATGACAGAAATCGGAGGCGGCGCAGTGGATTATGTTATGACATAGATATGTTAAGCTCAAAGACCGAAAACGCTCTTTGAGCGAAAAAATAGCACAAGCAGTATGCACAACACAATCACTATGCACAAATTCGTGACAAGGCACAAACAAAAACACTCATTATACCTATGTCGTGGTAATGAAGAAAAGCGGTCAAGTGCGAGTCGGACTCGCCCATGAAGGGTTCCGTAGCAGCAAGTAACATAATATAAAAGTTTTTGTAGTTCGTTGTAACTTTGATCAATGTTTTTTGCGGTTTACGATTTATGACGTATTAAAAAAAAACTACTTACTAGATATCATTCAAACCAATTTTCGTTGGAAGTTTGCTTGGTAATGTACATCATATATTTTTTTTAGTTTTATCATTCCCTTATTTTAGAAGTTACAGGGGGGGGGGACACATTTTACCACTTTGGAAGTGTCTCTCGCACAAACTATTCAGTTTAGAAAAAAATGATATTAGAAACCTCAATATCATTTTTGAAGACCTATCCATAGATACCCCACACGTATGGGTTTGATGAAAAAAAAAATTTTTGAGTTTCAGTTCTAAGTAACCCACAAAATTTATTGTTTTTTTTTTCTATTTTTGTGTGAAAATCTTAATGCAATTCACAGAATACATCTACTTACCAAGTTTCAACAATAGCTCTTATAGTTTCGGAAAAAAATGCTGTGACATACGGACGGACAGACAGACAGACAGACATGACGAATCTATAAGGGTTCCGTTTTTTGCCATTCGGCTACGGAACCCTAAAAAGCAATGATTTTGTTCAATTCTCACGAGATAAAGAATATAAAGGATCAATATTTTTCGTTTTTAAGTTGCCTTATTTCCCTAGCGGAATTGCGTCAATTTTTCAAATCCATGCAAGCGTAGCCGTGAAGTTGCTAAAATACATAAAAGGACATCAGCTATACACAAATTCTACACCACAACAGTTAGTGTAACTACTATTAGTTACATTACACGCATGATATGCCTAAAATAAATGTTTGTAACATGGGAATGTCCGGTGAAATAGTGAACGCAGTGCCGTGAATCAGCAGAACGGAGTACGGACTAACAGTCAGTCGGCAATAGCGAGTGAGTCAAGAACTAACTTTCTCATTTTATAAGGGCAAGGTCTTCACTAATTGTAACAGTATCCTGTTTACTTACTGTCAGATCATAAAAACACGATATATCTTTAACCTTAGATGAATAAGTTATAGCTGATTAATAAATAATCAAATAAATGCTCAGACATTTACACTACCGTGTGTATCGTAGAAAACATAATTATGTATGTATATTACACGTATAAGTAGGTAGGTATACGTACAGCTTCTAATCAATCAAAACACGATACAATATAGGTTACTTACACAAGACATAATTTTATTGTCTTATTTTCCCCCCAACCGAGAACCATAGTTACTAAAGGGAAGCCTGGACTTTCCATTCGATAAGCAGATTAGCAACTATCGTAGTTTAAATTAGGTATACCTAACTCATTTGATCATGGAGTTTTTTGCCCAAAACACTTACCTATAGCATAAAGATCCCAAGTCCCCAGATGGAAAGTAAAAGCTATGTCAATCAGCAGAATCGAACGGTCGTACTACGTATTTTTGTGTAAACATTCCTGTTATGTTTATATCGAAAACAGGAAAATCAGATGTTTACTCAGATAAGTTCGGAGGGATTAGTCATAGTACAATCGTCATTACCATGTTGAACAATGATATTTTTTACATTATAATATCATTGGTTGTCAATAGGAAATACCATTAGGTCGGACACAGTCTGAATGGCTTCACATGAGTGGACGTAGAATGAAACTGCGTAAAATCTTTTTAAGTACTTACCTAAGAACACTTTGATAAAGATGATGTAATTAATGGTACCTACTTTGGAATTCAAATAAATATTTTTTTATTTCTTTGGTATATCTGAACTTGGTGTCACTAATAGCTACTGAAACATTTTTTTTCTATTGGAAACGCAAGTTAAAATCACATCAAAATATTCAAATCAAATCAAATATTCAAAGACATTAGAATAGGAGGATACTCCTAGATCTGGCTCATAAGAGCTTATGCCAGATCTCTGAATCGTGCAGGATCTTATATACAATACCTTACACCAACCGACGGATTTCCTGCAGGGACAGACACGTTCAAAATCTAATAGACATAATGAAATATAAACCATAACCAAAACACAATAATAACGCTGTGAAAGCAGACGAGCCGACCGGTTTTGGCAATACAGTAACGATACTGGAACTAGTCGGACCAGACTGGATAACACCTGGCTCCAGGGGCCACAGACTAGAGAAGTGGACACACAATATGGAAACCTCGGAGCAAAACAAAATAGACGCATGTTGAACAGAGCTGTTTACTAAATTGGCTGTAGTACAGTGACTTGCTATTACAACGTAGACAGAGAAGGGAATAGACGAAACATTTCATTCGCTCAGGAAAGAGCCAATACGCATGTTTGCAAGTGAAATAATAACAATTTTTTGTCATTGTTTGCGCATCCCCCAATGAAACGTTCTTCAAACTCGGCTTTTTATTTGTTGTGTATTTGATAAAGGAAGAAATTTTAACGACACAAGTTAATAATGAGATAATTATCTGTATTAAATAGATAAGTGCCTATTTCTACTTTGATATTAAAAAAATAATCTTTCTAAAAGATAGGGAGGGTCATAAAGCATATAGCCGACCAATTATAAGACTTGAAGACAAAATATGTAATTTTGGAACTTTCTACATACAAATTACCTATTTTAATATTCAACCCAACTTACGAGGAACCCCGTGCTCTGCAATTTAATGGGATTGAAGCTTGAAGGTTGAAGTTGAAGATGTATAGGACATGGCATAGGACTGTTGCATAGGACAATCCAATCAAAAATAAATCAACCCGAATTTCATCATGTCTATGAAGTCTCAGTCGCCTCCGAGCAAAATACACCTACATATTTAATACGGATAGACTAATAGAAGGAGCAAACGAAACAGACGAACAAGAGTTTTTTCTGCCATTTGTTCTCCTCCAAGACAGCATCTTTCCGAAATGGTGGTATCACTCCACCGTGATGAAAGAAAGAAAGAAAGAAACATTTATTCCGTCATAAGCATAGCAACAACGTTAGGGTTCTAATGTAAGATACATTATAATTAGTTTGTTTTTCGGAGTTGCAGCTGCCAACATGACGGAAAAGGGTCACACTCAGAATATGGCGCAGCAAGTGGTAGGTACTTACTACGCCTCTGATATTTCAGTGCGCCCTGTAGTCGCGTGTAGTTCGGCGAGTGGCGCAGCGGTAGATCTTAAAAATGATGACGATTTTTTTTTTAATAAAATGGTTTAATTTAATTCAGGCACCCTTAATACCAGACCAGACCAATACAACTAGCATTGTCCCTGCGTATTGAAATAAATATATCTCCATCCTCGAGGACTTACGGCCGGTCTCAATAATGTACTAACAGTTATAAAAATGTAGATAAGGCTACCATTAATACGTCATCTGTCATATTTGTCAATTTTTGCGTCTCAATAACCTTCAGTGGATCGAAAATATCTATCGATGACATTGATCTACCGTTCGGAGGGCCAAGTCATACCGTAGGTATGTTGGTCCATACAAAAATAAATACTTGCGTCTCAATAACGCTTTGACAGCTAACTGTCGGTAATAAAAGTTACCAACTATCGGAAATTTTCACATCGCTCGATTTCGACGGATAATTGGTAGATTTCTCATATAGTAAAGAAAATTTATCAAAACATATTATTTCAAAACAGATATTAATCAGTGATGAATGATAATGAATTTTGTGAAGCCTGCTTACTTGATTCCGCCTTTTTTATACGGTACCAAGATCGCCGAAATTGTCCTCGTATAAAATATATGACTACATATTATTATGACTGAATTGTGTGAATCCAATTTTGTTTATAACTACCTAGATTCAGATTAAACAATCCATAATCTAAATTTTACTAACAAAAAATAACCGACTTCAAAATTACTCAAAAACTACTTGTCAGATCTCGTTCTTTATGTGGGACCACATGACAAGCACCAGCTTTCGACTAAAAAAAGAATCATCAAAATCGGTTCGCCCAGTCCAAAGTTCTGAGGTAACAAACATAAAAAAATACAGTCGAATTGAGAATCTCCTCCTTTTTTTGAAGTCGGTTAAAAACGGCAGTGAATGAGAATTGATAACAATTCCTATCTTTAAAGTTTTAGGTAAGTAGGTATTTTAATAAAACAAGAACACTAAGCTTTTTAAGTTAGATTTATTTTGAAATTATAACAAAAACATTTCGCCTTTTCAGAAATAATGGTGTATCCCTGCTACCTCAATAGCTATTGGCTACTATTTTGGCCTTATGAAGAAAGGTACTTCATCTTTTGTGAAGGGTCTGGACTTCATCTGAAAAGAAACTTCCTTTAGTACATTTGGCAACATTTTTTTGTTTAAAAGCAAAAACCTCTCGCAATGTGAGGGGTATTAGGCCATAGTCTACCACGCTGGCCAAGTGCAGATTGGTTGACTTCAAACACCTTTAAGAACTTTATGGAGAACTCTCCGGTGTGCAGGTTTCCTCGCGATGTTCATTGTTTTCCTTCACCGAAGCTAGTGATACTTAACTTCTAATACGCACATAATATTTGAAAATTAGCGTGCCAGGATTTGAACTCGGGCCCCGGACATGTGGGAATAAACACTTCGTTCGGGAGACCAACGTTCTAACCGCTAGGCTATCACTGCTACAATTACAACAATTTACAATTCTACAATTTTTTGTTTACTAAACATAATAATAAATTTTATTTTATTAACAAATAAAGTCTATACTCACGGTAATTGTTGAGCTATGTGTTTCATTATATAATCCTAGTTTATTCATAAAACTAATTAATATTAAGTACTAAAATTATGAGAAAATACACGTTGTTTATATTTTGAGCAACCAAGCGACATAAACGAATGTCAAATGACAATAACATGTCATCGTCGTCCGGGATACCCATGAGTGATAAACGTCAAATGCTGCGTTTTGTTACTAGTAAAGCATTGTTCCAGGTTACACATAACATTATTTTATTAACTTCATCCGCGAAATTCACAGTACATTTGGAACAAATTATCATTTTATTATTAAAATGAAATAAGTTTATAATCAAAAACACTGAGGTCCTTTTTATGATAAAAAGTATAAAAAAAGTATAAAAGTATAAAAAAATATTGTTATGCGAAAACGAAATTTTCAGAGGGACTTAAAAACCAGAGGCAGAAATGTCACTGAAATATTATCTACCGATGATCTTACTTTTTTTTGCTTACTTTTGATTTGTGAGACGGCAGTTAGCGGGAGATCAATGTTTACTTTTTATCTCTGATACGTACCAGAGTTCTACTGACAGTATAATATTGAGACCGGCCGTTAGCTGTCAACACAATCGTATCGTAAGTGCAGTAACATGAGAAGCAGTACAGTACAGTAGGCGGTAACCGATACCGTTGCAAGTTGCGAATGTTAATACGATTGGTGCAATTACCAGTGTGCAGTGATCAGTGACGTCTCACGACAGTTGCGCGCAGTAAGTCGGTAATACTGTTAGTAACAAGCTAACAAGCAAAACTAAGCTTGAAGAAAACGTTTTTAAGCCAATAGTCGACAATAAGCTTTCTTTCTTGGCCGGCATCCGTGATGCCTTTGGTGTAGCTTTTGTGCATGGGCGACGATAGCTACTTACCATCAAACCAATAAATCTCTTCCGAAAAGAGCTACAACACACACACGTTTATCTTTTGTTTCACTACACCAATCAATTGGTATAATACACGAAGGCATTTAGAAAGCGTGCGTATCGTCTTGTATTGACACAGCGACTACGAGCAAAACGGTCAATTGCCTGTTCTTACGCTCTTCATCGTCGGCTCGCTAGTGACATATCTACCTCTTTTTTACATTATAATATCATTGCTTACCATCAGGTGGATCGTCAGCTTATACAATTTCCATAAAAAAACAGCATCAGTGCGATATTAGCAACGAAGTAAAGAAGGATCAGCTTATAATTGTTCAGTGTATAGTGCTCAAATATATATTTAGGTGTTAAAATCGAAATCATAGAGGTCGTCATTATATAAGCTGACAGTAGTTACGCCAATTTAAATAATTCCCGAGTTTCTAGTTAATGAATTTGAGTTTGCACCACTGTCCTTATAGACGTCAGCAAACTTAGCTGGTCGATAATAATTACTTGTTTTCTTTTCACTAGTAAGTCTTTATTTCTTCTCGAAATACACTTCCGTTAGTATTAACAATATAACCGTTTTCGCTTCAATCCTACAAAGAAAAATAATTTCTTCTTTCTTAGTTGTCGTCTCCACCAGTGGAAACTTCTCTGCCAAAAGAATATCGAGAATACACAAACCCGACTAGCCAGCTACCATCCATGGACATCGGTCGCAGTATCGGATGTTCAGAAATTATGCTGTTTCTTTATGGCTGAACGCGTCAGTGACGTCTTGGTGTTACTGATAAGTGGTTCTTTTGCTATAACTATTTACATAAAAAAATCACCGTTCACAGAATCTGTAGGACATATACAGACACTAAAAAGTCTAACACTACGTTCACGCACTACTGACCGACTTAATAACGTATCTCATTACGAGTGCATTTACATAATTACCGTGCAAACACGTTTTCAATGTAGATTTGTAACAGGTAATGATAATATGTGGGTCGTCAACAGTTCATCTTATAATCGGATCGTGTAACTTTTTATGTGAAATGAAATGAATGTATTTTTATTTATTGTTAACAGTTTTAAACATGACATAATAATGATAGATTTTAGACACTGAAATAATAATAATAATAATAATAATAATAATAATAATAATAATAATAATAATAATAATAACGCTTCACACTCATAGCCCCACACTAGGATTCCCTGTGTCGTGGGTGCCATAGACAACACACAAGACAAGGATATTTACACCCAGACCGAGAACAGAAATTCAAACTCATTATTCAAATTTTCCGCCTCGCTGGGAATCGAACCCAGGACCCTTGGTGCGGCGATCCGGCATGGTAACCATTGCGCCACACGGGTCGTCGTCATGTCATAACTCACCACCAATACAATGCAAAATCTTATTTTTTTTATGTAGGCACCTAATCTAAGTAGTCGCTGAACATGCAGACGAGCCACCTGATGGTAAGTGATCACCGATACGTGATCACCGACCAAGTAATCATTGACATCCCTGGACATAGTAGCACCGAAGCAAGGTAACGGTAAATCCACATCATCATATTTATCCCTGTAGACGACCCTGTAGCCTAGTTAGTAGCGACCCTGCCTGCGAAGCGAGGGGTCCCGGGTTCGATTCCCGGCCGGGGCAGATATTTATGTGACATATAAATATTTGTACTGGGGTCATGGGTGTCATTGTGATGTGTTATTATGTGTCGTCCATGCCACCCGCGACACAGGGTAAAAACCTACTGCGGGGGTATGAGTGTGTAAGCGTTTATTTATTTATTATCAGATCTGCAGTTCAATGATGAGGGACCGGATGGTCAAAGAATTTTTATGGAAACAATACATTTCAAATAAAACAGGAAACAACTATAAAATCACAAGCAGGCACCTTCAGCAATCGAACGAAGACCACCCACTTGCTAATATCAAGCATCTATTATACGATAATATACACAGGTAATGAGATACGTCGGCAATACCGTAGTATATACAGAATACCTTAATAAGAGTAATAAGTCGGTTACTAGCACACGCTTGTTTAAACTGGCCGCCGTAAAATGGTGGATAACATACAGCGACGCATTAGAGAAGATAAAAGTAAAAGGGTTAGATAAAATGAAACCGGGTTACGACTGCCTTTCTCATTACCGTGATTTTTGACTAGATAAAGGGGAATTTAGGGTTAAGTCTGTGTTCATAATATAGTATAATACACTTGTAATGTAACGTAATTTATAAATTTTTCATGTAATGAGGCAAAAACTAAAAAAAAATATCTTTGAGACTTGGGAGTTTCTTGTCGCCTATTCAGTGACCACTCATAGCGGGGATGCATTGAGGCGATAGCGTAGTGTTTGTTTAGAAACTTCGATAAACATTTTGTTTCATAAAACCTATACAAAGACGACCGTTTCGAGTGAAGTAACGTGAACATGAAGCACCTAGCATGCACTAAGGTACACACAGGTAATACACAATCTCATCAGACAATGACATATCTGATTAGGAAGCCATGCACACATCCGTTTAGCAATAGGTCAATCAGTTTAATACTCCGTCCGTAATTCCTAGTACTGATAGGAATCTCGTAAATGGCTCCGCACAAGATGAACGATGATGTTAGCTGACCCTGAGCCCTGATAGTGGCTCTGCTTGCCCAGGGAACCCGGGTTCAATTTCCGACCTTTGCAAATTTGTGGAAAAGAACAAGATGAGCTTCACAGAACTCACAGATGTCGTAATTCAGGTAAGATTTGCTGTGGAGCGTTTGAATGAAAAGAAGGGATTTAAAGCCAGTGCTTCAACTGTTGTTCAGTAAGGTGTATTATGATCACGAAAGCACATCATCTCTGAATGACACGAATTAAGGCTATGATCCTCCATGATCATTAAGCCACGCGAATTGTCAGATTTCGAGCACATAGGTACACTAAAGACACTAATTGCTACTAACTGACAGGCAATGTAGTGCCCTGTACCCGTACTAAACCCGTAGATCTAGATTAAACTGTAACAGAGGATGCTTATGTTGTGTGCGGGAGATCTAGGAAAGGATTTTTGAAAACTAAGTAATCCCCAAAAGGGGTTAAATTCTTTATGATGATTGAAAGTCCGCCGATTTCGAAGCAAGGTCTATGAATATTGGTATTAAATAAATGCAGATACAAACAATGTGTTCAACACTTGTAAGTATAATAGAAAGTAGATGGATCGTGATGAGCAAATTAGAATCAAAAAACATTTCTCAATTAAGTGTGCGTTTCACCAGTTGTCTCGTTCGGTAAATGAATCACGTACCTACTATCTAACTGATATAACACTAAATCAAGTTCATATCACGACACGCACGCATATGCCATTTAATTATGATTTATATTACACTAGTGTTCTGCCCGCGGCGTTGCCCGCGTTTAGGGGATAATAAGTACCCTATGTCTTATTCCAGGTCATGGTCTATCTGTCTGCTGTTTCATGAGAGCCCGTTCACTTTTTTTTGTCTGGTAAGAGTAACGAAGATCCATAGGTCCATACACACTCACACATTTATAATACTCTTGCAGGGTGAGTTATCCAGAAAACAAGACGTTAAGATATTTAATCAAACTCAAAAAAACAAGAGAATTCCGCCGAGAAGACCTCAAACTTAACTATTTAAGAGCAAACCATAACAGTGCCCGCGGGAGCACAAAAGCACCAATTAAACTTCACCGCTAACGGTCACCGTCAACTTCCGCAATCCGCACTATGCATGACAGTTCATATAATAACACCGGTAATGAACACCGTACCAGAGACACCGTTATCTCTGGTAAGGTCACCAGGGAGACCTCTAGCGGTAAACAAATGAGCTATTCAAAATTAAACTGGCCCAGCCAAAACTTTACATCGTCGCTGCATTGCGTGATGTAGTGTTAATGAAAAACATACAATTAACTTTTATTGCTCGACACCATTAAATAATTAGAGGTATTAAATATTATAATATACTTTCAGCAGTGTTTCAGTATCTATTGGAAGATTTTATTAATGTTCATACTTAACGACATTTGTAAATATTAAATTATACTCGTATTTTCATTTTCTCTTGGGAATCATATTATTATTTTACTTCGGCACCCTAATAAAAAAGAAGTATTCACCTGCCGAATAGAAACCTACTTATTATGCAAAATTAATTATAGTTTGACATAACATAACAACAAGTTTTGGAACGAAGTTCCTTATCGCGCGTTATTATTGCTATTTCTCTTGTCATGCCAATTAATATCCAGAAGAGCGACAGGGATAGAATAAATCTATCACTGTCGCTTTGACAAGGCACATGTAACACAAATAACAAAACAATATAATAAATATAATATTATTCATTTTACAAAACGAGCGTTTTTAAAAACACGTTTGACGTTTTTCGTTACCGTCGTTTTTTGTGTCACCGTCACCGTGTTATAAATCTTATAATTTCACTCTCATCATTTTTTCCATTTATTTCATAACGCGCCTAAAGAAGTATAAGTTCAATAATATTTAATATTACACAGCCCCACATGATTTATTACGTAAAATGTTTATAGCGAGAGAGTACACCGCCACGCCGCGGCCGCCGCGCCGTTTCGATAAAAGTGAAATTTGACGCGGATTTTATGGGACTTCTAAACCTAACTATCCCCCTTACTGCAGATAAATATATCACACTGAAGTAACTGCCGATATCGTTATTAGGTTTCATGTGCTGTAGCCTGAAATTTAAGTCACTTGTAGACATGAATTTTAAATTGAATGAAAAGTAAAAAATAAAAACTTTGGTAACTTATTAGTATTAAAACAAAGTCATCGTTTTCATAGGAAATTAATCTAGACATGCGGTAGTGTGTCAAGCCAATTTCAAGCTAACAGAACTGGCGAGCAGCACCGTGTTTTTTTTTATTGAAACAGCCGGTAAACGAGCTGACGATCCACCTAAAGGTATGTGGCTATCGTCGCCCATTAACATCAGCAACACCAAAGGCACGTACGTGCAAGCTGTGGAATGAACTTCCTTCTGAGGTTTTCCCTGAGCGCTATGACATGGGATTCTTCAAAAAAAGGTGTAAAAAGAGTTCTCCTTCAGGGCCGGCGTTGCATTGGCGATTCCTCTGGTGTTGCTCATGTCCATAGGCGACGGTAACCACTTACCATCAGGTGGCCCGTAAGCTTTTTCGTCTGCCCTTCAGGCTATAAAAAAAAAGGCATCAAGTATGCGTTGCCGCCCAAGAAAGAGAGAAGAAAAGAAAGAACTGGCTCTCAAGCTCCCAGCCGAAACACGACGACGACGAGTCGTTTGGCGGCTGATACATGCTCAAACGTGGTAGCTATCCAGGCGAACCCCATGGAAAATAATGATAGTAATAATGGTATTAATTAACAATTAAAATCAATATCAATATGTATTACCAATATAATCCTTCGAGGGGCCCTACCACTAGCGTGCCGGATTTAGTCGCCTCTTACGACACCCATCCGGCGTCGGATTGGGGTTAGTATTCTAAACCGCCCCAATACGGTTTTATATAGTTTTCATTAGCTGTTAGCAACCAACAAACCAAATTTTAGAAAAGTAACAATTTTACATAAAACTTACAGACTAATTACAGAATAGGCATGATGACAGATTTTGAAATACTCTTCTATATTGTTGGGAAATATATTATAATTACATCATATATCATATTTCCGCAAAAAAATAAGGTTTAGTATGAAATAAATACATTTCAAATTATAAGTTAAAAATTCGCACCAAAACGCTTCAAAGTGTCAGGGCGTGGTTGTGGCGTCAGTCCTCAGGAAAACAAAAGACAATACGTCATTAGTATGGTGATATTAATTTGCCAAATGTAAAGCTTGAATTACATGTTCTTGTGACTAAAATTTTAGGCTTTTCTACATAAAACTTGACACCCATTTAGATCTCAATTCTTTTTTTTTAATTGGCTCTCATTTCACATTTTTGTTTTTGATGAGTAAATATAGCTAGATATGTCAAATTTCAAATAAGGACGGAGTAGGAAAGAAGTAGTGGTTCTAAATTTCTCACCAAGGTTTCTCAGATAGATACACAATTTAACCTAAACAAATATGAATGTGTGAATTAAACATTGTAAGTTAAATAAACCTTGTAAAAATAGCATGTAAAAGCTATCAGTGTAAACTGTAAACATTTGAGTTTCGAGTGCAATGTTAATTAACTCGTTCGCGATACCGTCAGCGCAGCGTAGACCAGGCAGTTAACAATTTACATAAGCGTTCATTTTAACAGATTTCCATAGAAAGTGTCGCGGACCGCGGTTCCGACGTCAAATAGGCCTCGGGTCGTTAACTGAGTTATGTTTGGTTAGAGAATCGACACATACGTCTGATCATTAAATATTTTTTAGAGACCGACCGAAGGTTCGGTTTCGGTTTCGGTTTCGGCCAGTTTCGGCCAAAAAATCTAGTTTCGGTTTCGGTTTCGGTTTCGGAAAAATTTGGCCGAAACTTTCGGCCAAACCGAAACTCTGTGTTCGTGAATTTTCGTGCGTCGTTCGGTTAAGTTCGTGGCTAAACCGTGGGCGCTGACTTTTCAAGTGAAGTCATTGATTTAACATGTTTATTATATTTGTTCATTAATCTGAAGAGCGTCTGACAGGGCACAGGGTGCTTTGGCGCTTGATTTTAGTCGTTTTTTGCTCGATATTAATAACGGCAACAGGTAGAAAAAAGGATATAATATAGTGTCTAATGCTGTATAGATAATGATACGGAACTCATATCCAAGCATGGTATAGAAACTGTACCTGGAAGATATTTAAGTAAAACTTTTACTAGGGGTATTAATTAGACGTAATAGATTATATAAAAAGTAGTTTTCGTCTATTTATCTGTGCGTTTGTTCTGGCTACTCTCAGGAACGACATAACAGATTTACCTGCGGTTTTCACTCCCTTATAACTTACAATACATACGTATTGTAGTGAGCTTTGGTTAACATTTAGTGGTTGGTTTATTTCAAACGGTTTACAAATAAATAAATTACTTTATGTCAATTTCGCCCATACTTATATTTATTGAGTGAGGGCTTACAGAAAGGTTTACGGAAGCAAAGCGAGGGCATTCACTAGTAGTATTTTCGAAGTCTAAATCCCAAATCATCCATTACAATGAAACGGTAACTGATCGATATGTCTGTACACAAAAATCAACGCAAAATAGACCATAGCAATTATTTTTAGAATTTTCGTCTCTTTGTATTTTATGTGCGTTTGTTCAGGGTAATTTCAAAATCGGCTAAATCAATTTGCATGCGGTTTTCACTGACGTATTTTAGTAAAATGGGGCTAAGATTTAAATGATCTATTTAAATGATCTTAAATTAAAATTTAAAAAACCCCCGACAGTTTGATATACACTAAACAGAGCTAATTACACACTCGATTAAGTCACCTTCATGCAAAAAATAACTAGATCAAAATCGGTTCCTCCGTTTGGGAGCTACGATGCCACAGACAGACATAAAGATACACAGACACGTCAAACTTATAACACCCCTCTTTTTTCGTCAGGGGTTAAAAACAGCGTTCATCCATAGGTACCCACATTTTTTCGAATTTTGTCGTTTACGTTAAGATAAGTTTACTGAAATGAAGGCAGTTAATACACATAAAAATGTACCTACAAATAAAAATGTGAAAAAAAAACACGCAAGATTTCAGTACCTATACAGGGTGTCCCGTAAGTAGTGGGTCAACGTTAGGGACAGATAGCTTGAAGGTTGACCTAAAAAATTCGGCTCCTTTAACCTACTTTTTTCTGTTGGGTCCACAAATGAGCAGCTCAAAAAATACCCTAATGGTGTAGCCATACGAGCGTATTTTTTGAGCTGTGCGTCGCGTAAAATAGCGTAAATCGTAAAATCGCGTAAAATACAAATTTCAAAGAATTGAATTAGATCTTTTGTATGAAACCAGCTCATTTCACGTGACTCACAGCACCAAAAATACGCTCGTTTGGCCTCACCCTAAGTTTCGGTTTCGGTTTCGGTTTCGGCCGAAACTGGACCTAAGGCCGAAGGTTCGGTTTCGGTTTCGGTTTCGGCTGAAAAACCAGTTTCGGTCGGACTCTAATATTTTTTTAAACTTTTAGAAATCTTTTATGTAGATATTTAATATAGATATTTAATTAGCTGGATACGTAGTATGAGCCTTTCTGAAATCCATTTTTGAAGAAATCATAAGCGTTTACAGCGACGTTTACCCTCGCTGAACCATTTCAAATTTAAAACCAAAATAGGTATGACGTATAAGTTGTAGAATACACAAAGCTTTGTTCCTTCTTTGTTACTCAAAGTGTCGAACAACTACATCACTGCAGGTAAAAACCAATATTTGTGAGATGCACGCTCCATGGCCAATACAGCAAAGTGTGAGGTTACCATAACCAACACAATTTCACTAAACACGTTCAGTTCACGCCTGTCATTCTATGTACTTTCTTGCGATCGTGTCTTGCGGAAAATTATATTGCAAGTATCATTTCGTATTCATTGAAACAAATCAATATTTGAATATTATTCATACATTTCATACGTAGTATAAGGCTTGAGTCAATGGTAAGAAGTAGGTAGGTTCATCGATCAAGTTAAGTCGCTTTACCGTACTTCCGAGTTCACGGTTGTTATCAGGAGTCTCGTCAGAAGTCGTCAAGTCACGTCCCGTAACCTGTATCTAGTGACCAATCCATTAGGATTATTTAGTACTAGCTGACCTGGCGAACTTCGTATCGCCTAACAAACTATTTTTTTTTCTAAAATAAAAGTAGCCTAAGTTACTCCTTGTTACATTAGCTATCTGCCAGTGAAAGTCCCATTAAAATCTCAGAGATTAGCCGGAACAAACAGACAGACAGACAGACAGACAAAAATTGTAAAAAATGTTGTTTTGGTATATGTTCCGTGTATACATCCAAATGCACTTAGTAAAAAGCGGTTATTTTAATATTACAAACAGACACTCCAATTTTATTTATTTGTATAGATATAGATGTATAGATATAGAAGATGTATATATATAGATGTATAGAATAGATGTATAGATTGAACGCGGAAAAACACAAAAATAATTTCTGTCTAATAACCTCATAAACATTTAAAATCATGATAAAAGTTTACAACCATTTCTTGATATGTGCGTGCATATTGGCGAGTAACGATATTTTTAAAATTTTACAATTTTTTCCTACTACATAATTATAGTCATTTGGCTATGCTACTACTACTACTATTATGTACTTTGCTTCAGTTTGTTTTTAGATGACATGATATAACAGGTTAAACAAATTCGTCGCTCCTGCCAACAGCCCGGCTAGCTCAGTCGGTAGAGCATGAGACTCTTAATCTCAGGGTCGTGGGTTCGAGCCCCACGTTGGGCGCAACATTTTTAACCCCATTTTTTATTTATATTATAAATTACGCCTTTATTTTCTATAGTTTTCTTTATTCGTAAATAAATATATGACAAAGATTTTTAAATCATTTGTGAACTGTCTTTGACGTAATAACTTTAAATTATGGGGTACAGCAGCTAAACAATTACCTCAAATACAATAAAAAATAATGTTTGCAACCCAATCGCATATAAATAATAATATAATTACTACTTAAATAGTAAATAAATAAAAACATAATTTTAATAAAAAGCACTAATACGACAATAAAACTAAACAAAATGCGGTATGAAAAAATCTACTCTATGGTAAGACACAAAGGTAGAATATCTTTTAATCGCTCGGTCTATCCACACCATATGGCAACCGATGGGAAATGCTGCCCAAGCTGCAGTGGCCATATGGTGGCCAGCATACGGTAAACTGTAGTAAACATTTACTGGTTAAGTTAGTTAATATTTTTAATATCTAGCTTTGAACAATGCCGCAAAACTAAATCCAGTGCTTCTATTATCCGTAGTATCTATCTATGAGGACGGGAGACCTTTATTATTTACAAATAGGTACCATAATATCAAACTATTCACAGCCCATTTCCCCTCCACTCACAACATCTTAAGTAGAGGGGGATCGACGCACTAACCTAGCACGAGCGCAAGGGGGAAAGGGGAAACTCCCCACGGGCATGAGGAAGTTGAGGTACATGTGTAATATGCACGATTTTATATTCATAAGTTTATTAACTAGTTTGCAAGTTATTAAGCAAACAACAACTATAACACGAAATTTCATTACTACATTACTAAATTACTAAGTAGGGATAAGGTACCTTGTTATTAGGTAGTTCAGAAAGTGATCTTACAATATAAAAAGATAACAGGTAACAGTTACAATCCATCTGTCGATAATAATACAATACAACATACCGTTGCAGCGGTTGCAGCACTTGCAGCTATTGACAATGATATTATAATGTAAAAAAGAGGTAGATATGTCACTAGCGCGCCGACGATGAAGAGTGTAAGAACAGGCAACTGACCGTTCTGCTCTGCTCGTAGTCGCTCTGTCAATACAATACGATACTCACGCTTTTGTTGTTGTCAGAAATGCTTGACATTTGACATACAGCGTTAAAATGCCTTCGTGTATTATACCCATAGATTACCCCCAATAGATACCGCATAAGTGAAATTTTCCTAGAGTTTGAACTCACAAAATTTGGCGGAAGGCGCGAGTTGCGGGGAACAAAACAATGCGCTGTGATTGGCTATTTCTTATTCATACTTGGACTTGACGGGTCAGAATTGGTCGACACTATTGTCGTCGACTTGCAAATGCACGTATGTGTTGGCGCGCGTCAGTTGCCTTGTATGCGGTATCTATTGGAGGTAATCTATGATTATACCAGTGTGATTGGTGTAATGAAACAAAAGATAAACGTGTGTGTGTTGTAGCTCTTTTCGGAACAGATTTTTTGGTTCATTGGTAAGGGTATAACGTATCTATATTTTAAATATAATTTTAAATATCATTTCCTATAAATCAATTTCATTTTCAAATCATAAATAGAAAGGTGTATTTATTACAATACAAATATGCGCTTTCAGCTAACTTATAATATTATGATGTAAGACAGAGTAATTTAATAATACAAGGCCGCTATGATACTGCTAGGTACTTCGGAGAATAATCTTAAATTAAAATTTAAAAAACCCCCGACAGTTTTATTAACATTAAACATAGCTAACACTCACGATTAAGTCACCTTTACAAAGAAACTAGATCAAAATCGGTTCATCCGTTTGGGAGCTACGATGCCACAGGCAGACATACAAATACACAGATACACAAACACACAAAATTCACAAGCACGTCAAACTTACAACACCCCTCTTCTTTCGTCGAGGATTAAAAATAAAGGAAAACTAAGCTGAGTAATATGTATTAATGAAAAATCGTTTGAATGAATGTTTTATAGAGTGATGTTTATAGGTAACATAATTTAATAGCACTCATAAAATTCTAGTAGAAAAATGCCCTTCGGATTATTCATATCTACAAAGCTATTGTCCTAGGGGAGTTTAATGCCTTACATGGCTGACGTGACGTCACTGGACGTCAAGTTGGCGCGACCCTTTGGCGTCTGATAGTCGAAACATGGATAGCACGAAATTGAGTCTTATTGTCAAGAACATAATACATGCAGCATTATGGATTTTGTAGTTACATAGTCTGGTAGTAAACTCCGATAAAAAGGCTGTATTTACGGTCCGGTGACCGGTTTTGCTATAGCTCTGCATCTGTTACCGATATCAGATATCAAAATACACTACTTTTGGTATTAACTAAAGATTTTTTTAAGAGTTATTGATAAGAATTAGTGATTGAATGCTGATACAAACTGTCATGATGTCTATTTGGCCATGTCATTTCCATGTGAACTAAAAACAAGCCTTCACCTTCCTGATGCTTTGTGTTTAAATACTTTGTGGTTACTGCACTGTCGTCCAAACGACTTTTAGCAGTTCGAATAAAAATACAAGTACGTTAAATATACTTATACCTATCACACAAAAAAGTACAACCGCAAGAAGAAGATATATGAATGCAATTCTTATAAAACAAGATATATTTAATTGCACACATCAAGTCTCTTTAACTTTAGAAGCAAAGTATGTAAAGCAAATTTCATATGACAGCTTCAGTGTTTCCTTTAAATCGCGTTACATAAATCTAACATCAGAATACCTTCCTCAATTTCACAGTTTCGGCGAACTCTCTAAAGCCATTTATTACCCTGACTCACTATTTTCAGGAACTTACGAGCGAATGCTCTCATTTGGAACGATATAGCGAACTGTCTGGCTGGATCGTTCTGTCTGTTGGTGCATCGTAATCGGGCTCGAGTTCAGGTTCGTGACATTTGCGAGATAGTGCAATGACCTAGTGGGGATTCTAAAAATGTGAAGCGACAATAGATGTCATTCCTCTGGTAGAAATCATTGTATCGAATTAATGATAGAACTGGTGTGTAAGTTTGCTGATATTAACATAGTTATGTTTATTATTGTAACTGATGGTCATGGGCAACGGTAACCACTCACACTCGGGTGGTTGTCTGTTCTTTGTCGGCGATATCACTAAATCAGCTGTCTCTTCCAAGCAACCGATGAGAGAGACCTGGTACAAAAGACTGTGGCACAGGATAGATTACGAGAAAAAGGATCACATTTATGCTTCGTTAACCGGTTACCGTCGCCGCGTCGTCTTCACGTAACAATCCCATCCACACAGATGTTGGCCCAGTTCCAACGATAATTGATTTTCAAGATCCCCCTCTTCATTAATAATGAAATTCCAGGAAACTCTACAGCCACTTTAATCATGGCTATCATGAGTCAGTATTTTCAGTACTTCCGAAGTTATAAAAAGTGTATGGTTATTTCGGATGATCTGTCAAACGTTTTGGACTATCGTGTAACGTGTTGCTGCTAAGCATTACTATACGGAAATGAGTAATAATCTTTATGCCCTAATCAATCAAAAAATCTCTTATTTTATCTAGTATCCATGGTTGCACTCATCACATTCTGTCAATTCATAATACGCTTTTACAATTAAAACATAACTATGAATAGATAAAACGTAATGAAATTCAAATGGAGACATCGATTTTTCATTTTTATCATTTTTACCAAAATCTGGCAGTCTGGATCTCCTAGATACCACAAGAAATATACTGATCGACGGACTGACTGTAAAACCGTGCTGGAGATGGTGGAGTACACTCCAAGTCAGGAGGCCTGAGGCCTAAATAAGGACTTTCACATGAGCGATTCACTGGTCGCCTAATACCTTGAATGAAGCCCTACAAGCAACGGTTGGTTATCATAAGATTCATAACATAGAATGAATCCTAAGCAACCTAGTTTGAGAACTACAAAGGGTTGCAAACAACCCTCCACGGCACCACCCGTGTAGCAATGAGCCTTTTGGGTGGTAGCCAACGTTAAAAAGTACCAGGGTCGCATAAAGCACAATTGGTACGCGGAAAGAGCAGCGCGCGTGGCATAACTCGACATAAACTCCGCGGCACACAGCCAGAGAATGCAAATAAAAATCTACTCGGAAATGAGAAACAAAAGGGAGAAAATGAAAACACCTGCAATTTTAAGGTGTACGTTTCAGTACGAATTGTTGACGTTAAACTGCAAAAAATACAAGAATAAATAAACGGTGCCCTCATACTCTCGCAGATATGAGCACACCGAGAAGAAAAGTTTCTGAATATTTTGATATGGTGTGCGTGGCATGGACAATGGACATTTTTGGTCAATGATTCTGCAGATATACCATGTACTTTTCTATGTATAGTTGCAAAGATTAATTTCAAAATATCCCCGCTATAGCTTGTCCAAAACTCGTGCACAATGAGACAGGAGTCTAACAATAATACGAAACAGCGCAAAAACAAAAACTGGCACAATAATCACGCAATGCGGTGCAGATGTAACCACCTTGACCTGGAAACTTGACGCATTGCGACCGCGCTCTTCTTACTGTGGCCCAGGCTGTCCCAATCAATCCCACAGACTGAAATAAATATACGCTCACATCTCACACTCATAGTCTCATACCATCGCAAAAGGATTTCCTATGTTGCGTTACAATTCGTGAACAAACATGTCACAGTCACATTAATGTCCCGGCCGCAGCAGGGGATTAAATTCGGGTTCCTTCGCCCTTGCCTTGGTCACTACCAAACCGGCTAAAATGTCGTCAACACGTGAAAAAGGGTATTAATTGCATTGTCAGAAACAGTTACAAACGCGACGAAAGTTGCAACGATGCTGGTTTCCATCTATGCACGCCTAATGACTAACCACAAACAGTTGACATGCACCAAGGTGTGTGCGTTCGTTATAATATTTTTATGCCATTCAGTATTTCCGCAGCCATTAGCAGAAGCCCGGGGCGCTTCCGCACCGGTTCGCAGTGCGTCAGATTTCAGGTCAAGGCAACGCGTCAATTACGACCCGTTACAATATTCGATTCACCAACATGTGTCTAAAACTATTCTGAGCAATAGTTATGCCTTAGAATAATAATAAACAGTTATCCTTTATAAGCAGGTGTTCTCCCAGGAGAGAGCTTAACTGGACGTACATGGGCGATGGGACTTTGAATGTAATGGTCCTTTTGATAACTAGATCTGACATTCGACATAGTTCCGTCGTTTTCATAAGTATGGTTGAATATTTCTAAAAACTTAAGATTTGGAATACGGATATTGCGTACAAACACAGATAAATAATACTTACATGTAATTTCTTCACAAAATTTTATAGGGTTGCAAGGTGTTGTGCAAAATAAGGAAAATTTACAGTCTCAGGGTTTTGTTCAGTCCTATGCTATGGTAGACACGTGTGATATCGCATACTTCTTACTACCTTTTAAAATAATCATCAGTTTATTGAAAACTGCCATAACAAGCTTTAAATTTACAAGTGATGTCATGACAAAACACCAGCCCTACCTCCTACACACCCTATGATAAAGGAAGGGGTGGTCGTAATGAAGGGGTGACCGCTTACGTCACTGGTGACGGTGAGTCACGTGACCTTTGGAGAGTGCTTTACGCGATAAGGACTTCTGTCCTGTGGCAGATGAGAGGGTATGAAAAAATATAGGTAAAACTAATTGTTTACTTGTATCAAAAGGTTTTTTTTTTTGTGAACTACAACGTTTATTCCCACTTGTCCTGTTGAGTAGTCCTGTTGACAGGACTAGTGGGAAAAAAATTCCCACTAGTCCTATCAACAGGACTACTCAACAGGACAAATGGGAATAAACGAACTACAAACGAGCATTATTTTCGGAATTGCAATTACTCTCGTTCATCATACGTCATCTGTAGAGAAAAATAATCCATCTGTTTATATAACAGTTTTAAACAGACGGGTTACTTTTCTCTGCAGGTGACTGTACGTACGCTAGCGATGGGCAACTCGACGAAATTTACTCGAGTAACTCGACTAAACTCTTTGGTCGAGTAACTCGAGTAACGATTTTACGTACTCGAGTAAACTCGGCCGATTCAACTCAGCGACGAACGCGAGTCGACGCGGCGACGCGGTTCAACTCAGTCGGTGTTAATCGTCGAGTTCGTCGACTTCGTCGAGTTGCCGCCGACGCGCTTCGCGTTGCGACGATTTTACTCAGTCAACTCATTACTCGCTCGCGTCGGCTACTCGCTGACCTCGCTGTCGCGTCGGTTCGGTTCGGTTCGGTTACTCGAGTTTACTCGAGTTTTTACTCGAGTAAACGGTTAATTTTGCTCGAGTAACTCGAGTTGTAAAAAGTATTACTCGGCCCATCGCTAACGTACGCATATAAAATATTAAATTAAAATACCTACTTTAATTTTATTGAACCAACTTTTTCTTTCATTTAAGAACATGATTATCAGACGTCACTTAAATAATAAATGCGTATAGCCAGTGCTAAAGCTTTCTGCAGAATCCAATTTAAATAATAAGGCCTAGTAGTAAAGTTGATGGAAAGTTTAGTTGGCCATAGACTAATAACCACTTGCAATAAGGAAGACTGCATATGTATATTATGATTACTGCCTGGATCAATAAAATATATTAGTAATGTAATAACGCAGTCTAATTTTATGACCTGATCGTCTTTCGAAGATATAAAATAATATGTTGCTTGTGGTATTTAGTACGTACATGACGATGATTTCTTGTAACTAAGCAAGTTACTTCTTACGTTATACCATCTTTCAAGAATCAGTCCATAGACCTATATGTATTATATTTAAGTCAGTCATTAAAAATGAGTCATTAAAATGAGATTCAAAAATCCGTAGCTGCCTATTTGCTTCCTTTTTCGTCAACGTAAGGTGGTTACTTTTGTATTATGGATCTAGGTAGTTGTCGTTAACCACTTACCAACAGGTTGCACGTCTACTCTTTGTCTACCATCGGATCCTAACAATGCCATTCTCAGGATCCGAACTGATTATGATAGTTGATAAGCAAGCGGCGATGTACGTATAGATGGCACGTTTGAATTTGAACGAATGAATTTTCGGCGGCTCATAAACCAATATGTCAGTAAAACACGAACAATAATAAGCAGAAAATTGGTCAGTTATTTCAATCAGTTCAAAAATCACCGTGACAGAAACCATGCTTGCTGCATGTTGCATGCTTGCTTGCATGCTACAGAGTGCCAGATCATTAGTCCCCCGGGATAAGTGAGACTCAGATGTACTAAACAGTTCTAGTTATCCCGTCACGGAACAACTCAATGGGACTAATGGAATAGACCCGCATGAACAGAGTGGCGGAGAGAACGGACCCCAGAGAAACTCCAACATTTTCTTATTCACATATTACCGACTACGCATTGGGTATACATAACATATATAACACCATGAACGATAGGAGGACGGGGCCTCCCCGGACATGATCACTTATTCTGGTGAAAAATCTTGGAAGCTCTTTACTAAAAGTACCTACCTACATAAACATTTGCAAGCTATATTCCTAGCATAGCTTTACGTGCACGGGTAACTTTACCTTTACCTCGGAGGCCCTTACTGTACTAATTTTATTCGGCAAACTACAAGGCAAACGTGCGCTGTTTATCATATTGAGGTTAAAATATTTATCAGGCTGATTGCATCTCAAGCAATTACGCAGGACGACTCATCTTCACTATATCACGTGTTTTAACCATTATCTTCTAGCTAATCGAGACATTATTCTGACACAATGGTTTATGGCTCTTTTAGGATCCGATATGTACCTAGGGCTGTTGTCAAATGCAGCGCTATCGTGAAGTTTAAAAAAATTTGAAAGACTTAGGTACGATACGAGACAATAGTTCCTGCTAAGATTCGACAACTGGCTTTGCAACGCATTATTACCTACTTGACATAATAAAATAATGAAACAAAATTTCAGAAAAAAGGGTGCCAGACGTTCTAAAAACGTTTACACGCGCATACCAACACAAACCCCACGAACCGAGAGCAAAGATATATATCTGCCTCGGATACGAATCGAACACGGGACATTTGGATACGCAGGCAGTGTTACTACAGTACCAACAGTACCAACTAGGCTACGGAGCCATATCACATACTTACTAAGTAACTATTAAAAAACAATAATAAATTGGTATAAATCCTCATGTTCATAGGCAACGGTCATCAGGTGGCCCGTCTGCTTTTTCGTAAGCCCCTTAGGCTAAAAGAAAAATAATTTCGCTATAGGCCTAAACCGGAGGGGCTAGCCTCGCCAAATTCCGGCCAAGTAGTGATCGTGGTGGTCGATGAGGACGTCACTCATCGCTCTGACATGGTTCTCGCACTTTCTCCCAACTGCCGCTTTACGTATGCTCCACGGTCATATCCTACGTCGCGGCCATACCAACTACATGCTACACAAATTAGTAGAAAAGAAATTATTTTTCGTTTATGGACATACAGCGTACTGGTTGGCAATACTGAGGATTGAATCGATAAGCATTATTTATAAATATTGCGTACCAGGGATCGCAATCCGAAAAACCGGTCGGTGGATCTTGCATCACTAAACGATTACCTGATCCGGTATCCGGTACCGATGTACAGGATGTACTGGATCTCCATCGATTTGTGACATAAATATTGTACATGGTATAATGTGATGATTATAAATATCACATTACACTCAATAACAATAGTACCCCGATAGAATCCCTACCCTGATACAAATCATCACAATTCACAACGCATACACATACAATAAACCACTACTATAATTACATATAATATATTGACCAGTGTAAAGTGACCGCTATTACATGTCGGTGAACCAGATACGTTTGTGGTCGGATGCCACTTCATGAAATATCAATACCTGCCTCATTGCGGATGATTCATGCATCAGGTGAGCATTTGTTTACAGTTTACACGGACACTTCTGAATAATGTCAAATATATCCCGTTTATGATGCAGTAGGGAAGAGTATAAGCAAAGCAAGGCCGACTACTATTCTTCTAATATAAAGCTATGGGCTTTTAAGATACCTGTGTAACTGTGCACTGCACCTAAAATTTTTGACTAATGGAGAAAAACATCATAAAAAAACCAGCATATCTGAGAGTTCTTCATTATATTCTCAGAAGAACAGACAGTAAACTCCTCACAGCTCACATTGAAATGATCCAACGAATGTAATAAGCAGTTCGCCATTTGTACCGGATATTTTTTAATCAATAAACGCTAAATAAATAAACAAATAATAACATCATGTACAAAAAACCCTTAAACACGCGACACACTAACAGAGAAACCTCGTGCAATTAAGTTAATTGTGATCAAGGCATTAAACGCCATCACGTTATGGTGTTCGGAACCAGTTCGCAGGCGGAGCGAGGAAAGTGGAAAGCGGCGTTCCGGAGCTTCGGACGTGATCCCAACTGCCTTGGACCTTGTTCTATTGAAAGCTTCGATATTAGTGATCGAAGATTGAAATCGATTGTTATAAACTGAATGTTGAGAATCATTAATATTTCGATACACCGTGACTTTTTCACGGTGACATCACAAATTCTTGAAATGGTCATTTCAGATGTCGATATGGATTTTCAAAATGTCATGTCACTTATCTCGGTTGATAGATTTTAAAATCATAAGTTGACAAGATGACAAAGCCAAGCATTTAGTAATGAGAAATGACCCTGCTTGTCATATCAAATAGATGTCTCCACAGATTGGATACTATACCTACTGAATTGCCTGAAAAGTCTGCATTTAACCTTTACCTTTTCTTTCACCGTCCAAATGAAATCAGTCGAACGTTATTGCTTTTAAAAAATACTTTGTGGTCCTAGTTAAACCCAACAAAGGGCCAGCTTATCTCTTCCGTGTAATTGAGGGCAATTAGGGTTACGGCCGGCAGATTAAATTGAGTGTAGGAGCGTTGTGTCATAACATAACTCACCACGCAAACAACAGATAATTTTATAAACAATCGCCGTCCGCCATTGAAGAAACTATTCAAACAAGGTCTTTGCGATATTATATTTCGGGAAATATAAGATTCTCAAAATCTATGTTTTGTTGCTGTTTCCGCTGCTTCTTAAGCAATCCGATACAACTCCAGAGTCATTATTGACTGTGTTGTTCACGTGATTTTACATTGCGTTAAAAGTAGCTTGTATTTACGATTGCGACGAAAAAGGAATGAAAATGACACCGGCGAAACTATCCGGCTGTTATAGGACTTCAGCTGGATTAACTTCTGTATATTTAGCCAATTAGAACTAAGGCCAAAGATAAATATAATGTACGACCAACTTTTAATTTCAGCATCCTAGTATGTATTCGATATTTGGATTAGCCATTGATTCTCCAGTCCCTCGCGGCACCTTCATTTTGGCATCTAAAAAGATTCTACCCAACAATGGACCTTTAAAATAAACTCCCGGAAATTTGGATCCAGCTTGCTTTTATTTTAAAAATAAATTAAGAACATTTGCTTATGTTTCGATGCTAGCAGCATAATTTTTTTACAAGAATTTTTCAAAATTTCGTACTCTTTTCGGTTTCGGTTTAAAGAACTTTATTGTCTAAAGAAATTACAGCAATTTCACTTGTTAGACAAAACTTAAGCTAAAGTTATTTTATAATTTTTAATTTTTTTTTCATCCAAAATGCGATCCTATGTTCGCAACTAACTATAAATTAAGTTAAATTACTCCAAAGCAACAGCTCAGTCACTTCATAGATCATTATTTCCTTATCGGAATCTAATCTACCGATAACAACGATTAGTAAATCGTATAATTTACGTCGATACTAATACATCTCGTTACGTAAAGACCTTTCCCTCACGTTACATATTATCTATTATTATATCATCTGTAACTATCTATCTATCAGTACGTTATTTTTATACGGAAGCAATGATATTATAATGTAAAAAAGAGGTAGATATGTCATTAGCGCGCCGTCGCGACGATAAAGAGCGTAAGAACAGGCAATTGACCGTTGTGCTCGTAGTCGATCTGTCAATACAAGACGATACGCACGCTCTTATTGTCGTCAGAAGTGCTTGAAATTTGACATACAGCGTTAAAATGCCTTCGTGTATTATACAAATGTGATTGGTGTAGTGAAACAAAAGATAAACGTATGTGTGTTGTTAGCTCTTCTCGGAACAGATTTTTTGGTCGATTTGTAAAGGTATAACGTATCTATATTTTTTAAATTCATTGGTACGCAAATAGTAAATTAACGATCAATGTAGCCAAGTTGCCGGCCACTGCAATAGCAATATCTGTGAGCTAACATAAAAGTAAAACAGATTTGACGATCCTGTAATTGGTAGCGACCCTGCCTGCGAAGCGAGAGGTCCCGGGTTCGATTCCCGGCCAGATATTTATGTGACAGATAAATATTTGTACTCAGGTCATGGGTGTTATTGTGATGTGTTGTCAGTGGATCAGGAGGCCCCATATCAATATTTGTTGTGGGGGCCCCTCAACGTTAGCTGTCAAACATAAAAGGAATGCCAACTGTAGCGGTCGTAGGCCGCTGGCGAGCTTTTTTTTGGGAGTGTTAGTGGGGGCCCCTATACACTGGGGGCCCCGTATAATTGATACGGCTGATACTGCGGTAGCTACGCCCCTGTGTGTTATACCTATGTGTCGTCCATGCCACCCACGACACAGATACAAACCTACTGCGGGGGTATGAGTGTGTAAACCGTTTGTTCACTTCACCTTCAGTAGTATGAGAAGCAACGGCAAGAAACTCTCAAGGATTATACCCAGAGTCCCAGACCCAGCTAATAGGTATTCATTTTCTCAGGTACCTCAAAGTATCAACTAGCTGGCCACACTTTCTTTATTTCTCTTCTTTTATGGCCGGTAACGCGTCGGTGATGCCTATGGTGACGGCCCGTGTGGCGCAATGGTTATAATGCCGGATCTCCGTGCCAAGGGCTTTGAGCTCGATTCCCAACGAGGCGGAAATTTGAATAATGAGCTTGAATTTCTGTTCTCGCTCTTGGTGTGTAGTTTCTTGTCTTTGTGTGTAATCCATGGCGCCCCACGACACATGGAAACCGAGTGGGGGCTAACGCTCCAACTCAGAGTCGCTAACGGTTACTTTAATCGCTCCTTAGTAACGAATCACCATAGACTTTCTGTACTAAGCAGCGATTTAAGTAACCGTTAGTGACTGAGTTGGTGCGTAAGAGTGTAATAATTATACTAATCTATACTAATATATAAAGAGGAAAGATTTGATTTTTTGTTTGCATTGAATAGGCTCCGAAACTACTGAACCGATTTCAAAAATTCTTTCACTGTTGGGAAGCTACACTATCCCCGAGTAATATAGGCTATATTATATTTTCAAAAAAAAATAGGGATCCTTAATAAAACTCAAATAATGTAACCCAAGGTGTAAAAAATAAGAAAACCGAAGCAAAGCGAGGGCGGTTACTCGTAACTAATAACGCTAGTATTTTTATGGTGTTTCTGATTTCCACGAGTGTCAGTGACGATCAATGAACCGGCTAGTCGGATCGTTTGACGGCTATAAAATTTAGATTAAAAAATAATGATATTGATAAAAAAACTTCTTGCCATCCAAATTAGCAGGTACATAAAATAAAACCATTAATAATATTTTTTCAATCCAACAACTAACAGTACAATGATTACCAATGCAATCGTATCTATAAAAAAATATGGCGCCCAACATCGTTTAATAAATATGCAAATTGACTACGAGGTCTACGAGAATGGACGCGTCGGTCTTTATCCAGCCGACATAACTGTACCAGGTTCGATTCCCAGGCCACTTGTTATTCTAATCAAGTTTTGATGGGTGTCTATTACATTATTCTTCAAGCAATATTAAATGAGTATAAATATGGTGACTGATAGCTTGATGTTGTTAAACTATTTTGCTTAAAGTAGCCTGTGTTACTCGAAATTCCAATATATGTGTCGGTATGCTTAACGCCCATCCTTTGTTGCTATTTCTATTACGGAATTAATATTTCTTCTTGTTCTTCATCTGCACTTGGCCAGCGAGGCAGGTTAGCAGACTATGACCCTACGGTGTTACCCCTCCATTGAGAGGAGACTCACGTCTAGCGGGATATTTATAGGTTGAGATGATGATTGATGAAGTAGTACCTAATGCGGTATAATGATTCGAAGGTTATCGGAATTAGTACACAGGTTACTAACATTTACACTTTCTAACTCACCGCGGTCCGCGCCCTAATTCTGCTATTAGCAGATACAATTAACGATCATCTAATTGAGAAAGCGGTAAATCTAGTTTACTTGAACCTGTGAACCTCCAAGTAAAAGTATAATTCAATACCTACAAGAAAAACCATACGAAAAAATTTTACGTTCATGAGTGTATCGAAAAAAGACGCACATTATTAAATGATTTTGAATTTTGATAGACGCTATAGTATACGAAAGGTGACCTTTTCACTTGGGTAACAGTGTTCCGAGGTGTTCTGGGCCCTTTGGATAAGGCTGTTAATATGTTTTTTTTACATGAACATATTTGGGGAAAAATAATAGTGACATTCAATGTACTAGTATTATACTACTAACATAAGCTGTTTTTGCTTTATTAGACGCGCTATAAGATATGTTACTATTTAACTCCGCAGACATTGTTCTGCCAAAAAATTTACTGGATAGGGAATAATACCTAGCGTTATTATTACTAAGCATTGAATTGGGTTTTCTGGATAGGGAATAATATCTAGCGGTACAAAATATACTTTACGATCTATTCTCATATCTCAGAAATATCCACAAAAAATTCTCAAAAATCTGTCAAGACGTTTTGGAGGAGTGTGACCACGAACATCGTGACACGAGATCTTTATAATTAGATTAAGTTATGGCTTCTAGGTGGTGTATCAAGATGGTTGTCATCTTGTTACATGTTTATGCATAAATTTTTTAGTTAAGTAAATCTCCAGCAACAATGTGAAAATTCAATTTCATCCAGAAAATTTTACAGGAGAAAAGTTCTGTTTTTTTTTTACTGACTGTTCTTAGGAACTACCTATATGGTTTAAAAAATAAATCAATTTTTGTAACATCAGCACCGAATGATGTTAAATAAAGCGTCCATCAACCCCAACTGGATAGCAGATATTCGCCTATTTTATATGGTTACCTCTGACACTTACTATGTGCAGAGCTATAATATGGGGCAATGTGTGTGTGTGTGTGTGTGTGTGTGTGTGTGTGTGTGTGTGTGTGTGTGTGTGTGTGTGTGTGTGTGTGTGTGTGTGTGCGTGTGTGCAAGTAATAATATTAAATAAATAATTTATTAATTATTAATTAATTATTATTACTAAGCATTGTATTGGGGTCAGTCAGTATTCTAGGCTGCCACAATAAGACCAACAGTACGTAAATATAATGTATAATAAACAAAACAGGATTGTCAGAATTTTTTCATGCTCTGTATGGGTTGGTAAGTACTTTGGTATTTCTATTTATGTTTTAAATCCTGGCGGGATCCCTGGAGGAACTTGGTACAATGTTCGGGGACTTGAACAGCGCCTCGCAACGGGTGGGTCTTAAGATGAACATGGACAAGACGAAAATCATGTCGAATGTCCATGTCACACCCGAACCGGTTGTTGTGGACGGCGCTGCTCTCGAAGTTGTAGACGAGTACATTTACCTGGGACAAGTGATCCAAATGGGTAAGTCCAACTTCGAGAAAGAAGTCACTCGTAGAATCCAACTCGGATGGGCTGCGTTCGGGAAACTGCGTCATATCTTGTCGTCCAAAAAGTTACCTCAGTGCCTGAAGTCGAAGGTGTTCGAGCAGTGTGTGTTGCCAGTGATGACATACGGATCCGAGACATGGTGCTTCACTATTAGTCTAATGCATAAGCTTAGAGTCGCCCAGCGGGCTATGGAACGAGCTATGCTCGGTATTTCTCTACGCGATCGAATCAGAAATGATGAAATCCGTAGACGAACGAGGGTTACCGACATAGCTCAGAGAATTAGCCGGCTGAAGTGGCAATGGGCTGGCCACATAGTTCGAAGGACCGATAACCGTTGGGGAAGAAAGGTCGTCGAATGGAGACCACGCTTCGGTAAAAGGAGCACAGGACGCCCCCCGACCAGGTGGACCGACGACCTGAAGAAGACAGCGGGTATCCGCTGGATTCAGAAGGCTCAGGACCGGTCTGAGTGGCGTAGATTAGGGGAGGCCTATGTCCAGCAGTGGACCTCAAACGGCTGATGGATGGATGGATGGATTTATGTTTTAAAACATATGTGTTAAAACATACCAAACAGAAAACAACAACATGTCATTATAAGGAAAATTAGTTCTCAGAATAGCTTCTGAATTCTTAAAAATATGAAATATCAATCATTTATTATTTTCCCTAAATTGTAACTGGGGTATGTAATTTGATTTCAAATTCTATTATTATTATTATTCAAATAATCTAGACCTAACAAGTGTATTGTTTATAATAGTGCAATTATTTTTGATGCTGTTTTTTTTTTTAATAAAAGCACTGCTAACTATAAGCATATGAGGTCCACAACCTTAACTATGTCAAAATATTCAAATAGCTTTAAACTCTGTCTCTAATAGAAAATCTGACACCAACCATATAGCAATATTACCTATTCATCATATTATTGGCTTCAACCCATTAATGGCCCACTACTGGGCACGAGTCTCTCCTCTTGAGGATGCCTAGAGCATACTCCACCACGATACTCCAGTGCAGATTGGTGGAGGGGTTAGTGGCCAACATGAGTGTTGGAAGTTTTCAAACTGCCCGAGGACTTCTGACATGGCTTAATGACTGTTATCTTATGATAAAAACCGGGACCGATGGCTTTACATGCCCTCCAAAGCATAAAAACGCTCAAGAAATTTTTGCCACTCGCAGTCACCCATCCATATTATTGCAATGTCATTATTAGTTTACAGCTTGGTAAGGTTCATAATTATTTATATTGTTAGCCTATGGTCATACATGTAATGATAATATTATTATTATTATGAAAGTAAATTCAACATGCAACAGTTATCAAACTGAATCAAAATTAATTATTTTTTTATTTTTATTCTATATGCAATATAATTGCATTGTTTAAAACAAAGTAATAATAAAATTTACAATTCAATTTGTACTACGATATTAGTAAACAAAAATTCAAAATACGTAAAAAAGTAATAATTGAGTAACAATTAAGTATCTTGATCAAATTCAAAGTTACATTATTTCTATGAAAATTCAGAGCTTGGAGGCTCTTGTTTGGGACATGGGCATCATGATTGCATAGAAGACTTCAGATGGTAAAGGTTCCCTAACTCAGAGGAATGATTATTAGATTGTTACACACACCAACTTACCATACATTTTATTTAAAGTTTTGCCTTTTAATATATATTTTTTTATTGTTACTAAAAGAATGTGCTAGTATTTTGAGTAAATAAAAAGGTATGAACATGTTTAGCTTCAGGCAGAAATTCTAATACTAAGAAAGATTTTTTACCTTCACTGTGGGGGGTGAGAAATGAATCTTCTATCCGCAAAATCCATTGGTCACTAACTCAAACTTCATCTTTATTTTTTAGAACAATCACACTTCAAAGTAAAATTTTACGCTAATGAATTAAAAGATTGCCTGTTAAGTCTCCAAATACACACTTTACACTGATCAGATCAAAATATGTTTATGAAAAAAAGGCAGTTCACGCCCGATTCGTTAGTTTTCTTCAGCGAAAATTGATTTAGCGTAACGCGCTTACACTTGGATGCATTTTTCACGGATATTATTAGTTTTGTTAGCACGTACGATACCTTTACATAGATTATTGACACTAATTTGTTATTATATTGACGCGAACAATCGAGCTGAAGGTCCAAGTTGCAAGTACGTCGAGTCAACAACCGTTTGACAGCTTGCACACCCGCACACACAGGCCCAGTGTAACCAACTCTCAAAAATATTTATCCCTAAAACTAAATCAAAAACCCCTAAAATCGCCTAAATTACTGGGGAAACCCCCTAAATGTTTTTTTTTGGAAAAATAGTAAATAATAATCAAAAAAATATATATTTATTTGTAACTTATGCGTGGATTTCTATACCTTTAAGTAAAATGAATTTTAATATAAAATACGGCGATAATAATTAACTTTTTGTTTCTTCATTCATTGCCATTTAATTCATTAATTGAACTTATAAATTCTTACACATAAATCAATTCCGATTACAATATCGATTTATTATGTAAGGTAAATTTCACAAATATGTACTCATTTTTGGATTTCTCTTTTTCCAGATTGCAGGATAATCTGATATCCTATATTTAAACGCCCAAAGTCCCAGTCTTCTTTGTTTGGCTAGTTTGTTCCAGGGCTTCTTACATCTTTATTTTGATCAATAAATAAAAAACATGAAGAGTCAAAAAACCCTTATCATATATGACCCCTAAAAAATCCCACCTTACATATTTACCTCCTAAATTTGAGGGGGAAACCCCTAAGTTGGTAACCCTGCACAGGCCTTGTGAGATGTGAGTGTAGCAAATATTGCGGACGCGACGCAGTGTTGCCAATGCAAATTTTTAGGCGGCCGTGTACATTAGATAAAAAAGCCGTGTTTATATGAAAAAAGATCAACTGTAGGCCGTGTCCACAGCTGCCAATTTGCGAGAAGCCGTAGAATTAACTACGGTAATAGGGCGGAGGGCAGCCGTAGGCCGTAGATTTTGTGATTTTTTTTTGGCCTGAAAGCCGTAGAACACGGTAATTGCCGTAGCATTGGCAACACTGACGCGACGCCATATTGTTACCATGTCTACTATTTAATTTCCACACATCAAGTAAAAAAAACTCATCTGTATAGTTCATTAAAAAAAGTTTTGCCTTTGCATGCACTGAAAAGCTATCAGATATGTTGACATTATTTCTTTTGTATAACTCGCCTGAAATATCTGTGGACCTCGCTGGAATTCGATGCCGCTCCCGCTTCCTCGGACCTCACCCTGTTTTCGCCTATCCAGTACCGTTGCCAAAACAAGCGCCGCACAGTGTTTTATGAGACCCGATTTTGTGACATCCCCTTTTTAATGCAGATTCCTATAGTTTAAATGAATTCAAATGCGAGAGTAAAACTCCCGCGTGTCTATTAATCATAGTTACTGAGAAATTAATTTTTGAAAATTGTTATTTTTTTACCGGATAAATACTTAAAAAAATCAAAACTCCTAAAATTTAAAAACAATAATTAAATCGATAATGATGGTAGATGAAACCGTCGACGGCGCACATTTTAGTGCAATAAGAAAATACCTAAGTTCAACCGTTACGAAATTATTTGATTTTTTTCATTTTATGTTTTTATTTTTTTTACTCGATAATCCGCCGTAATAGGACGCGATATTTCACCAAGCGGTTGCTTAAGGTGTCTTTCATGTGCCCTAATTATATCACGACCTAATTCCATGGATTATTGGAATTATCGCAGAAATACGAATATCCGGATTTTTCCGACGTTAGGGTTGTCACAAATTCACAACCGACACTAAATATTCCGTTCTATGTGCATTTAAGATTATCAACGCTCTTTTATTTTATTTTTAACTGGATGAAGTAGGAAATTATTCATTATGACGTTAGGGTTGTCAGTATAATATTTTATTTTGATGTTAACCTGTTAACCTTTTTGTGGGTATTTGAAATCGCAATTAATTAAAGTAATGATAACTTTTGATAATACAAAAACATTGTTCATACGTAATCCAAAACAATTTTATTAGTAGGTATACTTAACAAAAGTTATATTTTTAATTGACTCAGAGAATTACTCGATCTAAAATAAACATAGGCAGAAAAGGCTTAATTAGCATCATTCACCCATAAAATAAAATGTGAACACACAAACTATAAGGATAATAGAGATAAAATGAAAAATACACACTTAATTGAAAAAAACTGGTTGTCTGTAAAGTCGGTTTACGGACGGTAGTTTAACGTGACAACGTTATCACAAAACATTGACGAAGTGATTGCATACTTTTATAGATAAAATTGAATCATTTTAATTAAATTACCAATATTTTTATAGGGGTAAGGAAGTAAGTTGTGTGCTGCCGCTGTCTCTCTTCTACTCGGACGCACCAGCTGATCGAGAGGAAGAGAGATACATGCGGCACGAACCGAGCGCTTCGGCCGATCGATTTTAAACTTATAATTTGAAATGTGTTTATTTTATACTAAACCTTATTTTTTTGCGGAAATATGATATACGTTGTAATTATAATATATTTCCCAACAATATAGAACAGTATTTCAAAATTTGTCGTCATGCCTATTAGAGGATCAATCGGAATTTCTCGTTGTCGAAGATATATAATTTTAGGGTTCCGTAACCAAATGGCAAAAAACGGGACCCTTATGGATTCGTCATGTCTGTCTGTCTGTCTGTCCGTCCGTATGTCACAGCCACTTTTTTACGAAACTATAAGAACTATACTTTTGAAACTTGGTAAGTAGATGTATTCTGTGAACCGCATTAAGATTTTCACACAAATATAGAAAAAAAAACAAAAATTTTTTTTTCATCAAACCCATACGTGTGGGCCGTGGGGTGATCTATGGATAGGTCTTCAAAAATGATATTGAGGTTTCTAATATCATTTTTTTTCTAAACTGAATAGTTTGCGCGAGAGACACTTCCAAAGTGGTAAAATGTGTCCCCCCCCCCCCGTAACTTCTAAAATAAGAGAATGATAAAACTAAAAAAATATATGATGTACATTACCATGCAAACTTCCACCAAAAATTGGTTTGAACGAGATCTAGTAAGTAGTTTTTTTAATACGTCATAAATCGTAAACCGCAATTTACCTTTCATTATGATACTGGCTGCTACGGAACCCTTCATGGGCGAGTCTGACTCGCACTTGGCCGCTTTGTTATATTTAAATAACTAATTGATATCCAGTTTGTATCCGGATATTGGAAGTGACAACCCTGACAAAAAACGAAAAGTGCTTATTATTCCAATAATCCATGGAATTAGGTCGTGATATAATTAGGGCACATGAAAGACACCTTAAGCAACCGCTTGGTGAAATATCGCGTCCTAATACGGCGGATTATCGAGTAAAAAAAATAAAAACATAAAATGAAAAAAATTCAAATAATTTCGTAACGGTTGAACTTAGGTATTTTCTTCTTGCACTAAAATGTGCACCGTCGATGGTTTTATCTACCATCATTATCGATTTAATTATTGTTTTTAGATTTTAGGAGTTTTGATTTTTTTAAGTATTTATCCGGCAAAAAAATAACAATTTTCAAAAATGTATTTCTCAGTAACTATGATTAATAGACACGCGGGAGTTTTACTCTCGCATTTGAATTCATTCAAACTATAGGAATCTGCATTAAAAAGGGGATGTCACAAAATCGGGTCTCATAAAACACTGTGCGCCGACGCACGTGTATTATTCTTGCTTTGTAATCGCATTATTGTACAATACTCGAGTACTTGAGTATCGATACTGAAATATCGATCTTAATATTTTTGTTAATGCATGGCAATAATTTATTTTTAAGTCTGTCGAATTATGAATTCCACAATAGTGACATCTCATATTTATTTCCAAGTTTACTATTAAAATCTACTCAAATCTACTCGCAGATGCCAGCACTTTCGACTTTTTTTATGACAGCTAAACAATGTAAAGTTTAGTGTCTGTACGGAATGCTAGATGGCGTGTATCCGCAATAAAAAACTTCTTGGGTGTTGGTTATCATTATAAAATTCCTATCCTAATATCATTTAATTATTCGTAGATGACGGTTTTATGTATTATGAAAGAGATAAATGAGATTTGAAGAATGCATGGCTTTTTGGGGGTCCAAAGAGCCTGGAGCAGGCTCATGTGGAATACTGATCAATCAAACTAATCAAGAGATTTTGAAATGTTCCCAAAAAAAATTTTTTTTAATTTTGATGAGCATTTAATGAAGTTTGTAAGTGTATATTTTTTTTTTAATCTGGAGTAGGTCGGTATTTGAAATAGAGTACTGGAGTCAGGCAAAATGTCGAAAATTTCGAAATGTCATAGCCAAGTTATTAAATGTGACGAGTGTTTCTTCAGCTCATAATTAATATTGGTCTGGACTCCAGACACTGGAGTATCTGAAATGGTAACTTAACAGCTGATCTCTGTTGTAGTCCGAAATCCAACCCTTGCTCTTCCTAGGTTACTTTTTTTAAACTTCAGGTGCCTTATTTAGGCGTAAGCATGGAATCAGAAAACAAAAAGTTATAAATTAAAATGTTTATTACTTAAATAAATTATTTATTTAAAATATCAGTTACCACTTTATTATTCTTATTAAATTAAAAATAAAAACAATAGACTATTATCAAAACAAGGAACATTATTTTTAACAACAATCAACAATGATCCATTATTTTTTTTAAATAAAATTATATCACAGTTAAATAACCAAATAGCAATCTTATGTATCTTCCATTTGTAAACATGTAGGTTGTGTTTTACCATCCTGATCATGGAGTATAGAGGTTGCTAAAGTTAAACGTTAAATTACGCCATTGCAAACCCCAGCATTGCAACCCAGAAGAGAAAGCGGAAAGAATATTCTAAGGAGTTTTTTTGTAAAAAAAAGGTCTACCTACCGGTCTCTGTTTATCTATAGAAAACCATGAACATCTACAGGACTCATCATTAGGCTTTTGGCGATATTGCACGATTTGCATGATACGTCATACAATGACGACCGACGTGAATCACGTTATCAAAGTTTTCTACCTTACACCAAATATAACAAAGAAAAGTGAGATAGTCACAGAATATGCCAGGTCCGGATTTTTTTAATCTTCTATACATCTATACATCTATACAAATAAATAAAATTGGAGTGTCTGTTTTTAATATTAAAATAACCGCTTTTTACTAAGTGCATTTGGATGTATACACGGTACATATACCAAAACAACATTTTTTATAATTTTTGTCTGTCTGTCTGTCTGTTGGTTCTCTGGAATGGCTAGACCGATTTTGACGGGACTTTCACTGGCAGATAGCTGATGTAACAAGGAATAACTTAGGTATTTTTTTATTTTAGAAAAAAAAATAGTTTGTTACGCGATATGAAGTTCGCCGGGTCAGCTAGTGAGTAAATATAAACGTAAGGTTCTGATACATTTATATGATTGTCGTGAGCATTCTCCTCTAGAACTGTCATTATATTTACGCTATACTTGCATATGAACAACAAAAATTATCTGAGGTTACGATAAGCAAATAACATCTATTCAATAAACAAAGCCATGAGTTTGGAGGACACTGTGTCATCCTCTACGCCGGGAAAGACATATCCCCGCTTCGCTAGCTCCTCGTAGGTCATCTCGAAGATGTCTTCGAAACCAGCCTTCCTGGCCACCGCCTGGGAGGCCGCAGCCGTGAACACGGTAGCTGTTACCTTAATCCCCAGCGCTTTGCAGAGGGGGATCCTGGAAGAAATTGTGTAGTGTGAGTCAGTCTGTTGCTAGCTGCATGCGGGCGCAGACGTGCGATTTGCGTACCTATTACACCTTAGATACTTATTACAGAGTAAAATATGTGTACTATTGACCCTCTGAACACCACAGTACCGAATGCGAGTTTTTTTTTAAATCTCAATAAAAGACAAATGAGCAGAGTCAGGTGAAGTATGTACATAAGTCGGTGATGTTATGTACCTATCCTATATGGCAATGGTCCCCGTCCTTGTTACTATGTCTATGGCAGACTGCATCGCAATATTTCCAATGGAGACATCTCTAGTGAATTCCAGCAAAGAAGGAATGTCCGTGTTTGCTTTTAGGTAGGTCCGGTATTTGTTTATCGTGAAAATCAAAATTATTGAACTCAAATAAGATTCTCCGATGAATGGCATAATTAAACACAGCTATGTGCATCTTTAAGCACCCTGAAGTACTTTTACTTGCTACAGATTTATACAAAATCAATTTGGATTCATAAAAATACGTTCTTCATAGAATACCTACATAAAAATCTACTTTAAAAGCACAATAAATAGGGGTCAATTTCAACAAACACGAATTTTGCCTAATTACAGTGGCGAATTTAAATTTGCTGTTTCTGATAAATTTTTTTGGCTTAAATAATAGGTAAATATTAGTACTACTTAATCATATACTAGAGATCGAAAAATTTTTGTTAGTTCATGAGATATTTCCATTTGAAATTATCAAATGCCACTGAAATTATTAAAAGACCACCGGAATTAAAATCCGAGCCACCGAAATTGATTAAATTTAAACCTGCTGTTTCTAATACATTTTATTTGGCATAAATAATATGTAAATAGTAGTAATAATTAGTCGCATAGTTGAGATCGAAAAAAAACTATTAGTTCCGGAGATATTTTGAAATTACATTATCAAATGCCACCAAAATTAGGATCACTGGAATTAGAATCTGATCCACTGAAATTGATTATGCCAATGAGAAATAATAAAGGCAAGATCATATTTTAATACTTTAAAGATACATTTTAAAGAGTGGGAGTCTAGATAAACGGACTCTTTTAAACGGTGATTAGACACGCTTGTGTTTCTGTGGCCTATTAGACCAGTGCCGATAGCTTCAAAAACGGTAAAAAGTGAAAAAAAAATATAGTAGGATGAAACCCATTGCAAAAAGAAGAGGATATAACAAAAATTAAAGGAAAAATAATTTACGGGCCATCTGAGGTCGGGAGGGGGGAGGGGGGGGTTTAAGGGTAAAAAACGGTTTATCTCGATTTCCAGCAACACTACAAGTCCTATGGAAAAAGTTAAATGGCAAAGTTTTAGGTAATAAAAAGATCTACAACTTTTGTATTTACACTTTTTTACATAACCTCAAAATTTATGTGAAAAATTCAAATAACCAAGTTTTTGGTTTTTTATTTTTATCTTTTATAAAAAAAATTCACGAAATTTAGTGAAAACTTACCTTTGTATGTCCTTAATATACTGTAATTTTTGATTTAAAATATTTCTTTTTTCACCTTATTTCGACTTAGTATCGAAAAAGCAACCTAATTTTCAATCGAAAATTCTCACGTCAAAATATCTACTTTTTAAAAAAATTGGTGAGATTTTTGTTCGTTGGAATCTCTACTTTCTAATGGTATATAAAAAACTATAAACTACTAACTACTACTACTACTACTAACTACTAACTATAAACTACTATGGTAAATGTTCTCCGAAAATGCAATGAAACGACAACTATTTTCGCATGTTTTTTGCAATCTTTATGTTTTATGGATTTGTAAATATTAATAAATAGCTCAAAATTGTACACAATGATTGACAAAAAAAAAATTAAAAACTTTAATCCGAAATTTTTTTGCGAAAATAGTTGTTTCTGTTGTCGTTTCATTTTTACCAAATTTCGTGAAATTTTTTTTTTTTTGTAAAAGATAAAAATAACAAACCAAAAACTTGGTTATTTGAATTTTTCACATAAATTTTGAGGTAATGTAAAAAAGTGTAAATAAAAAAGTTGTAGATGTTTTTATTACTTACAACATTGCTATTTAACTTTTTTCTATAGGACTTGTAGTTTTGCCGAAAATTGAGATAAACTATTTTTTACCCTTGAACCCCCCCCTCCCCCACTTCCCAACCTCAGATCGCCCGTAAATTATTTTTCCTTTAATTTTCGTTATATTGTCTTCCTTTTGCAATTATTTTTTTTCGTTTCAAAAATTATCGGCACTGGTCTATACACGTCCCTATGCTCTTTGATTTGCCACCGGAGCCACCGAGATTAGGCCACCGGACTTAGAATTAGAGTCAAAACTTTAATTTTAAAGAACACCGTTATTCACAGGTTAACTTTTATTTCACAATTATGGCTGAAAACCTATAATGGAAGCCTCCATAAAATTTGTTGATAATCTGCTTTGTACTTTTACTAATATACATGACATCGGAATTGGATGATTTTGTATTCCTGCGCCACCGCAGTGAGTACTTACGTGTTTGACAGGAAAATAACGCAGCAAGTCGGTTATCTTAACACGCAGTTTGCAAGAGCACAACTGAACGGTGCGGGGAGAGCCAGTAAGGTGTCTTCCAAATCGTGTTGTAACAAGTAATGAAGTATACAAAATGCGCCACCGGTATTGCTTTTTTTTGTAGGACATTTTTAAGAGATGTTTTAAGAGCTGTTGCACTAACTTAAATTGCTCCGTAAATATATATTAGTTGTGTTATCTAATGTATTTCTAAAAAACATTCCTTTTCAATGAAACTTATTTACCAAAAAAAATTAAATTAATAAAATATGTAAATAAATGGAGTTCGGACAGTACACCGGAATTAGATTTTAGGTCTTTGATATTTTTTTATTAAGAATCTATGTATTAAATACCTCTGAATACTTTATTATCGTGTAGATCACTATTTTAACTACCTATATAAAATTATGCATAGTTGTAGTTTACCTCCACACATTAATTTTCAACCTCGCCGTCACAAAAATGCACTTGGAAAATTCACCCACAGGTAAATTACAAAAACTTTTATTTCCTAATTCACTACATCACAACTCACAAGCAAATAATTACAAGGACATAAATAAAATTATCAAAAATCTTAGAATCTGTTCCGGTCTGTTTTGTCTAGTTTGTGGCGTTGTTTGCAATCAACTTTAACTATTTTCTTCTCAGTAATGACATTTCTCTTAATATGATGTATCGGCTGTGCGAATCCGAACTCTAATTCACAGTAATAGAGATGCTTGTTTCTATCAGCAGGGTTGGGATAGTAAGCAGCATGGAGGGTACCGTCCACGTCATAAATTTTAACGTCTAACGTGTGCTGAAACAGTACTCCACTTATAAGCATTCTTTCTATTACTTCGCAACTATCATGCGTTATCTTATTCCCCCAAATGTTCAGAAATCGCATGTAATATGGCTTTTTCAAAGAATTTAACAAATCCAAAACACCGTTGTCTGTGAATTTGTTCTTTGATACGTCCAAAGCGCGAATTTTCGAGAAAGGCAAACCGAAACTCAATGCTCTGGCGCCAGTATCCTTAATACCGTTTCCTGCTATATTGAGTAAGGTGAGTTCTGGTTTACCAGCTAAATATTCACTTAAAACCTCTGCTCCATATTCACCTATTTTATTGTAGCCCAAATCTAAGTATAGCAAAGTTTTATTACATTTTAGACCACGAACAATGTATTCAACATCATGGCCGTCGAATTCATTTTTCTGCAAATGAAGTTCTATGAGTGTCTGGTTCCTTTCGAGTAGATTTTCTATGTGGTAAGCGAACCATTTGCTTTCATATGAATACCGGTTAAATAGTGGGATCAATCGGCTGAAATCTAGCACTTTTAAAGTATTATTCGCACCGTAGTCCATTCTTAGTGCGGACATGATGTGGGCAACACTGCTCAGTGTCTGATCAGTTTCCCCGATATCGCAGTATTCAACAGTGTTGTTATCTTTGAGAAAAGCTGCGAAATATTCTCCTCCCTTTGTCCCGAACTTATTGCCGTTGACTCTCAAATATTTAAGCTTGACTTGCTTTGCATACTTGGCTAGATTCAGCATTGATACATCAGTTAAATCATTATTCATTACGTTTAAATTGATTACACTAGATCTGCCTTTAACTAGTAGTTTCTTTAATAATTTAAAGAAGCCCTCGTCAGTGATTTCATTGTAGCAAAGATCAATCTTTGTGATTCGACGTGGAGCTTCTCTGACGTAAAGACAGATCGCTCTGATGTCTGTATCTTTAATTCTCTTCCTGAATCTATCATGTAAATCTTTACCTCGTAAAACTAAGTAGCCAGTTCCATCTGAGTTTCTTTCTGTGAACAGATTAAGTCGTATTTTATTTATTTCGCCAACTTCTAACGGTTTTGGGCACCCCGTTATTTGTTTCAAGAGTGCCTCCGTGTTACATATACATCGTTTTTGCTTCTTCCGTGGTGATTTTTGCTGCATTTTTATTTGGTTTACTGATTTAAGTACATTTAAAAATTGATAATAATGTAAAATATATAAAATGTTGTTTTGGTGAAATGAAAATGATATTTGAAATGTCAATCGAAATCGACACGAAGTATTTTAACGAATTTTTTTTTTAATCTAGTGGGTAACGATACGAAAACAACTTTAATTACAAAGCCATTGTGCCAAATCTACATTTTAATCCGCTTAAATATCTACCTACACAAAACCTTACAAAAACAACAAAGTTTCACGAAATTCAGAAAAGCTCAGGTTCATTATAAGTTTGTTGAATGTTTTGTTTTCATGTTGATGTTTCATGCATCACAATTCACAACACAAAAATTTTAATACAATGTTACTGTTTGGAAAATCATCATATTTTCTGGTACCCAATAATGAATGAATAGGACGCTAATGTAGGAATACTTACGAATAAAAAGGCATTGTGATCATTTCATGTCACAAAATCGATGGGTCCTATGTATAAGGATCAAAATGCAAAATAATAACTTTACCGGGGAGGCTCCGAAAGTTTAAATTTTTGGTATAATTTTAAATGGGTAAAACCGAAGGGTATGAAACTTTGCTTGTTTACTAAGACAACTATGTTCCTTATTTATACCATAGTGTTTTATTTGTATTATCTTTTTTGACGTGATAACGTCTATTAAAACGATGAACGCCGGGCGCACGCACGAATAAATGTAGCGTTCCGCGAGCGAGAGAGCGGCAAAAGCGAGAGAGAGGCACGATCGGCTACGATCTGCGTATCGTAGCTGATGCCGTAGGCGAGCCGGAGGATCGTGCAGAGGTTGAGTGGATCGGAGCGGGTGGGGCGGAGTGGGGCGGAGCGGAGCGGGGCGGGGCGGAGCTTTTTCATGACGTTGTCACGTTAAACTACCATCCGTAAACCGACTTTACAGACAACCATTTTTTTTACTGTACATTGGCCCTTATACGTTAGTTTATGTTACATTTATCTTTTTCCAAAAACATCCTATAAAGGCCTATGTGTCACCTTGGCTTTTATACGCGTAAATAGAAAGTAACTCCTTATGATTCTATAGTAATCGTCACTCTTCCTCGTTTCAGCTAAACTTAGCATGATATTATCATCATCATAATCATCATCAAATTGATAGTTTGGGCCATAAACATACGACCCATCGATAACTGAAGCCATCTTTTACTTATTTATCTAATGAAGGTAATAACACTTAATAAGTTTTTGCAATCATTGCAACGCGACCGTTGCTCCGTTTGACGTATAAGTGTCAAACCAGCAGATTGGCCCAAAACATAAACAATCGCACGGTCGAACTCCCCGCGTATAAAAGTCTAAAATGACTATTTGGACCTTGTACGTTTAAATTCATGCTAGATAGGCCGTTAAACTGTAATTCAAACCCACCCAAATTTTCAAATTTTTTTTTTTGGAAAAACAAGAACCACGAACATAATTATACATTGTTTCGTATAATGCTTCCTATCTCATTTTATCCCGCGTTAAATCTTATGAATTTATGTGTCTGTCTCTTTTTACTGTCCCTTTTCGTTTCATCGACTTTCAAATGACAACGATGCTAAAGAAATTTTCACTTCAAAATAGTGTTTCTATTCAGAAATAATTTTTTAAAAGCTCACCTGATTAACATCATCGATACAATAAAAAAGTGAAAATGGTCAAATTGGTGGTTTGGCCCATATACATAGGACCTATCGAAATATAGGAAACATATTCGCTTTATTATTCCAGAAATATGTCAAATATGGAACGTTGAACTTCGGAATGCCGAAGTTACTTCGATAAATTCCAGAGTCATTCCATTCCAATAGTAGAATACCGTTCCGAGGAGGGATGATGGAAATGTAATGTGCCGCATTTCTTATTAAATGCCTACGATACTCTTATAGTGTAAATGGTGATTTTACATTAATAATTTTACATAATTAATCTATACAAATAAATAAAATTGGAGTGTCTGTTTGTAATATTAAAAGAACCGCTTTTTACTAAGTGCATTTGAATGTATACACGGTACATATACCAAAACAACATTTTTTACTATTTTTGTCTGTCTGTCTGTCTGTTTGTTCCGGCTAATCTCTGAAATGACTGGACCGATTTTGACGGGACTTTCACTGGCAGATAGCTGGTGTAACAAGGAGTAACTTAGGCTACTTTTATTTTAGAAAAAAAAATAGTTTGTTAGGCGATACGAAGTTCGCCGGGTCAGCTAGTTTTATATAATTTTACATAATGATTTTACATAATTGACAATTAATAATTTTACATAATTATTGTATTTATGATATCGTTTTGTAATTATAGTGTATTGGTGTTTCTGTTAATTCACCACACCTATTTTTTATGTTTATTGTAAATCGAATACCACTATTAATTCTATGGTAAATTCCACACAATACTTACTTAGTACCTACCTATTCTACACAATCTTGTCCCTTTACAAAGTTTTAATGACGGTTTTTTTGGATTTAAGACACGAATTAGAAATATTGCATTACATAAGTGTCTATAATCTATATATATTTTTCTTATTACTAAAGTATTTATTTATTTACACATCCTACACACTCTTTTAGTCATTAACAGACATTGCATTTACCTCTCTTAGTGCAGGTGTGACGTATCTATCATCAGAACCTAAAATTTAAAACACATGGACGGCAAGCTTCAAAGAGTTACCTGAAGACTGACCACGTGACATGAATATCTGCGCCGTATCATTGGTCGAAGTTACACACCGACACCCTACGAGTGGCTACGAGTTTAAGGTCAACGTGAATCAGGTCTATGATTGGTTGAAAGATAAATGTTCATCCATATTTATAAAGTTCTTGATCAAGTATAAAATATATTTTACCGCGCCAATAGAATCTCCTTCCCTATAGCCATGCCTCGCCAAGCGGGGTCTACTACCAGACCATACGCCGTGAGGTACTTGTCCACTCCGTAGCGTTCAAATACGTCAGCTCCATGGGCCACTGTGTCCACTGCACCGAATAGTTTCGCCCAAATCTTGTCGTCCGTCTGAAACAAGCGAAAATTACGTCCGGCGACGCTAACGCTACACACTTATAGCCTCACACTAGGATTCCCTGTGTCGTGGGTGACATGGACAACACACAGACAAGATACACACACCCAGACCGAGAACAGAAATTCAAACTCATCATTCAAATGTCCGCCTCGCTGGGAATCGAACCCAGCTTAGGACCCTTGGTGCAGCGATCCGACATGATATCCATTATTTGCGACACACGGGCTGTCTACTTGTCTACCGGCAACATCATTAATATCAACCTCTATATTTCTTGGTTTTAGGGTTCCAAAGTAAAATCGGAATTTATAGTTTCGTCATGTCCGTCCGTTCGTCCGTCCTTTTTCCATCCTTTTAGTGCTAGAAAGATGTATTTTGGCATGGATATATATTTGTTAAAACTCCTTTGTTAAAACTTTTCAGGGTACCACCCCTATAGGTATCTACGTTAGGATGATTTTTTTATTCGTCGCGTACCCTATAGTGTGGGGTATAGTTGAAAAGGTCTTTCCAAAATATTATGGCTCTTCTAAGACCATTTTTGGAATTAGGGGTTTTGCGAAATATTTGGCTTTAAAGTGCTAATTTTGGTTAGAGTCAAGTGTCCCTCCGCCTCTGGCGGCTAAACGGTTGGAGTTGAACAAGTGAAAATATTCTCAAAAATACAATATATTATGATAAATTTACAAGGAAAACTATCTCGGCTATGTTAGCATAAGTAGTTAATGTGTTATAGTCGATAAACTTACTACTTCGGAACAATTTACACAGACTGTATTTAACGTATCATTGGTTCTGCTTTTCGCCCTTTTCACGATGTTAGATCCAGGTACAGAGTAGGAAAAATAGAAAGTGTATTTCAATCTTTAAGATTAAGCGTAAAGTACCTTAAAGGGTTCCTCTTTATCGTCTTTGCAAGCAACTGTCAGCACATTGACACCTATGATATCTGAACTTTGATCGTTGTCCTCCACACAGACGACGGACAATCGGTCTCTGATGGTGTCCCGCCACAGCTTCTGCAACTCAGCCAGGGCTGCTGGATGATTCCGGATTCCTGGAACGAATTGAGCGATCCATACTTACCTGGAAATTCCATCTGCTGATAGCAAAATATCTGTTATTTACAACTATAATTAGATTTCCATTCCATAGCTTTTAAACGTAAGGAGATTGTGCGTGTGTGCTATTGTCACTTCCATAACAAAAAATTTCGCGGTTTCCTAACGGACCAACTACGTACGCACAACTAGTGGTACGGCACATCTAAGTGTTCCCATTTGATTTAAAACTGCATACATAGTACCGATACGTACGTTGAATGACGTTGTACGGAGCATTGAGAGATTGAGAGAGAGAGCGAGCCTTAAAGACAGTTTATATTATGATATTTCCTTGTTCCGGTTCTGAAAGAAGTTAAAGCTGGCCAAGTGGGGTTAATAGACTGCACACTTTTGAGAATATTATGGAAGACATTGAATACACATCTAGGTTCAGAAAGATATTGCATTTTTTTTTAATATCTCTCATATTTCTAGGATTATTATAACTGCCTGGATAGGAAATCGGACTAGAATCACGTTAAACTTAAAGGCTGAATTCACTATACTTAACTTCAATTGGTTAAAAGGGAAATGCAAATTTATCAACGATAGGTGTTACGTTCTACAAGCGATTAACTTCGAAAGATTGATTCGAACCAATACATCTGCAAGGTGGCTCATGGGCAGTGAAGTAAGTGGACAGCAGATCCATCGCTGGTTCCACCTGCTCCTCTGTCAAATCTTGGACGCGCAAGTTGATCGTTGTACCAGCGCGCTTGACGCTGAATCTCCGCCAGGTTGTCGGCAGCTGGATGGACTGGGGTCGAATGAACACCATCTGAGAAAATAGGTCGTCACCCATGGACACTAATGGCATCACTGTGTTGCCGGCCAAGAAAGAGGAAAAAAAAGAAAGTTAAATGACCACTTTCAACTAAGCTCTTGGATGAGGGCACACAGGAATTTATTTATTTCATTTTAAGGAGTGCAAGGATATAGGTCCATGCCCATTTTTTAAGCCAAAAATTTCTGATTCATCCTGCTGAAGCTTGCTGGGCAGGCAACATGTCAATGTTGCTTTTGTTATGGATGTTGGAGGAGGTGACCACTCCAGGTACTCGATTTCAACTGTCGATAACGATCACAATTGTGTTGTGAGATGGAACGCCTGATGTAGCCATTTTGTCAGGTCCTTGTCACTCAACTAAATCAGGCTAAGTACCTAGTTTAAAAACTTAAAACTTACATAATCATAAAAATTAATTACAAAAAGTTCATACCTTGTAGATGTGGAAGCTGCGAGTCGAGATCCGGCGCCGGTAGCACTGGCGCCCACCGCAGAGGGTTGGAGTAGTTAAGGGTGGATTAGGGTGATGGTACATTGGGATAGTGGATATTGGGGAAAAGTTTGTTATCGTGGTCTGGGCAAGTCTTGGCTTTACCACAGAAGAAATAATAGTACTTATAATAAGTAGTTTTACTTTAAAAGCTTATGTAAAGCTCCCGTAGCTCATAATAGAGGAGTTGCTTAAACATAATTAAAATGACAATACAAGTGAAAATCGGTGTCATTTCGAACTGCTTCATGGATCTTATAGAATGGTCTAAGATAGTGAAGAGTAGTAAGATACTAAAGAGTTCTTGTAAGTCCGGGGATTCTGATAGAAGTAGCTTAAAAGGAAAAGGAAATAATCAATGAAATACATTTAGGGAATATAAGGAAGTTTTCAGGTAGGTACAACGTCGATATCTGGAACATTCATAATATTTGGCAGAATAAAATGGGTTGAATGAAGATTGATTAGTTAGGAGCTCGTTGATTTCGAAGCGACGTAACTAGAAGAATTACCTGGATGGAATAGAAGAAATATCTTCTCCCAGTGTACCAGAGCACATATTTCTAGCTGTCATAAGCCAATCTTAGCCGCTAAACGGAATTTGCGGGCGTTTTAATCATGGCATAGTTAAGATTTTTCGAGAGGATCTCGGGGAAACTGGGTTATTGAATGCGGCACTATAGTAGTATATATTCAGTTTATCGATAGTAATTGAATTATCTATTGGAATAGGTCTTTCTTTTACCTATTTGATCTTTAAGCCTTTTCATTCGTACAAAAATAAACATGTGACTTTCTTTGACATAGGGGTACCTAGTTATTTTTTAAATCAAAAAATAGATAAGTAAGTGGGGGTCAGTAAGTTGACCGACTATCACCCTCAGATGAAGGAAATTTCCTTCATCTGAGCTATCACCCTAGCTACGAGTATGACAGTCTTACTATCTTGATCTTTTACATACATCTCTACAACCATTTTGTTCACAGGATCCCTCCTGACACTTGACTCTAATCAAAATTGGCATTTTAAAGCTTAATATTTTGCAAATGGATCCCTAAATCGAAAGATGATCTTCAGAAACCTGCTATTTTTAAAGAACTATCCAATGATACCCAATCCATACTATGAGGTAGGCGAGAAAAAAAAATCACCCCCACCACGGACGAGGACGGACATGACGAAACTATTATAATATAATAATAATAATAAACATAATTCATTTAATTCAATCAACTAAGGATCATATCATCACAATTTCATACCAATTAATTCATAACATATTAAATTACATTAATTAAAGGGGAATAATAAGTCAAGCCGCAGATTTTTTTTAGGCCACGGAAACCAACCTCTGATTTAATAACTAAGCCATGGGAAAATGAGAAGGCTTCTAATAAATTAATTCGCCTTTTTTTAAATGCCACCTGAATATTCCAAAGAAAGCGTCAAATAAAGAACAACTATTATTTTTACTTGTCCCACAGATTTATACATCACCTTCTAATTTACTAACTCAGCCACGGATTTTACAACTAACCAACATTTTTCGTTTTACAGCCTGAACATATTTTCCTCAAAAAAGATAGTTCAAGCTTGAACTAGAAAACATCATATTTTATAATTTAGCATGTGAAATAATAAATCGTATTCTTTTATCATGGAAAGAGCAACTGCATGATCTGTTTGTCGCCAGTCAGACGGGCGCTACTGGCCATTTGCACCAATCAGCGAGTGCGATTCGATTCATGCGGGTATGAGTTGTCACGTGTATTTGTTTATTGTGAGTTATCGCGTGTATTTGTTTATTTTCATTCTATTGGCAAAGCCGGCCAGCAAGCCGAAGCTGCGGTGGTGAGCGTTAATAGCATCTGCGACGATAAGATCGCGTGGGACCGCCAGAGCCTCGCAGCGCCGGAGCCGTGACAGAAGCCATGTCTGCTGCTTGCTTGCTGCATGCGGAATGCCTCTTGCTGTTTGCCGCATGCCGTAGACCTTTTAAGGGTGTGTAACGTTTGAAGATTAGATTATGTATTTGAAAATTATATTAAACGAAAATTAAGTCAAATGAACGTTATATAAAAAGAACATTATGCTACATAATTCATATGAAGTAAACGTTAAAGTAAATGTTATTCGAGCAAATTAATGAATTATAATATGAAATAAACATTAGATCACATGAAATTTTGTTATTTTTTTTTATAGCATGTGAAAATTATAGACATGTGAACATTATTTCAAGTTATATTATACTAAATGTTATTATACTAACTATTACACACCTTAATTTTAGGTACGTTTTGATGAAAATTCAATATATTTGATGATAATTTTAGGTATTTTGATGATCAAAAATATAGGACGAGTTATAAATTATTTATGTTTGAAAAAAATTAAAAGATGCTGAGTTATAAAACTAGATGTAGATAAAATTACTTTATTGGTGTCATATTTAAATATTTTAGAAGTTTACTAGTTGAATGTATGTTAAAAATATAGATGCTAAAAAATAACTGCTATGCTAAGTCGTATTTACAGTAGCTTACATTGAAAATTTATAGTGGCTAAAAGAGTATTTTTTTAGACGCGCATTGATGGTGGCTGACTTAGTAATTTAGGGGACAGTGTAAATTTTTAGAGGACAATAATGCTATTAAATAGAAGTCAGTTTAAATACCACCCTTAATTAAATTACGGCTAAGGGTTTAAGGGACGTTACGCGACGTTTTGATTATAAAACCCTAAAATTGAGCCTTACTAGTCACCTATTTCCATAATTCCAGTGGATTGTATGAAGCATGTGGAATGAGTTCCAGTTCTGTGCCCTATAGCATCCGTCCGCAGTCAAATCTATAGCGAATACGGAATACATGTCCTATTTCAGCACAGTTATAAAATCAAAGGCAAGTAGCAAGGGTGTCAGTGCTCCTACATTTGCGCCATCTGTAGTCTAATTTTAGTAATTTTACTTCCATTTAGTTTAGCATGTAGCAAAGAGCAAAAGGTGCAAGCCCTCGAGTGCAATACATCATCACGATATCTTTGTTCGTGTTACGATAGGGTAAGGGCACCTGTTTTGGTTTGAATTAGGTTTTTAACCTGTCAAGCTTGGAGAGGGTTATTGTTGTTAAAAACCAGTGTACAAGTGACAGCGGGGGTCACAATGGTTTCGATTTAGTTATAATTATTTTTATCATTCGCCTATTTTCTGGCTGTAAAGCGGGAGGTTATGCGTCTAGAGTGCGTATAAAACATTGTCTCAAAGTTAGGGGATTTTGGTTTTTGTTCACTTTTGGAACCGTTACTATGGTCTGGAATCTGGATTCTTACTTTTAATCACTCTGTACGTTCGTTATTCACTAGTGAATTGCTCTGTTGTTGAACAAATAACTATTATCTCACACCTACCATGAGTGTTTTAGTCAGCTGTCGAAGCAATAACTTTTGGCATCAAAAACAACATTTTCGTTGATGCGTAATATTATGTAGGTCTCAAAATGTACCTACCTTAATTCGGTCATTTTAATTGGTCCCGCAATCGATTAGATACGATACCTAATAAATTTTTCTAATAATAAATATGTGGAGTCGTAGAGACAGAGACGTAGAGACAGAGATGTAGTCGCCTCGGACACATTGCATCATATAATCAAATCAATCGGATACAGCCACATCATTCAACGCCAACATGTGAAAATCGTTTAATTATTTGGTTAAATCTATTAACCCAGTCAACAGTGATCTCATTTACCTCACTAAGGAAAAGCATACAGTACTTCGTACTTGGCACTACGCCATTTTGGCGGGAGTCCAGTCCTGGCCAACCAACACTTTAGGGCAGTTCAAAGCTAACTAGACAACAGTTCACACGCAAACAAACACCATTACATTACATTTTAATGTAATAAGTAGGGAGTTTGTAAATTCGAGGTTATAATTTTTATTTGACAGCGCGGGAAAGCGCAGTTGTATTTTTTTTAATATATTTCAATGGTTTTGATAAAAGTGTTTGTGAAGCTTTGTTTTGTTCGGAGTTTGGACTTGAAAATTAAAGGTAAGATATATTTTTTTATGTTTTATACATATTTATTATCTTAATTAGTTAATTTGTTTAAATTTGTAGGTGTACTCGATCATAAAATATAATTCGGTTATCTAATTCACAGAAGTATTATCTAATAGTTATGAGCATAGGGCAAAGGAATTTTCAATTGGCATTTCAGGGTGAATTGTATGTAGTATGAATATGTATAATTATTATAGTAGTTACACAATAATGAGCTAGACTTTATTCATTAACATTAAGTGCATTAAATATATTGTATTCTTAAACTTAAAATGTATTCTTAAACCAATAACATTAAAATATTTTTTCATATAGGTAACAATTTCTGGTTCGTTAACGAAGATATTGCACTTGATTACCTATCTTTTTTCCGAAATGTTTTGTTACTTAACCTGACAAACAATATAGACTAAACCTGCTCTAAGGCCATAGTTATCTGCTAACCTGCAGAATGCGGAAAACATACATATATTATTTCAGTCTTAGGACCCCAAGTCACAAGAGCCGTCGATAGAAACTTAAGGTTTTTTTTACCCTTCCTTGTCTAGAGAGACTTTCATACGGGTGAATCCACCGGCATTACGCACAATTTACGACTATGCAACTAATTGTTAGTTTAATAAATAAGGTTCCATAATTATCTAGCTTTCATATTGTGCCAGCAGTGATCAGCTACAGGAAAAATACCCTGAAGGAAGAGGTAATGACCATGTTCAAATTTTGCATGAGCGCAGTTATAGATGCTGGCACTGAGCGCATAAAACACTGGTTACCGCATTGTTTACGATGTCGTATTTCAAAATATCTATCCAGAAAATTTTATGCTGTTCTAGTTGTTTAGTCAATCCATATACGTCACCAATTTCAATCACACGTAAGTAGATGCCTCTAAGATTTATAATATCAACACTGTATGCGAAATTTGGAATTACTATCAGGCATCTATGCATCCTTAACCAGCACGGCTACCCTACAAAAACCCTACCCAAAAATTACCCTAAAATCGATAAAAATGGAGATTGAAAGATTCATGATAGATTATTTTGATCAAATATCTCATGGATTCAAAAACCGTGCGTAGGTATGTTTCATAATGTGTCTTTATGACCTTATTTCGGACCCTAAAACGAAAAATCAAATGCTAAAACGAAATATCAAAATCATGTGCTGAAAGCTTCCCAGAGTTTCGCAAATTTGCAAAACAAACCCAGTCCTTCAGGAATCAAAACAAACAGATGCAAACAACAGAAGCAGGAAAACAAACAATGGATCCCGCGCGTGCGTGGGCGCATATTTATAAACGAAAGTGCGCAGACGCCACAAATAAACGACCTAACTTATCCGCTTGAACCAAATACAGGGCCAGTGAATGAAAACAACCTAATTTGACGGTATTTCAGCCGAAAATGAGGATAATCTCAAGGTCACAAAAAATAGCGTAAAATATACTTCAAATTTTTTAATTCTGCCTTTATGATAGATACCAAACATACAATTTTTTGTTTGATTTTGAAGCATCGCAACACTGATTTAACTTTGATTAACGGATCGTCCCTGGGTCGTTAGTACTGATAAACGACGCATTTTAGCAACGGCTGAGAACCTTCGATGACTTGTGAGCCACAACTCAAGGTAGCTCAGCCTTCAAATTAAAACTTTGGAGAATCACCACAGAGTGCGTAAATCCTGAGGACCACCTCTCAGGGTTTTATGGGAAGATAATAATGTATGGTACTCATGTGGCCGATATTAACAAAGAAGATTAAGATTTAAAAGAAAATGATAATCATGGCTTGTTCAGTGGTCTCGCAAGGGCTGCTTATGTCGGTTTTCTTTTGAGATTGACCATATCATCGATCATCCACGTGTTTGAAGTTTGAACTGCCGAACTAACAATTATTTCTGAAGCATTGTGAACAAAAGAGGTTATTACATGTGACCTCTTTTGAATGGGAGATTGCGATCCATCCCAGTGCTCAGCGCACCTAATACTATACAACGCCCGAAATGGAGCTAGTTGCTATAATATTATGGATATTGTTTGGCGGTGATTCTGCTAACAATTTAAACTTTGCCACGTCAGTGATCCCAAAAGGGTTGCTATAAAATAGATTATATACTATATACCTACCTTATATACCTACGTTGGTAATTAAAATGTATACTTTAATGACAGCCGAAATATTGATTAAACTGTGTGATTGGCTATGAAGCAATAAATGACCGAATAGTAAGTGTCAGAATAAAAGCATCACCTGTGAATCTGAACATCCTGCAGATATATGTATGCCCCTACTAGCACTGCAAGTGAAGAGCTTATGGATAAGTTCTACTCTGAACTTGAGACTGCCATTGCAAAAGTCTCTAATAGAGAAACCTTAATGATACTGAGCGACTTCAATGCCAAAATTGGAGAAAAATTCTCACCAGCTTAGCCATTGCGTGGGTAAATTTGGACTTGGAGCTCGCAACGAAAGAGGGGAACGTCTCATACAGTTTGCTAATGAAAATGACCTAGTGATAGCCAATAGCATGTTTCTGCACCATCCTCGCAGGCTGTACACCTGGACATCGCCAGACGGCAAATACCGCAATTAAATAGAATATATCCTAATTCGATCACGATGGAAAACATCAATCAGAATTGTACATACCTGGTGCAGATTGCGGATCCGACCACCAACTTCTGATTTCGAATTTTAAACTTAAGTTAAAAGCGGCACGAATTCTTCGAAAACAAAAGAGAATTGAAGTTCAGGATATATCAAAATTTTACACAGCTGCAAAACAAAATTGGATCGAATGGGCCAATGCAGACTTCACCGAAGAGACGCCTGAAATATTGTGGGACCGAACCAAAACACTAATAAAAAAATCCGCTTCAGCCTCTGCATCATCGGTTGCAACAAAGCGAAAACACTGGATATCAGATGATACCTACAAACTAGTAGTCGAACGGAGACGTGCACTAAAGGCAACGGGGGCAGGCGTTAATGACTTGAACAAACTGTCAGCACAAATTCAAACAGGGTGCATGAGGGACTATAATGCGTACCTTGGTAAAATGTGCGCGGAAATCAATGCTCATGCAAACAGACAGGAGTCCAGGGATCTCTACCATAAAATTCGTACCATCACAAAAACACTTTCTTCCAAAACTTGGGCTATTGAAGACGCTGATGGTAGAGTCGTTTCTGAGCTAGACCACATATCTGACGTTTGGAAGAGATACTGCCAGTCCCTGTTTCAGGACAATCAGTCTAACAACTTCCCTGATACAGAACTCGAACTAATAATGCGGTATACCAAAGGCCTTCGCGTGGCAATAATAACTTCCCATCGAATGCTTCAGGACTCCTCAGAGCACATGTGTACTCAATAGTGAGTTGTTAATGGATTGAAGCCAGTACTTGAATTTACGATAAAAATGTAAACATCACTTTCTCAGAAGCGATAACATAAAAAGAGAGGGAAGATGTTCAATGATGTACAAAACATCATTGTTTTGACGACCCTGTAGCCTAGTTGATAGCGACCCTGCTTGTGAAGCGAAGGGTAACGGGTTAGATTCCCGCCCGGGGCAGATATTTATGTGACAGATAAATATTTGTAGTCGGGTCATGGGTCTTATTGTGATGTGTGTTCTATGTTTCGTCCATGCCACCTGCGACATAGGTATAAATAAACCTACTGCAGGGGTATGAGTGTGTAAGCGTTTGTTTGGTTTGTTTGTTTTTATCGACCTTTTTCATCGCTATGTACTTACATTCCAGCACATATTTCAGATTTTCACCAAGTTTGTTTTTGCCTTCGACTAAAATATTAGCACTTATTTTGGCATTTACTTACGACCGTCAACGACGTTCGTCGAACTGACTGCGTATTTTGATATTCAACAGATTTACACAAACATTGTTGTTATGGACTTGAATTGATGATATTGAAAGTAGTGCGATGAAAATATCAGCTTGTTTTTTTACTTTTTGGATTGCTTTACGATCAAGCTTTTCTCTCTTTAGAGCAACTATAGCTATATTTACTAATTTTCCCGTGAAACAAATCGGTGAAACCAACCTTATGTGATGCCTCGGTATTTCCAACGACGCTTAAAGGCACTTCTTCATCTTTACATCATTACATCATCTTTCATCGTCTCATTGAATCCATCACCATTCGACTGGGACCTGTGACTCTTCTGATGGGTTCTTTTAAATAACTAAATCGTCTTTGTCGTATTATTTCAAATAAATAATACTGCATTGTTTCTACTTCCATTTCTATAAAAAAAAAACTTTACTTATCCGACTTCAAATGCTTTGCTGCAGCAGATTATTATCATTGTACATTAGTACAGAAGCCACAGAGTACTTACAGAAGCAAGGTTGTCTTACATCATCAATCATCAGTTACATCATTGTTGAAACCGATGACATTTGATTTGGCAAATGACAACTTTTTATCAGCCAAGTTTTTACAAACCCTGACACTACCATAGAAGGTGGCTTCTTTTGAGTGCACTGGGTAAAACGAAATAGATATATCGACATTAGTAAGAAACAATAGGCACTAACTACTGCAATCTTAGATACACGTCTACCTGCAGACCGTGAAAAATCAATTACAAGGGATTCACAAAGTAACAAAGGCCTAAATTGTACAGCACTTCACTGTACCAGCACGCTTGAACCAATGGTTAACAGACAATATATATATATATATATATGTATAGCTATTCCACTATACTTAACTTGGTAGAGATACTCGTAGATAGAGAAGCAAGGAAGAACACGAAATAAGGAAGTTCAATGAGAGTTCATAAAAAATAAGTTGCTACCTTCAAGTTGAAGTTTCAACCCTGTACCAATGGTAGCTGAATTGAATTGATCGGAAAAGAACAGATTCTCATAATGCAGAATGTCAAAGTAACTGAAATGTACCTACACTTCCGCACAAAAAAGAAACTTGGCCAGTTATTGTAGATTTTCAATAACCCTTCAAGAAACATTGATAGCATTCACTATACAGAACCATCTTTTCTATAAAACACGAAAGTATAAAGTAGATGTGGGTGGCCACTAAGCCAAAAGTCGGTGATCCCAATGGCGTCTCTGCCAATCTGTTGCTAAGTTGGAGACTATCCCACACTTTATGTTCTTTTGGCAATAGTTCACGGCATTCCAAGCCTTCGTTATGTTATCGCCACATGGTCGAGCTGGTAAAGAATTCCTATAGGCATTAAGTCCACCTTTTATAACCCTAAAATAAGGCATCATGGTGAAGTAATAATATATTATAATGCATGTATGTATGATATTAATGATTTGTAAATATAGAAATACATTATCATTTTATGTAGGTACATTATTATGCAACTGCATCATTGTAACTAAAAACAATCTGAATTGCAGATAATTTTTAACGTTAAGTATTTTTGGTTTTTGGTGATTGGTATGTTTTTATTTATTTATTAATATTACGATATCACATTCCCTGGTACCTTTTGCGTCAAACAGATTGCACCCTGGCCTTGTTTACAAATGCAGGGCATGACACTGAAAAGCGGAAAATCCAAACATAATCATGACGACGAAATGCACGCAGAAGATTTGGATGGATGCAAATTAAAATTTAGTTAAAATCGATTTCAGCATCGTTATAGATTGTTAAAATCTGATTCGTACAGGACGTACGAAAACTACGCAGAATTTGTTAGAATTGCAAATAGATACCCAAAGAAAACAAAGACCCTCGAAGAAAACGTAATAAAAATCATGCCAAGAGCTATTTTGTTGATGTCATCATGATTGATAAAATACGCGTTACAAATAAATATCTGCTAATTTCAAATGCGTAGGTCTACGCAACAGTTAAATTTAGCAGTGGGTACCATTACAGGTGTTACGAACAAACAGCTGCTAGAACACGCGGATAAAATACGCTATTGATAAACACAACCACGTGGCGCCTTCTCATGTCTAAACAAACGCTAGAATAACCATCAAGGTCATTGGCCGACTACCAGCTATATCTGACAAGGGATGTATATGGCTCTGCCTCTGATTCCTAATAGGATGGCTATAGGGAATGGATTCAAAACAAATGATGCTGGGCAAAAGTCAAAATTTTCCGAAGCGACAATATCTACAACACTACACCACAAAGCCACAAAGCTCATGAAAATTCCCCATAAATATTAAATTTCATGGAAAGCAGATCCAGCGGGATGTGCCCATGGTTTGATAGTCAGTAGGTATAAGTTTGTTACCGCAAATTTTTAAAGTCAGCACTGGATCATTTGGAAGTAATTTTAAGTACGATGATGTTATTATTGAAAACAAATTATTTTCTCGTCTGCCTTAAATTTATTAAATACTTCTGTTATGCCCATGGAAGTTTATGCAATCGTAGCAACATATACCTAACCTACTACATACTACGTAGATTAAACTTCACCGCAAAAGCTGCTTTAAAATAAACAAAACGTGGCTGAGGATCTTTCTCACACCAGGTGGACAGACGGCACTCTTTAAAATAGCTCTAATTAATGGCGCAATAAACGAAACCACACCGCTGCAAAACTCCATGTCTACCAAGACTTGGCATGAAAATCTCTAGCGACGCAAAAGCAAAAAAATTGAGTTCAATGGCAATTTTGTTTTTTTTTTTTTTATAATTGGAGTTTTGCCAGCAACGCACATGGTCTGAGCCCATAAATCATATAGTAGTTTCCCGGTTAGAGAAAAATCGAGGTGCTGACGTTATTTCCTTTGTTTGATTGGTAATCTGTATTTTATTTTGTTCAGAAGTTTCAGAACGTGATATTTTGGGTGTTGTGTCACAATCACAGTGCGAATTTGTTAGAACTCTCATACATTTTAATACACCATGTAGTTCTTTACTTAAACGTGACATCATCAGGATAATTTTTGTGAATTTCGTTATCAATTTTAGAAACATAATTTCATCCTGCCCACATAATTTACTTTTAATCTCACCTTATGTTGGTAAATGCTTTCCAAGTAATTTATTGCAAATTACCTACCGATCCATTTACCGACCTAATATATTATTTACAAATGTAGTAAGTACTTTTCCCTAAGTATTTTTCCCTAAATATGATTTAAACTCACCTTACATTTTGGACTCCCTGAAATTGTAGCTTTCCGAAGATGCCATGTGTCCATGTGAACAGCTCATAGATCTTATTAGTACCTACTCAGCTCTGCAATAGGGTGAACATCTCTTAATTTAAATCATCAATAACATTTTGTAGAAGTGCCATAACATTGATCGTAATTTGTTCAGTGCTAATGAGTTCAAAACTTCAAAGAAATGTAAGTAGGATGCGATAGGTAATTTTTTATATTAATGTCGCCTCAAAAGTTTCTTAACGTTTCAGCCGTTTCAGGGAACTCCTGATGTCATCTTTTGGCGCGAATATCCCGATTGGACACGCGCCATCTTTGTTTAGTTTTACCCGACTGCCAAGGAAGGGTTATTATCATTTATAATACGGCTCGCGTGGTTGATCTCGACATCACGCGTAACATAGGTCTTATGATTTTAGTTATTTTTAAAAGAATAAAAAACTAAAAAGTCGTTTTATTACTTTTATTTATTCATAGATAAGCGTGACTTTTCTCATAAAACATGTGGTAGGTAACATTAATACATATGTCATTACTTCCTTAAAGTAATTTCGCGATTACATAAGGGAAATTATTATTCCATGCGGGCAATGTGCCCAAAGTGCAACTGTAGAGATTATTTACGATAGTTTTTACGTAATTACATAGTATACGATGTATGTATACCTACGTGCTCTGAAATGCCAATTTTCATATAGTAAGTCGTCGTAATTAATTGGCAATTAATTAATGAATAATTATGCCGATAGAATATTGCAATGAAAGTCTTTCCAGTCATAGTTAATAGTATCAGGCGTTACTTTGCGGAAATCCATTGTTATTAAGTTAGTAGTCTACTTTGCAACAATCCGCGGATAACATGTATGATGGTATATACTTTAAGACATGCGTGGCACCTCCCTCCCTCCCACAACGGAAACATGCACTACAATAATTAAAAGTATATACCAACATACATACCAGCACCAACACGTGTTTCGCCCCGAAACGGAGCATCATCAGGGTAAGTTGACTCTACGATGGTTAGTCGCAAAGTGAACATCGTTCACTGAGCGTGGCGTATTTATACCCTACTCGCCCACTGGTTATCTAATGACGTTGTTGATAATTAGTGATTCACGCCGGCAGAAACCGGGTCTGACGTAATCTGGTGATTATTACTGTTGGAAATCCTCAGTAATGGCGAGTTGGATACATTAATTTGTTCATTCAGCAGTGTAAAACTTGGGTTATTATTATGTTTTATTATTTCTAACTGCTCTAGTATATTTAATTTAAAACCCTTTTCCGATTTATGTAATATATTGTATGTATGGTTACTAGTTAAACTGTGACCTGATTCTATTAAATGTTTAGCAAAGTTAGATTTATCCGCGTGACCATTCCTATATGCGGCCATATGTTCCCGGTAACGTGTGTCAAAATTTCTACCAGTTTCCAGTCATCTCCAGTCAGTCTTTCCAGTCATCTGTTACCGAATTTAGACGATTAAAATTCATTAATTTGCTTGGATTGGATACATTTGTTTTCTTAAACTTCCGGTCAGGCATGGAGGTAAGAAATTAAGATCACGCGGTTATTTTCTCATTTGGGTTTAACAGCGATGATGAGTTACATGCATATCTACCTATCTTAATACTTTGCTACACACTATCACAATTCTAACGAGTTTTAAAGTAAGTAGGTACTATGCAGAACACCACCTAGTAATTATTAAACTATTGGCATCAATGAATTATATGTTCTACTAGAAACGCTCATCAGTACTAAGCGAAACGGTCAGAGCACGAAACGAACGCGGGAGAGCGGGGGAAGGCTATGGTCATAGATTAGGGATACAGACATGCAACTGCCTCATTACAGATTATGTTGCCTAATAGTTTTTGCCCTCATGAGTAAAAAGCCCAATGCATACGTAACGGGCTTTTTCCCGTACGGGACGAAAAAATATCTCTGGCGACGTACGGGCCACGTTCCGTACGGGATTCCGCTGCGTATGCACTATCGTATACATTTTCTATGAAACGATGAGGATGCGAACACAGAATCATACGGATTAACGTTTCAATTGTAATCAAATGTACCTAACGACATAAAATGTCGGGGGGGGGGGGGGGGGGAATTTTCGGTCGGCCCCGGGCGGCGGGAGCCCACGCTACGCCACGGGGGTTATCTACTCTGAAACGATCTGAAAATATTTTTGTCACCAGATGCCGTCTGAGGTGATTTCGGACAAGTCGCTTCAGCGGGAGCTGGCAGACTCCATCATCCGGATGGTGCCGTTAGACGAGATCCGGATACTCCTAGCTTGTGGGGCGAAGGTATGCTAACTTAGATATTATTGTTTATGTAGCTTCGATAGACCAGGTGGACTGACGACCTGAAGAAGACAGCGGGCACCCGCTGGATATAGAAGGCTCAGGACCGGTCAGAGTGGCGCAAGTTAGGGGAGGCCTATGTCCAGCAGTGTACCTACAAAGGCTGATGGATGGATGGATGGATGGAGCTTCGATAGATAAATTAAAATGACAACTTTTCAAAAAGTCTATTACAATCTGATCTGAAACGTTTGAACATAAACCTTTGCATACTTAGATATCTTTAATACTAAGAATGTTGCTTTATTCAGGACTATAATCTCTTTTCCGACGCACATTGCGTTCAATCCAAGTGAAACCTCACAAAATATTCTATCTTTTGTGTAATCTTATTTGATAATGTTTAAATAATATCTGAATTAGTTAGTTAGGTAAATTTGATTAATTAGTTTGGTAAATTTGATCACACCTTTTCTTTATCATTATCTAAAATTCCTGCGCAACCAAAGATCTTTGAAAAAGCATGAAATCACGTTTTAAATTAACTTCGACAGGTGAATGAACCTGTGACGCAAGGTCTTCGCCCGCTGCACTACGCCATCTGGCAGCGGTACCTGGAGGCCACCAGGCTCCTCCTGGTGAGGGGCTGCGACATCAACGCTCAGGACGACTGCGGGTACAGCGCACTGCATCTGTCTGCTGAGCATGGGTGAGGAACGCATTTATTGACTGACATCTACTGGGACTCAGGTCAGAGTTTTTCTGATTTTTTTTCTTTTCCATATAATTTTGGATAACAAAATGAGAATCAAAAGGTAATCATAATCAATCATAGTCTAGACGCAATCAGTGTCAATCATAGCAGGAGACAAACTTGTGGAAGTAAAACAGAAATAGGTACATGAAATATGAAATACTCGTCATATTATGATAGATGCTCAAATACGTAATCTGAATAAGCTCAGTATGGTGGTAAAAGCTGATACTGACCCCACACTGTTTTTGCTGTCATTTTATCGTTAACTCATTGAAGTTATTAAAATAAATTCCATTTATCTTATCCATTTGTCTCATAGATACGTGGAACTGGTAAAACTACTTCTGGAGAGCGGCGCTGCCGTGGACTACCGGCCGGACACGGGCGAAGAGTTCCCTCGCACTACACTCTGCGATGAGCCCTTGCGTTTGGCTATACGAAACAAGCATTATGTGAGTAATATTTAGAAGAAATTGGCAGTAGTTTAGACAAAGATCGTTTTCGTAAAAAACGTGAACTTGTGTTCAATTTAAACCAATTGTTTTAAGTATACAGAAGTTATTGCAAAACATAGTTCAGTTTCAGCCATAACATTAATTTCTAGTTTTAAATTAAATAATAAGTATTTCTGATTAAACAATTTAATTTAGTTGCATTAATTGTGTGTGATTTATTTATTTTATTTATTTAAAATCTTTATTGTATTCACCTTAAGCTAGGTTTAACAAAGGGCGAACTTAACACGTTCACTGCGTTGTGAGGTCATATTGACTCACAGCGAACTTTCATGTGGTGCGGCGAGCAAAATAGCGTTCTTTCCCCTGGTGCGGAAGGCTTAACTTTGTGTATTTCTATCGTAAGAAAAAGATTTATATACCATTGCAATTGCGGCTTTAACGTGAACAATCCTATATTTTCAAACACTCGTGAGACAATATGACCTCACCCGCACTTAAAGAAAATTGTTTCACTCTAGTGCGGTGTGAGGTCAATATGACCTAGCGCTCCGCGCACCTCACACCCGCACTGAACGTTGCGCTAGCGCCATTTCGCGCGCTTAGTGTTGTGCCACGCGATCGATAAGGAAGACGTCGCTTTGAGCCATTTTTCGCGCGTACGAAATATATGTTTTGCAACTTTTAATTTGAATATTATGTTAGTTATATTAGTAAAGTAATATTATATAATATTATATTAGTAAAGTCGTGTTGTATTGTCGTCAAGTGTAAGATATGCCATATAATAGATATGATATGATAAACTATACTGTTGAAACTTGGTAAGTAGATGTATTCTGTAAACCACGTTAAGATTTTTACACAAAAATAGAAAAAAAAACCAATAAATTTTGGGATTCTCCATACATAGAACTGAAACTCAAAAAAAATTTTTTTCATCAAACCCATACGTGTATGGGTAGGTCTATGGATAGGTCTTCAAAAATGATATTTAGGTTTCTAATATCATTTTATTCTAAACTGAATAGTTTGCTCGAGAGACACTTCCAAAGTGGTAAAATGTGTGTCCCCCCCTGTAACTTCTAAAATAAGAGAATGATAAAACTAAAAAAATATATGATGTACATTACCATGTAAACTTCCAAAGAAAATTAATTTGAACGAGATCTAGTAAGTAGTTTTTTTTTAATACGTCATAAATCGTAAACCACAAAAAACATCGATCAAAGTTACAACGAACTACAAAACTTTTATATTATGTTACTTGCTGCTACGGAACCCTTCATGGGCGAGTCCGACTCGCACTTGGCCGCTTTTTTATGTTACTAACAATCTAATATATATTAAAAAATGCTAATGTTAGTACGTGAAGACACGGTTTTCTCTATCACCACCAATTCCAATCGACTCCCCGTTGGGGTGGTAGATACCCCTTGGTCTCCTGGTGTAAGTAAGTTTGGTGACGGGGGGTGGAAGGGGGTGGTTGTGGGGGGCGAAAATGTGAAAAATCATATATCTGTCCTTTTCTAACCCATGTGAAAAACATATATCTGTCCTTTTCTAACTCATGAGAACTTTGAGAAAGTTTGAAAAGTTTCTGAAATGATATAGAAAACACCAGAATGTGTGCATCTGTTGTCACGATCTGGAATGTTCTAGAAAGTTCTAAAAAAATTTAGAATGTTCTAGAACTCCAGAATGTTTGCAACTTGGTCTCCTGATGAAAGTAAGAGAGTTTGGTGGCTGTGGGTGGAAGGGCGTGGTTGGGGGTGGCGAAAATGTGAAAAAACATATCTCTGTCCTTTTCTAAGTCATGTGAACTTTGACAAAGTTCGAAAAATTTCAGAAATGATCTAGAAAACTCCAGAATTTGTGCATCTGTTGTCATCGATCTGGAATGTTCTAGAATCTTCTAAAAAATTTTAGAATGTACTAGAACTCCAGAATGTGTGCAACTTTGTCTCCTGATGAAAGTAAGAGTTTGGTGGCGGTAGGTGGAAGGGGGTGGTTGTGGGTGGCGAAAATGTGAAAAAACATATCTCTGTCCTTTTCTAACTCGTGAGAACTTTGACAAAGTTCGAAAAATTTCAGAAATGATCTAGAAAACTCCAGAATGTGTGCATCTGTTGTCATCGATCTGGAATGTTCTAGAAAGTTCTAAAAAAAATTAGAATGTTCTAGAACTCCAGAATGTGTGCAACTGTTGTCATCGATCTGGAATGTTCTAGAAAGTTCTAAAAAAATTCTAGAATGTTCTTGAAAACTTCAGAATGTGTGCAACTGTTGTAATCGATCTGGAATCTTCTATAGATCCTTACATATTTTTATACCATCAAACATGTGATCTATTTTAACCCGAGCAACGCCGGGTTTCGCTGCTAGTAGTTTATAAGAATTTTGTACTTACTAACATCATATGGACTTTGTCCGAAATAAAGTTTTATTAGTATTATTATTATTTTTCACGTATGTGACTTACAAGGTTAGGTTAAAATTTTGGGAAAATTTGTCGAGTGCTATACAACAGAGGTGTTTCCCACCACTAGTGTTTTGATATCTTCAGTGCGTTGTGTGGTCAAATTGACCTCTCAAATTATTTCTCTTTTAGAGGCTAAACGAAACAAGCGAGCTAAAAACGCAGCTAGGTATATATTGCTTGGTTATTAGTCTTTGACCTCAAAATAAAATATATTCAATAATACATATCCCCATTCAGAAAAACCTATATCAAGACAGAACTGAATGAGAGCTTATTTGACCTCACGCCCCACTGTAAAAAGGTCCTCTGTGAGTCAATATAACCTCACGACGCACCAGCAAAAAGTACACTAAAAATCCTTACGCAGCGAACGTGTTAATGCCTATTGGCATTCTCTACCTGTCAACCCAGTGTGATGGAGAGAAGTACTAGGTAGGCGTACATACCAATTAAAATAAATAATATAAAAAAAACGTAAAAAAGGTAAAGCTAAATAACATTAAATCAATCTTACTTCTAAAAACAAAGTATATAATATACTTACATATTATTATACACATAAATACATATATATGTACATAATTATACATACTTATAAACACATACATATACTAAACATAAAACTATTAGAGAGTGGATATAAACAAAACTCGACAGACTTAAGAAGTCGTGGAAGTTTTTAAGAAGTGTTCCCGAACTAATCTCTTAAAAATATTTTTGCTGGGTGAGTTTCTGATGGTAAGCGGTAGGGCATTCCAGAGCGGTATAGCCTGAACAGTGAAAGATTTTCCGAAAAAAAACACTGTTATGTGGTGGAATAGAGGTTTTAAGATTTCTAGAAGAGCGTAGTTCTCTGCTTGGGGAAGAGCAGAGATACTGAATTTTTTCCGTTAGATAAGAAGGAGAAGTTGGGTCATGTAAGATAGAATACAGAGCCAATAGAATCCTAGAGTTACGCCTTTGTCGAATAGTAAGCCATTTTAATTGACTTCGATAGCTGGAGACATGATCATACTTACGTAGGTTGAAAATAAATCGGATGCAGTTATTTAACAGGCGATCTAGTTTGTTAAGAATGTCTTCTGTTAGGTCTGAGTAACATACGTCTGCATAGTCAATGATGGGTAAGATAATACTGTTAACTAGCATCAATTTGGTATTAGATGGCAGAAAATTCCTAAGGCGATAAAGAGACTGAAGTGTTTCATTGACTGAAGACTGATGTAGTTCATTAATTGACGTAGCTTCATCGCTCATCAATTAAAAATTCCAAATTATATAAGTTCATCCTCAAATAACTTTTCTTTTCAGGAAGTCGCGCGTCTCCTATTGGAACACGGTGCTGACCCCAATAAGCGTTACTTCTTCGGCGCTGAAATCAACCTGGTCTCAGACCCTGAGTATCTAGAGCTGCTGCTCACCTTTGGAGCCAACCCTGACTCCAGGGATAGAGCTGGGCTGACTCCACTGATGAAGGCTGCTAGGCAGAGGAATGTAAGTTCTGTAATGTTCGGCTTAATTATCTTTGATTTGTGTAATTTGAGATAGTATTTTTTAATGATGAAGAAATCTAAAAGATTCTTTCGGTCGTATTTTTTTTTATGGAAGTAGCCGGCAAACGAGCTGACGATCCACCTGATGGTAAGTGCTATCGTCGCCCATGGACATCAGCAACACCAAAGGCATCACTGATGCGTTGCCGGCCAAGAAAGAGAGAAGAAAAAAGAAAGAAAGAACTGGCTTATTACTTATCAGCAAAAATACATTATAAAATAGAAGTTTCGTCATCCACGCCTTTCTGAAATCATCGAAATCACTTTACTTTTGTATTTGCTAATTTATCTATCGAAACTTGCGTAGAGAACAAAGATCTTAAAATTAAAATATAATACACGAACTACAGGGAATAGAAGCAGTCCTTCTTCTCATCAGCTACGGAGCTGATGTGAACGCCATAGCAGACGCGAGGAACGATTACCGTACCGTCATGCATTACGCTGTTTTGAGTGGTACGTTGAATCTACACCACAGATCTACACACACAAAACACATTAAATACATACCTCATAATAACATAATAATATATTTTAGCAACAGTTTCTTCTCAGATTTCACCTCGACCGACCGATTCGTTGTATCGGAAAATTGGAAATTCCTTGGCGCACTTATTTATATGACATGTATGATTTCATAAAAAATTATTTTGTAAGTTTCGCAATTTTTGGCAAAAACCGCCAAAAAACCTGTATTTCTGAAGTTACTTTTTCAAAATTACTTTCTACCTTAAATTTTATTTCAATTCTTCATAGTACACCGAGCCCAATCTTTTGACACCTCTCGCGCCCCTATCCGACCATTAAAACGCAGAAAAAAGAATACCATACACCTCTATGGTTGAATCAGTCTTCTTAACCTAACCTAGGCAAACCGGTAATGGTCTTCTTCAGTACAAGTTCCAGTCCATATACATATAAATCATGGATCAAGGATTGAATTGGACAATGTGGAAATAAAAGTGTAAAAGGATCCTACAAATGATTTTAGTGGACATTACGTATATCATTTGCGTATCAATGTAATCATAATATAAATAAACTGATAAAAATATCTTCTCTCCAGGCAACACCGACGTGGTAAATCTTCTGATCAAGCAAGGGGCGAGGCTGAACTACGAATGTCCAGACCTCAATAAACCTAGTCCATTGGACTTGGCCATCTTGAAGGGAGATGTGGCCATGCTGCAGATGCTGTTATCTGCTGGTAAGTTCTGATTTTAGCATGTAATGGCCGTTTTCAATAATCTATCTATCTGATATCTCTGGATAGGTTAGTATGTAAATAATAACGAATGTTATTAACTTTTCACAGTTGCTAGGCAACTAATATATCTAATAATAATGAATGATGGATAGTTAGAACATTGAGAGCCAATCTATAATGTTATATATGTTATCCATCAATCTGTCTGGACTTTTTTAACATACGTATAGTTTTTTTATCATAAAACCTTACTTTTAGAAGTATCGGATCCAGGAGCGGACGTAGGAGCATCAGCTCATCCTACACGACGAGTCGCGGGTTCGAATCCTGTTTTGATAGTCCTGTTTGCTGATTTATTGTTTATTTATGTGTATTGTTATGTCTGTATGTCGTGTCATAGTGTGTGGTCATATTTATGTTTATATTTAAGAATATTGTAACTAACAACCATACCTGCAGTATTTAATATTCGAAAGAACACGATGTGATATCGCATGGCAAAAATTTATGCGGAAAAAAATGATCTTCAATCGAAATTACAAATACCGTCCACTTTTAGTTATTATTTGTGATTATTATTTATAGATTGTTTACTTATTATATGTATTATTACTTATTCCCCACGGCTTTTTAATTATTGTTTATGGGTCTTGCTTGTTTGTGATGTGAGATGTAAAAACTAGAAAACCGGTTTCTGGGTTATGGATATGGTTGTTTATTTCGTGCACCCACCGGTGGGTGAAGCCAGTGGGTGCACGGGTGACGGCCCTGATGTCAGCTCGTAACGTTTTCAGGTGCTTTGGTGAATGCTTCGAGTACTGTCATCGGAACGCCGCTGCACGTCGCGTGTTCCGACAACATTTCTAATAGGAAGGAAATTATAAAAGTAAGTTTAGTTTGCTTTTAGTTTCTAGCCATAAATCAGAGATAGAAGAGCCTTTATCATTGTCCTTTAAATGGAACTGTGACACTGTGTAAAATCTACCATTTTCCCAGCTTGATTGGCTATAAGTTACTCTTATTTTTAGACTAAGTCCAATAGTCGAATAAATAAATAAACGCTTACACACTCATACCCCCGCAGTAGGTTTTAACCTGTGTCGCAGGTGGCATTTTTTGTTTTATAAATATCTGCCCCGTCCGGGAATCGAACCCGGGACCCCTTACTTCGCAGACAGGGTCGCTAACTAGGCTACGGGGTCGTCGAAGTATTTATGTAAGTATAGCGGCTCAAACTTTACGACTTAAAGTATACGATTATTGGTTGTACCTATTGTGTTCAGACTATCATAATATGGATGAACTCCATAGCGAATGGTGTTGAGTTACATTCCCGACTGGAGTATTCATTTACATCATGAGGACGAATTCTTGATTTTTATTCATATCTCTCTATAATTTTGACTACTTGAAAATTTTCATATCCTAAACTCTTCTTGTGAGGTCAAGAATGCGTACGGTATTTAAGTGTGTGTGTCCTCCAGATCCGTATTGACAGGTAAATAACACATACGATCTGTAAGCGTGTATGTTATATGAGCATTTCCTTGTCTCCCAGATCCTACTGTCGAGCGGCGCGGACCCCAACCTGAAGGTGTACAACGAGGACGACGGCGCGCAGCTGCGGCCGGCGCTGGCCGAGTACATCGCCAGCAACCCCGACCCCAGCGCCGACATCGTCACGCTGCTGCTCAGACACGGAGCTAGGGTACCTCCTTTATGACCACTACCAACTAGGGTTCGAAGTATCGGCCTCTGGTATCGATACCGAGTACTCGTGCGTTATCGATGGGTATGGTATCGATACCCAAAAAGTATCGGCCCTGAAGTATCGATATTACTCAGTATCGAGTACTTGCAAGCATCACATTAGTAGCTAAAAAAAAAGGTCATCGGCAGTGCATTTCATATCACTTTCTTGAGAAATAGAGGCCCAATGACCTTTTTTTTAGTCCGAGCCCTGAACCGATACTTAATATATGTATTGGCAGTAACGTATGTACACGACCGTCTAAAAACTTGCATTGACAACACTGAAAAGTACTCAGTATTAGAAAAGTACTCGATACCGACGTTTCGTATGAGTACTTGCGAGTGAGTACCAGGTAAGAGTATAGAGTACTCAGTATCGAGTATCGCGAACAAAAGTATCGATACCTACTCAGTATCGAAAGTATCGTTCGAACCCTACTACCAACTAACTTAATGATTAATGAACACTCTCCACGTGAAGCTGAAGGCCTCTAGGGCCAACAACTACGCGGAATTTCTATAAACTTACAAGCTCAATGACACTGTAAAAAACACTTTATGTGGCTTTGCACTTAAGCTCAATTCTGCTGTGTATCCCGATACTCGACTTGTGTTCTAATAGAAAAATATGCCAATCTTCATCAGTCCGAACTGGAACAGCGTGGTACAGTATGCTCCAGGCCTCCTCAAGAGGAGAGACCCGTGCTCAGTAATGGGTCATTAGGTAATGGGTTGAAGCCATAGTTTAAACATAATGTTATGTTTATTCTTTTAAGTACCTGAATTAAATGAGTAGAATGAATCGTGATCGGCAAGGCCTGGTGGGACAAACCTTAAATAGAATTTCAATCCTTAGATGACACTAAAATATATGTAGGCTAAATCCGGGCCGCTGGTGGTAGGGCCCCTCGAGGGATTATATTGGTAATATTGATTTTAATTGTTAATTTAATACCATTATTACTATTATTATTTCTCCATGGGGTTCGCCTGGATAGCTACCACCCTTGAGCATGAGTCAGCCGCCAAACGACTCGTCGTGTTCCGGCTGGGGGCTTGAGAGCCAGTTCTTTCTTTCTTTTTCTTCTGTCTTTCTTGGCCGGCAACGCATCAGTGATGCCTTTGGTGTTGCTGATGTCCATGGGCGACGATAACCAGTTACCATCAGGTGGATCGTCAGCTCGTTTGCCGGCTATTTCCATAAAAAAAAGGCATAGGTACAATAGTTATGTCCTGAATCGTGAATGGGTGCCTCACACCCATACTAGGTACTACCTGGAGATATCTCTGGCTGGTTCTTCGCGATATTCAATACGATATGTGCACGGACCTGAAAAAAAGACGGACGTAACCTCGTCTAATCGAGAGTGAAGCATAGCAATGGCCGCCCGCTTACCATGTGTGCGTAATTTTTGATTCGCGATTGAAACAGTATGGTGTTAATGTGTGGGTATGTGTACTTGTACAAATAGAGAGTTGGTATTACTATGGGTGCTTCACTGAATTTGTTGTTGGGATTACGTCCGTCTTTTTTTTAGGTCCGTGGATATGTGATTGAGGTCTGTCAATCGTCCAGAACAAGTTTCTAGGTACCCCTACCGACATTTCTATTCAGGAGTATGATTACCTTAATTGATGTAACCTTTCATTCCCATCAATTAGATCAGTGTTCTTTCGTAACGTAAAGTTTGATGTTCTTCTCTATACTTTGCAGGTAATTATGAAAACCCAGTTCCGCGACCCTGACGGTATCCTCAATCACCTCCAGAACGTGACGTCGGAGGAGCACCAACACATCTTCTATCTTCTTCTAGAAGCTGCCGAGGCGTATGACTTGTGCATGATCAAAAGAAACAGCACTGTGACGGCGATTCAAAAGCAAGTCTTAATAGAACGCGCTAAGACTCCTATTCCCTTGCTCGCCCAAGTCAGGATATTTTTAAGAAAATACTTCGGTCCAACGCTTGTTCACGTAGTTGGAAAAATGGAGGTTCCTACGATCCTCCACAAATATCTTCTTTTCGAGTGCCGTTAATGTATTTTTCGTAATTTAACGGTTTTATTTTCCTTAGCGGGCTTCCGTTATGTTTAAATGGTAGTGTTACCAGTTTGCAATAATTCCTACCATTCAGGGAGTTTATGTACGTAGAAAACTTCAAAGAATGTTAATTTTAAGGTATTTTTATTCTTTGTACTGATTGCCATTTTGATACATATATGAAGATCTCTAATTTTATTATTTTGTTACTTTCAACAATTGAAAAAATTAAATGTTTTCAATATAAACGACGGTTTTGGTTAAACGTTATACTTGATTTTTTACGATATCATTGGCATCAGCGAACGTATAAAATATGGTATATTTTTTTAAACTTTGGTTTTTTGGCCCACATTACACCAATCACCTACTAAAGATTAAAATTCAAACTTAAACGTTTGATTAGATTCTTGATAGTCTGTGATTCAGTTATATTTTTCTACTTGTGCTCACTACAAAATAAGTGGTGGAACAACAATTTGTTTTTTAAGAACTATAGACCTATGCCTTATCGGGAAATGCAGTTTTACAACAAGCACGTAACTAACATGTAATTCAGTTCAGGCCTAGGCCTGTGAATCATTGGCGTTTACTCAACTATGTTGCGTCTAATAAAGTATAACACGTCTGATGACTGATACTAATAAGTGCTATGACTTTGTTTGAATATCCATAAAGTGTATAATTAAACTGGCAGCTATTTTATAGGCTAAGTGTGTGTTATTTGAGATCATTGTATTTTTATACAACTTTAAAGTTTTTATAATATTTACAGATTATATTGATTAAATGTAGGTACCTATTTGTATGTCTTTTGTAATCCACGAAAGGAAAGAAAACTCAGTTAATTGTTTTGTCAATAAATACGGTTTGATATTAAATTCTTTTTGACGCTAGTTCTTTGACAAAATAGAATTTATTTTTTTATTAGTTAAAGCTGTTTTTTAATTTTTGATGCGCACATTATGTGTTAAGTCTTATGTTGCTGCAATTATGTTTGTCTTCAATTTTAATATAAAATGTTGAGAACAAAGGCACTAGGTAATCCGAAGCCTTTGTCATTTTTGTGATGATGTTCAGTCGAGTTCATCGATCTTCTTACTACGATCGTTATCTTCTAACTACGTAGCTGTTTAAATTGTAGTGTTGTCATATTCGTAAGAATATTGTATTATTGTAGTCTGATTACATAATTATTATGTGATATTTTGTGATACGTTTTAAGTTCTAAGGTTTATACTTGTGTGTCGTATAAGAATTAAAACTATGTTAAAACATTGTATTCTTGATTAAAAATTATAATATTAAATAAAAATTTGAGAATAATTAAATTTATAGGTTTTTCATTAATTATCACCTAGGTACGTAATTTTTGTAATAGAAATATTGTAAGTCTATGGGAAAGTAATAAGAAGCGTACAGTTTTATAACTACTTTAATATGGACAGCAACTAATAAATACAGTAACAACAATCACGTTGACAACAGGAGGGAAACATTTTATAAAAATATAATAGGTCAAATATTTAATATAATATAATACGCATACAATTTATTTAAAAATTATTAGTCAGGTTAGACAAAAGGTTCAATGAATCTCCACGTATCAAGTTGATCTAGAATAGGGTTGCCATGTGTAACTACTAGTCCGCCAACCTGGCGAGAAATGGTGCCTTGGAATCGATTTATATAATCGATTATAACCTCTTCAACTATAGCGTTTACGATAGCATCGATGTTTCCTCCGCCGATCACACCGTCTAAGTTACTCTGAAAGAAGATTACAAAATATTTTTATTACTTTTTAATTTTATGTACGAATCAGGGACACAACCTTTTTATACTTCTCTTCAAATCTATCTACCTTAAAAGATGGGATCTCGAATGACGGATTCTCAACTCTGTCTAAAAGCACAGACTTGCCATCTTCGGATTGCTTCAAGAACAGTAGAGCACGGAATCTGAAGTTCTCTACTACGAATCTGTAAAGAAATGTAAATGTCTTCAGTGTATGTTCATTCAAACCAAGTAGTAGGTACTCTCTAAGGACTTTTGTATCACAGTGTAATTTATTTGATAAAAAGGCATACTATTTACCACTTGGTCAATATTATCCGTACTATTATTACAAACACTTACTCGGCACCACCCTTGCCAAACAGCGGGATAGCGGAGAAAAGGTCGCCAACAAAGTCGTATTGCTCTGTAAATAAATACGTAGTTCTTTATATACCTGTCACATATTTTTTATGGAACTGTCACCCATAGACATCAATAACACGAAAGGCATATCCGACGCGTTACTACCGAAGTACAGTGGTACTGGCTCTCTGATAATGCGACTGAAACACGTAAAAAGTTTGCATGGTCTATTTAATAAAAACAATGGTAGCTAGCTTCGTGAGTTAAGACCTTTACCACACAATTAACGACAAGAATAAACGGGTTTATGCCTAGCGACTTCCAACTGGATCCCTCCTGTTCTTTCGTCCATTGTGCTGCAGTCACTCACGCCCTTACGTAACTCCCTACTAAGTTAACTTATTAATTAGTTATTTCATAGTCAACTCACCGGCCTTGATACGCAACTTTGGTACTGAAATATCGATGTCAAAGGATAAGTCAGAGAATCGAATGTTACTCCTGTGTACAACGAAGCCGCCCAACCCAGTCATCAGGACATTCTTCAAGTGGAGGTCCATGCTGTGGAGAGAATTCGTCGCTTTGTATTCAACACACGTAATACAGATAGCATTTAAAATATAAGTACGAAGTTAACCGTCATAACTATTTGTAATGATTTTAATAGATGAACCGTATAGCACAATAGTAATATTGTGTAGAGGAAATTACTGGGTACATTGTACATTGTTCTAACGATCATTTCGAAAATTCATTTACTGTTTACAGCAATCAGTAGCCTGCTCGAAGGACCAAGAAATTATATCAAATTATAATGTGTAACTTCTCGTGTAAATGAAAAAAGTTTGTCCATTAAATAAAATTTTATGTAAGTATCTATACGAAGTTTAAAGCAACAAAGGTGTGCTGTTCATGCCAGTGAACACTGCAGCACTGCAGTCCAAGGATACTTATTATAAAACCGGGATCCTTAGTATTACAACACTGACAAACCTAAGAACAAAGAACTTATCTCTAAGGGTCGCAATCATAATCAAAATCAACGATCTGCTGCAACGCATAAACCTTTTTACGTGTTGCTATTTGATTTTGATCCGTGATGCTCGTATGATGCTCATAAAATATCATACATATTTCAGGAAACTTATACCTAGCTAAGTTGTACGTTTATGGTTGTGTTCACACTAATTAGTAAACGAAAGTCATTTAAGTTTCTATCATCGTCATATCAGTAATATTTCAGATTGGCTATCAAACTCACTTGACAAGTCCAGCAGGCACGTACAAGTGTAATTCGTCCAGCTCTAGAGGATCTAGCGGTGGTAGATCTAGCATGGCAGATCCATTATTGATCACGAAACGAATATAGGAAAATAGCTGCCGAATTAGCATGTTTACAAGGACACTGCGGTCCTCATTCTCAGTGAGCATCTGTCGAGCTATCGCGTCTATAATAATATCGCTCTTCTCATTAGTGTTGAATTCATCTGCAATGAAGAAGTAAATTAATTCTGCTTTAGATATTATCATTCTGTACCTTATTGTTAAGGTTTTGAAATTAAATCAGTTTTACCACAGTTGAAACTCGTACCTACAAGAGTTTAATAAAACGTGAATGTGCTGTTCAGTTCAGTAGGTATCAGGTGTTAATGTTGTTACTATCATATGGTATCTTTACCGTGCTATCATAGTAAAATTCATTTATATTACAAAGACTTAGGAGCTAGTAGGTGCTTAAACAACAATTTTAATTATCGTAACTGTTTTGTGCTTATACACCATTACTTATTAGGAAAAATATTGCGCTAAAGTTACAGCTTAGGTACAATTGCTGAACTTCAAACAACGTTTGATATGACTATCTAGCCCTGTATCGTAATGTGATGTACTACAGTCAACTGTACTACTATTGACTACAGTCAACTAGTAAACTTTATAAGTAAAGAAACCAGGCAAATGCGTGTCTAGCCACGCGCAATGCAGGGTTCCGAAGTAGTAAGTTTATCGACCATTACTCATTAACTACTTATGCTAACATAGCCGTGATAGTTTTCTTTGTAAATTCATCATATTATAATCTATTTTTGAGATTTTTTCACTTCTCCAACTCCAACCGTTTAACAAGCAGGAAGGGGGGACACGACTCTAACCAAAATTATCATTTTAAAGCCAAATATTTTACAAACGGACTCCTAGATCCAAAAATGGTCTTAAAAGACCCATAATATTTTTGAAATATCTTTTCAACGATACCACACTAGAGGGTAAGCGACGAATAAAAAATTCATTCTCACGTTACCTGTAGGGGTACCTACTTGAAAAAAAATGTTTTCCAATATTTTATTCTACGATTCTGGAGTTTTAATAAATACGTACATCCTTGCCATATTACAGCTTTCTAGCACTAAGGGTTTTGGCGCTATGCTTCGAACAGACGGACGGATGGACGAAAATGATGAACCTATAAGGGTTTCGATTTTACTTCGGAAACCTAATAAAACAAACGTACCAACTTGGAAGGCTTCAATATTCTGTAAGACGTCCTTGTCATCTTTTGGTGCCGCGGCCGCGACGGCGCATACACTCAACAAAAGCCACAGTTTCATCCTGGAAAAATGACTTGATGAAAAATTCGAGTTCATGATCCTATCGTTGAGACCACACCAGCCGAGCAAAGGGCTATGACAGAAATCCACGTAATAGCTTAAAACTTAATAATTATTTTTTATGGCTTAGGGTCAAAACACATTTATTCAGCTCCATTCGGCTTTTGTCCATAGTAAACAACGATTTTGTATGGAGACGCGTACGCATCCTTTCGGCTTTTCGGCGCCGATTCCGCTTTCGCGGTAAACAAGTAGAAAACGACGACAAATGTGTTCTATCGTTCGGCCGCGTACGACGCCGAACGCGGCGGAATAGCGCCGCGCTGTAGGTAGGTACTGTAGGTAGGTACATGGAAGATTTTTGACTCCTTGGCCTTGTCGACAGGTTGCGACCTTCGTAGTTCCCGTATAGATTAAACCGTATAGATTCGATTTATTTACGTAATCATTGGGAAGATTGAGAAAGTTCGGACGTGTTTTAAAATAATTAAAATTATTTTATATTTACGAAATAAATTAATGATGGAGGAATATCTTATATCGCTAGTTCAAAAATATGCTTGCTTATACGATATTAGTTCGTCACATTATAGCGATCAACAAAGAAAAAATAATGCTTGGGAAGAAATCTCAAAAATAAGGTCCTGTAGCGGTGAGTACTTTTTTATTTATTTATAATATGAACTTAAAATACCTACATCAAATTTTATATTAGTATGTTGGTAGATATACATATGTATACAGTACATACATATTATACGGTCTACTTTCATAAGAAGAATTAGTAGATATTTTATAGACAATAATATGTACCTACTTACGTTTTTCTCACCTTTATTTTAACTTGTTATAACTATTATATATAGCGCCTAAATCGTACCTCACTGATATCTGGCCGCTCGCTTTATTAAACATTAAATGAAATCTAATGGTGTCAAATTGAACTATTTAGGCATGCGGGTAAACAACAGCAATTGGACGAATAAACATTAGTAGACGTATGAGATTTTATTTAATTTCAAATACCCTAAAATCTACAGCTATTTTCCCTTAGGGGGTACGACATTGGAAACCTTACCCTACTAAACTACTATACCTACTAACGTCTTCGGACGGACTTCGCAGCGTATTCAGCGCCGTACGCAGCCGTTCGCATTCTTACGACGCCGTAAGCAGTCGTTCGCATTCTTACGACGCCGTACGCGGCCGAATAAGTGTAACCAAAATCATTCGGCGAAACGCGAATGACGCCGAATAAATGTGCGTTGACCCTTATTCTACAAATTAATAGTAATAGCGGTAAGTATAATTTTTAATGTACCTATATCATAAATGTCTACTGTAAGGCAAGTTTTAAATGCAAACGGGTACTTACGATTTTTGTACCGATATTTAGACCCATTTTCATGGATAATGGTCACGGTGAAACTTGCATAATATTAGATACATAAAATATTTCCATAATTTACATAAGCTTCGTTTAATTCAATAAATTCGGTAACTTTTTGTATTTTGTTTTTCGTCGTGTTTTGTTAAAAATATATTTTTACTCACCTTGTAGATCTTAGCCCACTCTGACGACTGCCACTGGATTATACAGAAGTATTTGTTCAGGTAGTTAATCAATCGTCCTGATACAAGGTATCTATCAAGGAATTAATCAGATTTATAAGTAATTAAAGTGATAAAAGACCTAATTCAGATTTCCTTAAGCCTTTTATTTTATACTTATTAGTTCCTTGTTTTTCGGACGCATAATTTACGTACCTTGTGCGTCACAACACTGCATAATAATATCTGATAAATTATGAAAAAAACAAGGAACGTACCCTTGAGTTTCTTGAACCCCTAGCTTTGTCTATTTGGCAGCTAACCTCTTGTTGCTTGAGTCGGTCGCCACACGACTCTTCATGTTCTGTCTGGGGGCTTGAGAGTCATTACATTCTTCTCTCTTCCTTTTAATAAAAAACAAGGATCAGCGTCCTCTGACTTTCGAAGCATGTGTAAAAACTTCCGGCATCTTCTGGCAGATTTGTAACATTGAAACTATTTTTTATAATAAACTAGCTGACCCGGCGAACTTCGTATCGCCTAAGAATGTAACAAATCAGAAATCATAAAAATCAGTACAGCCGTTCTTAGCCGTTACAGTATCTGTGTGCTCCTCCCTCTCCCTCTCCCACTCCCGCTCCCGCTCCCGCTCCCGCTCCCGCTAATCTATCAACTACATACTTATAACAAAGTTTTACCTTATCCCATAGGAACAGGTCTAATTTCCGGGATAAAAAGTATCCTATATCCATCCCCGAGCTTTATATTATATCTGTTTATATAACTAATCTATCAACTACATATAACAAAATTTTACCTTATCCCACGGGAACAGGTCTATTTTCCGGGATAAAAAGTATCCTATGTCCGTCTCCTGATTTTAAGCTACCTCCTCACCAATTTTCAGCCAAATCGGTTCAGCCGTTCTTGAGTTATAAATAGTGTAACTAACACAACTTTCTTTTATATATATATAGATAAGCACAGGAAAATGGGATTTAAAAAGGAAATAACCAAAAAATATAGCACGACCCCGTAGCTTAGTCCGAGGTTCGATTCTCAATAGAGCAGACATAGTGACAGATAAATTTGTCTTGAGTTGTGGACGTTTGTAATTTGTCTGTAGTTGTCCATGCCTCCCGTGACACTCGGAATTCTAAGGCGGTGGTATGAGTGTTTTATCGTTTATTTATTTACTCGTTTACCCGAAGAGGGGTCGATAGACTGATAGATAGATGATAGTATGGATACCACTAGTATGGTTTTACAAAATGAAAACACAAATAAATTATAATTATACGAGTATATAAACGTCCCAATCATCCCAGGGTAACATACAACCGTGATAAAATCTATCCCATTTTTAGTGACCTGGACTCAACCTGTGTGCCAAGTTTCATCTTCATCCTTAATATTTCATATAAGCCATATGAATTGGTAATGCGCTTGGCCTTGGTCTTAGCGACGTCAAAGCTAGAGAATCGAATCGAGAATGCGCTATACCGTCAGCTGTTTATGGATTTTTCAATTTCATATCTGTGATTTTAGATAATATTACTTTTATTAATTATTATAATAATATTTTTTTATTATTATTTATTCTATAATTATTATTTTATGATTGAGTGTAATAATACTAAAAACGCCGACAAAACACTTTTTTTTTCTTTCTTTGTTTTTAGTACATAATTGTTGAAGCGACCATAGTACAATTGATTAGATCAAATTTCAAATGTCTATCCACTATAGTTCTAATTTCGATCATCAAAACTAAAGATGCACATTCCATTCAAAATTAATTTATTAAAATTAAATATTTCTTTTGTTGACTATAGATTTTCGTTTCATGTGATGTCACACAGCTGTTATTGAGACAACGTTCCAGCGCGTTAGCAAAATGTGCGGCTTATTATACAATAGTTAGCGCGTGATGAAAAGACTAACACCCAATCATGAATTAGGAACTTCGTTAATGCGAACATGGTAATAAATAAATAAATAAAAATCGCTACACCCTCACAGGAGTCTAGGAGTCATAGAAGGCCCTGCCCTGATTTCCTGTGTTATAATTGACATGGACAACATACAAAGACGAGAACACACACACCCAGATCGAGAACAGAAAATTAAATTCAATACTGCGCATGAAATCGAGCCCAGGACCCTTTGAATGGTAGTCTTGCCTCACTACCTGTTACAAATTTCAATTATGGTCTTCATAGAATAATCTTCCACTATTCTACCTAATAATAATACTATGTCATAAGCTCATGAGTCTATTATCGTCATTATGTAGATATTATCATTGATCTTCCATGTACAATGTTCAATGTACACCTAAATACTAAGATATCACATTAATATCTGATAAAACTTATCGTCAATGTTATTAAAAATAAATTATTGATGTTTTTAAGAAGATTGTCGCCTTTGACGTAAATGAATCTAATATTGATAGAATTAGATAACACTTTTTGTGAACTGTATTTTTATGTAGTTACGATATGATACGTACCATTGTACGCCCTTGATGGGCAGGACGTAGTGATTTATAAAACTATCAACACTGTAAATTTGTATAGCTTACCTGTATATATGTATTTATGTATTTTATGCATTTTACGTCCACAAAAGATTCAATAGATTACGATACTTACGATATACCGGACTATTGTATACTTTTATAATTATATTATTATTATAAATATCACCAGAGTAATCTTGTGCATACAAAGTGTATTTATACATTTAGTGTGCTTTGCGAGTGTTAATTTTTGAGAGTTATTTTCAGATAATTATCTAAATTAACGTAATAACGTAGAACTGTATAAATAATAAATAAGGTCATATTTATTTACACAGTGAATTAAAGCATTACGATTTAAATTCCAATTTGTAATTATTTGGGTAAATAGTATTGTGAAACTGGCAACCGTATTTTTATTGAATATTCGAATCGTACTGGTATCCTTAAACTGATGTCATTGTCAATGTCAATGACAGTGTCAGACTGTCACTACTGTCAGTACTGACTGAGTGAGTGTCTGTCATTGCACTAGTGTCAAGTGCTGTCAGTCAATTCCAATTTTGTTTTGCGAAGCTGGTTTCTTGCTGACTCATTGTGAATTGCGGCAAATTTTGCAAATTTCTGGTCTTGATTTCGGTGTAATGCACATTAAAAATATGGAGAAACCTAAAGTAGACCTCGGGTTGCTAGAAGAAGACGACGAGTTTGAAGAATTCCCCACTGAAAGTGAGTGAAACCTTCACCTATTTGCCACTGAAATTTTAGTGGTAATTTTAGATTTTTTTTAAAGTTATGTTTTCCTAAATTTTATTTTGAGAAAGACAGTTGTCTTACAAATTCGATGAAGGAAACCTAATAAATCATAGTAACACGCTTTGTATTATTGTTTATTGTTGTTGTTGAGGTTATAATAAGAGAGCAAAACTTTGTACTTTACTACTACTGTCCTAAAATTATAGACAAATATTACCTATAAAATATATCTACCTGTACACTCGAGTTATTATGTTAATTTATGCTAATTGTTTTTTTATTATCATCACTAGATTGGGGTCCAGAACAGCTGGATAACGAGGATGTCTCGGTGTGGGAGGACAATTGGGAAGACGACATCATCCAGGACGATTTCAACAAGCAGTTGAGGTAAAGAATAACACTTAAACTTACTCTTTAGGTATTCTTTGTATATGACATTTTACATCATCCATGTGAAACTAACTTATTATGTAAGGATATCAATTTTTTTTCACTACACTCAATGATTTTGAAGGTAAGGACTGGCTCGTTGGAACATTTTACACAGAAGTTGCCACATCAAATAAGATGTTCTGAGAATTGGTCAAAACATACCAATTTAAGAACATTTTGAGCATGTGTTTGCTGTCTTTCGCCCCAACTCAGAGTCACTAATGGTTACTTAATTCCCTCCTTAGTACAGAATTTGTATGGTGATTCTTTACTAAGGAGCAATTAAAGTAACCGTTAGTGACTCAGAGTTGGGGCGTTAGACTATACTATATTATTACATATTTGCAACCTCTATTGAGTAAACCTTTGAAATCATCGACCCTGAAGCCTAGTTGGTGTCCTTCCATGTGAAGCCTATGTATAAAACCACTCTTTTTGGAATGGGAGGGATAGGACTTAAAGTAAGGATGTAAGTAACTCATCTGCTTCCTAATGGACAGTTATTTCTTTCCTCCTTTGCTGTAATGAGAAGGCTTTAGGTAACAAAACCCTTACAATTAAAAGGCAAATTTCATAATTGACTCTACTAGTATTTACATAAAAAATAATTTTATACTGCAATATTTCTTTTCATGTTTCAGGATCCAAATTGAAAAATTGAAGGAGCAAAATAAGGAAGCGAAGTAATCATTATCTACGTTCAAATGTAACCTGTAGGAGTTAAATTTTAGGCTACTGATTATTAAAAGCAAAATAATTTTACTGTTTTGAGATTCTTCGCTTTGCAAGATCTGAATGTGTAATGGCAAAAATTACTCTTTAGTAGAAAGTTATTTCTTTCTTATAAGTTGTTGCCTAGTAAACTAATACTAATTACTTGTAAAATTAATTAAATTACCTTGAATTATTTGATTTACTATTTCTGAAAAGCAGTCTCGATAATGTAGCAATGATTTTTTTTTAGTTTTTACAGGTTACATTACATCCCATGATACTATTTAAAATAATTTAGTTTAAGATTCTATTTTCAAGTATAATAAACTTTTTATCTAAGGCCTTTTGAAGTTTTTGTTAATTTTATAATTATTATTGCAGGAAGCAAACATTTGTTTTGCACAATTTTTAAAAATGTTTTAATTGGAAAAAATTGGTTTGATTGCTGAGTTAGAGGTTAAGAAGCAGATTACCTTGAATACAATACAACAGTAATGCCTTTAGCGTTTCCGAAGTCCGTGGATGACACACACACCTGGTGCCCCATCCATTTGTTTGTATACAATAATCTTCATTAATATAAACACTGAATTAAATGCAATCAAGTCCAGCCATTAAATGCTTCATTTACAAATAAACCAATGTTCCAAGCAGAATTTGAAATAAAAAAAAACAAACCAGGATAGAAAAATAATGCACTTTATTAATTAAACTCTTACTGATCTAATTATCACAATTATTAAGGCCAGAAGGTACCAGCTTCAGACTTGTATTTAAGTTTTATTTTCCTAATTGACTCAGTTCAGTAAAACTAAACATAATATTTAGATTAATAATGGATAATATGGGTATACTTTCAATGCTTTTTATTTAAACATGACTTCGAATAAGACTGCACTAAATAACATCAAAAACAAATTCAACATTAGAAATATAGTACAATATTCATTATTATTCACTGCGGATTATAACTGAGCCCAATATGTTTGAATTTCTCTTAAAACTAAAAAAAAATATTTGATTAAATTATTCTGAGCACATTAACTAGCAATGTGGTCTAAATTTTAAATTAAATTACACTTATTATATCCTACGCTCTAAAGTATCTTAAAAAAAATCTATCAGCACCCTTTACCAGCGGTTTTATAAAAATAACATGTTGTATGTATATATAATTGAAAAGTACCTACTTGCACTTTACAACACTCATGACAGTTATATTGTATGAAAATGCAACAGACACTATTGCCATGGCTAAAAATATAATGATTTGTATGAAAGGCAATTTGTAAAAATGAAAGTTGTGCTACTTGACTAAGGAGCCTAATATAAATGTTACATTAATAAAATGGCATGCAATAAATTATAAATAATAATTTATAAAGAATAATAATGTTTAGTAAGTTCAACTGAAGTTTCAATATTGCACTGTATACTCATTTTGTTGCATTTAACAAGAAATTTGGTTCTTATGCAGATAAAACCTTTAGTGACAAGCATAATTTTATTAACCAGTGAATCGTAGCCTAAAATCTCAGTGAGTAGTATCTAATATCTTCATTAGGTTTTAAACAGGACTAGTGTTATAAAATTAAATGTCCGTTCATAAGTGATTCCATGATATTGGAACTGTATATTGCTTTCTAAAACATTATTATTATTATTATTCCAAAGTATATAAATAACATTCAATAACAATCACTAACAATCACTACATATATGCCTAAAGCCATTCTAAGGGGTTTCATATCTAGAAATTTATATTCTGAGGCTGGTTCATGCCAAACTGATACTCTTCATTGGTTTGCTCAGGTTGGGCTACCTGGTCGTCTTGGTCTACGAAGTATGTGTCTAGCAGGTGTAAAGCTTTGCTGTAGATCTGAAAACGGAACACAATATTATAATAAGAGACATGTTAGCAGTTATTTAGTATATGTCTTCATTTCCTTTGATGCAGTAAGATATTAGTTCTGTCATTAAAATATTGCTTTGTCATGTAGATGTTAAAATGTTTTCAAAATCACATTTTGGAGTGTATGAGCTTTCACCATCCTTGAGTCCAAGAAAAACCCTACCCGATTTATGGTGCACCCTGCTGGAGATCAGGTCAGCTCCCTTTTATTAAAGGTAGTTCCGTTCTCACTTACAATAAACAAAGTAGTATTTTCTTACCTGTTCATTCTCGTGTTCTTGCAGCGATTCGATTTTGTCCAGAGCGCCGATTTCTTCTAGTTTGATGCAGAGTGCTTCCACTTGACCGAATTTTGCTGCCGCCTGTCATTTAGAGAATTTACTTTCTATTAAAATTTTGTAGCTTGTTCAAACAACTGAATTCATGGTCAATTATAACAATACGATTTTTTTAATACAAACGTGTAGACGAAGAAACTAATAGTAAGCAGTCATCCATCAGCTGTGAACATTAATATGCGTTGCCGCCGATCATGAAAGTTTAAGTGCTGAATCAGGATCACAAGATGGTTGGTACTTATTTGCAGCACGTGGGAGCTAGCCAGGCAGACATCGCGGAAAGATAATAATGCCAGTAATAATATTAATAACTAGCTGACCCGGCGAACTCCGTATCGCCTAAACTATTTGTAAAATAAAAGTAGCCTAAGTTACTCCTTGTTACATCAGATATCTGCCAGTGAAAGTCCCGTCAAATTCGGTCCAGCCATTTCAGAGATAATTACACGATCAGCGAATTAGTACGCGAAGTTCAACGAGGCAGGGAGACTGGTTTAGTTGCTACCTTTTACGGCACTCTGGTCTATCGGGACGGTTTTCATTAGGATCAGTATTCTAGGCCATCCATTGGGATGGATGTATTGACATCCAATCTTCATTAACTTAATGGTGACACTACCTGCATCAAATTAGTAATTCCATCGAGCACAATGCTGATAGCTCGGTGGTCAGGAGACGCTAGAAGGTTGCAGTAGGGCTCCATGAAGCCCGTGTGCATGAGGGCATCCAGCTGTTCTGGAGTGCCACCCAGGCACAGATTGGTTACCGTCCAGGCTGCTTCTTTCTGACACCTGGACAAATTATACATTGGGGTTAGTCATTTAAAAACTTTGTTAGAGGGAGGATGATGTTTGTACACATGGTTGAGAGGGAAAAACATAAAATTATTAATGAAACTGTGAAATTACTTATATTTTAAAAGCAGGCAATCTTTCGAGTTATTGGATTATGTTAGTATATTAAAAGAAAATCTCATAAGTATCTGAAATATATTACCAACACTAAACAATAAGCAAAGAACACTCTGCTAAAATCTCCATAATTATAATATTATTTTTAGACTGTGGGCCTAAAAAAGTTTAACTGTTAGAAATTGTCTGTATTGTATATGGAAATTCTTGGGTAACGAAAGCCGGAAAAGCTTTCTTTCTCTCTTTTTGAGTGTCCAAGCACGTTTATGAAATTAGGGGGTTCAATATTAACGTACTAGCTGACCGGCCGGCGGACATTGTTCTGCAACATAATAGTTTTTGGTCGCAGGTAAGTTACTGACGCGAAAAATTTATCATTGAAGGTCTAAACTCTAAAGTATATTGAGACAATATTTGAGGCTTACACAAACCAACTTAATATTTTTATATAAATAGATTAGGGGCCATCCATAAATTACGTTACACGTTAGAGGGGAAGGGGGGGTGTATGTAATGTGACATTGTGTGATAAAGGGTAGGAGGGGGTCCTAAATTTCGTGACGTCACATTTCAAATTCGATTAATTGGTATGTATAGGTAAATATTACAAAAACAATTAATGGAAATAAAACTTATTTTGTAACTGCTGTTTTAATTTAATAATTTCTAGGTGTCATAATAATATCGCACCCTTAGAATGAAAGTGACGTAACTCAAAATTCCTGTAATTTCTGATTTTGCTATAAACTCACCTTAAAATGCGTACCCTAAACCCCTGTGATGAAAAAGAGCTCGAATTATGAGTAAGAAAAGGACAACCTAAGGGTTGGCTATAGATCTAAGGTACCTGAATTTGATATTGGTGTGAATTGAGAGATGTAGCTAGGGTTTAGTGTGAACGTTTAAAACTATTTTTAGGTTCCGGAGATTCGTTTTGAATTAATTACGACAAAAATAAGTTTAACAAAAATTGCGTATTATGAAAGACAATTCTTGTCAATTTGGTCTACAGTTAGAGGGTACTTCGTCAAAAACGAGTGAAATGGAAGGTAGCACAAAACTTATTGCACTGTCAATGTTGTGTTCAGTTATTCCGTTAATCTTCGTATTACGTGAATGTGCTTTCTTGTTTCTTTTGGATTTTCGACGATCTCTGCTGTGTTATTGGACAGATTTGATTTCTTCTCATACGTTACTTAGCTTACCTCTACTCCACGCAGTCTTGTTTGCCCTACCCCTAGAGTGTTTTTTAGAAGCCGGAGGCGTGGAGGGAGAGTAGTCCCCGCCCGCTGTAACAAAGCACAGGCGAGCCGGAGCGGCTGAGGCTGGTCGCTTATGTTTGTTTTGGATTTTTAAAAATTTCCAGATGTAAGTCGAAATGGTTACAAAACCGACTTAGTCAACCCCGACCCCACGTGGTACTAGTCTGCCCTACCCCTAGAGTGAATGTAAACCCCGGAGGCGCGGAGGGAGAGCAGCCCCCGCCCGCTGTAACAAACTGCAGGCACCATGTGAGCCGAAGCGGCTGAGGCTGGTCGCCGAAGGCGACCAAAAAGCCGAAGCTGCGTAGGCGAGCATGGAGTGCCTGCAGTTTGTTACGCAAGGGCGGAGGGGCTGCACTTCCCGCAGCGCCGGAGACGTTTGGAAGCCTGTTTGTGTATCAAAAACCCCTAAATTCTCCCTAAAAGTGCATATAATGTAATTTTGTAATTATAGTGATTTGTGTCATTATTTTTCCAAAATAATAGTTGAAGTGGTGTAGTGTCTCCCCATACGGAGGTATATTGAAGGAGGATACTTCTTCCTCCACGACCTGACAGTAATTTACACTAGTTTATGATAAATATTAAGCAGTTTTCACAGATTTATCCTCAAAATAAAAATAAAAAAAAAACTCAAAAACTATGTGTTTCCTCACGTATTACCTTTAAGGGGGGGGTCCTTACCCCAACCCCTCCCTTCCCCCCAACTCCACCCCCTTTCCACTGATACTAAAGAAATACCCAAGGTTTTTCCTATGTATTATGATTTTACAAAAAAAATCATAACTCGAAAACTATACCTTTCCGGTACATAAAAATTGTTGTGGGGGGCTCCCCTTTACCCTCCCCTCCCATCCCCCCCACTCCCCACCCCGAACGCAGGTACCTTAGATCTATAGTTTTACCCAACCTAATAATCGGTCACTTTCATGGATCGCTCTATTCATCGATATATACTTTTTTGAAAACTTTCTTCCTCATTTCCCACAAATTCCAATTTTTGAGTTAGGTCACTCTCATTCTAAGGGTGCGATATGTGACGTCACACTAAGGGGGGGAGGTCTCACAAATGTGACCAGCTGTGACAAGGAGGGGGAGGGGTCAAAAAGTCATGAAATTAGTGTGACGTAATTTATGGATGGCCCCTTATATAGCATTTACACTTACTTGACATCATCCACACTCAACACCTGAATGAGTGGCGTCAACAGCCCTTTTTCTATAGCCAGTTGTATCTGCCGCTGCGTGCCGGCAAACACGTTGCTGGCCGCCCACGCCGCTTCCTTCACTAGCGGCGGTTTGCCGCAACGCAGTAGTAACGCTATGTAGTCTAGACAGCCCACTTCTAGACATCTGTCTGTCTGTAAAGGTATTTAGACGTATAGAAGCTTTGGTTGGTAGTGACCTTGTTTGCTTGCTGTTCTTAATTTGCCTGAGGCAATTACTAAATAATTCGGGGAACAAGCGACATATAGCCAATGATCTTATATTAATATAGCTAAGTCATTTATGAGGACAATGTAGAAGAGATACTTTTAAGAGTTTGTTCCAAACAATTTTTGAAACAATGAAAATTGAAATTGCTTGAATGTGTAATGTTATAGCAATTCTGATTACTTCAGAAAACACCCTTTAAAATACAAATCAGCATTCGCCTTATGTCCATTAGGGGCCATCCATAAATTACGTCACACGTTAGGGGGGAGGGAGGGGGTCGATGTAGTGTGACAAGGGGTGGGAGGGGGTCTTAAATTTCGTGACGTCACATTTCAAAATCGAAATTAATGGAACAATTAATGGAAATAAAAGTTATTTCGGAACTGCTGTTTTAATTTAATAATTTCTAGGTGATAAATTTCATTATATGTGACGTCACACTATGGGGGGGAGGTCTCACAAATGTGACCAGCTGTGACAAGGAGGGGGGAGGGGTCAAAAAGTCATGAAATTAGTGTGACGTAATTAATGGATGGCCCCTTATAAGTAATCTGTATGAAAAAATATTTTGTCTTATTTTAATAATCAAGTCAAGACTTCCTATAAACCCCATCACAATGTCAACTTGAGAAAAAAATTATGACAAAGACATTCTTACCTGTACATCAGAGCCAGTGAGCATATTGCCAACAGCCCGCAATGCTGGAGTCCTCACAGCAACTGACTTATGATCCAAGAGTTTCACAAGTCTCGTTAACAGGTTATTGGTTCGCTGAACTTCTTCGATTCTCTCGTTAGGTCCATCAGTTAGGTAGGATAAGGCCCAACAGGAATCAGCTGCAAAATGAGTAATTATGAAAATTGTAACAACTTAGCTGTTGAGTTAGATCGCCGTTTTTTAAAGATCCAAGACCTTATATTTATCCTTATATAAAATTTATATTATTAAAAATTTAATTTTGTAGAGTCATGATGTCAAGATGTAAAAGAAAATCTTTACACTACCAATTCAATATTATCAATATATCGCTCACCTAGTAAAACAACGACACATCTACGTTTGTCATATTTTACAGAAGCGAATTTCAAAAATTATATAAAAATGTTTAAAATTAATTTATGGGTTCTTTTTACGTTTCTATCAGATTAAGGGTTTGGTTACTAGTATAGACATTAATTCATATTTATCACTATGTAGATTATGCACTTTTAAACACGTATACCATATAAACTAAATTTCGCATTTTTTGCAGATGTGCCATTATATTACTATGTGAGCGATATTTATAAATTAACTTCTTTAACATGTTCAAAAGGAACTTCCTCAACTATTACAAAAATTGTATTTGTATTTATTTCTTTTTCAAAATAATTAAAACTTACCTAACACATCTTGGTCTGCTATTTCCAGTAGGTCAGATATGTAGGACAGTGCTGGAGACACTTGATCAAATTTCACCAGCGGATTTTTATTTCTGAAAAAAAATAAATATATATTTACCGTATCTCTCTTCTCTCTCTTGTCTCTTACCTGTGCCCTCTGGAAAAAGCTTATAAGTGACAAAAGTTCATAAAAAAACGAATGAGTCAAAACTAGAGTCGATGAAAAGTCAGCTTCCTTCATTTATTATGACTAATTTAAACATCACACTAACCTGCAGAAGTTGCTATAAGTCCAAGCAGCAGTCCGTAGTTGACTCGAAGGTGTTTCCGGAGTCAGCATGGGCAGCAGCAGAGGCAAAGCGCCCGCAGCTAACACAGCGTCTCGTGTGGCTGCACCGTCACCAGCTATGTTACCGAGCGCCCAGGCACACTGCTCGCCTACCACGCCGCCTATTGATAGTAGTGAAACTAGGGCTGGGATTGCGTTGCCCTGAAACGTGATATAGTTGCATGTTAATATCACGGACATAAAAAAAAGACGAACGTAATCCCAAGAACAAATTCAGTGAAGCACCCATAGTAATACCAACTCTGTATTCGTACAAGTACACACACCCACACATTGACACCATACTGCTATGACACTGACACCATCGCGAATCAAAAATTACGCACACATGGTAAGCGAGCTGTCATTGCTATGCTTCACTCTCGATTAGACAAGGTTACGTCTGTTCTTTTTTTACGTCCGTGGTTAATATGTTAATTAATACAGGGTTTAGTTTTAGTGCAGTGTTTCGTTTTACGTAAGTAGCCGATGAATGAGCTGATGATCTACTTGATGTTAAGTGGCTATTTCTCATGGACATCAGCAACAACAAAAGTATCACTGATACATTGCCTACCAAGAAAAAAAGAAAAATGTTTTGCAGCTTGTTTAAATTTATTTTGTAATTGTGGCTAGTTAAAATAGTCAACTGAAAATTTAAAATAGGTTAAACTTAAGAAGTTAATTTCTGTAGTCTGGATTAGTTAAGAAAGTCTAGGTAGACCAGATAATATACTAAGCTTACCTTGAATTTAATAAGCTTAGTAAAAAACTTAGCAAAGACCTAATTTAGCTCACTATAAGACCATTTGGTGGTCATCAGTCCCTAATAGAGGAGAGAGGAGAGAAAAGAGCAGTCCTACAGTTCTGTTACCATCCATCCATCCATCCATCAGCCCTTGGAGGTCCACTGCTAGACATAGGCCTCCCCTGCATTTCTGTTACCAAGGAGAGGAAAATAGGAAGACAAATCATGATGGTCAGTGGCCCATGCAACATAGTCAATCACTACATCAGAGGTGTCAAGGACATACTGCTAGTACGTTGTCCATTGAGTTCTATTTGTATCAGTATACTTACATCTACTACAGCCATGGTGTTTTCATGTGATCCAGATGCTATATTTGTGAGAGCCCACGCCGCTTCGAACTGGAGATCCTTACTGAAAATTATAAAACAATGTAATATACATGAAATGTAATATACATGAAACAATATACATGAAACTTGTGAATAAAAGTATGTCAGTATATGGCGCGTAAATAAAGAATGGTGAAGATAGAAAGAAAGAACTGGCTCTCAAGCCCCCAAATTCATTGGATTGCTTTCAAACCTACAAAATATATTTAATATTGATTAACGATTAATAATCCACAATAAGTCTTAACTTTTCTTCTTTATTATGAACTTCCACCTGATTGTAAATCAAAATGTAGACTAGAAATCTAAGAAATAGCATACCAATTATCGTAATCTCTGCCCAGAGCTTTCACCAATGGTTTGATGATTCCAGCATTGACTAGGACAGTGATGGGAGGATTCTGTTCCCTGGAGAGCATGCGACGAGCCGCTCTCGCAACCATTGTCTTGACAGACAAATCAGGTGACTTGAGTCCTAGAGAAAAAATGTTTTAATGCTTTATAATGTAATATTTGAATCTTCATTTGAAAAATCGGCATGGCTTTTTTATGTATATCATACATTTAAAAACATTGTCATGTGCTATGATAGGACTTCTGGACCTGAACACAAGGCGGACAAATTACACACAAAAAATTTGTCTAAATGTTGGCTCATAAATTTTGGATATGATTATTTAACATCTAGCTAAGTGTGCTGCTTTTATAAACTTTTAATAATATACCTTCAACCAGTTCCGACGGGGTGTAAACCTTTTCATTCTCCGGATTGGTTGATTCCTCATTGGCTTCAGGTGAGAGCGCTCGCCTCTTGAGGAGTTGCTCATCGCGAGCCTGCTTTCGGAGAGAAACACTCAGCTCAGCGCGTTTCCGACGAAGATCCTGTGATGAGAAGATTAGAATAACGATAAATTATTTTTAATGGCAATACAGAGAAGCAGCTTGATGGTGTGGTCACTGCCACCCATGTACATTACCTGCAACCACCGCTGCAATGAAATACCCTGAGTTTGCTTAGTTGGTTGTAGTTTGGTTGGGTGTCATTAACAAAATAATGAAACAATACAAACTAAGAGCCCTAGAAATAAATAACTGCCATAATAATATATGCCATAGATGTTTGGCCTGGCTGAAGATAGAATCTAAGGTTTTGTTATTCTGAAACGTCCCTGCCATATATTATTAAGTTGATGAAATATGGTATGTAGATGATAATATAGCACGCTCCTAACAATAGAATTTCAAACAATTATCTTTAAGTTCATTACCGCAGCCTATAAATTGTATTTCCAGTAGGTACCTATAAGAAATAGTGAATCCTAATGCTGGCACTTCACTTCTCTATTTGTGTGGGGCCATCCATAAATTACCTCACACTGATTTCATGACTTTTGACCCCTCCCCGGTCCTGCTGGTCACACTTGTGAGACCTTCGCCCCCCAGTGTGACGTCACATATATGAAATTTATATAGCAGTTCCGAAATAAATTTTATTTCCATTAATTGTTTTTCAATATTTACCTATAATATACATACCAATTATTCAATTTTGAAATGTGACGTCACAAAACTTATGACCCCCCCCCCCCCCTCCCAACGTGTGACGTAATTTAAGGATTGCCCCTGTTTGCTTTATTCGGCGAAATATTTGTCAAATACGCGAATTGAGCAAAATACGACCATTTAATAAAGCGAATGTTTCCCCAAATATACCATCCACACACCACAAATAACAAGAATACGCGAACACAATTAACGAAGTGAAATGTCAGCATAAGAATTTTAACTTTTTTATAGATTTACCCACCTAAAACAGCTGACAAATTGATAATGGAATAAAAAAAATGGTACATAATGAATGCTTTCGTAAGCACTATAGCAATTTAAAAATATGATAATATTCAATATTCATTTAAGAATAAAATACGGACTTCTTTTTTTATTTAACTAAAGAAAAATAAAATTCACAGATTCACTGTGCACGTGCTACAATATTCTAAATTTAAAAAGTTACCGTAGTTCCAAGGACAGCATTTTTGTATGACGATATCCTTGATGATCTCTCCGACATTGTAAGAAATAGATATGAACGATATAATATCCGAATAGAATAAATACAGCAGGTAGAATTCCTTAAACTATTCACGAACACAAGTTACAAGGGAACAATTTTTGAAAAGCAACGGCCGAGAAAATGAAATGCAACTCAAGTGTCAAAAGGAATACCGGACGGAAACAGTATTCGGTGTTGCTATTAAAAAAAAACAAGGTTTTGTTAATAATTCATGTTAAAATAATGATTAATAACATAAGTTTACCTATAATGTACGCGAAATTGTTATTTATTAATTACATTTCATTGACCTAATAATATACATTTTTATTATAATAATATTGTAGAATCCATAATTCGACGGATCACTTTTACAAATAGAGTGTTGCTATCTATTGCAGAAAATTAATAGTGAGGGGTAAGCATTGAAGTATTATTAACTATATAGCTCATAAAACCGATACCGCGATTATAATGTATGTCCCATTGAATTGGCGCCGATCGGCTTCAATTTTCAATGGATTCGTTCGATTTTGAAAAGAGAACGAGAGCTCAATTTTGAAAACAAAACTTCCCGGTGGGACACACATTTTGTTCGAGATGTCTGTTCTTTACCATTATACTTCAGTGGAGGTAAAGTTCGGTTTACACGTATTAAGTAGTTAAGTAGATATAAAGTAACTTTTAACTAAATTTTAAGTGAATAATTTTAAGTGTCCGTCCACACGTAATAATTTAGTAAAGCTCTTTAGTTCATACAATTCTACATAACTACTTAAGCATTTTACTAAATTACTTAATTACTTAAGCATTTTACTAAATTTTAACTTAAAAGTGCCTGTCCAAACGTGTTAAGTGATAAGCCCCGCCCACCTACTTAACAGAAAATAGAAAAATTTCTAAATTACTTATCTACTTCATTACTTAACTACTAAATTACTAAACTACTAAATTGTCCGTTTACACGTATTAATTTACTTAAAATTTAGTTAAAATTTAGTTAACTACTTAACTACTTAATACGTGTAAACCGAACATAGGTGTCGATATTTCAGTGTCGACGCTTGATACACCGAGAAAGTGAGCAGTGCGAAAACGTTTTAATGACGTGCAATAGAAAACCTTTAGTTACGTTGATAAAATAGTTTTTGTTATTATATCTTCCGTTTAATGTTTTGATGCCAACTAATATCAATAAAGATAAGTTGTATTTAGTTTAAACAAAATTCAGTCACATTTTTTTACGAGAAATGTATTAAAGATATAGTTAATTTGATTTTAAAAGTCACGCAAAATATCGATGGGAAATTTTCATAATGTTGATTTGTGCATTTGAGTTGTCAAAGTGGTCCGACGAATTATTCGACTTTATAATAATAATTAATGCATCAAAACATGGCAACAATCTCGAACCACTTGCGGGTGAATTCGCCAAAGTCACAAAAAAGATGTTCCGATTGATAAAAAATTTAATTTACTACTTTTATAATTTTTTATTTTAGAAACTGCTTTTATACATATTTTTACATAAGCGCCCACATATTTCATTACATTATTTGAAGTAATTTATATAAAAAAATTGAATAACACACCCAAAACATCATTACCATTTGTAGGAAAATTGCTGATATTGATATTCCAAAATATTTTTTGAAAAACCTGCCTTACACATTGCGTGTTTAATTTTATATTTTGAGACAATATATAATTAGGTACATTATAACATATAATATTATGGAATCAACAGTGCAGAACTAGTAAAAAACATCAATTAAAATTTAGTCACGAAAATTCGTCAACTCCATGTCAGTACCGTCAAACGTTATATTTCTCAAATGTTTTTTGGGCTACGCTATAAAGTACCCCTCGTTTCTCCTCGTCTGGTCCATTGTAAAAAGTGGAATAGGCCAACTTTTTACTGCTGCATGGAGAAACAACTTTTATTCATGAAAAACAACGACGTTCAGTACTTTGTCCCGATTTTGAATCATCGCCATTTACTGGACTTACAAGGTAAATATAAATTATACATTAATTTTATTACTCCACACGTATGTGTAATAGGAACATGATTTTCACTGGCACAAAGAGGTCATAAATTAATGAATAATAAAATGAATTTTAAGCAAAAAAGAAAAAAATATCATTACCATATGCATCATTCCCATTTGTTTTTTTGTAAATGGGAATGATTTTGTGTGAATGGTAATGACGATTGGAGATTTTGAAATCAATTTTGATTGAGTAATGAGACCTAGCAATTTCTTTTTCAACGATAAATTTTTGATATTTGTCTTGTAAATTAAATTTGAGCTACAAGTTGTTGGTAAAGAATCTACAAAACTTTTTAATTTTGCAATATCTTTTTAGTAAAATAAATTATAAACGAAAATTTAATGCAAATAAAGGCCAAAACCGTTAAGAGAAAGAAAAAATTGCTAGACGGAGGAGATAAACCGAAATCAGAGGAGATTGTGCATTGTACGAAGAGGAGAACAAAGAAAGAGATAAGAAGAAAAGAAAATAAAGAAAAGTTTCTGAAGAAAATTCTCTGAAAAGAAAAATAAATTAAAGTGTCCTCGTTAGTAGCAAGCTACTACGTGAACAAAGCCGATGAGAAATTTAATACCCCAGATTTGTTTTGGCACACTTGCTGCATGTTTTTGCTATCCTAGTACTTACTGCAAGAAACGAAAATATCTGGCTTGCTTTCTATAAGAGAGAGAGAGAACAGACAGAGAAACATGCGCACGCCGCACGACATGTAACGACGCCGCACGAGTTATAATGACTAATGATGGCAAAAAGTGTCGTTACAACTTTTCGTTACCAAATTTTCCGCCTAGCCCCCTTTCGCAACGCGCGATAAGGAACTTCGTTCCAAAAAATGTAATGAAATAAGATGAAATAATCTTTTATTCATGTCGATATCACTGATACACTTATGAACGTCATTTTTTAAATCTAACAGCATTTCGGAACGGTGCTTTGTCATGGAGAAGGAAATCCGTAAAGAAACTCCACAGCACATCTTTTAACATAATGAAATTATTACACAAGATGTTCTAACTGACGCGGAACTGGATGCATTACTAATTTACATGCATCTTTGTCAATAATATATTCATTTATACTATAATATCCTTTGCCTACTGGCTGGGATTTCAGAGATTTCTTATACATTTGAATAAGCAAATCATGTACTTAGGTAATTTAATGTAAAAACGTACATAGAGCCCCTCAAAAGAACGTTGTACTCTACGTAGGTGAAAAGAATCCGTAACCAAAAGTATGTCTGTTTCAAGTTTGATGATTTTGCGTATCACTATTTTGCTTGAACCAACCGCCGTTGTTACTTTATGAATAAAATATAATTGTGAATAAATTAAGATATTACTGTTAATATGCTTATTTCTTTAAATCTCTCCCGCAGGTAGTGGCGTAATTTTAATTATAGATGGTCCTAATTGCCCTTTTCTGCAAAACAAATATCGCATCAATGTCAGCCTCTGCACTCCACGTCAATAATATCAATATACTATAGGACATGAGGCTATGAAAGTGTGCAAAATAAACAAGTTTAGCAATTTCTACATCAGTAAACTGTCTTATCTTTCTAATGGCATTAACTAACTAAGCCGATATATGATTGCCCCATTGTAGTTTAGAATCTAAGGTGACACCCAAGAAAACCGTGGATTTTTCCATAGTCATAATTTCATTATTCATAAGGTGAATCAAATATAAACCGGACTTTTTTACTAGTCGCAGAGTGAAGTGACGCGCTTGGTACTGCTGTACGTGTTAAAGGGGACTGTCTCGTATTATTCCATTTGGTAGCAAACATTCTTTATACTTAGTTTTTTAGCATTTTTCAGTAAATTATTTGTAGTAAACCAGTGTGACAAACAACCCTGAGAACTTTTACATCGTCATTTATTTTATTTCTATTCGTCTTAAATATAAGAGAAGTGACATCAGCAAATATGATAATGTCTGCATATTTCTTAATTTAATACGGAAGATCATTTAAGTATACTAGAAAAAGGAAGGGCCCCAGAAACGAGCCCTGTGGTACACCCATCACAGATTGAGATCTCGATCACTTGTTATCATTTATACTAACACATTGGATTCTACTCGTCAAGTACGACACAATCAAGTTAAGTGAATTGTTATTGATGCTGTAGTAGTAGCTTAAGTAGTAATGTTTAGTGTTCAACACAATCAAACGTCTTAGACAGGTCACAGAATACCCTTTATGGGATTTTATGAATTCTCCCAGGTCTCAAAGATAAGTTTGAGAAGCCTAGCACCTGCATTTGTTGTATTACGGCTTTCGGTAAAACCGTATTGCTCAGGGTGGAGTAAATTACAAGCGGTGAAGTGCTTCAGCGTTTAATTTAACTTAATTATTTTCGAAGACCGTAGATAAAATAGAAAGAGGTCTGTAATTATTAAGGCCTGTTTTGTCCCCAGATTTAAAAATCAGTATGATCTTTCTGTACTTCATTAGATCTGGGAAAGTATCTAGATTTACACATTTATTTACTAACCTAGCTAAATAAGGGACTATCACATCTTTTATATTATTTATAATTTTAACAGACGTTCCCCACAAAATTTCAAATTCATATGCCTTTCTTTACCAGAGGTAATTTTATTTCCATGAACTAATAATTCATATTTAGAATTGCGTAATTTATTACTGCCAATCTCGTTACCAATAATACTCTAATTAGTGGTTTTAGCTTGACATTTTTTATCTTCATATGCAACTTATAGACATAACTATAATACACACGGCTTTAAAATTTTTTTGAATAACTTTAAATTTTGTCATTCCCATTAACAAAAAATCATTACCGTTAAATAAAAGTCATTACCATGCTGCTCAATATCATTACCATTTCTTATAAATTTTTTTACGACCCAATAACTTTTGATTAGCATAACGAATTTTGAGGACTTTTGTAGGCTTAGAAAGGAAATTTTATGAGCTAATTTTTTTCATGGTTTTGCACACATTTCCACATACTTTAGAAAAAAAACACCAAAATAATTCAAAAACGCGAATTCACCCTTGCGCAGTTCGCTTGTTTGCCCCATGAATTATCTGGATCATAGACTTTGTAGAGGTATCTGAATTTCGATGACGTCATATCGGACCAATCACAGGCCGGATTGATGTCCTTCATAATTGTAGGGTGTCCACACTTAGAAAAATTACGTCCTACTTTGTTATGGTACTTCAAAATGTTTTCTGTTATCAAAATTACCGAATTTAAATGATTGGATTAAGAGTAAATTGAAAATTAAGGTACACAATTACGGTAAATTTATATCATAATAATATAATCAGCTTAGATGTTTCTATACCATTATAAAAAATCACAATCGAATGATATATCTTGGGACTATAAATAACATGGACACAATTTATACAAAAATGGTCATGCCGTTATGACGTCATCGATCATCAGGTACCACTACGAAGTTACATATCCAGTAACAGTAATATATCCATGGTTTGCCCCATGCATTGTTGCCAGGTCAAAAAACTGGATTACGGTAGATTCTTCCGTGAAATACCGTAGATTCTCATAAAATACGGTAAATTGTATGAGATTTGAGGTATTTTCCTATTGAAAACAGATTTTTGTGTAGGTCAAAATACATTAAAATGTACTAAAAAGTGTTACGGTAAAGTCGAATCACTAATGCACCCGACCAATCTGATAGAAAATAATGTCACTTTGTGAACTATTTTGGCCGTAGGAATAGTAATAGCGAATTCTTGGTTCATATAAATGTTATATTACATGTAATCTTTTATATTGACTCGTAATATATATCGATAATACCTTTGATGAACTTGATGAACGCTTTTGTCCACAAAATGGTTTTAGAGATATAAAAGACACTTATTTCAATGCTAACATCATTACGCCCATCGGTAGCATTTAGTTGAAGAGCATTAAATCAAATTTAATGATTTACAATTTATTATTATAAAGCATAATTGATGATTTCTGTTTTTTATTGTTAACCATTACAAGATAAAATAGAAGCCTTTAAAACCAATAATCGAGTGTAACTAAACAAAGGGAAAAGATTGATGTACATTTTGGGTTCCTATAGCATCATAGAAAAAAGTTGGCCGTTGGCTGGAGGTTCTTTTGAACCTTGTTATTTTTGAAATTATTTACGCTAGTATATCGTTTTCACTTAGATCGTAATAAATGATACTAGAACTAAAGTTTGACACCCATTTGAAGTTTCTATGACCTGTAAATTAAGTGTCCCGCTGGCTGGAGATTGAATTAAAACCAACGCCCTTCTTTTATTTTAACGGAACAAAATCTAATTTTGACTGCATTTGATAGAACTAATTTGGAACTAAATCCTAGACATACTCATATCGTTTTAGGATAGGAGGTCCCGCTGAGTGTAGGCACATCTAATGTTGCTAACGTCCATGGGCGGCGGTGATCACTTACCATCAGGTGACCCGTCTGTTCGTTTGCCTGATTAAGGCATAAAAAAAATTATGTGTTACATGGCAACACTGGCCCCATGGATATATTACTCCATGGATATATTACTCTATAATATCTGGATCAGGTCTTCGTAGAGGTACCTCATACCTCTACGTCTGTGTGGTGTGCCGTGTGTCTGAAGTATGTGATCCAGATAGATTAATATATCCATGGTTTGCTCAATTGCCGAGTGTCAAAATCAAATATTGTCTACGGTCTAATGTCAAGACTGTCAAGTTAGGTAATAAGTTGTCTAGAGAAGGGGTGTACTTGAAGTTAAATAAACAATATAATATCGATTAAATATATCAAAAAAATATCGATTGCTTATTTTCATTTCCTTACCGTCAACATACAACATTTATATGGAATATTATAAAATTATTAAATTATATATATAATATTATCTTTTTATAACTGTAGTTAAATTATATATTTTATGGGTTCCTAATTTAAATGTGTCATGGATTATCATTATAATAAATTAAAAATTGCAATGCAGATTTTTTAATGCAATACTTATTTAACAAAATATTTTTACTGTCATGGATAAATTATATTTATGTGTCATAATTAATTATAAAATTAATTTCATACGATTTTTTGGTTTTAATTTTTTATCCTTGGAACAAGTTGTACCGGAACACAATGTATGAGTATTTTGTGATAAATTATTTAAATATCAATATGCAAAAAAAAAATACTTATGTAAAATGATACTACTAGAGGTCTTAGTGAACTTGTGTCAACCGAAAATGAAAGAGAGCAAGAAAAGAAGGCTTTTAAAATTTAAGTATCTTCATTATTAATCAAACTGCAATGCGACTGCAGGGCAGCGTCAAATTAATGCAGTGAAGTTGAGACGTTCATCCGAAAAAAATACTGAATAAAATAAGAAGAAGTAGGAGGCGCTTTTACGACAGATATTGAGTAGTGGGACGGGCCTAACATGCGCAAAGACGTATTACCCTAAATAACAAACGAATTGTACAGCAATTAACCTACGCCACGACCAACACTTTCATCCGGCGACCTAATAATTCGAAACGATCATAAATTAAAGTTATTAAAACGAGTTTACAAGCCATCGTGTATGAGTAATTACGCAAAACGTTACGCCGCTGGGCGTGACATCACAAATCAGTCCGGTCGGGTTGAAGACAACACGTCGGTTGTCTATCCTTGTCTATCATGCAGGTTGAAGCGAGAGGGGTCGAAAGAGCAGGCCAGTGCTGATCGTATTCTGTCGAGGGTGTCGCCATTTTCGTTTTGACGAATATTGACAGCATAGCAGACAGACAGTAGTGCGGCCGTCGACATAGCGTCTGCCAGATTATTTTTATTTTGATAGTGATTCCAAAAAGCATCTACTTATTTAATTTATATTTAGTGTATCTGTTTATGATAAATCGATCAACGCCCATTGAATCGTCGCGACAAGTGATAGACGAGATCGCCTCTCGGGTTTTGGTGCTAACCTCTTTCTTTTTTTACTTAGTGTTTTTGAAGACTGCAAGACTGTGATCGATATGTGCAAGACATATTACAGATGACTCTGCGTTACGTATTGGATCGTCTTGTTCTTCTGGTAAGTTATGTTTGATTGTAACCGTTAATTCATGCATTGTAGTATAATATATGCTTACTTATCGATATAATTTTGTATTGAATAGATTATTTCAGAATCCTGAGTGATGAACAAGACGGCACGCATGTTATTTGTTGTAAAATTGATGGTTTCTCTTTTATTGTGGTAGCTCCTGTTTGTTTACGAACTGTCACGGCCAGTATACGGCCTAAGATATATTGCCTGGGTTGGCGACTATGCGTGGCCTAGATGCGCAAATGAAAACCAACCATGCGTCTGAGAGAATAAAGTCTATTCTTTACTACATCACGAAGCGATAACAGCCCGTGGAATTAATTTATCACACGCCGCGCTTGACAAGTTGAAAACATAAATTCGACCTTGGCGCTCCACGTGGTTTTAAGTCGTTGTGCTTTTCTTTTTACGCGATTCTAATGAAAAACTTTGTTATCGATTATTTTGCTGCCTTTTTTTCGAACTTTGTTGGCATAATGTTTTGTTTATGTCACATCACTATAGTTCCATTATTAATTTTTATTTTGGTTCGAATTGAATGTTGTTTAATTTTTTGTGAGGGAAAATAATAATTTAATTGCAGCACTTTTAAAATAATATAATTCAATCTAAATGCAGAATATTATTACTGCACTTTACGTCCGTGACTGCACTTGAGAAATTTGGAAATCATTAAATAATACGTATAACAGATGCAGTAATTATGTTTTGTGAGTTTGAGTTTTATTTCGGTTAGTACTAGTAGTTCGGTTAGTAGGTAGGTACTGTATATTATATTATTTTTTTGTATATATTAAGTTTTCTTTGTTAAGAAATATAATTAATATTAATTTGGAAATACAGTGAACTCTTTAAGGCGTCACATATTATATATATTTATACGCATTTTATGGTGATAATGAAAGTGGTCGCTAAATGGAGAGAAAAAAATTAAATATTGTAAACTGAAATTTTAAAATAAATATAACAACCATTAATCATGTTATGTTCAACGAACCACGAGTATTATTATTTACACGAGTATTAATACTTATAATAAATCAATATTATAAGTATTATAATATTCACTGTAAGTACGCACAACACTCCGCGGACACAGCCGTCTGCCCCGAGATCCTGGTGTAGACTGACTATCTTGTACCGAGTTCGGTCCGGTATAATCGAGTAATCGAATAATACAATAATCGAATAGATGATCGAATGACTAGTTCATTCGATCATCAAGCGAGGCGTCATCTAGCGACACCAGCGCACAACTCTGTACATAACATCTCTTCCTTTTTTTTAATTTATTTTGTTTATAATACATGTGACTATATTTATATGTAATTAATTTATTGACACAATTGACCAAACATATAGTAGATCTAATTTCGACAGATTTAAACAATACACAGCTTTATAATTTATTTTTCCAACGTTCCAAATTCCGTTACTTTTCTACTCTATAATATTATGTACAATATTCTTCCTGGATCTTGTGCCAGTTATATTAATCCTTATATTGATGTTACTTCGCTGGAAAGCCTGAAACTAATTTTCATTTATTAGATATTTTCAAATACCTGTTCCCTAATCATATTATCTTTTTTCCTTTTTTTTTTGGTAGTAGTAACAAGGTAGTAATAAAAATTAACTATAAACAGCTGCTTTGGTGGAAAGCTTAATAGACGCTGTTTAATGATATATATATATATAAAAAAAAGGTTTTGACCAAGGACTAATGCACATCGGTGTCCGTAATTTAATGATAATAATATCATTGTCTACTATATGTTTTCACATCAAAAACACTTTTATACTGCTCGAAACCTGTAACATAGAAAGTTATTAGATTACGAAGTAAGATCGCCTGTTTAGAACGTCTAGTGATCTAAGGCACGTAGATGAAAAGTGGAAGATCACCTGCTCGATGGAAAGATGCTGTTAGGTCTGCCACACGATGTTCCATTGTGGGGTTTTCACATATTGTCACAAGTCCATACCTGGAAACACATCGTCAGTGCTGCTGTTACCAAGGACGTGTACCATCATCGAGACGCCACATCCACAGGTGCTAAGAGGGAAGCAGTGCGCAATGGAGGACAAACAGCCAAGAGACTGACAGTTTTTTTTTTAGTAATTTATGTAATTTATAAGAATTTATTGTTATCATTATTTTGATCAATTAACATGGTACGTTTTCATAGCATACTGAAATATAGAATTATTACACCGAGTTGCTCCTTTGCAATTTTATTGTGTTTTACGAACCCATGCAAGCTTCTTTTTTGGAGTGAATCTGGTGGGAGTCCTGATGCTGACCTTGTCTGTTATTTATTTTACTTAACAGTTATTGGTCAGGAAATTAAACTGGCTTTTAAATCACACAATCACAAAAACACAGCCTAGATCTATCCCACTTGATGTTCGGTTAATCTGTTTTCGTAGATAGTGAAATTTCAAATCATAATGTTGATGAATAACTAAGGTGATTTTACCCATAATTAACATTTTCGTCTCGAAAGACTGAGTAAATTAATCTGTTGACCGCCCAGCATTTTCATACTGGTCCCCACAAAATGGCTGAAGGTATTTTTATCCCAATACCCAAATAAATTATCAATTCAGCAAACTTGATTACTCTGCATACAATTTTTTGCTTGTTTACTTGATTACCTTGTGAGATTCAACGCCACTTCATTCACTTCAACGTCCATTCATCTTGACTGCTACTCTTCAGAATGTATCCCTGAAATACCTCGGCCACCCTCAGTTATTGGCGTTAAGATATCCTCGAACCTTAGCTTTAGCGGTTCATTGAATTCTAAGCTATGGTCCTGCTACGAAGCTTGGAATCCTAGCAAAACGCTTTTAACCTTATACACATGTTGGCCTTGTGTGAAGTACTGCTGTTACTTTTGGCTGGTGCTGCCAAAGCCTTCAAAGATTCAATGACGAGGCATGCCCCAATGCCTTTTGCTGACCTTAAAATTGGTTGAGACCAAATTACAAAGCTTCAAGCACAGGCGTAAAATTTGTATGTGATCTATACTAATATATAAAGAGGAAAGATTTGATCTTTTGTTTGCATTGAATAGGCTCCGAAAGTACTGAACCGATTTCAAAAACTCTTTCACTGTTGAGAAGCTACACTATCCCCGAGTAACAAGGGCTATATTATATTTTCAAAAAAGTTAGGGATCCTTAATAAAACTCCAATAATATAACCGAAGGTGTAAAAAATTAAAAAAACCGAAGCAAAGCGAGGGCGGTTACTCGTTAAAGATATTTCAATCGCTTGAACATATAACAATTTACTTGCACTTGGAAGGCTAGTAGGCAATGATATGATATATCCTTATAACAAAATATTATTTTGTTAATGTTTCTTCTTAATTAACCATATTTCGGTCATTGAATTAAGGATATTAGATTGTTGGAACTTCGTGGGAACTTGGAACAATTGACTTGGAATTGAAAGAATTTATTTTGTTGATATTTGTTTTTGATTGACATTTATCTTTTCCTTTATCCATATTTTTTAAAATTAATGTAATAAAATAATAGGTAGTTACCTAATTTTTTGTATTTTGTTAGTAGATACTATTGAGCTCGATGTAGTGTCTCATTGTCTCTTAACTATGTAGCCAAAATCATAACCTGACATATTTTCCTTTATTTTTCGACAGCTCAAAAAGAATAACTATTGCAAGATATAAGATGAAAAATACTACGATCTTCTGAGTCTGTTAGTGCTCATTGCCACATGGATAATCGTTATTTTTTCAATTATAATGTATCCAATAAATTATTGTGGATGATATTATATAGGAATTGTAAGAAAAATGAAATAATTATCATGAAAGTCGAGTCCGTTACCATGAACTCATAACTGCTGTCGTTTGTCATACTTCGTCATAATCTGACTCGAATATGTGAACATATACCTACTCCTCTGTAACGAATCATTATAAAACAGATTTACAGATTCCTTACATAATAATTGAATTCTAATGCCGAAAGAGTATCATCTTTTTACTTGATATCTGTGATTCATATTGATAGGGGTAACTTCCTGAAAATCTGCAATTTGTTATTTCATGCCGCGATTTCATATCAGTGAAATGTGGTCGATTATGATGGGAATCATCTTCACATCGTACTACCACGGCTACAACTAACGTGGGATAATGTTTTGTTATAGTATATCGTTAGTACCAGCACCAATTGACATTGTCATATCAGTGCAATAACCAGGAGAGAGAGATTACTATTACTTTTAAGTTTAAACTTTGTTAAACAGTCCTTTTGTCATATTTCAATATTTACGTCGGTTCCACAGAAGGAAATGCTGTTTTAGCATTAGTTATTGTACCTATGCTATGAGTAATGTTGGAGTGCAATAAAGTTATAATTTTCCTTATTTTTGTTTTATTTTACAAAACAAAGTATCAAAATATTCATTCAATATAATTTGTCTCAATATGATGTTGTTCCAAATGATGTCGTGTCCCATTGTGTCCCATTTTGTAGTTTGACATTGATTTCGGAAGTAGTTGGATCCTATAAAATATCTCTTTTGTGGTAGGTCGCACTATAGTACTGTTGAACACTTCGGTTTGTTAATTCCTTTTTATTGTCCCTTTGTCTTAGCCTTAAGAAGGGAACCAACTACTATTTATTGTGATGGTACTGTCACACCAGTTGCGTGTAGTTAGAGGAAACAGATACTATCTTTCAGCACATGTTATTTTTGTCACTTTGTTAGGACTAGCAAATATACCTAATTTTAAATACACTCTCTATAGTGAAAGTCGATTAATGTTAAAAGTAAATAGATTTTGAACTGTCAAGTGAATTAGCTCGTGTGAATTTTGGATTTAATTTTTTCACCAATAATTCTCATCAATAGATCTTCAAACAGTTTTAACATGAAGATATAATAATATTTTTATGTTATGATTTCTCGGTAAGTGAGTTATGTTAATTCTTTATAAGAAATAAAGTTCTTCTTAAACCGTAAGATGAGTGTGAAACAGCTTCGAACAAATTTAGTCTTAATTAATGTTACTAGTAGGTAATACTTGCTAGTTTTAACATGAACATAATTACATCGCATCTTTAGGAAGCGAATTAACGCTTTTTTTTCGAATTATTCGAATTATTGCGTGTTTCTACATGTTTCTGTTGATGTTATTCAGTGGCATTAATGAAGTTTAGGGCACTTGTTGGTTTCAACCGGAGTTAAATTATAACATACGTACTTTCTTCGCCTATTCCTCTTTGAAAATGCGTGTCTTCGAATAATCGAAGTGGTACATTATATGACGTATATATAATTATGTCATGTGATGTGTATGATGTAATTTGTTTATTTCTAGGTGCTTGACCATTTTATGCCGTGCTTTTTGCCGGACTTCCAACGTTATATAATTTTGTAGCAGAAGTAGGTATCTGTGCTTTAGATAAATGTTTATAACAATAACTTCTATTTTAAGGATATTTACAATAGCGTAGTCATGGTTTGGTGTGAAATAAATAACAAATGCTAATTTATCTATGATTTCATTGATAGGCATTTTGTGCATACCCTCCCTTTTTCAGTGAGAAAATAGGTCGGGAGCAATATAGACGAAATATTGTGATATATTACTTGTAAATTTGCTGTCTTGCACAATGATGTGCTCTATAATTTGTTCATCTCAATTACAATTAAACAGCGTGTATATTGTTATTTGTATTTTGTAAAAGACATTACGATGTATGGTATATTTATGATGCACAGTGTATTGATTTCTATAGACCTCTTGTCTCCAAGATTATACTATTATTATTATCTATAATTTGTTATGATAGGCCCTACTTTATGAGACCTTAAGAGTATATTAATTTGCATTTACTGAATACCAAATATGTTATTCAGGTGAATACACTTGTAGTGTAACGCAAATAACACCAAAATAATGTGGATAACTCACTTTTTATCTTATTATTCCTTTGTTTTCCTTGACTAATGCATATATTTTGCTGTTAGAAATCTAGTAGGCATTATTTAAAGTATTTTTGTGTACATCCTATACACGTGCAATGAATGATAATATCTTTGTCCTTATAAAAGTGTATTTTAGACGTAATAAAAATTTAATGGTGAACCTTACATCCAAGCAATAATTATATTTGTTTTGGTATGCATTACTCGGGAAGCAATAATTAGAAAATGTATTATTTTAGTAATAAATATTTTATGATCGTTTTATTACCAGTAAATAATTGCAACAATTTACACTTTTTAGCCTTAATAGTTTGCTGTAAACCTGATAAAGTTTGGACTGTTACATTGTAATAATGAACGCTGTAGAAGCTTAGATTTTTTTATAAAAATATTCCAGGTACTTACATGCTTGTGGCTCGTGTCTGCGCGATCACGTAATCACGCACGTTCACACGCTAATATTATTATTTTTTGATTACATTGCATCCCTTAGGTGCTTCACCAGCGGATCGAATTTAATCCACTGGTCGTTCTTCATCCTTGTCGCCAATGTTATGTTCAACGAACCACGAGTATTATTATTTACACGAGTATTAATACTTATAATAAATCAATATTATAAGTATTATAATATTCACTGTAAGTACGCACAACACTCCGCGGACACAGCCGTCTGCCCCGAGATCCTGGTGTAGACTGACTATCTTGTACCGAGTTCGGTCCGGTATAATCGAGTAATCGAATAATACAATAATCGAATAGATGATCGAATGACTAGTTCATTCGATCATCAAGCGAGGCGTCATCTAGCGACACCAGCGCACAACTCTGTACATAACAAATCATAATATAAATAACATTTATTGCGAATATGTAGTCCGTTAAATCCTCACGTTTTTTTCTGCTCCAGTATTGAAATGATATTTCTTTATTTCATTGTATTGTATATAATCATGAATTTTATTAATATTTTGGGATACTGTAGGATTTGACAATATTGTCAATTGGCTATATAGCAACAAAAAAAAAACAAGAATGTTGCAGTTCTTATTTTTTCGGTAACATAGAAATATTATTGTATGGACTATGGAGACTGGCAAGATTAATTGTTGTATGCGTAATTTATTTAAAAATTTCTTATACCTTTGAGAATGGTACAAAAGGTGGGCTTAATTCTAGTAGTATTCTCTGCCAGCCGACCTTTGGCAGAAGAAACATTTGGGTTTTAATTTAGTATGAGTTTGGTTTATTTATTAAAGAATAGTATATAATAATATACTGACCCATTTAGTGCCCATGCTTTTTCAAACTAGGTACTACAATAATATACACCTTTATTATATATATTATTGTATTAATATATCTTATTTTCATTCTAATTTGTTACAGTGCAAGTTTCTACCAAAGCCAGTTTGTCTGCACTTTGCAGTCCACTTCTTTTTAGTAAATTTTTTCTGTGGTCCACATTTGAAATTTTAACTGGTCCTATTGGTATGTCCCACTGGTGGGTCCATTTACTCAAATGCAGTTGGCAATTGACCCAAACAAAAGGGTGGTAGCTGCATGGCTAGTCATCTAGGCTTCACAGAAAGATACCATTAATAATACTATTGATGATTTATAAATTAATTATATAATCTATAATCTATATCTATACTAATATATAAAGAGGAAAGATTTGATTTTTTGTTTGCATTGAATAGGCTCCAAAACTACTGAACCGATTTCAAAAAATCTTTCACTATTGGGAAGCTACACTATCCCCGAGTAACATAGGCTATATTATATTTTCAAAAAAAATTAGGGATCCTTAATAAAACTCCTATAATGTAACCCAAGGTGTAAAAAAATAAGAAAACCGAAGCAAAGCGAGGGCGGTTACTCGTTAATAATATTGATAATGTGGGCCCCTACCACCAAGTGATACCCTGATATGCTTAGGTTAGGGTATTTTCAGCAAAAATCATTCAACATAAATAGAATCTCGGGACTAATCATACTATTAACAATGTACATAAATAAAAGTATGTATAACCAGCTAAGCCATACCCACTTCATTGGGCGTCAAACATTTTTACTTGTGATGAAGTAAAAAATATCATTGATCATAATAAAATGATCAACGCGAAGCAGTTGGGTGTTTATTACACGCTCCATTAGATTGGAGAGCAGGGAGGTTATCGCGATTGGTCTATAATTGGATGGATTTGATCTATCTCCTTTTTTGGGGATAGGGTGGACCAAGGCTACCTTCCATGAAGACGGCACGATGCCGGCTGAATAGGAGAGTTGGAAAAGGCGCGTTAAAACCGGGGTCAACTGCGGAGTGCACGTTTTTAGCACAACAGCAGGTATACGGTCCGGCCCATTCGACTTGTTGATGTCGAGGGAAAAAAGAGCTTGACGCATTCTGAGTAAAACGCACGTCAGGAGTAAACGCACAGATTATACTGTTATTGATTAAACAAGCTTGTATAAGCTATAAGGTGCATATTGTAGATTTAAATTTAGATGTGTATGAGTATGTCATCAACATACATTATCTTCATGGATTGCTGCCAAGTAAAGATACGCAAGTCAAACTTTCATATTTTGCTATTGCTTTGCAATTTGGATCTCTATACTCTGCGCGTCTTGGAGCCGAAATGATTAATGACAAACCGTTGCCTAGCAACCACTGACAACCAGGGATATAAAACTTTTTGTGGTTTTATGAGAATATTTATTTTTTTTCCTTTATTTCTTAATCTTTGCTACTAATAAATCAAGTAACTAATTGATAAGTTAATGCATAAAATACATTAAATGACAGTATTATAAATATTGATTTCATATTTAAACCTTTATACCCTAACCTTAAAATAGCTTACGTACGTAATTACATTGTTTTACTTTCAAAGATAAAGTATAATATTTATTTTATATGTACTTTAGTAGTATAATGTTGTAAAACGGGACCACGAGAGCTTCGCCTCTTGAGGTGGCAAGCTCCAATCGTCAGAGTTAAGCAATGCTTGCTATGGTAAGGCCAGCATTTGGAATATGTAATGAATAAACGACTGTAGTGGCAAAAAACTTCTTGATCAACCTTAGGGGCTAAGTAATTAACGAGTATATACTCGTTAATTAAATAGTCGACATTATTAAAGCTTGAAGACTGACTACTAACCTTCCTCCTCAGTGGAGGTGCCCCGTACTTAAGCAGCATTGAGGTGTTAACATAGGTCTCAGCTATGAGGAGACCTGTGCCCTGTTATGAGCCACTGAGTTGTTGGTGGCACACGGTGGCAGCTATAGAGTGATAGGGTGAAGTAACAAAAAAAACTGTATTATTCACAATTTTATTTCAAAATTATCATTTTACAAAATAAATATGACTATTAAGGTAAAATGACTATAATGTTTTAAACTCTTCAAGTTCAGTTCTTCGAGGACAATAATTGAAAATTGTATGGTTGGTACAACCATAGATTGTTAGTAACATTCATCTCCTTGTGGTAATCCCCATCTCCCTTTTGGCTTTCAAAAATTAAATGGCCCTCTTCTAAAAATCCATCTTCATTACCTGAAAAATAAAAACAGATACATTATATTGAAGGAGCTGTGGCACGGTGATCAGTGACCCTAACTGCCGAGCTGTGGATAACATGTTCGAGTCCCAGTTGGGGCAGATATTTATTTCACAGATAAATATTTGTACATACTTCGGTCATGGATGTTAAACTATGTGTTAATTTTTTACAGATTTATTTTTGTACAGTTGTACAGTTTTGGACATGACAATTATTCAATAAACTGAAAAAACATACCAATATGCACTATTATTAAGCGCTTTCTTTTTCCTATAGGTCCTTTTAAACCCATCGATAACCCTTCTCAGAAAGCTTCACGGCTTGAAATGATGCTCAAATCTTGCCAGACCTTACTTTTTGTATGACCTGAAAATTAAAGAATGTATGCTTTTTAAATTAGATTATCACATAATTATATAATATTTTTTACAATACTTTACCCACAGCTTTAGCTCCATTAATGTATTGCTTAAAACATATATTATATATCATCATAATCTCGACCCATCAAGGCCCACTATTGAGCATGGGTCTTCTCTTAGAATGAGAAGTTTAGGCCATAAGTCCACCACGCTGGCCAAGTGTGGATTGGCAGTTATCAAGACATAATAGTAAGTAAACCTGCATAATAGTTCTCAAAGACATTGAAGTCGCACTTGGCCAGGGCATTAATAGTCTGGATTAATTCTGAGGAGCTTTGATATTAAAAGGATTGATTGTGAATAATAATATAGCGTTAAATAATATATAAATTAGTGAATATGTACCTTCGTTATGCCATGTTTCATTAGTATATTTTACGGCCTTCTTCCTTCATTTTAGCAATGAGACACAAGTATTTTCGCCTCCACATAACTATTATACGTTTTTCTACGTTTACGATAACTTCTTGACCTTTCCAAATATTTCTATTTGAGTAACTGCTTGCTGCAAATAGCAGACGACGCGCGACGTCACGTCAGCCAATCTGGCCAATCAGCCATATCATTTCGTTTCTTACGTTCCGTTCCTTTAAATTATTGTACACCAAAATTGTAATTGGGTATTTTAAAGAAGCTTAAAATAATTTAAATCCGGTTAGATTAGTTGCTGTTACCTAAGTATCGTGTAGCGAAATTCATTTATATAAAGAAAACCATTACTATCATTGTTTAATTTATTATAATAAATTATACTTTTAAAGTTACCGTGTGTAATGAAACGTCCGTGTCGTCCATACCACAGATTAGTAAATTCCGTCCGATCTAAACTTCGGAAAATAATACGACCAAATTGCAAAGTAAGTTAGCACCATAACTCTGTAAAGATTTTGGTAGTCATTTCTATTTATAGGCATCGTAAAATTGTACAATATGTTAAAAGGTTTCAAATCGCATCATGGAAATAAGGTTGTCACAACAATGTGTTTGAATAATGACAGAGTTATTTAATTTTGTTTGTTTCCACGTTTACTCGGAGTTTATAATTGTTATCGATCAATGTGTACTTATTTAAGAATTCACAAATAACATAGTGAGTAGTTTGTCTATATAAAACGCATTTGGTGTACAAATTCATGTCAGTTGGTGAAAACCCTAGAAAATTATTTTTATGGTTTGTTTACATTTGTTTCGGCTCCAAAACGCGCAGGGTATAGTTCTGTCATTGTAGGGTATGTGGCATATTATATGTAATATTGTCTAAGAATACCCTCCTCTCCAACCCTTATTTAACTACCAATTGTATTTTTGAAATCATTGACTAATAGTCACTTTTTTTAGTAGTCTTATTTATTTTAGTCCACTGCTTAAGTAAATTCGTAATAGACAATGAATACCATAAATAATAAAATAGGCTTGGGAATTCTTGAATTATTAAATTAACAAACACTATTAACTAAAATGAATGATGTTCACATGGCATTGTAAATTAAAATTTAATTTTATGGCAAATCTTTCATGTTTGGAAAAATAAAAAAATATGTATTTAGATAATTTCTTAATATAAAATGCCCTATCTTGTCCTATGTGTATCTTATAAAACAATGGGATGTTGGTGATACAGTAGCTCATTCTGCATCAGAATCACAAAATGTTATCGTCCTAGGCCCAATAATTTAGAAGATATGAACTTTATTAGCTTTTATTTTGAAATTCTCATACTGTGCAGAAAAAACATGTTATTCTTATTTTATTTATTTATTTATATGTATTTATTGTTTGTATTATTTGTCTGTATTTATATTTATTTATATGTAATCTTATAAATATTATTAATGCGTACTAGTTAATCATTTTCTTAATAAAAATTAAGTGGAAAAAACATGTGCTTATTTTAAATGACATAATGGGAAACTTGATATTTGAATGAAGCTGGTGTTAAAAAAATTATAAGACCCTTGTGGACCATTACCTACTTTAAAAATATCTTTAGTTCATGCCAAATCACTGTAAAAAACCTTGCATTTAGTTTTGAAACTATTTACTGATTTTAAATGTATTTTAAATGTTATCTTTGCCTGTTTTAGTAGTACAGATAAAAAAGATTCAATTTTGCATAGATTGATTTGAAGCTAGAGACGCATGGACGGTTAGAGGTTTTCACATTGCGTGCTCAGTTTTACGTCAGTCGCATTAATATTCGAACATTCGATAGAGTAGTAGTAGTAGAAAGATAGTAAGCAGGTGTAGACTAGTAGTAAAGTACGAAAGTCGATCTTCCATACGGGCAGAATGGTAATGGTAATGGTGATGGGCTCCAATTTCCGCATTTAGCCTCTAGGTTGGGCCATTTTGCGTAAATGTGTGTGCCGGCTAGTTGTCTAGCCAGCCTAGCTCCGTCCAGAAACGCAGGATCCTCCTGGTGTCTCCACAGGCTTCACGGAACGACCTCGGAGTGCCGAGGATTTCAGCCCGTTGGGTAGCTACGCCCACGCATTCCAGGATTACGTGAGGGGCTGTTTCGTCGGCCGATAGACACGCTCTGCATAGAGGGCTGTCGGTCATACCTAGAACATATAAATGTTTGTTAAGTTGGCAGTGTCCAGTGATGTTATCAACAATTACTCGCAGGTCTCTCCTGTCAAGTGACAGTAGCCTCCTGGTCATTCGTGCGTCGGGACAGGGCACTGTCTCCCGAGATTGTCTACACGTTTTGATTTGTGCCCATTGATCTGCATGTTGTTTTAATGTTCTTTGACGTAGCCAGGATCTTAGCTGGTTGAATGCTAGTGGTAGTATAGGGGCCGGGCCAACCGCTAGCTGGTCGGATCCCCTTCTGGCCAATTGGTCTGCCATGTCGTTTCCTAGAGAGCCACTGTGCCCTTTGATCCATTGCAAGGTAATTTGGTTTTTTAGTCCTATGCCTTGCAATGCTTGGTGACACTAGTATGAGCCCAGACTGTATGATTTTGCTGTCCAGGGCCTGTAGTACTGCAGCGCTGTCGGAAACGATTCGTATATTTTGGCCTGCCAGGCCTCGTTTGGCGACTGCGTTTGCTGCCTGTATTATGGCGACACATTCACATTGAAATATGGAGCTGTGCTCGCCCAAGGCTATTGATATATGTATGTTTATTTCGGGTGAGTACACTCCTGCACCTGTTCCCGTCTTAGTTTTTGATCCGTCGGTATATATGCGTAATTCATGTATACCGGCTTGATCCTTGGTTTCCTCAGTGAGCTGTATTTGGTAGCTCTTATCAAAACTGAGTTGTTTGGGGACCTTATCATTGGGGGAGGCTATCAATGGTTGATTGACTATTGCCTCCTCCAGGATTTTGGTGTGAATCCCATTTGTTGCACCCCAAAGATTGAGCGATTTAAGTCTGATGGCTGCTGACGCCGCTTCTTGCTGTATAAACAGGTCGAGGCGCGTTAATCCCAGCAGTATCTCCAGTGCCGCTGTGGGGGTGGTTTTCATGCAACCCGTTGTAGCCACACAAGCTAGCCTTTGGAATTGTTGCAGTTTGTTTCTGGCTGTGGTTAGTCTGGTTCTGGGCCACCAGACCACCGCGCCATAGCTGATAATTGGCCGTATTACTGCAGTATATAGCCACATGACAATTCTGGGGTGGAGACCCCATGTTTTGCCAAGCAGCCTTTTGCATTGCCAGAATATGGCACAGGCCTTTTGTAATTTGTTATCTAGGTGTTTGTTCCATAGCAGCTTGTCATCTAAGATGACACCCAGGTATCTGACTTCTCTGGTCAGAGTTAAGGTTGTGCCTCGGAGTTTTGGTAAGCGGTGGATATTAGTGATCCGCTTTTTTGTGAACAGTACAAGTTCTGTTTTTGATGGATTTACCGACAATTCGTGGTCGCTACACCATCGTTCGACGATTTTTAGGGCCCTTTGCATAAGGTCACAAAGGACAGCTTCAAATTTTCCCCTTACGAGGATTGCAATATCGTCTGCATAGCCTACAGTATAGAAGCCCGCCTCATTCAGTGAGGAAATTAACTCGTCCACTACCAAGTTCCATAATAGTGGTGAGACAACCCCTCCCTGAGGGCAGCCTTTCGACACCATGGCTCGTGTTGTGCCGTTTACTGTAACTTGTACAGCCCTTTGCTTTAACATGGCGTCGATCCAATCGATAATAATCCATACGGGCAGAATTCCTGTTTGATTCCCGCATGCAATCTGTAAAAGTTAGTCGGAATGTTTTTAATGGTTTTTCATAAAGGACAATATCGCGAGGGAATCTGCATATTTTAGAGTCAAACGATGTCCTAAAAGTTGCGTAGGATCACGAGAAAATACCCGCGAATTTCCCCAATCCGTACTTGGCTACCGTGGCGGACGTTACGGGTTGTGACTTGTAATGACTGACAACAAAAACACTGCACAATTTCATCTACCCTTGCATGTCTTCACCCATTAATAGATCGTCACAGTGACACTCATGTCCGTCTTAAACCTTCAAACATAATTCGTAATCTATTCCTTCAATAACTTTTAAGTTTTAAAACTGCTAAGCAATACGCTCTGAATTATGATCCACTACTTCCACTAGGCTCTTAGACTCCTAGTATATCACATCTTAATACCATCCTACAAATTTCTCCATGGAGAATTCCTCCTATGATAAGAAGCGGCCATTTATAGACCAATCGCTTCGAAGATCCCTCTGGTGATGTCGATGCCTTGCCCACTGCCTAAGACTAAAATCGTCTGCTTGTTTGCGACATTTATAAAAATTAGGCTCAGGACGTACACTGTGCCTTACAATATTAATAGTTGCAATTCAAAGTCCCTTCACATAAAACATCCCATTTCTGATTTTTGCTTCGGCAAATTAGCTAGAAAGGGATGTTAGGTAACGTAAAGGCGGCTGATAGCGGGTTTTCGTCCGGACGGCCGGGACATTCACTTTGCCGGCTCAGCGTTACTTTGCCTATCGCTTTCATTAATCTAACACTTTCGGGACTGAAAGTTAACCCGAACTTTAACAGTAGAAGATATGCTGTTTAGAGGTATCTCGCTTTGCTTTGCGTAAATTAAACTTTACTGATAGTTTCCTTTAATTAGCGTTTTGAAGTGTTCTTTGTCATTGAGCACAACTTTTATGATTCCATAATTTCATTAGATTCAGTTTAATATCCTTGAATCTCGAATATATACGTAAAGCTACGGGTAGAGGAATAAGAGTGACCTGTATTAAGACTTAAAGAGTGATTCCCATTGTTTCTAGGCTGCGGCCGAAAACGTCTCATAACATTGCACGTTTCCATTGGTTACGCTGACCAATTACCATCAGTTTATTTATTAATAAATAAATAAATCAGTTGCCTTACAATATGTAAATCAAGATGTTAAAATTATTTGTACATTCAATAATTTTTTTGTCGTCTCGACGTTTATATTATGTTTGTGAAGTCTTATAAATGAAGCTCGTTTAGATTATTGTATTATTAACGTCTACGTCTGATATTCGACCTCTACAGGCATAAATTATTACCTGCTACTTTTATCGAATTTACACTTTCATCAAGTCACTTCGCGGATTTAGGAATCGGGTACCGTTGTTGTATTGTATGAAAAATAAATCCATGGATCAGATAAAACGTTTCACTAAAGACCGTTTCACTAGGTCAATATCATAATTCTGAATTATGATCTTGGGATAAATAATGAAAGTTTGAAGTCAATAAAACTGTAAAATAAATTAACTTTGAAAATTAATGCTAGACGTCGCACTCTACTAAGTGAATGAACCCAAAAACGTCGGTCGGGACCGCGGGACGAATTCTATCTGTAGTCGTTACGCTAAAATTTTAGTTATGCTTCTCTTTGAATAGAAAATTTTATTTGATATTATATTATACCAGCTGTTAGAATTTTTACATGTACTTAAATGGTTACGATTTATATTTTTTATACTGGTTTTTGATACAAGTTATTATTGTAATCATGGCTACGCGCCCGGTGAGGCTGTGAGAGCGACACTTTGCTATTAGACACTTGATTATGGCAAATGGGTAATGAGTTATTTAAATGCAATGGTTAATCACAATTCGTATTTTATACCTAGTACCGATATGCCTTATGCCTCGTAGTTTTCCTATCATATCACGATATACTACAGTACACTAACGACATCTCACTGAACTCTGCACCTTTTTCGATTTTTTTTGACGACAACTTTCAAGGGATTTCGGATCCCGTTGTTTTTAAAATGTTCAGTGCTCGCGGTAATGAGTTGCACGGTCGAAAGTCAGCACTAATGTCGACGGAAGCTAATCTCTAGATACCTACTTACGTTTATGAAAACACTGAATATTCGTTATTATGAAAGGTAACATTCATTGTTAGATTGCCAATGCTATTATAATGTAAAAAGAAATAGATATGTCACAAGTGCGCCGACGATGAAGAGCGTAAATACAGGCAATTGACCGTTCTGCTCGTAATCGCTCTGTCAGTAAAAGACGATAACCACGCTTTTGTTGTTGTCAGAAGTGCTTGACATTTGACATAAGCGTTAAAATGCTTTCGTGTATTATACCAACCTTTGTGATTGGTGTAGTGAAACAAAAGATGTGTGTGTGTTGTAGCTCTTTTAGGAACAAATTTTTTGGGTGATTTTTAAAGGCATAACGTACCTGTATTTTTTTAAATATCATTGTAGATTGCCTGTTTTCTCATACGATTCGGCTATCGCCATTACAATCCCGGCAATCCCCCATTGATTTGGTATTCTGTAATTTTTCTACATGATGAGAAAGTGTCTACTCGGAATCCTATCAATGATGTCCATTATTCCATTGACGTGGAAACAAAATGGCGTTAGTTGTTACAAAGCACTGGTAGCAGTAGCACTGCCTCTGAACAAAATCTCGTTGTCGTCCTGCGGCCGTATTGAAATCGACCATATCAGAACCTCAGAATTAGAACCTTGCTACAATATGCCTCAACAGCAAATGTTTCATAGATTTAAGTTAGGTTACATTAAGTTGGAATCAAAAGGATTAACTGTTTCGTCTAAATCGATGATAACAGTCAGACATTTTCGAAAATACATTATGAATTTTAAAACAAAGGCGTTATAAATAGTACAAGTAATATTATACCTATTCAAAAACATAAATGTGAAATGAGAGCCAAGTTAAAAAAAAAAAAAGAATTGACAAGTTCTGTGTAGAAAAGTCTAAAATTTTAGTCACGAGAACATGTAATTCAAGCTCTACATTTGACTTGGTTAGTTTTCACGTACCTACCTAGGCTATATTATATTTGTATAATTATCTTCGTTAAGTTTGTTACGTTGATGTAATACCTATGTTACTTTTCTAAAATTTGCTTTGTTGCTTACATACATACGTATTTCGAAAGTCTCAATAATATGAGCCAAATTTGACAGGTTTACGTGGAATAGTTTTTGAGTTATGAGGGGGTCAAAAGTGGCTCCATATCGTTCGTGTAATATTACACATGGTGCTGCTCGCCAGTTCTGTTTTCTTGAACTTGGCTTGCATTGCTACCGCGTGTCTAGATACTTACCTATTAAACATTTTTTTACCTATAAACTTCAGGCTCATAACTACCAAATCACAGACTCGCAGTTTACTGAAGTGTACTCTCCGCAGATAAATAAGACAAAGAAGCAGTAGCTTGTGGTTTAGCGTTATTAAAATCTGTCCATGACTAGTTGCTTCAGGCTTTTGTTACTTTGCCGGACAGTCCTGTGAATCTTGTGAAGGCAGTGTACATTTTATTCAGCAACGTAAACTTTAATGTAATTCTTCAATTATTCCAATAGACATTAGCTAATTATGCTGTTAAACAGTTATTTTTTATATCTTACCTTAAACTAATTGATTCAAATGATTTATTGGAAGACGGCCTCGAAAACTGAGATTTGATTAAGAGATTACTGGCGAGTCAACACACTTAAGAATGTGTTACACAACACGCTTCTAAGGTTTGACGAGAAACATCAGAATGGTTTTCTTTATAAAGCAGGCAAATCCCGCATTGATGGTTCTAAAACTTGGCAACCTTGCACATAACTCGCGTTCACCAATTATACCGTTGGCCGTGGCGTCACTTGCCAGTAATGGCGGCCGTTCCCGCCTTTTTCGCTGTCAAAGCGGTTTTTCGCGGGAAAGCGTGTAAAATTCGTTCAGATTCTGCACTCTGGACGGGATTTAGGTGTTATTGTATTTTAAATTTGCTGGACGTTCTTTTAAGGTTAGAAAAATGAAATGTGTCCCTCTGTGGATATTTATGCTATATTTAAATTGGATAAATATAAAAATTTATTCAAATGAGTCTGGGTGATCTTTAACTGTTTAGTGGAAAAAGTACATAGTTTTTGTATTACCACGTTTACCAAACCAACCTAAGTTTAGAGAAGTTACAGGATGTCGTTTTCCAAAAACTATTGACAATTTTCATAAAATACATAGATTATATTAGGAAGATCGCTGCGTTGAAAGGATTAAAGCTAATGGAGCGGAAACGTGGCATTACAATCAGCGGCGAACACAATGACAACTTCATTTGGCAGTGTCTCTGAAATACAGCGGACTCTGAAATACAATCTTAGATGGAGAGAACTTGATTTTGTTAACAAATAAATAATACTAATTGTCTTTGTCAAACATGTGAGTTGTGACTTGCTCAAATTTTAATAAGTAGACTTGAGGAAATTAAATTATTACTGCGATTGGGAAATAACCTAAAATGTTTGCCCGCTATAAAGATCTTACTAAAATCGTCACCAATAAAGACTGAATATTTGGTTCAATTTTAATAATGACTAGCTGTTAGCCACAGCTTCGCATACGGAAATTATGTTTCACCTTATTTGTACCTCTCGCAGAAGAAAATTTAAAAAACGGTGAATTTATATTGAAGTACTTATATTTAGTAATTTATATACTGAAACCCACGATAAAATCACAAAAGGTTCCTCCAGGATAGGGTTTTGAAAAATAAGCAATATTCACATTAATTTGTATTTTTTTTTTGCAAAATGTTGAAAAACTGAAAAATATGTGTTCCATCAATTTAAGCAAGGAACATTTGATGCAAGTTTGAAGCAAATCGGTTGATATTTTAAAATATTCCATACAAAATTTCATCCCATTTCCCGGGGAAATCTTTTAATTTTCCGGGATTAAAAGTGTCCTAAAATATGACCCGGAGTATTGGTAACAACTTTACCAATTTTCATCGAAATCCGTTTAAGGGTTTTCATGTGATGCCGAGACAAACAAGCAGACAGACAGACAGACAGTAATTCTAAAAAAAATATTTTTGTGCTCTAACACGTTATTGAAGTGTCCCCTAATCGAAATTTTTAAAAAATATTCAATGTACCTACAGAAAATTTGTCCTTTTAGTTTTATTATAGTATAGATAAAAGCTCAGCCATTTTTGCTATGAAGCAGGTTTGGTGTTCATTACGCGGTTGAATTTATTGGTATCCGTAGCCAAACAATGGTACCAACGCCAACTAGCTTTAAAATTGTTATTACCATCTGGTTGGATAAAAAGTTTGTGGCGACGACACACACACGTCACGCCGACCTGAATCACGCTATCGAAGTTTCTACGATCGCCGGCATATATACAAACACTCCGCCAACATCAATCGGGGCTCGGCTGCCTCCCAGGCAACATACCTCGCCTGGCGAGAGATCTCCCTTTACCAAAGGTTTTTTAAAGAAAAATTCGCGTAGCTCCAACGGCGATGTAATAAAATTGCCGTTGACAACGATGACCTTAATCCGAAGGGTATAATAGTCCGCTGAGAAGGGAATACAAGCGGTGAATGATATTAAATGCGGAAAAATGAGCATGTGACTTCTGTCAGTGTTATGTCATTCCCATACATTTTGAAGCTAGCGTTTGACGAGAGCGTTTGCAGAAAAAAGTCTTGTCTCTAGGCTCAGATCAGAATAGTCATCGTAACCTTTGTATTCAACTCGAGTTTCAGATCAAAATTATTAGACCTAATAATGAAGAAATAGGCAAGAAACATAGCGATTATGAATTGCTGATAGTTATGGGTGAATGGAATCATCCACAGAATAGATTATAATACTTAGGTGCCATAACGTGATGCGACTAAATTACTAAATGATCCACACGAAATGATGGTTCGTTAAAGCTATGTCATTTACAAATCTTATACTGTTAAACGAGCAAGCTCGGTCTCCCAGATATTACATTTAATATGAAAATTGTATGTCGATTACAAAATATTCTGACCTACGCATCCAATGAACATGTTGCATGAATAGTTTATTAATAATAATATATATAATAATTAGCCTGTTAATTCTTAAAGTGTGAATAAGTTGGCTTTAGATCTATTCGTTGTATTACACGTGTAAATGGCATAATTCTGAAATATCTGTTTATTCCAATGGTAATAAATTCGAAAGAGATTAATAGAAGTGATAGCAATTAATCCTAGTGTCTTGCCTATGTTTTGCCGCCCGTAGATAAAAATACACCTGTGATTAAAACCTAGACCCTCTACTCAGAGTATGGAATGGATGAGGTTTCATTATGAAATTACCCGCAAACCATCTTATTGTCGCGCTTAATTTGGCTAAAACAGCGTAATTAAATGCGCTTTAAGAAGTCAGTTCTTTGTTGCCAAAAAGAATTATATTGCGGTAAAATTACAACCGACCTATAATAATATGCTATTCTTCTTTACAGTTTTTATAGCATCCAATGATAGTGCTTTAGAAGTATTGATTTTAAATTTTGCCTAAAATATAAGCTAAATATTGTGAACGAGTTTCAAGAGAATAACTTGACTCCGTGAAGGCTTCCGTGTCTCCGGATAAACTTTGCCCATATGATATCGTTATACGGTAGTCCTAAAGTCTCGTCAGAAACTTTGCAATGAGATCAAAACTTTCCAGAATCGAGTTTGCCTTAATTCGTTACTTGCATGTAATAAAATAATTCAATTTATAATGACTTTCGCTGTTTCCATTTTTTATTAACTCAAAATGATAGTTAATTGCAATATTTTGGCTACCACTAATGCCTGTTAACCTTCATGGCTTCAACCCATTAATGGCCCACTACTGGGCACGGGTCTCTCCTCTTGAGGAGGCCTAGAGCATACTCCACCACGCTACTCCAGACGCTCCAGTGCGGATTGGTGGTTAACCTTCATACCACTACGATAGCTACTGGATTAAATGATTTTCGAATGATGTACCGGCATCCTCAATCGGAAATTAATTATTATATTATATTGCTTCCTTCCGTGAAGGAAAATATCGGGAGGATATCTGTAATATTTCATAGTTTTCCATGATCCTATCAATCATCTTGTAAGAGAAAACCAAAACCCAGAAGTGGAACACTTTCGGTGCTAAACGTAGGTACCTACCACATTAATTATTTCTTAAATTTTTTGGCGCTGGTGTTAAGTTTGTACAAGAAATAGCTTCGAAGAAAATGGATAACAAAATTGGGAAAATATTTTTATACTGTTAAGGTTAATAATTTAAAATGTTGGTTATGTAAAGGAAGCTTCAGCCGAAAATGATGTAGATTTAGGTCAACTCTCTGACCTAGTGCCGTCTTTGTTACCAGTTGCGTTATTATCTTACTTTGACTGCGCTTTTGTTAACTCCTTAATGCTATCTAAAACTTTCTTAATAAGCTTTGTAGAATCCTACCATGAAGCTATTAAAGAGAGGAGACGGCCTAAGCAACTGTGCACTGTGACTCAACTGGGTCCTGACGTCATCACAGTAGGCGTGGTCTTAAGTCAGTCTACTGTCGGCGCCCGTCCTGTGCACAGCTTCACATTTTCAAAGAAAAGGATGAAGTGCTGTGTTTTATCGTGTAAAAACTACTCGGATAGACGTTCTGATGCTATGGATGGCATTTCATTTCATTTTTAAGTAATTTGATTCATAATTTATAAGAATAGGCAGAATAGTTCTAGAAAAATCACTAACGCCGATCTCGCCAAATAAAATTCTACTCGACATTAGATGGCGACACTTTGTGTCAAGAGAACTAAAAATGTATAGGTGCGTAGAGCTAAGTATTAGTATTATATTGATAATCATACGTACTGAAATTTGTCCTACATTCATTCCTATAGAGTTTTTCACCGCCAAAATATTATTTTTCTAGTTTTTATAATCATTTTGTAAACAGGCCGCCATCTATTGTCAACTATTTACAACAAATAAACATAACAAAAACACAGGGCCGTAATTAGAATCCAATTATTTTACCGAGTGTCCCATTGAATTAAAGTACTGCCTATACTCTGTTCATTATAGCTTGATTCTTTTTGTCTTGTGATGGGAAATGGGCATAGTATCTATATAAGGCAAGGTACAAAAGGTTTAATTTTATAAAAAAATATTATAATCACAAAATTGATACATTTGGTTACGATGACGTTAGGGATATCATTATTGATGGCTACAACCAATAAAGTATACTATTGACGTGCGTGCATTTCTATGTAAAAAAATATGAAACTTTATGCCCGTGATCTCGATGACCGCTGTCAAAAGTAATGCCATAATGAACAGAGTATAATTTATTTAATTACGTGAACGGGAGTAGGTAAAATCAGTTTTTTTTTAAGTTTAATATTGTATACAATCTTTATAAGTCTTAAACAAACTAACGCCCCAACTCAGAGTCACTAACGGTTACTTAAATCGCTCCTTAGTACATAATTTGTGTGGTGATTCTATACTAAGGAGTGATATAAGGTGATTCTATACTAATTCACCTTTCAAATTTAAAGTCGTTACGGAGAAAGAAGTAGAGAAGACAATTACTTCTATTTCCAGTAAGGCTACTGGGAGTGACCAGCTTAGCTGTGATATGCTTCTTCCTATTTTGAGTAATATAATCTCAATTATAACCCACATTTTCAAATTCTCTCTTACAAATAATGTATTTCCTGAGGCTTGGAAACTCGCCTATGTTATCCCTCTTCCAAAAGTACCTAATCCTACACTCTGCAAAGATTTTCGTCCAATCTCTATACTTCCCACCCTATCTAAGGCTCTTGAAAAACTAGTTCACACACAACTTACTCAATACCTTGTCTCTCATGATCTCATCTGCCCGTATCAATCAGGCTTCCGTAAATCTCACAGCACAGTTAGTGCATTGCTAAACGTCACTGAAGATATACGCCTAGCTATGGACAATAAGCAATTCACAATCCTCACCCTTCTTGACTTTAGCAATGCCTTCAACTGTATTGATTTCGATATACTTTTAGGAATATTGCATGCTTCTAACTTTTCGCTTTCAGCCGTAACCTGGTTCGATTCATACTTACGTGGTCGTAAGCAGTGTGTTAAGACAGATTCCTCTTGTTCTTCTTGGTCACCTCTTTCCGCCGGTGTACCACAAGGTGGTGTTCTATCTCCTCTGCTATTCTCTCTATTCATTAACGAGTTATAGAAAGTGATCTCATGCTCATTTCACCTCTATGCCGATGACCTACAAATTTACCGTCATTTTTCGCCATCTGAGGCCCATCTTGCCGTTCAGTGCATTAATTCTGATCTCAAAATTATTAGTGAATGGGCTAAATCTTTTGGGCTACTTGTTAATCCCACTAAGTCACAAGTCATCGTTATCGGCAGTCAACGGCTTCGGAGAAACCTTCCCTCTCTTCCACTTGTTTTCTATGATGGCACTTGCATTTCTTATAGTAATAAAGTAAAAAACCTTGGACTAATCCTGGATTCTAACCTCAGTTGGTCCCCTCACATTAATTCTGTCAGTAAACGAATGCATCATTTGTTCCATTCTCTCAAGCGACTCCAATCGGTTCTTCCGTTTGACACTAAAGTCTTGCTTTCGCAAACGCTTTTACTTCCTATATTGGACTATGCTGACGTCTGTTACCTCGATGCCACTGAGGAGCTGCTTTCGAAATTGGAGCGCCTGCAAAACTTGGCAATCAGATTTATCTTCGGACTGCGAAAACATGATCGCATCTCAGAATTTCGCTCTAATTTAAAATGGCTTCCAATTCGACTTAAAAGAAATATTCACATTCTATCTTTTCTGCACAAAATTCTCCACGATCCTTCCTCTCCGATCTACCTTCGCTCTCGTTTTCGTCCACTTCCTTCTGTTCCTAATAAACGTTCCTGTCACATCAAGTCTTTAGTTTTACCTCACTCCAATTCCAATTTCTTTTTCAAGTAGTTTACGGTTAAAGCCACCCGTTTATGGAATAAATTACCTACTTCTATCCGAGACAGCCCTTCTGCTTTTGTCTTCAAGAAAAGGCTCACGGAATACTACTTATCTATTGCACACTGAGTATGTATTTTATTTTATTCATGTATAATATAATATATATATATATATGTATGTATTTATTTATGTATGTTTATTTGTATGTATGTATGTATGTTGTATTAATATATATTTATTATTATAATCCACTATAGGTACGCATTCCATATCCCTCCCACATTTCATTTTTCTCACAACAAATGGGTTGGCTGGAAGAGATCTCTTTTAGAGATAAGCTCGCCTTTGTACTAACTTTCTTAGTGTCATCTTTAATACCTGTGTACAATAAAGCATTAAATAAAATAAAATAAATAAAATAAGGAGCGATAAGTAAGTGACTCTGAGTTGGGACGTAAGCCATTTAAAAATAAGAAAACCGGGCAGGTGCGTGTCAGGCCCCGCCCAATGTAGGGTTCCAAAGTAGTAAATTTATCGACTATTGCTCATTAACCACTTATGCTAACATACTTGTAGCCATGATAGTTTTCCTTGTAATTTCATCATATTATAACCTATTTTTGAGAATTTTTTCACTTGTCTAAATTATGTCCAATGAGGTGGTATGAATATTCTGAGTACGTCCCTGTTACATCCTACATTTATTGACATCTAGTGTGAGATAGTTAAACTACGTAATAAAATCGATATAGAACGAAGCGAGTAGTTTTGCTATTGATCGATAGATGGAAAATAAAGAAGTGGGCGGGATTTGGTGGGTTGGAGGGGGTGCCCTCGCCCCGCAAAGTGTCACGCGTTCTTGCATATGAAAATCTACATACAACGTCTCCTCTCTATAATAGCTTCATGAATCCTACCAATATTATAAATGTGAATGTTTGTTTTTTGAATGTATGGATGTTTGTTACTTTCACATCTCTTTGTCGTCGTCTGTCTGTTCGCATTTCCGTATATTGTCTCAACGTTCTCAATGTGGCTAGCTATTAGTAATTTAATTGGTAATTTAGAATAGGTTATGATATCAAACAAATGTAAAAACCGACGCGTATTGTTTAACTTATTTCAAATCCACGTAATTCAATACTTTGACCAATGATATTATAATGTAAAAAGGAGGTAGATATGTCACTAGTGCGCCGACGATGAAGAGCGTAAGAACAGGCAATTGACCGTTCTGCTCGTAGTCGCGCTGTCAATAAAAGACGATACGCACGCTGTTGTTGTAGTCGGAAGTGCTTGACATTTGACATACAGCGTTAAAATGCCTTCGTGTATTATACCAATGTGATTGGTATAGTGTAACAAAAGATAAACGTGTGTGTGTTGTAGCTCTTTTCGGAACAGATTTTTTGGTTGATTTGTAAGGGTATAACGTATCTATACATATTTAAATATCATTGACTTTGACTATATTAGTATACGTCAGTAAAAAAGTATCTTTGATACGCATCGAATACGTAATGTTCCAAATTCAAATTGAAATCCCGGGCACATATTTTAATATCAACCAGCTCACACAACAGAGTATCAACAACGCAATATCTATAATTCATCCATTCCTAAATCAAGTCGCGAAACACCCAGACGTATAACGTGCCGGCAAAATTAAAACTACAAGCGCACGTCCTCTGAATATAAAAGATTGAAAAGCGGAGGTCTGCCATACTTTTTCCGTACCCGACCGGAAGAGTCTCGAATGCGAATTCAAATTTGGATAAAGGGATGCTGATTTGACTTTTTGCGTGGCAAAGGCGGCAGCAATGTGTTTTGTTATTTCTGTTTTCTTTGTGTTTTTGCAAAACATGTAACATTGGAATCAGTTGGGTAGTATTGAGCGATCGACTGATAATTTGAGTATCCTTATTATATAACTAATTCTTACGTGTGGTTGAATAAAGAAAATTATAACAATCTTTATGTTTTGAGCAGAGGTTCACGTTTACTGTCTTAATATTCTTTGGTTCGTTTTAAATATAAAATACCCAACGTATGTAAATATGTAGTTCCTGATTTATTTATGTATATTTAACAAAGTAAGATAAGTAAAGTATAAGTGAAAAAAAATGCTATTGTATTTTTTTTTATTGGAATACGTTAGTTATGATGCTAAAAAGTATCAAGGGAGAGTCATCTTTGTTAAAAAAAAATATTAACAAAAATTGCAATACACTGGTTTAGTCAAAAATTCTTTTGAATCGCATATAAAAATTTAAAATCTGTGCTGTGACTCCACAGACCCTTTTTTAATCTCCACCAGTCGCATTTTTCGGCCATTTTCTTAGAATCTGGTCCGTAGTTGATCTGTTATTCCGGCCGGGTGTACCGTGCAGCAACTCAATATTTGAACAGATGTGCTTTGGGGAGGCACGCGAAAATGTTATTTTTATGCGACCTACATGGAAATGCCGAATCTACCCCTCGTAGGGTTGCCAAATGCCAGTGTCGATAGTATTGACTGGTGTATTTATAGTTTATTCTTTTTAGTTACGTTTTTCATACAAGTAGTTCGGTACTCGTCTTATGTCGATAATTGTCTATAATTTTTCGAGTTGAGCATAATCTTACTGAGGATTGACACATGTGTCTTACAACTCCTAAATAGGTCCTAAAACTCCTAAATAGATACAAGTTTCATGTTTTATTTTGAAAGCAAATAACTACGGGCTACGACGGACGGCATGAGCTATCGTAGACAGGCACCATAGAGATTTCAGTTGCTTTGCTTTCAACAAGAAGAATGCACCAGTTAGTAACGCCATCTTACCGTCTTTCTAAAGTGCAGCGATCTTTTATGGGGCTTGGTGTAAAGTTCTATAATAAAATCCCAAAGTTAATACGTGATTTGCCAGTGGAATTGATTAAGAAACATGTAAAATCTAAACTTTTAGGCAAAGGTTATTATACTGTAGATGAGTACATAAATAACAAAGACGCATAGAAATGACCAGTTCTGCAACCAGTTCCGTACAAGCTAGTGATTGATACTTTTTTGTAACAAATATACCGATGTATTATTTTTAAAAGATGTGCTGAGGAGTTTCTTTACGGCTTTTCTTCGCCTCCATGACAAAGCACCTTTGCGAAAAGCTGGTTGATTAAAAAAATGACGTGCATAAATGTATCAATGATACCTACATGAATAAATGATTTTGAATTTGAATTTGAATTTGCTGAAAGCGATAAATATAATATGTATTAAGATTGGTAGCAAGAAAGAAGGTAAATCAGAAGAAGCATGGCGGTGTAATTTTACAATAATTTCGCTAAAGGAACGCTTCAGAAATAGTTTTTAACATTTTTTTCCTCTTAATTCTACTAACTTCTTGCTAGTACCTAATGCGGGAAGAATGAAGTAAGCAAATCAGTAACATTGGAAGATTTTTAAAATAACGGTAAATATGTAAAATACATTTTATATTACCTGTCTTCTGAAAATGGCAATATTTTGAATTCTTAAAGAAACTCGATTTCCTAAATTATTCGATAACGCAACCCCTATCGAACATCCCGCTGTCTTACCCTTTCCTCGTGGGGTGCCGGCGAGAATTTGTATCTTAATACGCGGGTTCTCTATTATTTAAGGAATATTACTATAAATTTCGTGAAGTTAAAAACGCAGCGTTATCTTGTGTCTGTAGTACAAGTATTCAAAATTTGGTATGTTTATAAAAAGGAAAAGAGATTGACAAAGCCAAAAGTGATTTTCAAAAAGTTTATACTGATTGCAAATTCGGGTGCCGATCCAAAATATTCTTTAAAAACCTTAAAGCAGTTGAATTCTGTTGCAAATTCGAATTAAGTTTAAAACCTACAATATTAAAGGATCTTATTAAACCTATGTTACTGCTGCCCTCAAAATGTTTGGGAGTTAGAAATTGTTGGTTCAATAGCAACTACGTCGTCAGGACTTTTCATAGACATTCCGTGCTTAGACTATGCTGACTATGCTTTAATGTCATAAATTTTAAGGTAACCAAATTTATGACATTAAAGTAACATTTTTGGATGCCATGAATAAAGTCACGCCTGTTGTGATGTTAATTTCGTGTTTGCCAATGCATAAAATTCCCCATTTTGTAGATTGCTTTCTTTTACAGTATACATTTTCTTTTTATATTGTGTTTATCTAAAAATATCATGTCAGCGTTTTTAAGTGTATTGAATTGACGGTAAAATTCTTTGTTCATTTATTTTGTTGGCTAAATTGTATAATACGAAAGTAAAACTTTCTACTTGAATAAATTGATAGGTAAAATGTGCTTCGGGAGGCAATGTAAAGTTCTAGTTGGTATCGTTAGACAGCAGTCCTTAACAAAGTTGGAGGCCTATGGGCGTCAAAAAATTCTGATACGGGTTGGCTACGAATATGAATGGATACGTAGTATCCACCTGATGAGGAAGATGGCGTGGACTAGGCCTCCTTTTAGGCTCTACGAGAAGGCACCGTACCATACAGAGCCATCGGTGAATAAAGTCATTGTCAAGCAAGGGATTATTTATGTCTGATTTATATGAAAAATTGCTCAATTTCGTCAACTTATTTACTACGAGTAATCGCCCTCGCTTTGCTTCGGTTTTCTTATTTTTTTACCCCTTATTGGAGTTTTATTAGGATCCCTAATTTTTTGAAAATGTAATATAGCCTATGTTACTCGGGGATAGTGTAGCTTCCCAACAGTGAAAGAATTTTTCAAATCGGTTCAGTAGTTTCGGAGCCTATTCAATGCAAACAAAAAATCAAATCTTTCCTCTTTAAATATTAGTATAGAGTATAGATGACATACGAGTACCTACGATAATAACTATCACGCTTTTTGGGTTTTTACTTATCTGCGAATTAATAGCGTGCATTACAATTTACACAGTCATTTATCACGGATTTATCTCCAAATCGACTTATTGATTACAAGTTACAACAGATTGTCCAATAGATAATTTTGGTATCTAGACGAGTCGATGCGACTCTTCAATCGTCCACATAATAAGAACGTCTTAAAAAAAATCACAATACAGGATGTTTTTCAAAAATATGTACATAAATGAAATAGGACATTACGATACGGTGCAGGTGAATAGACCACTTAAGTCACGAGTATTGTATAAAATAGTAGGCATAGTGGTATTTGTATAACACAGTGTGAGCTAAACCCGCACTTGAAACAATTTTTAGTAACCTAAGTAGTCTGTTACTAAAAACCTAAGTTGTCTTTAATTGCATTTGGGACTCGTCATAGTAGACTTAAATCACCTAGGTGCATAGGTAAATAAAGTACACTAAAAGTAGACTTAAGACACTTGGGTGAATTAACTCAGGTGAATAAAGTCGACCGACCGGCTGAATAAAATCAGCACCGGAAGTTAGCGCCCGATCGAAGCTAGGAAGCTAAACTCTTCAGTCACAAGTTATCGCACGTGTAAAAAGGGGCTATTTAACGCACGGAAAAGCGTGGCCTAAGTGCATTTAGGTCACATTGTGCTATAAATATTACTTCGCACTTTCGCGGCTCCCGTTTATTGCATGGGATTATTCCGTATTATTATATACATTGCCTAAGTTTTTATTTAAAGAAGAAAATCAAGAGTTAAATGGTGACGTAAATTACGGAATTATTCATTTGTGAATCATGTGTCATGTGATCTAAGTCGCTTTACCGCCAATTTATACACCGTATTGAACAGCTGCGAACCGCGGGGTCGCGTTATTGCTTTGTTTTACAAGATTTTGTTTCCCAGTAGAACAGTTCTACTCACAGGCACAGAATACATAATAGTACCTATTGGTACAAAAGAGTATTTAAATAGATAGCGACTCTTGATCCGACACAATAAAGTGTAATTCAGGTCGCACAGCGCTAATCGTCAACAGACGTCGACATCGCACCCTCAGTGGAAAAAAGGCATATCTAAGATGAAAATTGCAATTTTACAGGAGAGCAAAAAAACTGTTAAATATCAGTCCGCCGCCAAACGACACGTAGTGTTCCGGTTGGGGGCTTGAGAGCCAGTTCTTTCTTTCTTTTTCTTCTCTCTTTCTTGGCCGGCAACGCATCAGTGATGCCTTTGGTGTTGCTGATGTTCATGTGCGAAGATAGCAATTTATCATCAGGTGGATCGTCCGCTCCTTTGCCGGCTATTTCCATTAAAAAAAATTACGACTTCTCGCACAAAACCATCAAGATTAATGATAAAAATTTGAAAAAAATTGAGCATATGCAGCTTTTATCAATCTTTCCAATCATATTCATAACTACCACAGACATATATGTATAGAGTATACAGGTCTGTGATAACTACATAAAATTCAAAGTAACACGACTTATGCTTTTTTCCATTGAGGGTGCGACATCTAGAGGTTGCCTCTCTTTCTAATCATAACTCTTATCATCTCTGACCATGTCAGGGTTGCTTCTTTGTGATGACATGTGTTACATGATTAAGCCCTTCTGAAATTATCCCGACATGTCGAACGCGGCACGTATTTGTAACATACCAAAAGTGCGGAGTGCGCCAGGCAGGCCTGCTATGGGTACGTTTAAAAAGTTGACTACTCAGGTTGACTACATAACAATAATTAGAATTGCATAAAACAGCTAAGCTGCTATTAAATATAAAGTGTCTGTTACGTATGACTACACTCAAGATAAAACTTATTTAGATTACACGCCTTTTCAGGGCGTTATTTGACTTAGTTGTATACAGGGACAACATACGTCGTTTCTAGGAATCTATACAGTATGTTTCTAGAATACATATCTTATTAATGTACCAAATTGCCAAATTTCGATCATTGATTGGAATTGTAAGAGTAGCAGACATCACTTTCAGAATTTTTATATTAACCTGCCTGTTGAATTTTAAATTGGAGTTTATCATATCAGAATAATAATTATGTCAGCAATTGATAGTGCTTTGGTATCGTCATTTAAAATAATCGGTCATTTTATCAGTAATTTTAACATTTCATGTTTGACAGTTCGGAAAATTTAAAGTAACGGAAAATTTATTTACTTCTAGCACCTTCTAGTATAATCTCTGAGCTAGTAGAAAGCCATGGCCTAGAACAAGTAATGGGACAGTAGTCAGTAAACGACCAAAGGTCACAGTTTAGCTAGGTGGTCTGGTCAAATTCACTCAAGCCTGGACTTCCTGGACACCATATGTGTGTGACACCATGTGTGTGCGCATTATTAAATGTTTCTGAATTAAAAATTCGAATTAGAAACCACTGACTTAATAAAAAAAAGTTTGAACAGATAATTAATTAATGTTGCCCGTCACGTAGGTATATGTAGCCAAACTTTTTAAACAAAAACTTTTGAAACATTTTCGTGTACCTGAACAGCTATCCGGTCGACGCGGGCAGTTAGTAAACAATTATCACGACTTAACACCTATTAAAATTTCCATCAGTGCCTGCCCTGCTAAACGGTTGTAATTTGGATGGTGTGTGGTCTATGCACTTTGAATGTTATTTGTGTAAAGTGCTTCGTGTCTGATTGTAATTTATTTATGGGATCAATTATCAAGGACCACGAGAGACTGAGAGTTCAGCTCGGACTGAACATTTCGGTATTTACCGGTATTGCATTACCGGCAGGTAAATTGTGGCGTAAACGGTAATCTTTCCTAAGATCAAGATCAAGCCCAATCCTAAGTTCAAGCCAACTTTGTTGTGCAGCACCCTGAAATGGTTGCAAAATTTCTTTCCAGTGAGTTCGTTATTAGGAAGGCACATAAAATCGTACCTTGTGATAACTATTCTTTTGATGGCACTTATTGTTGCAGATAAATCGAAAGTCTTACGTAATTAATAAAAGCACTGGCCACTAACTCTGTAAGAGTTTCCCGCAGAAGTACCAGAATAAAACTTTTAACCGCTCATTTACACGCGCGTGTCGCGGACCGTCTCGTGGCGCGTCCGTAAGCCACGCCCCCTACGCGCGTGTGGACACCGCGCGAGCGCTCGCGCGAGCCCCTTTGGCGCGCGCCTACAAAACCCATTGATTAAAGAAAAAGTAGAGGATATGCCCTAAATTGCATATACATTTTTTCATTATACATATATTATGCAAATATGACCCGAAATACCAAAAATACATCTGTCCTGTTCTTACACGCGACAATGTAAACTTAAAGAAAGAGTACAATACATGTAGCATATTTCAATTTTCTGGCAACATTTTAAAGAAATCTATCCAAGCTCCGCCTTGAAGCCAGTTTTCGGACGCCATTTTATGAAAACAGTTGCTTCTAGGGATGTTCGATCCAGGTGCCTTGTATCGATCTTGTATCGATCTATACAGCCGAAACAAATGCCAACAAACCATTAAACTCGTTTTATAGGGTTTTTCACCAACTGACATGAATTTGTACACCAAATGCGTTTTATTTAGACAAACTCCCATTAAGGTATTTGTGAATTCTTCAATAAATACATATTGATCGATAACAATTATAAACTCCAAGTAAATGTAGAAATAAACAAAATTAAATAACACCGTCATCATTCAAACACTTTGCAATGACAATCTTATTTCCAAGAAGAGATTTGAAACGTTTAACATAATGTACTATTTTGCCCTAATGAGTAGTTTGTCTAAATAAACGCATTTGGTGTACAAATTCATGTCAGTTGGTGAAAACCCTAGAAATCTATTTTAATATAGATAATATTTATTATGTATTTCCGAAATAAAATTATTAATATTATTAATATTATTATTATTATTATTAATAATAATAATCTTTAGTTTACATTTGTATCGGCTGCAAAACGACTAGAGTATAGATCGATATGGATCGTATCGCAGTGTATCGATCCAGGTATCGATCCTAGTGATTTGATACTGATCGATCCAGTATCGAATGATTTTTTTAATGGAAATAGGCGGCAAACGAGCTGACGATCCACCTGATGGTGAGTGGCTATCATCGCCCATGGATATCAGCAACATCAAAGGCATCACTGATGCGTTGCCGGCTAAGAAAGAGAGAAAAAGAAGAAAATAAAATTTTAAATAGGAATGTTTAATCCGGGTGTTTTATGTATCGATAGTCCGGTTCGTCATGAATATCTCAATAAATAGTCCAAATATCGATTCATATAATTAAATATACCTGTAAGGTGGGTATCGCGGCCAATGAATATCAGCGACCAAAGCGTTGTCAGCCAAGAAAGAGAAAAAAAGAAAGAAATATGTCAATAAATGAAACATGATACATATTTTATATTTTATTTATATTTAATACTTACAATTGAATACGATGTTTTGTATCGATTCATAATCGAATAAAAATCTCGAATTCTAAATAAATATATATATCTTTAAGCCAGTATTAAGGTTAATCGTTTTAGATTAAATTTTATATTAGATTTAATTTTATTCAAAATATTGTATAATTAAATACTGAAAAAGTTACTTAAGGTTTTTTAAAACAATGCGGTATGTTGTAGGAACATCATATAAATAATAATATCTCACTCTATAACAGTATATTTGATTTAGAACTCTTGTGTTTTATAAACTAATTAATCAAATAAATTCATATCATCATATATTTTTTTCTTAAAATATTATATCGATATGTGTAAAATACAACACTAATTTGTGGGCGGAGTCGACGCCATATTTGAGAAACTTTTGGCTTCAGATCACGTGACCTTATTTCCTATCCTCTCTTTTTCTTTAATCAAAGACAAAACCGCTCCCGACGCGAGCCCGCGAGCCACGAGACGTGCCGCGGTCTGGTCCGCGAGCGCCCTGTTCACACGCGTGCGTATGCGCGCGTCTCGCGGATTGTCTCGTGGCTCGCGCGCGCGTGTAAATGGGGTATAACAGAAATGCGTTTTAAGACGATCAGCTCAAGCGATTCCATAAATAATTTCCTCTCAAATATCGTGACTTGCACCATTCGGCATACCAACCCAACATTACTTAAGCATTAACGAGGCAGCAACTGTTTGTGAATTATTTAGTGATACAAAATGGATTGTATCAATAACTACGTGGGATGTTTGTTGACGTCATTTTTTATCGCATAAGATACATTGCGATGGTTGATTTTGGTTTCATTATGTTTTTTGTTTTTGTTTTTACGGGCTTCAAAAAAAGGAGGAGATTTGGAACCGATTTGGATATTTTTTATTTTATTTTGGAAATGAAGCTACCAGATTGATCACATTTTATCAAATTCCGCTCTGGTGATGGGATTTCTGCGGAAATGAGGAATATTCACAATTATTATACGTTAGCAATAATATATCATTGTTTGGGGATCTTTATCAAAGTCTGCCTATTTTTTGAATCAGTAATTTTTGTGTTGAAATTATTACCTACTTGTAGAAATAGCATTCTCGTATAGTCTGTTTTTACAATTATTTTTTAAAATTCAACGCTGATTTTCAGTGCGCAGTTTTGTTGAGGACTATTAAGTATTTTGTTTGCTTTTGTGTCCATAAAATAATAGTAACTACCCTCTTTGCTGGCTTCGGTTTTCACATAGACTGGATTTTTTACATGAAATACGCTTATGATACTCAGAAATAGTAGAGCATCGTAGTGGTGAAAGAATTTTTGAATACGGGTCATTAAAAACAAACAAAAAATCAAAAATTTCCTCCTCCTCGTCATCATCATCCTGCCCACTTCCCAATTTTATTTGGAGTCGGCGCAATATGTTTTCATCTTCCACACTTCCCTATTAGTCGTCATCTTTACACTAACTCTCTTACCTTTGATATCATCTGTAACACAATCCATCCATCTTTGATCGTCCTCGTCCCTTTCGTCTACCTATCCATCACATTCCTATCCAGAGTGTGCTGGAATGTAATATAAAACTGTTTATGACCGAATATGTACGCATACTTGAACTGATAAATGCATTCATTCATTCATTCATTCATTTATTCATTCATTTATTCATTTATTCATTCATCACTCTTCTCATCACATGCGTTTCCTCTCGCCTCATCACATACCCATACCACGACATTCGGTTCCCTTTCAACTTTTCTTTCATTTTGCCACTTTCAAACTTTCCTCTTTTTAATAATAGTTAAAATGGGTAATTTAAGTAGTTTAAAACGAATTTCATATTCTGTAAATCATAAGTCGCTAACTTTAACAAAAAATCTAAAGTTGGTAAGTTTTTTTTAAATATTAGTAGTTACTGTTCGACTGTCTCGAATTTCTTCTTTCTTGTAATGAAGCCTAATCCTCCAAATAAATGTTTCTACGTAACGACCACTCACAGAAGAAAACTACTCACGAAAATTAATTTTCGACTGGCAACACAGCGTTCAGAAATTGAGCTAATTGCGACTGAGAGCAATCATTCCCTCTCTCTTTGGAGAGTCATTCAATTGTGTCATCTCTCTCTATCAAGGACCATTGTATAGTCCCATCTCTTTCCGTTAAGAGCTTTTGAACGAACAGCCGGCAAAAAGACAAGAGTCTACGGCGTTTTGTTTTTTAATTATCGCTCGCTTCTGTTTGAGTAGGTACTTTTTTTTTGGATTAAATGGGGGCTATAATATTAGTTGCCTTTTATTTTAACATCACAAATAGAATATTAAAGTTTTGATAGAAAATAATAATTTAGTATTTAAAAACGATAAGAGTCATTCAATCGTGTCATCTCTTTCTATCAAGGACCATTTTTAAGTCCCATCTCTTTCTGTCAAGAGCTTTTGAACGAACAGCCGGCAAAAAGACGAGTCTACGCCGTTTTGTTTTTTAATTATCGCTCGCTTCTCTTTGAGTACTTTTTTTTGGATTGAATGGAGGCATAAATTAGTTGGCTTTTATTAACATCACAAATAGAATATTTATTTATTGTTAAAATTAAAGTTTTTATAGGAAATAATACTTTAGCATTTAAAAACGATAACAAATAATGGTTATTACACAGTAGGTATTGTATTTTACTTTATTAAAAATGTTTTGTGTTAAGGTTTCTTACTTCGTAAGTCTGATCAATATATATGCCTCCAATATAGATCAATATAGGTACTTTCATTTACTTGAATATTTCTACCAATTTATGTTATTTCGTAGAACTCCTCGAAATGGTACTCTTCGTAACATTGGTCCCAAAAATCCTCAAATTAAAATGAAATTGTTTTTTTTCTTATATCTTATAAGTCACGAACATATAAGGAAAATAATAATATATTTTTCATGAAACTTTGTGTACAGTGATTTATTCAGTTCTATCATCAAATTCATCGATAATCTAATTTCAATACATGACACAGACACCTGGAAATAAAGAGCAAACCAGTTCGTATATGTAATTAGCATAGACTTAAATATAGTATATATGTACATATAGGTATATGGTAATTAGGTACCTATTTATTATTATTTTGTTGCTAGTAGAAATATATGTATTTTAGAAACAACAGCACATCGAAGATTTACTTAAATATAAATCTTAAACACGAGCTCCTACAAATTTTGCTAATTGTAACATTGAAAGCACTTTGCATCTCGTTCTGTTAAGCCATTATCATAACAGTGCTATCTCTTTCTAGCGCTATTAGATGGCGGAAGACCGAGGCCGACTTTTGTTTTTCAATTATTAGCGAAGAGCAATTTTATTTCGAGTGCTAAGGAGTGTTAAGCATTCGACGGGTAGTTGATAATTGGCAAAATTTGACTCGAGTACATGAACAGCAATTACATTCTTTAATTATAATTTTAAAGTAAACGCTTGTTAAAATTACCATGGCAAATTTCGGTCGTATTAAAAATATAATTACTTTTATTTAAACAAATAAAAATTGACACACTCATACTCCCTCGCCACTCATATTCCTTGTGTCGCGACTCCCGACTCACAGGTGGATTGGACAGTACAAAATAAATAAGACATCAACATGAATATCAACGTCATCCACAACCAGATAACAACAATTATTTTATCTTTTTTATATTCAAAAATTATTTTATTCAAAAATTTATTTATTTATTTTAAAGTTAAATTTGACCAATCAGCAATCCAGTTTCGTATCTTTTAAAGGTTAAATTTAACTTTAACCGAAACTTTTACTTTAACCTCGTGTTGAGGAACCCACTGTCCTGTTCTAATGTCCTGTCAAATAATTATCTTTTTTTTTCGGGGGGGAAAATGCATTACGCATACCACCCGGGCGCAGGGGGCACCCGAGTGGTTATGTGGGACTCCCGTATAGGCTAATGAGACCCACGGTATACCCACTAAAAACCCCCCCATCTTCCACCTCGCCGCCTTGTGACGGGGTTACGGGAACGCTTTCGCACACATCCGCGACCCCGCCGGCGGCAGCCGCCCACTAGCGGCTCCACCGCGAAAGCCCGAAGGCCCTCCACGATGGGCGCACCAGATGGTAAGGTGCGCCTCCCTCCTCGGCCTCCACCAGTACTGTAGCAGACTCCCCCCGAGTCTGCTACTAGGAGGCCATGGGTACCAGATAACTGTTACCCGGTGGAAGATCAGGTCTGTGGTTCTTCCACCGACCACAACTCGGCCGCAGAGGATAGGGCAAGCGGCGCACCGCAATACCGACATGCCTCTTCCTCTGCGGCCCCACCAGTGCCGTTTCGACGGAACGGCCCCGCCAGCTCGCAGGGGGTAGGGAGAGTGGCGCACCGTAATACCAACACGCCTCTCCCCCTGCGATCCCTCCACGGCCGCAGAAGATAGGGAGAACGGCGCACCGTAATACCGGCACTCCTCTTCTTCTGCGGTCCCACCTCCACGGGCGTCCGCAGCGGATTTGTTCAGCCCGCTGGGAGCGCGCCCTCCTCGGGCTAGCCGGCGACCCAAACAGGCCGGCCCTGGTTGCCTCTTAGCTTCACCATGGGTGACCAGTCCACGCCTAAGCCCCCCCGCCACGACAAGGCGGGCAACCCCCTGGGTCAAATAATTATCTGCTGACCAGAAATCGAACCCGTCACAAGTTATTGTAAGTATAATAAATTCATCTTAGCTGAGGGCTTTTAAGCAGATTAAATTTTACATGTTAAAAAAAATAAGTAAATCGAATATATTTTTCGATTTGTTTTAAATCTCCTTCAGTATTCGGTTCTAGAACGAATGTACTCAAGTGAGCTATTTGAATGCGGAACGCGTTTCTGCGCTCGAATTTCGAATATTTACAATATACACGCAGCCAACTTAACAAACCAATAAGTTGAAATGAAGTAGGTATATAATGTAGATTAGACTTTTGGTTCTGTTACAAATTAGATTTATGTGTGGGAAGTGGGAATTCTAAACAGTGTGAAAGTAAAGATAGGTGTTTGTTAATAGTTAAAACTAAGTTTTAATATTAATTTCACAATGAATAGGTATTGCAATACCCAACATTGCCAGAGGAAACGAATGTGATACCTTCTACTTCCATTTTTTACAATTTGTGATCATTAATTGCAAGCCTATTTTGCGATATTGGCAGAGTTCTTTAATTTTAATTTAATAGAGATCTCTGTAATAGTGACTTCACAATGCCTTTAGTGTTGCTGATGTCCATGGGCGACGATAGCCACTCAGATAGATATGTAGATCAGGTGGATCGTCAGCTCGTTTGCCGGCTATTTCAAAAAAAAAAAATTGAGAATTAAAGTTTTGCCAATTAGTACCTATCTAGGTTCCTATGATTTGATAAACTACACTTTTTATTTAGGCAGTGAGGCCTGAGTATACAAAATTAGTACATTTACTATTTAATTTTATTTCCTAGATCAAAAGTTTTAAGGAGTAACAAAATTAAAGATACAATTATTAGGTTAGGTAGGTACCTACCTAATCTATATTTTATTATGTACAAGCAAGCGGGTTTATAATTAGCAAGTAAATGTATCTTTAAATTTAAACTTTCACTATACTTGCATTTAAAATGGGTAATTATGACGATAATATCTTTAATGTTATGTTCTGACCATAATAAATTTAATAAATAATTATATGCTACGTCTAGCACAATATGTTATTAGGTCTCGTCTGCCTGTAACCCAGAAACCAAACGCTTGAGGCGTGAATAATTCCTCAGTAATAATTAAATTAATCGACTTATCTCATGTCAGTATACGAGAATAATGTCGCAAGACAGTAATCTTGTTTCCGCAGATTTCTACACAGTATTGCCAACATTAACATTCTACTGTGTTATGTACATAGCATGGAAGATAGAGAGCAGGAAGGCCATCTCTGTATATGAAAAGTGTCCGTAAAAACGCGCCCAATTAGGTACCGGTGGCGCTGCGGTGCGGTCTACAACAGTTATGTTCAAATATCTATTTGGCGAGCACTAGCGCCATTCATTACGGGTTTTATAACTCAGCAAACTTCACTCCATCTAAAACAGCCATGCTCATATATCTATTTGTCACACACTAGCGCCATTCACAAATGACCATTATTGGAACCTCTATTTTCTGTAAACAGCTGGACACTTTCAACTTTCCCTTCATATGAGATGGCCCTCCTTCTACCTCAATACTCCATGGTATATACATACGTATAAATCGACCATGCAGCATTGAGATAGAAACTAAAATAATAAAAACTAAATCTGTAATAAAAAAATATTGTATGTTACTTAATAAAACATAGTGTTACTTAATGATTTGTTTGTTCCATTTGTCCAGTAATTAAAGAAATATTAACTTTTTATTTCTTAGAGTGACCGTCCATGGTCCACTCACCTTAGGAAATATTTATTTACCATTCGGCTTCTAAAAGGCTACGTAATGAATAAAATTGTAATGAAGCCTTTAGGTACAAGTTCAAAGCGCTCGATAGGAATGAATGCTACAATATTATTCTTAAAAAATAATAAATAATAATATGTCATAAGTATGTATCATCCAAAAATAAAAATAGAATGAAGTAAAAACAACTATTTATAAAAATCAGTAACTTACAACTTTATTCTTATTTTTCCTATTCCCTATTTTTGTAAATCATTTATGCAATACTAGATTATACTTGCGACTTCGTTTGCATAATTAGTAGCCCGCGTCCGTTAATGTTCTTTTGTATGAAGCCACGTACACTGCAGAGATCAGACGTGAAGAGTAGACTGCACGGAAATTAGATTCGTACTTTTTACGCTAAATAATAGACAATCCTCTTTCAACTTTGAGCATAATAATTATTTAAGGATAAGTTTTGATGAAAGAACGGGTTCTTTTTTAGAGCGTTCGAGTACCCCGTGTGCCATCGCCTTAACAAAGATGGCGTCTTGGCACACTTCTTCTTGATTTGGAAAAACTTTACTCAGCGCTCCAGTCAGCTTATTACATTTTATTAGATATGGAAAAAGTTTCATTTGCACTGGTGTTGTTTCTCTTGCTTTTATTTATGAAATTGTGGCGATGTCAAACTGTATGATATTTTGATGAATAAATTAAAAAGAGTATATAAGTTGATATCTCGAAGATTCCTGGAGAAAATGAAAACTATTAGGTACTATAAAAGTACGAGTAAAATAATAAAATAACCTTACATGTAAATTTACAAAATCAAACATCCAATCCAACGCTGTCATAATAAAATACTATGGTAATAATCATTGAAGTATGAATATTGTACTAAAGTACTAGACTTAAGTACTAGACTTAAGTAATATAGGCCTATGACTAAAGTACCAAAACCAAAAACGACATCGCAAACAAAATTTCTTTCAAAATTTGCGTCCCGCCGGGCTGAAAACTAGCGAATTGACTACAGTTCATTGAGCAAACATCAGGTTCGCGGTGTCCGGTTCGATACGCATGTAATATAATGATTCCTCCCGCAGTACAATGTACAAAACGAAATATATTTTTTTATTTTCATTTTGGTAGGATTCGTCAAAGCTTATATGTACCATAACTACCTAGCATATTCTATTGTATTGTTTGTTCCTATTCTATTTTTATAAGGTATTATATTTAAACATACCGGTATCCACTTTACTCGGAAATTAGTATATTGTGTGAATGCCGATATTTTCCTTCTAATACATATTTCGTAAAAATGTGAAAATAGACAAATAGCACAAAACAAAATGAATAAACAATTGTTTTGTTTAGTGTACCCCTCCCCCGCCCCGCTCCTTCCGGTTACTGTTTAGTTAATTCCGTTTAGGATGGTGGTACACTGGGAACAAGGAATCTTTAAATATGTCTCTTACTTATATTGGGTATCTATCGCCCCAACTCAGAGTCACTAATGGTTACTTAAATCGCTCCTTAGTACAGAATTTGTATGGTGATTATTTACTAAGGAGCGATTTAAGTAACCATTAGTGAGTTTGGGTTGGGGCGTAAATCTCTTAAATTATTTGCTTAACTTTATCTCTAATTTTGTGTGATATTAATTGCCTATAACATAATTTAAAGGAATTAGTAACAAAAAAGATGGTTTGATAATTCATATTTCACTGTGTGGAAATAAAAAGTTCGCCGTTGTTAAGAGACATGATGTAATTTTGGATAACATAAAGCAGCTAGCTTCATTAGATTTGTTTAGTAAAGGCCCGCAATGTATAGATATAACTTAACTTACCTTCCGTTTTAATAAATTAAAAAAAATCCTCATATTGACAAAAATAAATAAGAATCCACACCGGACTGCGTATGCTTTGCTGTAGGCTAGCTAAGTGTGCCTCCAACCTAAAGGGTATTCTGTGCAGACAAGCTATACCGACCCTTTTTTCCTTTAAGAGTAAACGCAAGATAATTATCCTCCAACATTCGGACGGAAACTGCGAGCCGAGGGTAGTTTGACGTTCGGAGGCTCGCTACGATGCTAGTTTGGGAATATAGCTTACGAAGGTTCGACTATCTATATCTGTGTCTGTTGCATTACAAATTATTTGGTTTTATGTTTTGTTGAGTTTGATAACCTAATTATAAAAGATTACTGGACTCATAGTGTATTGTGCACTTTTTACTAATTGATGGTAGTGAATGTTGAATCAATATCATAATCCTACTTAATATTATAAATGAGAAAGTTTGTACGGAATTACGGATTAGTGTTACAATTTCATGCAAAAACGACAGAACGGATTTTATACGTACGGAGAATGGAGAATAGAGTAGAAGGAAGGCCATCTATGTGTATCAAAAGTGTCCGTAAAAACGCGTCCAATTACGGGTGGCGCTGCGGTGCGGTCTACAACAACTATGTTCTTTCAACTTTTCCCTCACATAAGATGACCCTCCTTCTACCTTCTATGCTCCATGGTACGGAGTTTACAGAATTGGACATAGGGAAGGTAATTATTGTCCCTGAAAACGCAGAAAAAGCCGCGGGTAGAGCGCTAGTAACTATAGCACAATCCACTATTTCAGCTTACAAAAGGGGAGATTTCTCCGACACTGCAACATCGCAACATAACGCACTCGAGTTGAGGCAATAAAAACGGATATTAAAAGCACGTGGTCGCACATTCATCACAAGTGTTGCCAGTAGATTGATATAAGATACCGTTTAGATTTAGTGTAAGCTTAATATCTTGTAACGGCGTTTTAAAAGGAGGTTGAAAAAGATTCCCGACGCAGGAAGGTAATAAAATTATGATCGTATAAAAATAAATGTATTACTTGACATACCTACTATAAATGTTATTATAGCTTACAAAAAATGGATGCATGACATTTATATCACCGAAACTTACTTAGTAGTAATTTTTTGAAGTCTCCTGGGTTCGATTAAGCATACTTTCTACAAATGCATATTATTAGATATTAATTTGTAGATAGAACTAAGAAGTAATATGCAAGAACGTATTTTTAAAATTGCTAAGGATAGGTCTTAGGATATAAATTTCATAATTATTAATTATTTCCAAAGATATTTTACCACAATATCATTGATTATTTCATTCTATGAGGATAATTTCTTTATTATTATTAACTTCCTTCTTATTTGTCTCTTACTATATCACTTGTGTAACTAAAACCGATGAACGAGTATAGGAGCCACCTTATAGCAAGTGGCGACCATAGTTCATTCATGGACATCATTACCAATGTCGACTAAAAAGAAGTCCCCCGGGATCTGGCTCTCCACCATTATTTCTCTTTTCTATTTTTATTCGACTCAATTGCAAGCTATTGTGTTGATATTTTGACGTTAATACCTCGCTCAATGCACGTTAATATGTGACCGATGTCTATTCATTGCTTGTGTAGAAACCCAAGCTCATTCCCCAATCAAAGTGCCTACCTAAGATCATGTCTTTTAACGCCTCTCCATTGCTCGTGCAGAAGCATCAATCCTACCACCTACGCTCAATCCTCGAGCAATGTATGTGTTTCACCGTTGTCTCCATTACCTGCAGATGCGTCGATCAGGTCGATCCTACCACCTACGCTTATAACCTGCTCACTGCACGATCATATCTCCGACGCCTCTCCATTGCTCGTGCAGAAGCATCAATCCTACCACGTACGCTCACTCCTCGCTCAATGTACGTGTCTCACCGATGTGTCCATTGCCTGCAGATGCGTCGGCGGAGCTGGTGAGCGGCGGGATGCAGGGCGGCGGCGCGCCCGCCCCGGACGCCGACCAGGCGCAGTTCGAGGCTGACAAGCGCGCTGTATACAAGTATGTAAATAACATAACGCTACACACTCATAGCATCACACTAGGATTCCCTGTGTCGTGGGTGACATAGACAAAACAGAGACCACACACACCCAAACCGAGAACAGAAATTCAAACTAATCATCGACTTTTGCACTGAGAATCGAACCCAGGCCGTCGACGGTCGTCATGTATTTTGGTCAATCCCTTCATCAATCCCCATGGGAGGAGCGTGGTTGAGGAGTTGGATGGTGGTTGGAGTGGCGACAGCGCACTACACGTCACACGGTGACGTCACGCCGACCTGAATTACGCTATCGAAGTCACGGATGAATGAGTTAATAATGTTAATACACATACTTCACATTTTCAGTGATATAACTGTAAAAATAATATCTACCGGCATGCATGAGCGTAGCCAGCTATGGATGGGCTCAGGGTGGGGCAGCAGTCTAAAATAATAATCTAAAATAATATGTAACTAGCAACTAGCAAACTATACGCGCGCTTTTTGTTTTGATCGCATTATTTTGTGTCGACTGACGACCGTCGAGTGTAAACTTTCTTACAGATATTAAGTGTTATACTTAGTACCTAGATAATTAAGTTTTTTAAGTTTGATTAGGTACCTTACAGGCTTATTGGTCAGAGCCAGGGTGGGGCAAACGCCCGCGCCCCACCCTGCCCCACCGTGGCTACCCCCATGCCGGCATGATCTTATCACGCTTATAATATCTAGATACTAATAGATTAATGGACTAAAGTGTTCAAATAAAATTAATTCCAGACACCCGCTCTTCCCTCTGCTGGCCTTGCTGCTAGAACGATGCGAGCAAGCAACAGCCGGGGCGGAGCCCCCAGCCGCGGATGCCTTCGGAGCGGACTTGCAGGCCTTCGTACAGCACCAGCGCCGGGACCGCCGCCCCTTCCTCGTGGATGACCCTGAGATCGATGGGCTCATGATTAAGAGCATTCAGGTTAGTGTTTCAAGGATAAATAGGCCGCCTATTATATGTATACGTACGAGAATACGACCCGGTTTAATGATTTAATGATGACCATATTTTTCATAGTATTCGTAGGTATTCTAGCTACTAGATACTTGTTTCAAATCAAATTAAACCCAGTTTAAAGTTGTTTAATTTGGGTGTTTGGAGTCTTTTTTAGGGTTCCGAATGAAAAAAACGAAAATCGGAGCCCATAGAGGATCACTCGTATGCCTAGGCGATCGCCCTTCACAGCTAGTTTTCTCCGAAACTACTGAACCCAATTAATTAAGGTACTCATGTGCTTTTTTGTGACCCAATGTAAAGACGAATGTAAAGACGAGTATAAAGAAAACAAATGACTTATAAAAAATTAACGACATTAAATTAAAATAAAATAACTGTTTTGGGAACCGTATTGTGTGGCATGTCAAATAAAATAACTTATTGTAAGGATCTTAAATATATTTTTGTTATAATTCTACAATGGATAGTTTTGATATTATTCAAGAAATAAAGCCCCCCCCCCTTTACTCCGTAACTACTGAGGCTAGAATTTCGAGAAAAATACATAATTAAATGTTACAGGAAAACCTATAAGAAGTGTATGGTCTTAAAAAAAGCCAAAAATGAATAAAATATAAAAATAACGTTAAATACACAATCAACGCACGGAACCCTCTCCAAGCGACTTTAACTCGCACTTGTCAAGTTTATTTTTTATCTATCCTCGTCTTGTAGTATGTACTTAAATACCCAATGTCTATGCTTATTCAGTATATTTTTCTTGGTTTCAGGTCCTTCGAATCCACCTGCTAGAACTTGAGAAAGTCCAGGAATTGTGTCGAGATTTCTGCGGCCGCTACATTGCCTGTCTGAAGACCAAAATGCAGAGCGAAAATCTACTACGAACTGATTATTCTGCAGGTATCGTGATGTTAAAACAATATTTTTAACATTAATAATTAGTTTTGTAATTCAAAATATTGCAAATGATATCATAGTACAGTGTACTTAAGAGTGTCGTTCCAACTTTGAACGTCATGAAACACTTTGCAAAGACAATTTTGGATAACTGGATTTAAATAAATTTTGAATGATTGCTATTTTTACAGATAGTCAATGATAATTCTGACAAAAAAGTTAATCAAAGGCAATAAAATTAAATCTTCGTGAATACTAACTAATTAATATTATAATTAGGCTTGCCACCCGTACTTTATTATTATAAAGTACGGGTGGCAATACGGGTAACTTTATTAAGTATTGTACGTTATTTCTGGTAATTATACTCTGTACATTATGATAACAATAAAGTACGCAAAAATACTTTATTTTCATGATTTGATTTCTCTGGGATTCAAGAAATTGCTTTATTAAACAAACTTTACGGTCCTTTCCCTCTCCCGCTCCTGCTCCCTCTCCCTCTCCCGCTCCTGCTCCCTCTCCCTCTCCCGCTCCTGCTCCCTCTCCCTCTCCCGCTCCTGTTCACCTCCCCTCCCCGTGTTACAATTACGTCTTGTTCCTAACTAAGTATAAGATTATTATTAAATTTCGCATTTCTAAGTTCCAAAATGTCGAAGTTGCATACTAAGTTCCATCCCCAAAATTAACCCTTTAAGAGATGAATTTCCAAAAATTCGATAGAAAAAAAAAGAATTTGAAAAATTCTTTCACTGTTGGGAAGCTACACTATCCCCGGGTGATATAGGCTATATTTAAAAAAAAATAGGGATCCTTAATAAAACTCCAATAATGTAACCCAAGGTGTAAAAAATAAGAAAAGCGAAGCAAAGCGAGGGCGGTTACTCGTAATGAATAAAATAAAGACAGGTTTACGAATGTTCCAGGAGGCGTGGAGAGTAATAACAACCTGTCAGGAGCTATGGACGACCACTCCAGTACATCCAACTCGCCTCAGTACCAGGTATTTGCAATAACTCCTTCATAACTTTGAATTTCAGTGTAAGTTTGGACACTATATTATTTTCTTTGACTGTGTGTTTGGTCTGCAGAAAAATACTTAAATAACATAAGTCGAGTTAGGTTAGGTTAGGTTATTCTTATATTAAATTGAGCATCAGTTAGCCGCCAAACGACTCGTCGTGTTCCGGCTGGGGGCTTGAGAGCCAGTTCTTTCTTGGCCGGCAACGCAGTAGTGATGCCTTTGGTGTTGCTAATGTTCATGGGCGACGATAGCCATTTACCATCAGGTGGATCGTCAGCTCGTTTGCTGGCTATTTCCATAAAAAAAATCAAAACAGAAAAAAGAATAGCGAATTCGAAGATACTCTGAAATTCAAATAGTAGTTAATTATCTTTGGATATATATTATTATCCTAGTACATATTGTGTTGTTATGACTTCTGACTGTATTTGTGTTTGTGTGTAGTCCCCCCCCGCGCCGCTGCCCGCGCCCGCCTACCCGACCGTGTTCCCCACGCACACCGAGCTGCCCTACCCCACCGCGCACCGCGACCCGGGTGAGTGTGTAAACACCTTAACCTTCATTATATCGTATATGAATTTTTCAAGTGTGCGTGGATGGCCAATGGTCAAAGGAGTCTCGGGGCCGATTTCGATGGAAACTAAAACTGCATCATTACATTTTTTGAAAAATCAATATTTCTAGCCAAGAATCGACAACGAGTTCGATTAAATTTGAAAAATAAAACTCATCCTGTATTATTACATCATTCGATAGTGTTGCTTCACCCTGTATAGTGTGTCGGATAAATGTGAATACATGTCATCTTTTAATAAACTTTATGAAATTGGATACGGCAACAATCATCTGAAGTAGGGTTATTCGGGTCAAAATATGACAGATAAGACGAATAATTACAAATCATGACTACAGTGCTACCAAGTAGGGGGCGTCCATTAATTACGTGAGATATTTTTGGTAGGGAGGGGGTAGAGCAGAATCTCATCTAATCTTACCTTGGGGAGAGGGGGGTATCGACAAATCTCACGTAATTTTATTTTCGCAAAAAACAATAAAATTGAGTGAAAATGGTGTTAAACTAATAGCTGGAGAGCTAGTGAACCATTTGAATAGTTAGTCAAATGGTTCAGTAGGTCTTAGGCTATAAGGGGGCGTCCATAAATTACGTGAGATGTTTAAGGGGGGGAGGGGGTCGAGTCAAATCTCATCTAATCTTACGTTGGAGAGAGGGGGGGTTTCGACAAACATCACGCAATTTTTTTCTGATTGAAACAAAAAAAAAAATACTATTTTGGTCCATTTAATCCAGATTGTACATGCTTAAGTTAAAATTTTATTACACTTATAATTAAACTCTCAACAATATTGATTACTAGTCTTAACTAGTCGTAAATAAAAGCACGAAGCAATTTTTTTTTTCTCTTTACAATAACAATCCAACGCGTTTACGTAAGAAACCCACATTTTGAAAAATCTCACGTGAGATTGGGGGATGGGGGAGGGGGTTGAATTAAATCTCACAACATCTCACCAGAGGGGGAGGGAGGGACAGAAAATTTGAAAAAACACCTCACGTAATTTATGGACGCCCCCTAAGTGGTTCTACTGATAGGACCTTGCACATTTAAAACAAAATGCACAAAATGAAAACATAATAAAAAACACATTTTGATTTTATTCATCCAATCTGTCAAATGTAGACACTAGAAAGATATATTTTGAAAAATTACGTGAGATTAGAGGGATGGAGGAGGGGTTGAGCAAAATCTCACGACATCTCACCAGGAAGGAGGGGGGAGTCTGAAAATCGCTAAAAATGTCTCACGTAATTTATGGATGCCCCCTTATCTGTGAAATGGCGAAAATTGGAACAAATGCCGCGCCATTCATAAGTTCTTTGTGTTCATTCATTTGACATTTACTACGTCTCGAATTGCGTCCAATGATTGGTCCAATGCGTCTGACAGAACCCTGTACTGCATGTCATATATCATGTCATATTGTGCCCCACCTTCCTCTGTCACAGATAAGAGTGTTCCCCTATCACATTTTTAACAGATCATTTACTTACAGCGTCTCTTGTGGTGCAAGGGTCAACACCAATAAGTCAAATTGGCGCCGGGTTGTTGTCTACAGACTCTTTCACAGGTAGGGACTGTCGGCTGGTTTCTATAACATAATATATCTATCTCTTGCTGCTAGTTAAAACCCATACTAGGTGTATAGTTAGGTGAACTGAAGCTGGCACGTGCAACTTGCACATATTGCACGTGTGTAGTGGCTGTTAAAACATAGTGATTAAGTACTCTGTGGTGGCTGTGAAAAATTAGAGGCGGTTTTATTTAAATTAATTGTTTTTTAATATTTACCTATAGGTACATACTAATTATTCGATTTTGAAATGTGACGTCACGAAATTTAGGACCCCTCCCACCCCTTGTCACTCAATGTCACACTACATCGACCCCTTCCCCTCCCCCCTAACGTGTTACGTAATTTATGGATGGCCCCTTACGCATCTCGAAAAACCGCTCTGACACTCGCACACGAACAATCTTGTGCTTATGACAGATACAAAGATTGCAATTGTTTTGTTTCTCCATCACTTAATGTCAACTTACGTGCATTATTATTTTATATTCAACGAGTAACCGCCCTCGCTTTGCTTCAGTTTTATTTTTTTACACCTTATTGGAGTTTTATTAAGGATCCCTAATTTTTTTAAATATAATATAGCCTATGTTACTCGGGGATAGTGTAGCTTCCTAACAGTGAAAGAATTTTTAAAATCGGTTCAGTAGTTTCGGAGCCTATTCAATGCAAACAAAAAATCAAATCTTTCCTCTTTATATATTAGTATAGATGATTTCAAAACGAAGAAGAGGCGTAGGAGAATAAAAATATGTTTTTAGAAAAAGATTAGATCTGGCAAAATATTTTTCAAGATAATAAAGAAATAATATCGACGCTTGAAAGGCAAAAATTACCAAGCGACATGTTGACAACTTTACACTAGAGAATTATAAAGTTATTAATTTTAGAAAAAAATCGTAAAAAAACGCTTTATTTAGCATTTAAACTGCATTTAAAATTCATTGGTATTAAGTAGCTATGACTAATAGGCGATTCTCAACATGTCGCTTGGTAATTTTTGCCTTTCAAGCGTCGATATAAATTACACTCTTGGACGGATGAATCCCGTTACACTAACCTTTTATTTTCCTTTCCAGGCACGAACTCCAACAACTCCTGCTCCTCAGTGTCGGGGTCCCCCCCGCCGCTGGGGGAGGAGGAGAGCGGGGAGGAGGGGGGCGGCAAGCGCGGGGTGCTGCCGCGACACGCCACGCAGGTCATGCGCGCCTGGTTGTTCCAGCATCTCGTGGTATGTGGCTGTGTATTGTGTGTTCTGTGTTAGGGGTCAACGCAGGTTGGTTAGCCTGTGTCTCTCCTATTATGGAAAAGCAAAGCAAAAGCAACAACCCATAATTGTCCCACTGCTGGGCTCGGGGTCTCCTCTCACAATGTGAGGGGTATTAGGCCATAGCCCACCACGCTGGCCAAGTGCGGATTGGTAGACTTCACACACCTTTGAGAACTTTATGGAGAACTCTCCGGTGTGCAGGTTTTTTCACGATGTTTTCCTTCACCGAAGCAAGTTATAATTAACTTATAATACGCACATAACATAATAGAAAATTAGAGGTGCGCGCCAGGATTTGAACTCGGGCCCCTTCGTTCGGGAGACCAACGTTCTAACCGCTAGGCTATCACTCTATTACTTACTATTATGGAATCTACATAATAATATGAATTATAACGCAGGGAAAAATAAAGTGATTACCATTATTCCCAGCACCCGTACCCCACGGAGGAGGAGAAGCGGTCGCTGGCCGCGCAGACGCGGCTGACCCTGCTGCAGGTCAACAACTGGTTCATCAACGCGCGGCGCCGGATCCTGCAGCCCATGCTTGATTGTGCTGAGAAACCTGGTGAGGACTTTTGTACCGTGTATGGCTTCAACCTTATAATGGCCCACTACTGAGCATGGGTCTCTCCCCTTGAGGAGGCCTAGAGCATGCTCCACCACGCTGCTCCAAGGCGGATTGGTGGAGGTTATTGGCCAACCTAAGTGTCGGAAGTTTTCATTCCGTCCGAGGGCGTCCGACATTGCTTATATACGACTATAATATCTTTACGTGCCTCAAAATCACGGAAGCGCTCAAGAATTATTTGCCACTAGCAGTCACCCATCCAACTAGCCTGTCTTTTGGTTAATTTTGTCGATCACTTAGAATCGATACATGCCGCCGGGCTATGAACGCTTCTACCACTGAGTGCCACGTATTGAATGCGAGTTAGCCCTGAATTAAGTCTAAATAAATTATATATAATTATGTATGTATATAATATATATGCATTTTACATGCACAGACTAAAACGTCTTATCAGATTTGTTTTATTTAGTGTCATCTTTAAATTCTGTTTTCTTTTAATAACCTTTAATTTGTGAGGTACAATTATTTAACATATTTGTATTATTTGTATTATTTCATTTTCTTACGCAGTTTTCATATCTTCGGCCATTGATCTCTGAATTTTGTTAACAATTTAATCTGGGAGTACGACAGTGTATCCGCCAAGTCAAATTTAAAGGGAATGCTCTACACGTCTTTTTTCTAATAATGCCCTCCATAACGACAGATACTTTTTCGTGTTAATGCCAAGTCTTGTTTTTGTGATGTTTAAAGTAAAATAAACAATACATCTGTTCCAGGAGGTAAAAAGAGCAAAAATGGTTCGTCTATTAGCAAGAGGTACTGGCCCGATGCGCTGACGAACCCGCAGTTTACAGCTGGTAATTTTTTTTTCTTATTTTTTACTACTTAATTTATGATATGTTTTATTTTTGTTGTATAGTTTGGTATTTGCTTGACCTCTATATTTTATCTTTGATTTGTTTGAATCTTTAGTTCAATATTTTTGTTTTACATAAATAAAATAGCGTTCCAAATCAATATTAAAATTTCTGTCTTTGGCGCCATTATGGCGGCAGTTTTTCTATCTTGCCGTGAACGCTGCCGTACTCCCAAAATTTGTGATTGTTTTGAATAGAACAAAACTAAAGTTAAAACATAATTTATATGCAGATTATTACACAAGGAAAAAAATCTTGTAAATATTGCAATGGTCTTTATATTATTGACAGTCTTCTACTTATTGTTTAGTTGTGGGAGAGTAAATATTACAAAAATATATTTTATGAACCTACTCTTACGTTCACTGAGCAAATTTATAATTATAGTTACATCATATAACCTAAAAATCTATCGATATAATTTTTGGTCCTTCGAGCTAAACTTGAACCAGCGATTTATGGACTTAAAAACTTATCTGAAGTTGTATATGTTTTCCCCAAGGTCTGCTTTCATCATCAGAAGACGAGGAACAAGAAGACAACCCATCTGGTGATGAGCAGGAACCTCATTCAGAAGACACCAGCGATCACAGTAGCTACCCACCAGTGCCGCAGCCATTGCATTGAGGTAAGGATAATTAGATAGACTAGAGTTAGTAAATGTGTCTCCGATTAGGCAGGTTGAAGGCCTTTTCTCACTGCGGTCGCGAACCGCGATGAGATGCAGTTATAGGAAATTGTAGGCAGATAGAACGAGATGCGACATTTTTTGTCTATGACAGTTTCCGGTATCGATAGTCGATACAGATATGCTGCTCTAATATACATAGTCTTGCCAGATATACTGTTACAGCCTTGATTAATTTAAGTATCAAATACTAGTGAGAAATGTTGCGATTGATTACGAATGAGGAAATTTTGCACCATCTTAAAATAAAGAAATAATTGATATTGTGTCATTTAATAAAAAAAAAGAGTGGACGTTAAAATAAGACACAGACGGTTTATTAAGTTGCACAGCTACAGCAATGCAGCTTGAGGTTTTTAAATTGCTGAAAATTTTAAAAATAACTCAGGATTTTTTTATCGTACTATCAAATGATTCCCTGAAGTTTCGAGCTTCGAAGACCGTAAAAGAAGCGCCCAACCTCGTACGGTTAGAACGCCAGCGATCACCCAAGCAGTACAGGCGCGAATCCAACGAATTCCCGTCCAGAAGCAAAACATTTTAGCTCTTCAGGTAAGGGTTAAGAAAAACTACGATCAAATGAATGTTAAATGAAGACCTTGTACCCAGAGCTTATCGACGACACACAGGGCATTTCTGTAATGAACCTCTAAAAAAATTAAGGGTCGAGAGATGACCGACAGCTTTGTTAAGAAGGTACGCGAGAAAAAATACCGCCAAATTCTTATTTCAAACGAAAAAAAATTTGGCATTGAAGAAAGTTACAAAAAACAAAGTGATAAAATATTATGCCCACGTGAATAAAGAAGCAACCAGGCGTATGCCAATAATCCAGCGTGGGCATTATCCTGCATCAATCATGGTTTGATTTGGAGTCTCATATTCGGGCTCATCTGTGATGTTTCTCTGTGAAAAAGCAGTGAAACCCAGTATTTTTGAGTATCAAAATACTGTCCTTGCAATGATTGTGGAACATTTTCTTCAAAAAATTATCGAAAATCCACGTATTCCAATAAGATTCAGCACCAGATCATCAGAAAGCAGGATACAAAACTGGCTGATTGGTCATAAAATTTACTTTATCAGACACAACGAGGGGCCCTCTTAAAGCACAGACTTACATCCGTTGGAAACAAAATATGGCACCAATAGAAACAGAAAGCATGCGCTAAATCTCACCAAAATTTGAAGTTTCTCAAAGCATCCATGATTAAAGCAGTGGCTGATATAGATACGAACCTTGTACATGCTACGATTGACGACTGGCCTAGGAGGTTGAGGGCTTGCATTCAAAACCAGGGAGGGTATTTTGAATAACCTAAACAAAACTTTAATTAACATTTAACTACCTTTGTTTTTATACAATTAATTTACAGATATCTTAATTCCAAAAAAATATATTTAGTGAAGTGTTTGTAACAGTATTTATGGCTAGACTAGGTATATTTGTGGAACTTTTTTGATATTTTTTTGTGTGAATCTTTAGTCAGTCCAATCACGACTGGAGCAGTGTGGTGGAGTTAGATCCTCTATTCTCAGTATCTAGTATCAATTACGAGAAAAGTATGGGTTACCAACCAATTTTAAGTAGGTATTCATTGAAAAACCTTTTGTATTTATCTACAGCTACGGGCCTAACGAGAGAAGGAGACGGATATACATCCTCCGGTTCCAACCGGGTCTATACATGACAGAGCCGATGTCACAATTATTTTTCCGTAAAAGACATTATACTGTGTATACCATAGATGTAAGTAACTGAACATGTATACGTAATCTATACCTCACTATTTTAAAAAGTTATTGATATCCATAATGTAATTATGCTTTTATCTGTATTAATTTTGCGTGGGAAATGAACTGTCAAAATGGACTGTAGACATAAATAGGCGGGTATTTGAAAATAATTATTTTTAACTCGCATTGAATTGTTACTAAAATTACATTTAAAAGTCAAATTATTAAAATCGAAAATTTTTTTGCTTTAAACTGAAAAATTTATTAGTATTAAAATGTCCATTGTGTCGGTTCTTTTGATGTGTTTATAGCAATTTTCATGCGGGTAATTAAATGACTTGTGTCTGTTTAAATTGAATCCAATATTTAATTAACTGATAAATTAATTACAATTTTGATAATTTTTACTTACTTACGAAAATAAATCTATTTTATTTACCCGCAGAAAAATGCTCCGATCATTAAATCACAGTGCTGAGTTATGAAACGTACCCACCCCATCTAATTCTCGACTGCAAATAAACTGACTAGTCAAATTATGTTTAACTAATGCCTTATTTATCTTCGAGAGCTGAATTTAGTAACCATAGACCTTGAATTTAACAGCACTGTGGTTTATTTCTTCATTACTGGGTAGTGACATTTCCCTAAGTTCTCATTTATGGATAATGTGGCAACACTTTCATTCCTATGCTTCGTTTAGACGATTTTAACTCAACTGTTAGTTTACTAATTGCGCAAGTAAATTGCACATACAAATAGCAAGTATTAAATTCACAAGAACTTTATCAATTTAATTAATTTAAAGTATTACTACATAGTGATTAAATATTTTGTTGCAATGTTACTAGGGCAGTAAACATTAACTTATTTAGTATTTTTTTTATTTATTAAGTACCAAATTTATTATTTTAATCATGATGAATACAGAAATTTGTGTGCCATTATGTACAATTGAGAATCATTTTGATATTTTTTTGTCAATATCGGTATTATGATTTGTAGCAATGTGTTTTTATACTTTACATAATTTTTCTTATTTATGATTGTCAGTGTTGCCACATAACTTGCGTTATTTTCATCACAATTTCAATTATTTTTTGGTGGCAAGTATTTGTCAATTTTAAGCCGGTTGTGAGTATCATAGCTTCTTTTAAGTTTCCTCCACAGTTGACCGACTGAAAACGAAATAGTATTAAGAATATTTTTTACCACGAAACTAGACAATACCGTCCAACTCACAGAAACTTGTATTTATTTGTATAAAAAAATAAGTTTTAATATACTCATTGTATTTCTTTTCTTTATTTTTTTCGTAAGCAGCCATATTAGCGTAAGTTATTTTAGTAAATGATTATACGATCCTAATTATACGAATCATGTAATAATTGTATACCCAAAGTTAAACTAATCGATTCAAAACAGTATACGCAAATTGACGTAATTATCAATAATTATAATTAATGAAATATCGAGAAATTTTAAATTTAGAAATAACTTTTTAATTATAACGGACGCAATATAATGTTTATTATCTTCAAAATTATTCGACGACAGTATTCGATTAGAGTAATCAGGCGATAGATTTATTGTTAAGGTTCGGTGATAATTTTATAAAAATAAGATTTAATGTAACTTTGTATTGTAAAGTTGTTTTTTACGAGTAATTTGCCGATGTTTAGCGCGGGGTGCATGTGTTGTCTGTCAATATTTTAACGTAACTGATCACAGAGTACTTAATCACTACGTAACTGATGACGTAACGTAACCGCTGTTGAAATTTTCTTAAAACAATATTACCTATATTGTTAACATGATAATTCATGAATTACAAAAATGTTTTAAGTATGCACTTATTTAATTGTTATTTTAAAAAAGGTTAATATTTTTTTTGTAGAGGATTTAGGTTTCGGATGTCAAATTGAATAATTTATAATGAAATCAGCCTTTTTTGTATAACTAAATTTTCCAATATGTGCAAAAACAATACGTTAACGTATAATGACGTATAATAATGTAAGGTACCCAACCTTACATGTCAAAATAAAATAAAATGTTGACAGGCAGCTCAGTGGTTGAATACATTGTGTATACTGACTCTATAGTATGTAAAATCGATGTATCGTTATTTATGATGTCGATTATATTGATATTTGATGCGATTGTGATCTTGCTTGTCGAGTTAGGAACGAGGATTTGACATGTCACGTTCGGGATAATCTCCTGCTTGAACTAGTGCCATATTTATGTTGACTGATGAAAACAAACTAGTTAAAGGTGGTTAGCAACCAATCTTTAAAGGGTTATTGTGTCTATGTGATACAAAGTTTTTAAGTATAAATGTGTTGATAAAGAATGGCGATCTTGATTCCTAAGTGGGTGTTAGCAAATAATATGATATTTATTGGTTGTTAACGATGTTCTATTCTTGGAATAACTAACTAATTAACGATATTCTGGAAATGTATTATCTTTCTAATAAATTATTTGCTTGCTAGCGATTATCGATTTTGACTCTTCCGATACCACTCAGACTGGTTATTATACGACATTGTACAGTTTAACCTGACGTGACGTGTCAGTATAATCTGTCCTGACTCGAGGCTTATCTTCCATGTTTATTCTATAGCGAAGGAATTGTTTTGTAAGATACGCGTATTAGTAGAGCTAAGGTATATTTTTGTTATATTATATTTTGGGGTAACCTAGGAGCGAATGTACTTTATGGCGTATTTTAATTACTTTCAGATGTCGCCTCATTCATTAGGTATACTCTTAAAAACTGAAAAAATAGATATTTGATAAATCATTAGATGTATTTAGGGAAAGAACTTGAAGTAAAATAGATGTATATCATTTGAAAATCCAATGCGGCAAATTGTTGTCTGTATCTTTGATATGATATCTTTTCTGTATTTTATGTTATCCAATGATTTTGTTCGTATTGTGTATATATGATGCTCTTTCCCGGGCATCTAATCGACCCACCTTGCCTTTATGATTAAAAATGTTACACGTATTTTTTTAAACGCAAGAAACTTTTGTGATAGCATAAGTTGGATGTTACATCTATTTTATTGATGTTTTACATCTATATTCACGTGTCAGGATTATATTTCCATAATTTCTTATTATTTATTATATTAAAATGGCTACTACATATGATACCAGTTAAAAATTTATTAAATAATTAATATATTGCATATTACGTGTCTGTCAAAATATAAAAAAAATTTAAGGAAATTTAGGGAACATATCTACATTTTCCAGGGCACTGGTTTATATAATATAATAAATACTGATACTTATAATAATTATACCTCACTATACTGGTGAGATATCATAACTCGCGAATAGTGTCATAGTAGTAAGAGAGAAAGAGACAAAATAAAGCATAACTGTCCCACCGTCCAAAGTTTGTTCTTTGGCGCTACAGAGATGAGTCATTTAAAGCCTATCTATTATATAGACCAGTGTAAAGGAAGCATGAGAAATGTTCCCAGTATCAATTGTAAATTGCTTCAAAATATTTTATGTTATATAAAATATGGCGACATGTTCTATTATTTTAAACTCACATTCAGAGTTATTCCTTAAAAATATTAGTTTGCTTGTCTGTGATCGTAAAAAATTGAATCTGCTTAATTGTATATTTCGTAACAATAGTTACGAGTAACTTTGTACAGTTTTTAAATTGTAAAGTCATGAAACTTTCAGCCAATTATTCTTTCACGATCTAAACTTAAGTGCTTTGTTTAACCTCGACCGAAGAATAGAGTTATGAAACTCATTAATTGTAACTTTTATTAGATACATGTATTAAATAATAATTGAAAGTTTCGACCATGACAAGTCATGCTTTCGGCCAGAATTTCGCAAGCATCATTAATCAGATATGTTGCGTTGACGCCTCTGTCCATATATTTACAGGATTCGCTTTTTGAATGCCCATGTAAAAGTGTAGAAAAAATTAATAGTGGTCTTATTTTTTTACGATAATAATATCCGATATCTCACGACATACCATAGTACCGGTATCTTAACCATTAAATACCGGTCGCTGAATACGCAATCATGTGTATTGGTACTGTTAGTCTTTCAACAGACACATCCACGTAAGTCAGTATAAAACTTTGAGAAAAATCAAATAAGGTTTTTTTCTACCTATGTTTACACAAGTACAAATTAGATGGCGTTGTTCAGGAACCTGAATCGCGCTGTTGAGACTCTGTGAGATTTGTATAATAACATTAAATTTTAATTTTCGCAGTACCTAAATATAATATCTAATCAGTTTTTCTTTCTCTATTATTCGTTCGCGGTTGAACAAGTTTGTAACTAGTTAGTAATGTAAACTTGACGTTTGATATTAAAGTTACAGTATCGATATATGCTTTTGATTCACGAATACTTAATCGTTTTGGTGAAAGAGCGGGAAATTGACACAATTTCTAATCATTTTTGGTATATTTTGTATTTTAAACTCCAATTACATGTATAATATAAATTTTCATATTGACAAAGAAATGAAAGAAATCATGATTACTGACTATTTTGCTTTATTTGTTGTTTTAGAGAATACGTATTAATAGTATAATATCAGTATTATATTATTGCACTAAGCTGATACTGTAACTCTAATATTTTTAAAGCGCCAGTGATGTCCTCTGTTATACGATGGAACGGATATACGTAATTGAATGGTGAAAAAATAAGATTTTTTACGGTAATTTTTAATTCCTGTACCTAAAATTAGGTATTTAGAAAGGTATTTTTAAAGTATTTTAATGACATGCCTTGGAATATAATAATTGGTATTTTTACATAGTGATACGAACTGAAGTTGAATCTTTTTTGAGTTTCAAGATCATCGTAAGAATATTATTTATAATAAAATTTATACTTATTCAATATTTTTTTTCATCGTAATGTGTAACACGGATTTTTTAATTTTTAGACCCAAACAGTAAAGTAATTGGAGTAAAGTGATTGGGTAAATATTATAAAATACATAAAAAATTAATTCGTGTAAAAATTACTATTAATTTAATTGATAAACGTTATAAGTTAATAGTCATTACATTTAAATATTTCTGTTAAAAATTATATCACGTTAACAACGAAACATGTCTTATAAATTTGTTTACACTCAGCAGTGCCGTCGCCAAGTTTGTTGTCGTTTCTACTAATCATATAAAATTTCTGTTAGTAATAACAATTGTATTCCAAGGCGCGTCTAACGGCGTATAGAGAAACTGTCCATCTCCTAGTATACTATAGGTGTAACGCTTGTCTAGTGATATTAAGGATGTTTCAAGTTGATTATATGATACGGCATAATATTTTACTAGTCAATAAAAATACAGTCTCGCTCAGAAGTTGTTTTATTTTTCGCCAGTTATGAAAAACGTCAGGAATTATTTAATGCTATTGGTTTATTTGCCTACTACATTACATTTACCGGATAAAGTGATAAGTTCTGGTGGTGGTCCCATCAGTGGGTTCACTAGAAAACAGCGATAGATATTTTTTATTTAATAAAATTCTTATCTACATAAGTACTAGTGTATGCAGTTCTAATAAAATAGTAATAAATGAACAAAAAATTGGGCTTAGGGGAAAAACTGTGCATGTTCGAGGCTGCTTTAAGACTGAGTGTTAAATTATAATGCCCAACTGTGTGTAATAAATACATTTTACCAATGCAGGTTATCATGGGCTAAATTTTGTTTCCTTGTTTTATGACTGTGTTGTCACTATTACTACATTAATTTTACACTCAATATTGAATAACCGCTAAAGAAGCGTTATAAAAATGAATACAAATATGTATTTGAAACTCCATTGAAGTGATAAAATAAAAAAAATCCTTAAATTATAAACAGATTTTAATATAAAAAGTAATAGGCTGGACCTGAATCCTAAGTTTATTTACAAAATTTAAATTCATACAAAAATAGACCTTAACACCCCCGAAAATAAAATACAAAATGGAATGTGGTCTTTACAGACTAAATTACGTCCTATTTTAAAAGAAGTCTTTATTTTAAAGCATTTAATGAGCTTTCCTATAAAACATAACATATATTTTACACAATAATTACATGTCATAGTCATGTTTTGTAAATCTTAAACATGACCGTGTTACACCTACTTCATCATAAAAACAAAATTACAGCAATAATTTGCAATACAAATAGCTTCAGGATATGTTAAACTTTTAAATTGCACATTTAATATATTTTACCGTTATCAATTACTTAAAAGATATTAAAATATATGTTTCGTCGCATTAATGACTCACTCAGGGCATGCCCTAAAAGTGGAGAAGAAAGCTCCATGAGTTCCTCAGTATCTTGAATGAATGCTCTTGTAATGTTAGCTTATATTTTCCTTTTTTATAAACCAATCACCGTATAAATAAACTATAAAAAAGGAAAACATATCAATTTATTGCATCTATAGAACCTTATTAGTTATCTAGGAAAAATATGAGGAATGCTACTTAACACATACCTAGGTATTTTGCAATGTAAAAATATAAAAAATAGTAAAGATTGAGCAATTTATACTTAGTAATTACTACAATAGTCAAATCAGATATTTTGGGAAATTACGTAAGTAATTATTGAGAGATTAGTAAATATTCTGGTATTATATGTTTGCATACTTACTTTCAAAATAACTGTGTGAGGCAACAAAAAGTGATTGGCTTCAAGCCTTTTAAACAGTGGTAATTCTAATTGAAAACAAAACAAATTATTTATGAAGTTTGAAAATCTTATAGATTTTTCAAAATCTTAAAAAGTAATTTACATATTTATTATTAATTCAATCTGACTTCAAAGCACGTGTCCAGGAGTATTGGTACAAATGTAATGATGGACTAGCTTTACATAGCTATACATATAGGTTTGATTAATTAGATTTTAAATTTATTAAGATATAAATCTGTGTTGAATCCCAAAGCAAAAGTTGTATATTTATTGTTTTGTACTTAATTTTTTGGGAAAAAATACAGAGCTTTGGCTCCAGGATTCAACAGAACTTAGAAAACTAGACACATTAAGGCACGTTACAAATTAGGTACGCGATGTACTACAACATGCGTAGGCTTCAAAATTTCATTCCTGGTAGGTACTATTTGTACAACGATATTGTCATGATTAAAATTACAAATTTGGTATTATACTCATAATATCCTATATTATGTACATTCAATTGTTGAAGATTAATAAATATGGAAGCCTAGCTGAGTGTATTGGTGAAATAGTTAAATATTTTTAATTAATAATTCTATATTCATTTGATATGTAAAACTCTGTATCGAACTAAACACTTCCATATTTATATAACTCCCACGTCTAATACCTATTCTAGATTCACTTAAAGAATGTTATAATCCAGTCTATAATTCAAAAGAAACATTTCACAAAGTGTCCTAAGGCGTCAATTTAATAAGCCAATTAGCCTTAATAACTGACTTACAATTAAACTGAGCAATATCCTTACATCTAACTTCCGCCACAAACATCAGCATCTTCAGTCAACGACTCAATCTTATTCTAACAAAACTTACTGCCGAATTGGCACTTGGCGCGAAACACTGCCGTGCATAAATCAATGAAGTCAGGAAAGAAAAGTTTATAAAAATGTTCGTGCTTATACGAAAGCGTCTTTTTTAATTCCTGTGTATTTTTCCAAAGGAAGATTCGCTGTTCCCATCGAAAGGGGGCGCGATAATATCATCAAAAGAAGTAAGTAACTCTAATGTCAATATCATAATCACTGACGATAATTTCTACAAGGTATATTATAAAGATTTTTAACAAAACAATAAATGAAATACCTTTCCTGTAGAAACTACAACCCGGCAGAAGCTATTTAAATTCAAAAACGAGCCGTTACAACACTGCTGTCGTTTAAATATTGACCCGTTACCAGGTTAATTGTTTATTAACTAATTAATTTACAACCATATCAATAATATTCATCTGGTAACTTATACACACTATATCTCCGACGTTCAGACATTATGAACGTATTGTCAGATCGTATTAAGGACTCCCTTTCTGCTTCCATGAAATTCGCTTTCACAAAGTCTGATTTGAGCATAGTTTTTAACTCATCTATGCTTTGACTTAAGTTATCCGCCTTTATAAACTTTAGTTCTTGTATCTTGTCCAAATGACCTGACACTTGTAAAGGCTGGTACATATTATCTTTATTCGGTAGTAATTTATGTGACCCGTTTACGAATAGTGTTGAGCCACGTCTCATCGTTTCTCTGCTGAATTCGACGATTTCTAAAGAGTTTTGACTGATGACGAAACTCTTGTACTCCTTGATGAAGGCAGTGAGTAAGGTTGCTAAGCCTGTTACTATCAGCCCGTAGGATATGAGGAGCGATAGTATTGGTCCTACCGTCGTACCCAGGAAGATCCATCGCCATATTGGAGTGCTGACGTTTTCTATACCCTGGGAAAAGAAAGATTAAATAAGATTAGCTTGGTGGTGTTTTTTATCGACAATTAATAAGTTAAATTAAATCTCGATAGGTTATTATACTATAAGGGCTTGTTTCACCATCTTCAAGTAGAGTCCTGAATAAGCTATTCGCCGGTTAAAGTGACGTTAAAGTGTCATTTTACATACACGAAATGTCAACTTAACCAACGAATAGCTTACTTCGGACTTACTTGATGGTGGTGAAAGAGGCCCTGAGTATGCGTTTCGTAGAGTTGTTTAGAGAACATGATGCAAATGTTAAGGTTAAATCGAATACTTCTTATATATAAAATTCTCGTGTCGCGGTGTTAGAAGTTGACCTCCTATGAAACGGCCCGACCGATTTTCGTGAATCTTTGCGTGCATATCGGCTAGGGTTGAGAATCGGACAACATCTATTTTTCATCCCCCTACCTCTATAAATTTTTTGGCAGAACAACGTTTGCCTGGTCAGCTAGTAGGTATATAAAAATCTTGTGTCGCGGTGTTTGTGGTTGCACACCTCCGGAACGGCTCAACCGATTTTTATGATTTTTTTTGTGTATATTTGGTAGATATGAGAATAAGTCGTAAAGTATATTTCATACCGCTAGGTGATAAGCGTCCCTATCTAGAAAAAAATTGGCAGTACAACGTTTGCCGAGTCAGCTAGTGATTTACATCAAGTAACTGATAATATAGACATGTAATTAACACAACAGTGAATTGTGATCATGGGACCACGGGCGTAGCCAGGGGGAGGCTTTTGGGGGCTCAAACCCCCCCCCCTCCCCCCCTTCCCCCCGAAAAGTTAAGGTATTAACATGTACTATTCACCCCATATATTTTATCTTTAGATCTCTTGAAACATTGTAGATGGCGCCACATACGTCGTGTGAAAAAATAAAGGACTCCCTCAATTCTCAATTTTCTTACATAAAATAATATGTATTTTTAGTCGTCTTTTTTTTCTTGAACCCCCGCGAATCTAAAACCTGGCTACGCCCGTGCATGGGAGCATAAAAGTATTGTTAGTTTTAATCACTTAAAAATAATTATGGACATTATCTATCCAACATGTCTTACCTCCTCTATCCACATGATGGGAAAAGTGATATCGGGGAACTTGTGGATATTATTCACTTTTATCTTCGATGCTCTGTCCACTTTCAGGTTTAACTGAACTCTTATAAGGCCTTCGAGAGGAACGCCTATTTTCTGCAACAAATAATTTGAATTTTGATCCCTTAATTTAACTTATACGAAGTACAACACTATACTATACTAGTACTATAGTATAGTATAGTAGTATACTATACTAGTGGATACTCAGCGTGTTCCACTACTCTAACAAAATTTCTGACAGATCAGTGATTTTGTGTAATTTTTGTGTTGACAGTCTGTTTATGCGTCATTTTTACATAATATTATCTATCTTCAAATTGCTATATGGGAATAGTGTAAAATCGACTTTATCAATGGACTGAATGTGCCTAATGCATTGTTTTACTGGTCTCAAACCACCGTCGGATTATTGCCTTTCAAATATAACCATTTCAAAGCATATCGGTTGTATGGTATCGGTCTATAAAGGACATCATTACAAACATTTTTTGTGATATTATGTATTACGATTACCGAAAGCAATGATAGCATATTGTTTATAGCATTGGTCTCTCGAACGTGTTGGCCTAGAGGCTATTTAACACTTGCTGCGTTGAAGGAAAACCTCGTGAGGTAACCAACACATCTAAGAGTTCTCCATAATAAATAAATAAATAAATAAATAACGCTACACACACACAGCCCCACACTAGGATTCCCTGTATTGTGGTTGCCATGGACAACACACAAAGTCAAGGACACACATCCAGGCAGAACAGAAATTCAAACTCATTCCGCCTCGCTGGAAATCGAACCCAGGGTCGGTACGGCGATCCGGCGTGGTAACCATTGCGCCCCATGGGTCGTACATATCATGTTCATATATCAATGTTCTTAAAGGTGTATGAAGGCTGTCAATCCTCTCTTGCCAGCATGGCAGACTACCTGTACCTCTCACATTGTGGAAGGGGAGACCGGGCACAGCAGTGTGACACAGGGGTTCTGACGATGATGAATTAATAAACTTACAGGTTGTATCATGAAGTAGCTTTCATGTTTCTTCTTATCCGGGTTAAGGCCTTCGAAAGAGTCCAGCAGAGTCGGTTCAGCGTCGTAGAAATGCGGATAAGACAGGTAAACCGGGGCGTCTGGTAGGAAAACAAAGATTAGGTATAACTAGCTGACCCGCGAACTTCGTATCGCCTAACAAACTATTTTTTTTTCTAAAATAAAAGTAGCCTAAGTTACTCCTTGTTACATCAGCTATCTGCCAGTGAAAGTTCTGTCAAAATCGGTCCAGTCGTTTCGGAGATTAGCCGAAACAAACAGACAGACAAAAATTGTGAAAAATGTTGTTTTGGTTTATGTGCCGTGTTATACATCCAAATGCACTTAGTAAAAAGCGGTTATTTTAATATTACAAACAGACACTCCAATTTTATTTATTTATATAATATAGATAGACAGATGTATAGATGTATAGATTTGAATGTTGGGGAAAATATCACACACACTGTATGGAACTGGGGAATTGGGACTGACGCAAACGTTAAGTACAGTGCGGCCGACGTATCTTGCCGCGTCTGAACTTCGTGCAGAAGGCTGCGCAATAACATAATTCGTCAATGCTTGATACGCGGCGTATTATGTCTCAGTCACACGCAGTAGCATGTTCGTGTCGCTATCTCTGTCTTACATGCGCTAAAGTTCGCAGAGCCTATGTGCCTAGATAGAGACGCGCCAAGATACGTCGGCCGTACTGTACTTTTGCTGAAAAATAATTTCTGGTCAGTTTCATTAGATAAGCGTAGGTTGTATAAGCAGGTAAGTATTCTATATAAGCAATTATAAATGAGGATGTTTGTTACTCTTTCACGCAATAACTACTAAACGGATTTTCATGAAATTTAGCACACAGATAGACCATGATCTAGAATAGGACATAGGGTACTTATTTTCCCGGAAAACGCGAACAAAGCCACGAGCAGAGCGATAGTCACAAGTTATTTTGTAGGTGTGATTCAAGTGATTTCAAAGCACTGTGTCAAAACCAAAGTGACGTACTGTATTGGCACGGGCTGATATTCTGCAGTCCTCGCGGCGGACACTTCTCCCCCTGGCAGTAGCACTGGTTGTCAGGGTTCACCTCGGCCGACTCGAATGTTGAGCTGGGTGGCGTGTACAGACCTGTCAGGATGCCTGTCACCGGGAATATTAGGTTAATACAATAATAAATAAATAAATAAACGCTTACACACTCATACCCCCGCAGTAGGTTTACACCTGTGTCGCGGGTGGCATGGACGACACATATAACACATCACAATAACACCCATGACCCGAGTACAAATATTTATCTGTCACATAAATATCTGCCCCGGCCGGGAATCGAACCCGGGACCCCTCGCTTCGCAGGCAGGGTCGCTACCGACTAGGCTACAGGGTCGTAATAGACGACTAAATCCGGCCCTCTGGTGGTAGGACCCCTCAGAGGAATTATATTGGCAATATTGATTTTAATACTGCATTAATACCATTATTACTATTGTTATTCTTCCATAAGATCCCATGGATAGCTACCAACATCTTGCTTGAGTCAACCACTAACACTCGTCGAGTTCCGATAAATCTGACTGGGGACTTGAGAGCCAATCTTTATTTTGTTTTTCTTCTCTCTTTCTCGGCCGGCAACGCACCAGTGATGCCTTTGGTCGCTAATGTCCATGGGCGACGATAGCCACTTGCCATCAGGTGGATCGACAGTACATTTGCCGGATATTTCAAAAAAAAATTCCGACTAACATGACTAAGAAAGACGACATGGCGTGACGTTAGGTTAGGACTACTTAGGCTTGAAAATTTCCTTTGACCGTAGTCACTCTAACTAATACTACAATACTAATACTCTATATCTCAGTAAATCACTGATAATTAAAAGAACCTATCCATGAGCTCTTCGCCAATATCATCTTCACTAATATCACCTTCACTAATATCATAACCAATATCATGTTCACCAATATTATCTTACCCAATGATATCACCAGTTATAATTTCCTGCACTCACCATCTTTGTATACATCCTTTCGGTACGTGAGAGGTAGTATTCTGCATAGGTCCTTGTCGTATACGTATACCGTGTTCTCCTTGGTGACGGCCCGTGGGGGGAAGAAAGATCCTTCGGAGGCCCTGGAAGAAAACACAATTAAAATTAAGATTTTTTTACAAACTGACTGAGATGGTGGTAGTCTATGAGTAGGTATAATGTCCAGAACTTAAGAAAGGGATTGAATAAATAGCGAAAACGTTTATTAATTAACTAGCTGACCCAGTGAACTTCATATCGCCTAACAAACTATTTTTTCTAAAATAAAAGTAGCCTAAGTTACTCCTTGTTTCATCAGCTATATGCCAGTGAAAGTCCCGTCAAAATCGGTCTAGCCATTTCAGAGATTAGTCGGAACACAAACAGGCAGACAGACAGACAGACAAAAATTGTAAAAAAAATTGTTTTGGTATATGTACCGTGTATACATCCAAATGCACTTTACTTAGTAAAAAACGGTTATTTTTAATATTACAAACAGACAGTCCAATTATATTTATTTGTATATATAAAAAGTGAAATTAAAAAAATAAATAAATAAATAATGCACTTTTTGTAACTATATTATTCTCAGGTACTTAACCATCCATATATACATACATACACATGCACACATAGGTACACACACATGCACACACGCACGCGCACACACACACACACACATACACACATATTAAATGTACGAAAACAACCGTTTAAATTAGTAAAAAATATTAATGTTTTATTAATTTGACTTGACCGTTATTCGAAGCTTATTAATTTGGAGATAGGCACTATGTTTCCCGCCTTTGATATATCTATCCTCTTCTTCCGTATTCTATCTCTTTCTAACATACCCCACCAGAGGCAGAGTGGGGGAGCGCGCGTTGTGAGCTCCTCCATTTTTATTCTTCATTGGCGTCTTGTTTCCCGCCGAGGATGGATGTGCTAGCTAAACGCTAACACAATTTTCACTTTAACAAATATCGTCGAAGAAATATCGTGCTATCTACGTTACAGTGTGAATTTCATAAAGCGCATTTTATTCTGAGTTTTTTTGTAAGCAAATTACACGTGAGTAATCTTTATTCCACATTTCATTATTTTAATAAATTTCTACACTATAGAAATAATACGTTATTATTAAATTAAGTAGGTCAAAACGACTGAATGTACAAAAGTCTACCCACATAGTTGTATTTTTTGATCTCAAACGGGATATTCGTTCGTGCTTATTTTCGGTTAGTGTTTGTATTTAAGCACGTTATACATGAGTTTCTTCACGCGATGGTGTTTTTTAATGTTCATATATCAGAATAATACAGTATTTTTAGAAAATACATGGATTGAAACAGCTGAAAGTGACCTACCCACATAGTTGACTATCAAGTGTTTTCGGATTTTAACGGGTTATCCGTTCGTGTTTTTATTTGATTTCTTAAGTGTTTATTATTTTAGCATGGATGAAAGTGACATTACAAAGAATTCTGAGCCAATAGCGGGGCCATCAACGTCACGTAGAACACGGCGGAGCAGTAGCTCTAGCTCGAGCAGCAGTAGCAGCAGTGACAGCTCCTCGTCTACGTCTTCGGATTCTAAGTGTCGTCGTAGTCAACGCAAAAAGAAAGGGGGGGGCAAACATAATCAAAGCAAATCGGATCGGAAATATCGCCGACTGTCGAAAGAGGTACGAGATCTTCGAAAATATTTGTCCACACGTCAAAATGAAAGCCAAGTGAGTACCAATGATTATAATTTAATTCAGGATGATTCTATATCAGTTACTTCAAATATAAGTCGAAATCTTTACGAATCGAGTGATCAGGTGTCTAACGTCGAGGTACCTAGTGATAATCAAATTACCCTCAATATTCAAACAAAATTAAAAGAACCTTCTATGCCCAAGACCTCAGAGGCTCATTTAAAACTATTGTGCGATCTTCAACATTTGGATAGTAACACCTGGAACGAGATAAGATACTCTGAAACCCAGAAATTATATAATCACTTACCGGGTTATACTGATTTAGAAATCAATGAAGAGGTTGGAATGTTTCAATCCCCTCGCCACCTCATACACGCAGACAGAGCTTTTGCAGCTTTAACATTATGCATTATAAAGCAAAGGGATGCACTTAATAATCTTTTAAGGAATTTTTCGCAGTGGGCTAAAGACGTTAGCCCCAGTAATGAGGCGCTTAGTTCAAAATTATTAGAACTTATCTCTGACGGTGAGTACCAAAAAATTTCTTCAGATATGTTGCAGATAGTTTGTGGTCATCGCGCAGAGATATTACAAATGCGTCGGGATTGTGTTACCAAACAGACAAAGGATCCATTGGTAAAGACTGCACTACGAAAGATACCTCCGACATGTTCGAACTTATTTAATGCGGAGAAATTCACATCGGCAGTTGAGAAAGCTGGAGGAGTGCGTAAGTGTTTTTGGCCCGTAAAAAAGTCTCAAACTTCTACCTCGCAGGTAGGGTCTAGTAAACCTAACGTCTCCTCGCAGGAGCACGCTACTCGCAACAAACCCTCGCAGGGTACGTACGCGAATTCGCATAGTTGCTGTCAAAATAATCCTCCCTCGCAGGGTGGTTTTAACGCACACTACCAAAGACATAGGCATCATTTGGCCGCACCGAATGATCGTGATACCTTTCGTGAGCAGCCTACCTCACGAACCAACCCGAAGTCCCGAAATCAATATAAGTCTGGACAAAAACGGGCAAACCCCCAATCTCGCAATGCCACGGATTCTAAACGACGTAAATTCTGACATGAGAGCATTCAAGGCGGGCCGCTTGGCTCAATTTGTCGATCGATGGGAACTGTTAAAAGCACCAGAAGTCATACTCAAAATAATAACCGGGTATCGTATACCGTTCAGGAAAAAGCCCCCACTGTTACATCCAAGTATTTACAAAAATACCTTACAGATACCCCATACAACCGAAATGGAGGGTGTGTTCGACAAAATGAGATCGCAAGGCGTTGTGGAACGAGTTCGGCTATCTCCAAGTTTCCTATCATCAATGTTTTTAGTTCGCAAAAGCAACGGTTCAGCTCGCCCAATTTTCAACCTACGAGCTCTGAACCAGTACGTAATGACAGAAAAGTTCAAGCTTTTAAATGTTTTTCGGGTACCAGATTTTTTACAACCAAACGACTGGCTATGCAAGATAGACCTGTCTCAGGCATACTTCCATGTTCCGATTTCACGCAGTCACAGGAGGTTCCTTCGTCTCATGTATCGCAAAGAGCTGTGGGAAATGACCTGTTTACCATTTGGGCTCAGTACTGCGCCAAAGGTCTTTGCAACGATTACCAATTGGCTTGCTCAGACGCTCAGAAAAAGGGGAATTCGAATCCTAGTTTATTTAGACGATTTTCTTATCGCTCATCAACGTGCCCCGGTTTTGCTAGAACACACACAAATCGTCATACAAACTCTAGAGTGGTTGGGATGGATAATCAATTACGAGAAATCAATCCTCTTGCCATCGAAAACTCTAATATACTTAGGAGTTCAATGGAACCCTTGGACAAATCAAAAACAACTTCCCGAAGAGAAGTTGGCAGGCCTGACTACCAAGGTTTCTCAACTTTTGGTAAGGAAACTCACAAATCTCGAAGAGCTACAGAGTCTTGTGGGACTATTAAATTTTGCAAGCTTTGCTGTTCCGAGAGGTCGACTCAACTATCGAGCTATGCTAAATTTTCTAAACCAAATTCTGACATCGACCTGCAAATGGCATGTCATACCTCCCAGAGTCATGAACGACTTGGAATGGTGGCTCCAGAACTGCGAGCGCCCTTCACCCATTCATATGCCTCCCCCATCCAACTATCTAACAACAGATGCCTCAGACATTGCATGGGGAGCGCTGTTGAACAATCAATCTCTTTCGGGCCCTTGGTTAGCCCACGAAAGGCATCTTCATTGCAACCAAAAAGAAATGTTGGTAATCCTAAGAGTCTTGCAAGATCACTGTCAGCTCCTGAGCGGGAGTACAATTTTGGTCCAATGCGACAACAAAACTGTGGTCGCGTACCTGCGTCACGAGGGCGGGACCAAATCAGGCCCGCTTATGAACCTTACATATCAAATTTTTCAAATACTAGAAGACTATCAGATTCATCTGAATATTTTTCATATTCCAGGAATTTACAACGGCCATGCGGACCACTTGTCGAGACTGCGCCTCGAAACCGAATGGCATCTTCTTTCAGAATGTACCGAGAGAGTCTTTCACAAATGGGGTACCCCAGTGATAGATCTCTTCGCCTCCAGTCGAGCACATGTAGTGGCGAATTATGCGTCACTGGACCTGAACGATCGGGAGGCACTATTTCACGACGCTTTTTCACGAGAATGGATTTTCCCTCTTGCGTGGGTATTTCCTCCACCTTGTTTAATACCCAGGATATTGAGCCATCTCAACAATGCACGGGGAACATTTCTAATAATAGTACCTCGATGGGATCGAGTCTATTGGCGTGCAGACCTGAAGGCCCGAGCAATAGCTCCCCCGTACACTGTTCGACGTCTCGACAAAGTCCTAATAGACGTCGGGACAGGACTCCCACCGCCGAGGGTACAAGAAATGACACTCGAGGTTTGGAAGTGTGGGGGTGGTCTAGGAACCTAAAAGACTGGAATGATAACCAAATTAAGCTCCTACAAAAATCATGGCGTGCTTCTACCCGGAAAACATACGATATAGCCTGGAAAAGATGGTTGGATTGGTCACGACAACACCGCATTGAATCATATAATCCAAAAGGATGTGAAGTAGCCAGATTTCTTTCTGATTTACACCTAATTCATAACTTATCATACAATACTATACTCTTACATAAATCTGTTATCTCGACACTTTGCAACCCAGATATTGCTGGACAAATTAGTTCTCATATTTTGGTTAAACAAATCTTGAAATCCATAGCTTTACAAAAACCAGTTCAAAGTAAGCCACCAATTTGGAATATAGATAGTTTATCATCATTTTTAGCAAGTTATGAAATCGACCACAGCAATATTTTCCAGGTTCAAAGGCATACTGCGACTTTGTTATTGCTTTGTTCAGGTAGAAGGATTCACGACCTGACCCTGCTAATGACTGATAAGGATCATTGTACTAAAACGAATAACGCCATTATCCTGTGGCCGGTTTTTGGTTCGAAAACTGATTCTTCAGACCACAGACAGTCTGGATGGAAGTTGTTATTCAATCAAGCAAATAGAAATTTAGACCCAGTTTATTGGGTTTCCAGGACAATTGATTTACTTGATTCTCGTAGAAAATCTGCTTACGTACATAATTTATTTATATCTGTTAGGGGCCCAGAGAAACCCGCTTCAAAATCTGTTATTTCAGGATGGATCAGAACCTTATTTAAAGATGCGGGTATTACAGCTTCTCCGGGAAGCATTAGGTCAGCGGTGGCATCTAAGAATTGGTTCGAAAATTTTCCTATGGAAGACATTCTATCCCGGGGAAATTGGCGATCCAGCAATACCTTTTGTAAATTTTATCGGCGAACAATCCTGCCCTCATCTGCTGGTGATGCTATTAATAATAACTCTGTTACAACATTGTTCAATCCAGTTGATTAAGTTTCAGTTGTTATTCAACGGAATTATAGTGAAATTAATCATTTAAGTTTATAAAATTGTCTTAATTAAATACTATACAATTAATACATAATTATAAAATATTAGTTTCTTGTTAATCTTATAATCACATTGGCGTCCGATTCACCCCCACCAGGCGATAACAAACAGGTCTCAAATTAATAAGCTTCGAATAACGGTCAAGTCAAATTAATAGAAGCGTTTTACCTAGCAATAAAACGCATATTAATTTACTTACCTTATTCGAAGCTTATACTTTAATCTCTGCCTGGTGAGACACAATGAAGAATAAAAATGGAGGAGCTCACAACGCGCGCTCCCCCACTCTGCCTCTGGTGGGGTATGTTAGAAAGAGATAGAATACGGAAGAAGAGGATAGATATATCAAAGGCGGGAAACATAGTGCCTATCTCCAAATTAATAAGCTTCGAATAAGGTAAGTAAATTAATATGCGTTTTATTGCTAGGTAAAACGCTTCTATTATAATGTAAAATAGCCCTTAAGTAACTGTGTAATCCATTTTTGGCCTTAGTTGATATGTATATCCCTATATTATTCGACTGTAAAATTGTAAAAAAACGCTGTTGGATTGCCTAATAAACGATTAAATAAATAAATAAATAGAATAATTGAATAGCAGTGATAGCCTAGCGGTTTGAAGGTTGATTTCCAGGGGCCCAAATTCGAATCCCGGTACTCACCTTTAATTTTTAAAATTACGTGCGTATTACATGTTTCGGTGAAGAAAAACATGAGGAAACCTACACATCTGAGAGTTCTCCAGCGTGGTAGATTATGAGGCCTCACGTTATGAGGCCCGAGCCCAGCAGTGGGACAATCATAGATTGTGACTGTGATACTAGTGCGAAAACGCGAACTCAAAGCGAAGGGAAAGACATAATTAAATAATATTATCTTACTTTAATATAAGCATTTAAGCAACATTTTTTGCAAGTTGGGATTTTCATAATCGATGTTGACACGCGGTCGTGTTCGTCTGTTTGTCTGTGTCTGTTGGTCTGAAGGCTCTTCTTATTTGATTTGGACATAACCTTCTACATATAGATTGGAGTGTTGCTTCCGGTGACGCATGTTTAAACAGTTTTGACTTTGTTTTAATCAGAAACGCCGCCGCGCCGTTTCCTTGGCATCAGTTTTATTTACTCTGTGGCGAGTAAGCGAAATTATCGATATTTATCTGTAATTCTGTATTATTATGGTGTTAATTAGCTACCACTTACCAAGTCACGTAATCTATAACTATCGTAACATATCCTAACATCATGTAATGTAACTATGGGTTAGCTAATTGCGGTTTAAAGTTAACCACATGCCCAATAAAAGATAATATAAAAGTAATAAAACTAAATAATAAAACACCATATTATAATTAATTATACTGCTAACTAATATAATAAATTAACAAAGGTAAATAAAACACCGGTGTCCGAAATAAACACTGAAAAGATAACTATGCATAAGTATAAAGTATCTTTTTGTTATGTTAATACTGGTAATAAACTATACGTAAACAGCAATTATGCTACTTAATTATTAAAAATTGTATGTTTTCATATAATTTATTTTATTAGTGTGAAAATTGACAACTGTACGGTATGACTGCTGGTTTGACCGCTGGTTATTTCCGGCAACAATGCTGATAAAAATCCTATCAAAATAATTATTTTCCTAGTCTTTTTCAGAGTTTTGACGTTGTGTTTGGGTACTCTGTGGGGTTTTGTAGTCAAGGGGTTCCCCTTATAGGTAGGTAGTTTCGTCATGTCAATCCGTCATGTTTTTCAGGGTATCTCCCGATTTAAGTTACCGTTAAGTGACTCTGAGTGCGGCAGTACCTAAGTGTGACTTATAATCGAAAAATTTGTACGTATTTAATTCAACTAAGAAACAACTTTTATTGCCATTAGGTGCCATTAGGTTCCGTTTAGCCGCTTGTTGATTAATCCAACTTAATGTAATATCTTTAAACAAGCAATTCTTGTATAATTTACCTACCTACCTATAATATTACCTATAATATACTATACTATAATACCTACCTATAATATATATTTTCTGAATCTCGGAAACGGTTCTTACGATTTTCATGTTTAGTATGCAGTCTATATTTATTTTACAGATAAGAGCAGTCCGTGCCATTTACAACCTCAGGCCTAGGGACTCGCTTAAGGATCTCTTTAAGGAAATTAATATTTTAACTGTGGTGTCACAATATATATTGGATAATGTTTTGTATGTTAAGAAATATTACGATAGTTTTCTTAAGAAGAGTGACATCCACAATATTAATACGAGGAACAAGGCTAAACTGATTGTACCAAATTTTAGACTATGTAAAACTAGTGGCTCGTTCATGGGTACATGTGTAAAGATTTATAATAAAATTCCATCGAAACTTACAGAAATGCCTTACCTTAAATTTAAAACTCTATTAAAAGCATTCTTATGACGAAAGGATATTACAAATTAGATGATTATTTTAAAGACAAGACTGCTTGGACATGAGTTTTATGGATATAGATTTTAGTAGATGATAAGTGCTATCTGTAACTGTGAGCAGGAAAAAAACAAACCCGGAAGTTTCTTGCTGCTTCTTCTCCCGGGCCCTCTCACAGTAGGGCTTTGTCTGAAGCATTGGCATAACTTGCATGACTTTCAAAAAGTGTTTGTAAACCAAACCAATTTTGAATAAAAACATTTGATTTGATTTGATTTGAGGAGGTTTCAGGTGGGGTTAAATCGATCTAGCTAGGATTTTTAGACAATGTCGTTTTATCCGTGTTTACAGGCAATGAAAAACTGCTGCAATATCATTGACTCTGCCTGACATCTATTTGCGTGTTCATCATCATCCTGCCCATTTCCCAATTTTATTTGGGGTGGGCGCAATATGTTTTCCTCTTCCATACTTTCCTATCAGCCGTTATCTTTACACTAACTTTCTTATTTTTCATATCATCTGTAACACAATCCATCCATCTTTTCTTTGGTCGTCCTCGTCCCATCACATTCATATCCATCACTCTTCTCGTCACATGCGTTTCCTCTCGCCTCATCAGGTGCCCATACCACGACATTCCCTTTTAACTTTTCTGTCATTTTTGCCACTTTCAAACTTCCTCTAATATACATACTCATTCCTTACTATATCCATTCTCGTCACTCCACACATCCACCTCAACATTCTCATCTCTGTGACATGCAATCGTCTCTCATCCGTCTTTTTTGTAGCCCAACATTCTGATCCATACATTACGACAGGTCTTATGACGTGCTATAATATTATATACTACCTACATGTCTGTGGGAGCAATTAACTGCTTTAACACAGAGTTACTTCATTAGATGGCGTTGTTAAGCAATTCTAAAATACCGAGCAAAGCTCGGTCATCCAGATCATGGATATTAACATAATAAGCAGATAAAAAATATTTTAAAAAATCCACGACGGATGAAACATTCTTTAAAGTATAGAAATTTCGAGTCATAAAATAATATTATGTTTGTTATTTTCTTTTATTTTGCTTGGAAATTTTAATAAATAATTTGCAATTGCAGACTTGTTTTATAATAATAATATAAAACCGATAGGTATCGTGCTTGTATCCGTGTATATTAAAATAAAATACTGATTACAAGAAATATAACTGTCACATATTTATTACTTTAAATAACGTACTGCCTATGAGAATTTAAATGTATCATTATTGATAGTAAAGTATCTTCTATAATTATTTAATGGTATGTACTATGCACTATAGATGTACTATGCACATCTAAACTGACCTTCTGGGCTGCTCTTTGAATGAGATTTACTTGAAGGAATGTCTTGTATGCCTGCGGCTCTACTTTGTATATGGCTGTATGCATAATGCAGTGTAACCGCACGTTCACACTGGAAGTTACAGTGAGCCGAGTGGAGGATTTACAGCACGATGTAAACGTGACCTTAGATGTCGACAGTATTTGATCAAGACAATAATCTGAATTTTACCAAGGAAAAATGACCGACTTCAAAATAACTCAATAACTACTCGTCAGATCTAGCTCAAATTTAAGTCGGACCACATGACAAGCACCAGCTTTCGATTAAAGAAAGAATCATCAAAATCGGTTCACCCAGTGGAAAGTTTTGAGGTAACAAACATAAAATAATACAGTCGAATTGAATACCTCCTCCTTTTTTGGAGTCGGTTAAAAAATGAAAAACTCTCACAATTCGGGGTTTTATTGATGCCCACTGTTACTTCACGAGAAATAGAGACTATTTATTAAAGTTAGGATAGGAACCATAGAGATCCTGGCCGGATGACCGTAGTAGTTATCTTTAGGATTCTTTTAGCGATTATGTATGGAGAAGAAACTCAGGTTGCGCACTAAATTAGTCAAAGCCTATTTAGTTATATCGATTATTTAGGATACGAACAGCTAGGACCATCCCTAACATACCTAATTTAGTTAAGTCTTAAAATATAATAAATCTTCGCTTACGGCCAGTCTTACCTATTCACGAGTAAGTAAATAGAATAAACTATACTCCATGCGATTTGAAGCCGAAACAAATGTAAACAAACCATTAAAATTGTTTTATAGGATTTTTTACCAACTGACATTTTGTACACCAAATGCGTTTTATTTTATAGACAAACTACTCAATAAGGTATATGTGAATTCTTAATTTCATTGTTTGCAAATTATTAAAAGGGATATAAGTTAGTTATATTTTTGCTTTCATTCATATAAAGTACTCACAAAATAAATAAATTGTTGAAAATTTTAGTCTAAATTTGTTTTAGTTACACTACCATATTGTGTCAACACCATGTCCTCTTGATGGCAGCAACGCGTCAGTGATGCCCTTTCTCTTCATGTCGGCTATTTATGTAGAGACGGCCTAGTTTAAAAATGAATGCCCTGCACTAAACATTATTGTTATAACTTGTACTCAAATTATTTAAAACTAATTTTATTTAAAATTAAATATTTATTTATTATATGATGTTGTATAAGCCTAAAGCCTTCCTCGATAAATGGACTATCAAACACAAAAACAATTCTTCAATTCGAACCAGTAGTTCCTGAGATTAGCGCGTTCAACCAAACAAACTCTTCAGCTCTATAATATTAGTATAGATATATAATCGCTTATCGACTATCGATCACGGTCAGGCAAGATAAATCCTATTTATATAATAGGATTAAGATAACAATTAGACGAAGAAGTATAAATACATAAATTAAATAAAATTTATTGAACTAGGTAATTATTGTTGTGATGTGCGGAACTAACATTTATCATGCAATGTCAGGTTTATCAAATATGATCTTAGATTAAAGACAAAATAAATTTACGTGCATTTGTATATAATTAGTTTCATTGTATGTACCCCTATTATTGTAACGCTATTATTATCATTTATAGTTCACCGGTTACACATGATTGAGGAAAATATTTGTTTAAAAAGAAAGGAAAAAAGATACTTTAAAAAAAGATCTTTTTAAGAATAATGCACGCGCATGGAATCTGTAATTAAAAGCACAGGCGGTGGATTACTTATTGTCAGTATGCCAGATCCGGATTTTAAAACCCAAAGGTAACTAAGGCGTTAAAGAAAACGCCGCCATATCAACGGGGTGCCCTAGAAGCGTGTTTTTGACATGACAATATGATGACAGTTTAGTTTAGACACTAAGGGCTTGTTTCACAATCTTCAAGTAAGTCCGAAGTAAGCTATTCGTTGGTTAAGTTGACATTTCGTGTATGTAAAATGACACTTTAACGTCACTTTAATCGGCGAATAGCTTATTCAGGACTCTACTTGAAGATTGTGAAACAAGCCCTAAGTTTCGTTTCCTACGAAATAATACCCTATATTAAAATTTTAGTTGTTAGTGAAGAAAAATCGTAGATTTTTCAATAAAATCCGTACCTTTATGCGTAGATAGGACCTAAAATCCGTAGATCTACTGATAGTTACCCCTTACCATCAAATGTTCGTCTGTAACTTTAGGTTTGTCTACTATTGCAATTAAAACTGAAATTACCAAAAAGTCTTGCTTACAACTTGGCAGCCTGTTAGTCCAAACACAGTAAAAATTTCCACAAGCAAGGAGCAAGAAAGTGAGAAGTCCATATCACTAAGAACTTGGATTGGACCAGTTAGGTTTGAGCCACGCATTAGTTGGACAAGCGTCGATCGAGTGTGAACTAAGTTACGAAATACGTGTAATGCTCAAATACTGGTAGCGAGTAAACACCGCGGTCGATTTTCCGACGTAACACATATGAATACGCAACGATTGTGGATTACCAAACAATATGGAATAATGCCTAATAAACACTGAAATAGTTCAAACTACCGCGCGAAATGCATAGTTCTTTCAGCCAAGAAAATGGTTTTTCTGGTTTCTCGTTTGTTTTTTATAACTCTACAAACTCTTGCTCCCCATTTGCACCTATAGCGGATAAATCAAAAATACTTTCTTAGTGCTCCTACACAACGCAAACTGTACAAAGTTTCACTTGTAAATTGGTTTAGCTTTTAGGCTGTGAGCTGTCTTGTCAGTCAGTAACAACTATGTTACAAACATAATAATAATAATAACGAAATGATGAGTTTATCATTCAAATTTCCGCCTTGCTGGGAATCGAACCCAGGACCCTTGGCGAGGTGATCCGGCATGGTATCCATTGAGCCACACGGGTCGTCAAAACAACCAGACAGTGTTGAAAGATTTCATCGTGTTTGCACATATTCAATTTGGCTATTGTTTTTCAGGTCCAACGTCGTCCAAGGTCGTTTTCGGGTCCAATCCAACGCATCGTCTAGTCTTTATCGACTTACAATGCCTTACGAAGCACGAAATATTTGCCACTAGCAGTCACCCTATCTAAATAGTGCAAATACAGACGGCGTTAGTTAATACTTGCTTAATTCCGGTCGACCATATCACCTTATAAACGCTTACACACTCATTTAAATGCTTATGATTTAAATGAATGATAAAAGCCATCAGGATGTAGCGTTTCAATTCATTCTGCATATTGCTGTTTCAATTACCATAAAACGAAGTCATTGTTTAAGCAATTAATGGCTAATAATTGTAAGTAGGAATATAGCATAATTAAATAATAAATTAGATAGGTTACCTACTTAACATAATTATAAGGTAACGTAAGGAAAAATATGGAATAAGCCCTTCAGGGACTAATTCGTCAAACATTGCTGTCATCATCCATTATAGCCTTTGGAGGTCCACTGCTGGATATATACCTACCTCCCCTGGCTCTCCTAATTTTCGTCACTCTGACCAGTCCTGAGTAATTTAATCCAGTAGATCCGCCTGAATTCCCCACCATTCGAGGACCTTCCTTCTCGTCGGTCCTTAGGCTATGTGGCCAGCCTATTGCCACTTTAGTGAGCTTATTTTCTGAGCTATGTCGGTTACCCTCGTTTCTTTATGGATTTCTTTTTTAAGCAGCAATATTTAACGAAATAGTCTCAAATGTCAAAAGTCCTCGGATTTTGTGTTGTTTATTGCGTGAAGCGTTTGTCAATTATAAACCATAAACGATCGACTGACTCAACAAGTTAAATTCGTTTGTGCTCATGCTTTAACATACTGCGAGGTGCTAAACAAAAGATTTTTATCTCCATAATTCTCTGGCAACTTACGACCTATTACATTTTATACTTATTACTTAACTCAAATTACTTTATGCAAATACTCCAATAAATAAATAATACACCTAACGTAATAGGTATATGCACGACTTCGTTTTTATGCAGTTATTTACATAAAATATGCATTCAGTGATGATGTGAATTAAATTTTAGTTTTGAGTTGGTTGACTTTTCCAAAGCCTTTAAAAAGTCCACCATATCCTTCTTTCCATTTTGTAACATTTTAAATTCTTGATCTCGCCCATAATGTTACTTCAAGGACGTCAGAACGCTGACTAAGACGGGAAGACATGTTTATCAACTTATTTATTCAGCGTTTTCCATAAGTTGCACTAAAACTTAAGCGGATGATACCTAGCTTGGTGGTTAATAGTTCCGTAATAATAAACCGATCTCGGCTAGGCGGCTCAAGAGCGCAATATCCGTCTTATAATCCGCGGCACGGAATTTGAGTGCTGAGGCATTCGGCAAGAAATGTCATTCTGAAATGACATAATTTCAGCTTCAGCATATTTTCAACTCGAATCATGAGATCGCAGAGATCATAAGATCGGTTTTATTAATACAGGCATTACGCAAATGTCAAAAGACTTCAGTAAAAGCACAGAAGACATAATAGTAGGTTCGTGGGTTACATTAAAAGTATCATTGTTTCCGAGAAAATAACGCTAATTATGGAAAAATATTTTGTTAGATGGAGTAATAAAATATAAAGCGTGTAAAAGGCGCCACTAGCCGTGAAGACTGTTTGTTATCTATTGTATGTAATAATGTATATAATAATTTCATTTTTTTTTATTTTTTTTATTTTTACTATCTATTGCTAGTACAGTTGTCAAATTGTCAAAATGACTTCTTTACCTGATATTGTTGCAGGGTCGATCCTTCCAGTAGGGTAGATGGTCCAGTCCGTTCACTTTGTCCAGGTAGCCAAACCTCTCCATTGACTGGCCGGCGTATATGGTTGACACCTCCTCAAGCGTGCCATTTCTCTAAAACAGATTAGCTCAATTGGCAGGTATACCTGGATGGAGAACCTAGTTTTTGGATTTGCGCGCAACGATCCCTTACTATTAATCAGAAACTATGTAGCTGTCTCCGTTCTGCATTTTGATACACAAATACGTACATTTTTACATACACCCACAAAATTGATAGATAATTAAAATACGCGAGTAAGTGGTCTATGAAAAATAAGTAAGTCAGTAAGTAAAATTCTAATAGTAATAAAAAAATCTTCGAATTTTGAATTGATATATTAAAAAAACGATAGGGGCCTAAACTTCTTTCGTTGGTCCAAGCAAGCTGTTATACACATTTGCATCAAACTTCTTTTGAGAAGTTCTTTAAAAAATTAATTAGCTAGTTAGATTAGATTGTTAAGATCAGTAAGGGATGGATAAAGTATTGAAAGCGGCCGCAAGACGCTCTCGTCGAAACCTATATATTTCAGTACTTACAGCTAACAATAAGCCCATCTGACTGTTGGGTCGTTTTCCTTTGGGGTAGAAGTAATGTGCGAGAGTAACCAGTGGGTCGTTGTATCTGGAACAATTAAATCTATTATCATCCGGTGTGAAGTTAGCTAACGCGGTGCATTAATGCAATAAACGTAAGTCACGAGTATCGCATACTATTTTAGTATTTTATACCTTGTGTTACACCCACACTTAAAAGTCACGCTTTTTGTGACTTTAGTGGTCCTTTTATGCAACGTGCGAAATTGTGTTAGTGCACGGCGCGATGTAACATCGCCGTATCGGCATCGCCGATGTTAGCAATCCAGCGTAGCGAGTATTAAGCGAGAGATAGTCCAATAACATACCACAGACTTTACTTTTGTATGCCATAATTTACAAAATTGTCTATAATATACGATTGACTTTACGATCGTTTATCACAATTATAATACAATTGACTTTATGATGACATGATACGTGTAAATTTTACTTACGTTTTGTTACGTCGGATTCGCTGACTACAAACTCGTAGTTTCAGATCTATCCTTCTCGTATCCGAGGTCCTATCCTTCAGCATTCAAGAATCTAGTGACTGTCCGATTGTTTGCCATACGGTATACTCGTAGATTTTATAATCCGAATTAATACAAAGAATATTAGACGACCCGTGTGGCGCAATGGTGATCATGCCGAATCGTGGTCGCTCAGCGAGGCGGAAAGAATGATGAGTTTCAATATGTGTTCTTTGTCTTTGAGTGTCGTCCATGGTACCCAGGACACAGGGAATCCTAGTGTGAGCTATGAGTGTAGCGTTAACATACCCAAACACCAGTTCTTCAGCCGTGACGTCGACGAAGGGCTTGGCGCGGTCTCGGTACGTCAGCGCCAGGCCTGACACCAGCAGGTTGAACAGGAACCCGGCCAGGTTGGGGGAGAATGACGTTACTGTCTGTGGAGTAGACCGAAGTCAACTGTGGAGCTTAGGTTGCTGTTACAGGTACAGCAAGCAACTGCGGATGTGGGAATTGGGTAGCTGGGTTAAGCAACGAACTTAGGCTTAGAAGTTTGACATCCGCGGTCGCTTCTCGTCCTTTTTGTGGTGCTCTTTAGACATACGTTATCACTAGAATAATTGAGCGCGGCCCTCTTCTAGTCATAAAGTAGGTATTATCGTGCTGGCGAGTCCGCGTGGATCAAACATCGATAACGCCTCGAGAACGTGAACTCGTATGACCCGGTGGCCGACCACAGCACAATTAGGTAGAAATATTTTGCAGTAGGAGACCTGCACAGCCTGCACTACTTTTACAAATTTGAATTATGTAGTAGTCAGTAAATAAGTACATTTATTAGTATGAAATGAAAATATAGTTTTATTTTTATCATTATCTTAATTATAATTTTATGTTTGTTACCTCAGAACTTTTGACTGGGCGAACCGATTTTGATGATTCTTTTTAGGGTTCCGTAGCCGAATGGCAAAAAACGGAACCCTTATGGATTCGTCATGTCTGTCTGTCTGTCTGTCTGTCTGTCTGGCTGTCCGTCCGTATATCACAGCCACTTTTTTCCGAAACTATAAGAACTATACTGTTGAAACTTGGTAAGTAGATGTATTCTGTGAACCGCATTAAGATTTTCACACAAAAACAGAAAGAAAACAATAAATTTTGGGGGTTCCCCATACTTAGAACTGAAACTCAAAAATGTTTTTTCATCAAACCCATACGTGTGGGGTATCTATGGATAGGTCTTCAAAAATGATATTGAGGTTTCTAATATCATTTTTTTCTAAACTGAATAGTTTGCGCGAGAGACACTTCCAAAGTGGTAAAATGTGTGTCCCCCCCCCTGTAACTTCTAAAATAAGAGAATGATAAAACTAAAAAAAATATATGATGTACATTACCATGCAAACTTCCAACGAAAATTGGTTTGAACGAGATCTAGTAAGTAGTTTTTTTTAATACGTCATAAATCGTAAACCACAAAAAACATCGATCAAAGTTACAACTAACTAAAAAAACTTTTATATTATGTTACTTGCTGCTACGGAACCCTTCATGGGCGAGTCCGACTCGCACTTGGCCGCTTTTTTAATCGAAAGCTGGTGTTTGTCATGTGGTTCCACATAAATTTGAGTGATTTGACAAGTAGTTTTTGAGTTATTTTGAAGTTGGTTATTTTTTGTTAGTATTTAGATGATATTAGTCAATTTTGTATGTAAGTACCTACTTATTTGTGGGTGAACCGATTTTGATGATTCTTCTTTCGATCCAAAGCTGGTGCTTATCATGTGGTTCCACATAAATTTGAGCGAGATCTGACAAATAGTTTGAGTTATTTTGATGTTGGTTATTTTTTGTTAATATTTAGATGATATTAGTCAATTTTGTATGTATGTATATAAGTACCTACTTATTTGTGCATCACGCGTATCTCACTTAGGATATAAAATAATAGAATTTTCAGAACACCCTTACCTGTTTTTAACAGACTTCAAAAAGCGGCCAAGTGCGAGTCGGACTCGCCCATGAAGGGTTCCGTAGCAGCAAGTAACATAATATAAAAGTTCTTTTAGTTCGTTGTAACTTTGATCGATGTTTTTTGTGGTTTACGATTTATGACGTATTAAAAAAAACTACTTCAAACTACTAGATCTCGTTCAAACCAATTTTCGTTGGAAGTTTACATGGTAATGTACATAATTTTTTTTTTTTTTAGTTTTATCATTCTCTTATTTTAGAAGTTACAGGGGGGGGGGCACACATTTTACCACTTTGGAAGTGTCTCTCGCGCAAACTATTTAGTTTAGAAAAAAATGATATTAGAAACCTCAATATCATTTTTGAAGACCTATCCATAGATCCCCACACGTATGGGTTTGATGAAAAAAACATTTTTGAGTTTCAGTTCTAAGTATGGGGAACCCCCAAAATTTATTGTTTTCTTTCTGTTTTTGTGTGAAAATCTTAATGCGGTTCACAGAATACATCTACTTACCAAGTTTCAACAGTATAGTTCTTATAGTTTCGGAAAAAAGTGGCTGTGATATACGGACGGACAGCCAGACAGACAGACAGACAGACAGACAGACAGACATGACGAATCTATAAGGGTTCCGTTTTTTGCCATTCGGCTACGGAACCCTAAAAAGGAGGAGGTATTCAATTCGACTGTTTTTAGGGTTCCGTAGCCAAATGGCAAAAAACGGAACCCTTATAAATTCGTCATGTCTGTCTGTCTGTCTGTCTGTCTGTCTGTCCGTCCGTCCGTATGTCACAGCCACTTTTCTCCGAAACTATAAGAACTATAGTTGAAACTTGGTCAGTAGATGTATACCGTAAACCGCGTTAAGATTTTCACACAAAAATTGAAAAAAAAACAATAAATTTTGGGAGTTCCCCATACATAGAACTGAAACTCAAAAAAATTTTTTTTTATCAAACCCATACGTGTGGGGTATCTATAGATAGGTCTTCAAAAATGATATTGAGATTTCTAATATCATTTTTTTCTAAATCGAATAGTTTGCGCGAGAGACACTTCCAAAGTGGTAAAAAGTGTCCCCCCCCCCTGTAACTTCTAAAATAAGAGAATGATAAAACTAAAAAAAAGCAGCCAAGTGCGAGTCGGACTCGCCCATGAAGGGTTCCGTAGCAGGAAGTAACATATTATAAAAGTTCTTGTAGTTCGTTGTATTTGATTGCGTCCACAGGTTAGGTAGGTTAGTATTTTAGTTGATTGAATGAAAGGTAAATTGTGGTTTACGATTTATGACGTATTAAAAAAAACTACTTATTAGATCTCGTTCAAACCAATTTTCGGTGGAAGCTTGCATGGTATAATGTACATCATATATTTTTTTTAGTTTTATCAATCTCTTATTTTAGAAGTTACAGGGGAGGGGGGGGACACACATTTTACCACTTTGGAAGTGTCTCTCTCGCAAACTATTCAGTTTAGAAAAAAATGATATTAGAAACCTCAATATCATTTTTGAAGACCTATCCATAAATATCCCACACATATGGGTTTGATGAAAAAAAAAATTTTGAGTTAAGTTCTAAGTATGGGGAACCCCCAAAATTTTTTTTTCTATTTTTGTATGAAAATCTTAATGCGGTTCACAGAATACATCTACGTACCAAGTTTCAACAGTATAGTTCTTATAGTTTCGGAGAAAAGTGGCTGTGATATACGGACGGACAGACAGACAGACAGACATGACGAATCCGAATACGGAACCCTAAAAATATATGATGTACATTACCGTTCAATCTTCCAACGAAAATTGATTTGAACGTGATCTAGTAAGTATTTTTTTTTAATACGTCATAAATCGTAAACCGCAAAAAACATCGATCAAAGTTACAATGAAGTACAAGAACTTTTATATTATGTTACTTGCTGCTACGGAACCCTTCATGGGCGAGTCCGACTCGCACTTGGCCGCTTTTTTATGTTTGTTACCTCAGAACTTTTGACTGGGCGACCCGATTTTGATGATTCTTTTTTTAATCGAAAGCTGGTGTTTGTCATGTGGTTCCACATAAATTTGAGCGTGATGTGACAAGTAGTTTTTGAATTATTTTGAAGTTGGTTATTTTTTGTTAGTATTTAGATGATATTAGTCAATTTTGTATGTAAGTACCTACTTATTTGTGGGTGAACCGATTTTGATGATTCTTTTTTCGATCGAAAGCTGGTGCTTATCATGTGGTTCCACATAAATTTGAGCGAGATCTAACAAATAGTTTTTGAGTTATTGTGAAGTTGGTTATTTTTTGTTTGTATTTAGATGATATTAGTCAATTTTGTATGTAAGTACCTACTTATTTGTGGGTGAACCGATTTTGATGATTCTTCTTTCGATCCAAAGCTGGTGCTTATCATGTGGTTCCACATAAATTTGAGCGAGATCTGACAAATAGTTTGAGTTATTTTGATGTTGGTTATTTTTTGTTAATATTTAGATGATATTAGTCAATTTTGTATGTATGTATATAAGTACCTACTTATTTGTGCATCACGCGTATCTCACTTAGGATATAAAATAATAGAATTTTCAGAACACCCTTACCTGTTTTTAACAGACTTCAAAAAGCGGCCAAGTGCGAGTCGGACTCGCCCATGAAGGGTTCCGTAGCAGCAAGTAACATAATATAAAAGTTCTTTTAGTTCGTTGTAACTTTGATCGATGTTTTTTGTGGTTTACGAATCAAATCAAATCAAATCAAATCAAATGTTTTTATTCAAAATTGGTTTGGTTTACAAACACTTTTTGAAAGTCATGCAAGTTATGCCAATGCTTCAGACAAAGCCCTACTGTGAGAGGGCCCGGGAGAAGAAGCAGCAAGAAACTTCCGGGTTTGTTTTTTTCCTGCTCACAGTTACAGATAGCACTTATCATCTACTAAAATCTATATCCATAAAACTCATCTCCAAGCAGTCTTGTCTTTAAAATAATCATCTAATTTGTAATATCCTTTCGTCATAAGAATGCTTTTAATATGAGTTTTAAATTTAAGGTAAGGCATTTCTGTAAGTTTCGATGGAATTTTATTATAAATCTTTACACATGTACCCATGAACGAGCCACTAGTTTTACATAGTCTAAAATTTGGTACAATCAGTTTAGCCTTGTTCCTCGTATTAATATTGTGGATGTCACTCTTCTTAAGAAAACTATCGTAATATTTCTTAACATACAAAACATTATCCAATATATATTGTGACACCACAGTTAAAATATTAATTTCCTTAAAGAGATCCTTAAGCGAGTCCCTAGGCCTGAGGTTGTAAATGGCACGGACTGCTCTTTTCTGTAAAATAAATATAGACTCAATATCTGCAGCTGAGCCCCACAACAACAGACCATAGGACATAACACTATGAAAGTAGCTAAAATAAACTAACCGTGCTGTTTCTACGTCAGTTAAGAGCCTTACTTTCTTAACCGCGTAAGCAGCTGAACTCAGTCTCCCAGACAAGGCTTCAATATGAGGACTCCATTGTAATCGTGAATCTATGGTAAGGCCAAGGAATTTTGTTGAATTTACAAGGTCAAGTACTTCCTTATTTATAACTATTTGAGTGGGTACCTGTTTTACATTTGGTAAAGTGAATTTCATACATTTCGTTTTACTAGCATTTAACATTAGGTTGTTACATGTAAACCATTGCAATACTTGGGAAACAGTATTATTTACATCGTCAAAACATTTTTTTCTCCTATCAACTTTAAAAAGTAATGAGGTATCATCTGCAAACAATACAGTTTCACACAAGTCCCTTGTAAAATAAGGAAGATCATTGATGTATATTAAAAATAACAGGGGTCCTAATATTGATCCTTGGGGCACTCCCATAGTAATGTGTGCTCCTGGGGACTCCTTGCCATTAATAACTACTTTTTGGATACGGTCGGATAGGTAAGATTTTATAAGGCCAACTGATTGTGTTGAGACACCATAATGCCTAAGTTTATTTATCAGTATATTGTGATCAACGCAATCGAACGCCTTCGAGAGATCACAAAAAATACCAATGGCATCCTGCTTACACTCCCACGCATCAAAAATTTGCTTAAGGAGTGCTATACCTGCATCAGTGGTATTTTTTCCTCTCGAAAAACCGAACTGATTAACATGAAACAACTTGTTTAAGTAGAAATGAGACAGCAGCTGGTTATAAATAACTTTTTCAAAGATTTTACTAAGGACTGGTAACATTGAGATGGGTCTGAAATTAGTGGGGTCGCTTTTATCTCCAGATTTAAATAGAGGGATTAATTTACCATGTTTCATTAGATTGGGGAAGCTACCTTCGTCAATACATTTATTGAAAATGTGACTTAGATGTGGCGCTATGGAATTAATTATTGGTTTTATTATCATAGTAGAGAGACCCCAGAGATCACCTGACTTCTTGATCTTTATAGACTTAAAAGTCTTTATAATTGTATTGGAATTAATGTATTTGAAGCTAAATGAAGTCAGGCATTTTTCGACACATGATTCCATTAAAGTCATAGCAAGCTGAGGGCTCGCATTTAAGTTTTTTGTTATTTCATGCGGTATTTTCGAGAAGAAATCCTCAAATGCGCAAGCAACTGCGCTATCTTACGATTTATGACGTATTAAAAAAAACTACTTCAAACTACTAGATCTCGTTCAAACCAATTTTCGTTGGAAGTTTACATGGTAATGTACATCATTTTTTTTTTTTTAGTTTTATCATTCTCTTATTTTAGAAGTTACAGGGGGGGGGGGGGGCACACATTTTACCACTTTGGAAGTGTCTCTCGCGCAAACTATTTAGTTTAGAAAAAAATGATATTAGAAACCTCAATATCATTTTTGAAGACCTATCCATAGATCCCCACACGTATGGGTTTGATGAAAAAAACATTTTTGAGTTTCAGTTCTAAGTATGGGGAACCCCCAAAATTTATTGTTTTCTTTCTGTTTTTGTGTGAAAATCTTAATGCGGTTCACAGAATACATCTACTTACCAAGTTTCAACAGTATAGTTCTTATAGTTTCGGAAAAAAGTGGCTGTGATATACGGACGGACAGCCAGACAGACAGACAGACAGACAGACAGACAGACATGACGAATCTATAAGGGTTCCGTTTTTTGCCATTCGGCTACGGAACCCTAAAAAGGAGGAGGTATTCAATTCGACTGTTTTTAGGGTTCCGTAGCCAAATGGCAAAAAACGGAACCCTTATAAATTCGTCATGTCTGTCTGTCTGTCTGTCTGTCTGTCTGTCCGTCCGTCCGTATGTCACAGCCACTTTTCTCCGAAACTATAAGAACTATAGTTGAAACTTGGTCAGTAGATGTATACCGTAAACCGCGATAAGATTTTCACACAACAATTGAAAAAAAAAACAATAAATTTTGGGAGTTCCCCATACATAGAACTGAAACTCAAAAAATTTTTTTTTTATCAAACCCATACGTGTGGGGTATCTATAGATAGGTCTTCAAAAATGATATTGAGATTTCTAATATCATTTTTTTCTAAATCGAATAGTTTGCGCGAGAGACACTTCCAAAGTGGTAAAAAGTGTCCCCCCCCCCCCTGTAACTTCTAAAATAAGAGAATGATAAAACTAAAAAAAAGCAGCCAAGTGCGAGTCGGACTCGCCCATGAAGGGTTCCGTAGCAGGAAGTAACATATTATAAAAGTTCTTGTAGTTCGTTGTATTTGATTGAGTCCACAGGTTAGGTAGGTTAGTATTTTAGTTGATTGAATGAAAGGTAAATTGTGGTTTACGATTTATGACGTATTAAAAAAAACTACTTATTAGATCTCGTTCAAACCAATTTTCGGTGGAAGCTTGCATGGTATAATGTACATCATATATTTTTTTTAGTTTTATCAATCTCTTATTTTAGAAGTTACAGGGGAGGGGGGGGGACACACATTTTACCACTTTGGAAGTGTCTCTCTCGCAAACTATTCAGTTTAGAAAAAAATGATATTAGAAACCTCAATATCATTTTTGAAGACCTATCCATAAATATCCCACACATATGGGTTTGATGAAAAAAAAAATTTTGAGTTAAGTTCTAAGTATGGGGAACCCCCAAAATTTTTTTTTCTATTTTTGTATGAAAATCTTAATGCGGTTCACAGAATACATCTACGTACCAAGTTTCAACAGTATAGTTCTTATAGTTTCGGAGAAAAGTGGCTGTGATATACGGACGGACAGACAGACAGACAGACATGACGAATCCGAATACGGAACCCTAAAAATATATGATGTACATTACCGTTCAATCTTCCAACGAAAATTGATTTGAACGTGATCTAGTAAGTATTTTTTTTTAATACGTCATAAATCGTAAACCGCAAAAAACATCGATCAAAGTTACAATGAAGTACAAGAACTTTTATATTATGTTACTTGCTGCTACGGAACCCTTCATGGGCGAGTCCGACTCGCACTTGGCCGCTTTTTTATGTTTGTTACCTCAGAACTTTTGACTGGGCGACCCGATTTTGATGATTCTTTTTTTAATCGAAAGCTGGTGTTTGTCATGTGGTTCCACATAAATTTGAGCGAGATGTGACAAGTAGTTTTTGAATTATTTTGAAGTTGGTTATTTTTTGTTAGTATTTAGATGATATTAGTCAATTTTGTATGTAAGTACCTACTTATTTGTGGGTGAACCGATTTTGATGATTCTTTTTTCGATCGAAAGCTGGTGCTTATCATGTGGTTCCACATAAATTTGAGCGAGATCTAACAAATAGTTTTTGAGTTATTGTGAAGTTGGTTATTTTTTGTTTGTATTTAGATGATATTAGTCAATTTTGTATGTAAGTACCTACTTATTTGTGGGTGGACCGATTTTGATGATTCATTTTTCGATCGAAAGCTGGTGCTTATCATGTGGTTCCACATAAATTTGAGCGAGATCTGACAAGTAGTTTTAGAGTTATTTTGAAGTTGGTTATTTTTTGTTAGTATTTAGATGATATTAGTCAATTTTGTATGTATGTATATAAGTACCTACTTATTTGTGCATCACGCGTATCTCACTTAGGAAATAAAATAATAGAATTTTCAGAACACCTTACCTGTTTTTAACCGACTTCAAAAAAGGAGGAGGTATTCAATTCGACTGTTTTTTTATGTTTGTTACCGCAGAACTTTTGACTAGGCGAACCGATTTTGATGATCCTTTTTTCAATCGAAAGCTGGTGTTTTTCATGTGGTTTCACATAAATTTGAGTGAGATTTGACAAGTAGTTTTTGAGTTATTTTGAAGTTGGTTATTTTTTGTTAGTATTTAGATGATATTAGTCAATTTTGTATGTAAGTACCTACTTATTTGTGGGTGAACCGATTTTGATGATTCTTTTTTCGATCGAAAGCTGGTGCTTATTATGTGGTTCCACATAAAATTGAGCGAGATCTGACAAGTAGTTTTTGAGCCATTTTGAAGTTGGTTATTTTTTGTTACTATTTAGATGATGTTAGGCAATTTTGTATGTTAGTACCTAATTATTTGTGTATCACACGTATCTCAGTTAGGAAATAAAATAACAGAATTTTCAGAACATCCTTTTTTTATTTACTACTAAATGTTATGTAAAGTAAATATTACGTAAATAACTAAATACGAACTTGTCGAGCTTGTAGCCTAGTTGGTAGCGGAGGTCAGTGGGGGTTGTAAAGGAACCGCCAAATATGCCGTGTAGGTATTTGGTGCTTCCTTCATTCACGCGTCATAGAAGCGATATTTTTCAGAAATTCATCTTATGCTGCAATGTCTCGTTTATTTCTATTTTTTGTACTCATTTCGATCTAAGTTTGCGACTTGTTCACTACAGTAAAATATCGTTTATCAAGTTTAGTGCGAAAAGTTCCGAGGTCAAATACTGTTCAGAATTTTATTGTGTATCATATTTTATGAATTGAAAAACTACTCATCGGTAAAGTCAATCTCACTGATATGTGACATTTTTTAAATTTACTACTAAATGTTGTGTAAAGTAAATACCAACTTGTCGACCTTGTAGCCTAGTTGGTAGCGGACTTGCCTGCAAAGCAAGGGGTCCCGGGTTCGATTCCCGGCCGGGGCAGATATTTTTATATAACAGATAAATATTTGTACTCTGGTTATGGTAATTATAGTGATGTCTGATTTGTACTGTATGTCTCATATTTTACTGGGGGGTATGAGAATGCAAGTTTTTATTAATATTATTCTTACTACATAATTTTTTTTTAATGGAAATAGCCGGAAAACGAGCTGACGATCCACCTGATGGTAAGTGGCTATCGTCGTCCGTGGACATCAGCAACACCAAAGGCATCACTGATGCGTTGCCATTCCCATACCCCTCCCCTCCCCCTCGCCCTCCCCTTCCCCTCGCCCTCCCCTCCGCTCCCCTCCCTCTCTCCTTCCCCTGTACTTATATACAAATATACATGTACATATATATACATACAAAAAAACAATATTACAAAAAAACAACATTCAAAAACAATATTAAAAAAAACAATATAATAATAATCATTTTTTCAAAACAATTTTCCATTTATTTCATAACGAGCCTAAAGAAGTATAACATCAAAAAAGAAAACTGGCTCCCAAGCCTCTAACTCATGCTCAAGGGTGGTAGCTATCCAGGCGAACCCCATCGAGAAATAATAATAGTAATAATAATCAATATTATTAATATAATCCCTCGAGGGGCCCTACCACCAGCGGGCCGGATTTAGTCGCCTTTTACGACACCCATACGACTTGGGATTGAGGTTAGTATTCTAAGCACCCCCAATACGGCAAGAATAATTGTGTAATTAGCACTTGACTTATACCAATACCTAAATACTATAAATAGTAACTAAAGTATAAACACGAACAATTTTTATTATTTCAAATTACAGCAGTGTGGATACTTTGGACTGTGTACCTAATACGTCATATAAGTTCGAAACGCGCGCGCGCCAACAATAAAATTACGAGTCGGAAATTCGACTGTCGCACGGCCGAAACTGACATAAGCCTTACCTCGACGGCGTCTGGCGCGAGACTAAATTATTACGTGGGGCGTTTCGTAACTATAGAAAATGGAAAAACTATGAATTGAAAGAGTTGTTTTTCAAAATTTCATGTTATGATTCGCCAATAATTTCGGTATCTATAGGACCTATACTGTGGTATATTTTTTATTATCTGGAAGCGATTAAAACGCGAATAAAACGCCATTTTTATGCCAGATTAGACCCAACTTTGTGATTTATTTCTATCGAATGAAGTAACGGGTATCGTGTATCAAGTATGACAAAATGAAAGAACAAAGACTGTAAATTAACATATATTTTTTTTAGAATTGTATTATGTACCATTTATGAACAAAACACCTTCAAAAATACCATTTTTGGGATAAGACCCCCTTAAGATTGATATGGTTAGACATTATGTCGGTGGCATTCGCGCCGAAGCAAAGTGTGGTCAAGCTGCGTAATTAGCAATATACATGTACAGGTAGTATATTTTTTAATATTTGTTAACGTTAACTTTATTAACTATTTGTTAACATATGATTATGATTAACCCAAGCTCTACCTCCTTGCATGTTTATGACAATACTAACCAGCAACGGAATGTTAGGCACCACCAACTTCTGTGTCTTGTCCACTGACATCTCGGGAACAAATCGTAGGATCTTGTTATGCTGGTACGTCACTGTGTCGTTGTCGTGGAACTTGATGTTCACTTTCTCCATGTCTTCTCTGGAAAGAGGAGAAGAATTTTAAAATTATTCTTTTATGGTAAACTCGGAAGTGGACATTGATGATGACGAGTTGGCATTATCTGCGACAAGAGGAGCCTATTTAAAGACGTCGAACAGGGAAAAATAACATTTTTTAATAGATTACTAAAAAAAAGGTTGGAGTTAAATTGCTTAATTTGTTTTTTGTATTTCATATAACTATTAAATTGCGTCCAAAGAGAAACTTAATAAGACTTATTTGCGTTATAGACTTTACGTACTTAATTACTCGTAAATTAACATTTTTATGCACTTTTGACTGGCTGTGATCATTATGTTCCATAACTAACTTTTCTTAAAAAATACAAACAATTATGATTTATATTAAGCTAACTGCTATTGATACTAAAAATTAATAATAAATAAGAGATAATAGTTTGGTAGAACTCGTTCAAATATTTTTTTGTAAGCTAAGTTTCCCTGTAATATCTTCGAGCCAAATCAACAAGCCCCTACAACAAGCCCTTTCATTTTACATGGCTTCAACCCATTAATGGCCCACTACTGGACACGGGTCTCTCCTTGTGAGGAGGCCTAGAGCATACTCCACCACGCTGCTCCAGAGCGGATTGGTGATTTACATACCACACGATAATCTTACATTTTTTTTTTCAAAATTCAGTTGTTTACGGTTGAGTTATACCTTCATCTGTGGGTCAAAAACCACATGAATACCAAATTTCAACTCATTTGCATTGGTTCAGTAGTTTCGGAGTGAATGGCTGACAGACGCACGAGGGATCCTTAAAGGGTTCCGTTTTTGTTTTTTTCTTACGGAACCCTAAAAATACTTTAAGTATATCTGCCTGACTAGTTAATTTACAGACGGAAAAGCCAACATAACAAACATCAGTGGCAATTAGACATGTAATATGGGTAACTAAGATAATTTTACCATGCTTAATCGTGTTATAATTATGTAGGCGTCTACATGTAAACTGTCGAGTAGAGGAAATACTCAGTATAATGTGTAATTGATTTTAATGTTAGTATTGCAACATTACCTATCTTCATTTATCACCCTTAAGTAACACTACTCATAAGTCGCTTATGTGTGAATATCAAAAACGTGCATTTTTTTTCAATTTTGGTGGTGAAATTTTTATTCAGTTTTCGTGAAAAATGAGAACCTGGTATAAGAAAAGAAAGACTAATTTCACACTTTCTTTTCTTTTACCAGGTCCTCATTTTTCACGAAAACTGAAGAAATTTCACCACCAAAATTGAAAAAAAAAAATGCACGTTTCTGATATTCGCCCATAACTGTCTCATTAGTGGGAAACGAGTCTCCTCTTACATTTTGATGGATAAGATCGACAAATCACGCTTTGGCTCTGTGACTTCTTTCGCCTTTGGTAACATTATGGAGAACTCTCATGGAGAACTACGATGAACTCTTCACTTTATTAATAAAATAACTTGTTAAAAGCACGTATATACCGAATCAGGTTAATTATAATAATTACCTGTAAGCACAGCTAAGTATTAAATTTTAAAATCATTTAATCATGCAGGTATTTTGCACGTCGTAATTTGATTCTACTATTTACAGTTACCTGATTCTAATAGTTTCATATTATTATGCAAATTAAGTACTTAGATAAAATATAGGTATATTTTACTCATATAATATAAATGAAAGATAAAAACGATAAAAGTAAAAGTTTGAAACAAATATAATATCTTCAGATTCACTTCACACATTTCTTAATACTTAAATGTATTAAATTATATTTCAAAAGTTATTAAAATCATTTGTTGTATAATCGAGAATGAATTTAACTTTCTAGACGCACTATCATAATATTTGAGTAAATTAGTATAAAAATGTTTCGTATTTAGCTTCAAGTTTGATATTCTTGTAAAAGAATTTCTGTAATGTCATGTTCCTTTCATTTTTGATTTCCACTCTATAATATGCAATATAATTTACAAACTTTACTTATTTACAATCTAACTCCTTCTACTTAGTAACTAGGCACCTATTGATAAAGCAGAGTTATTAGTATGACCATTGGTTATATACCTATTTATACTAATCTATAGTAATATTATAAACCTAAAAAGTTTTTTTGGCTGAACGAGCTAATCTCAGGAACTGCTGGTTCGAATTGAAAAATTCTTTTTGTGTCGGGTAGTCCATTTATCAAGGAAGGCTATCGGATTTTTGGAAATTCATCCCCTAAGGGGTTAAAATAGGGGTTGGAAGTAACTTTCATACAAACCAACTTCGTCAGTTTTAGAGTTACAAACATGATTTTTTTAATGTAAGTTTATAGTTATTAACAAAAATTAATTTTAACACATTTTTTTGGAAAATCATCCCTACAAGGGTTAATTTAGGGGATGGAACTTAGTACGCAACTTCGTCAGTTTTGAAGTAAAAAGGGTGAAATTTTGTATATAAGCGTATAGTTAAACAGGGGAGGGGAGGGACGGGGAGGGGGAGCGCCGGGGGGCAGTGGGAGCGAGAGGTGGAGGGAGAGGGAGAGGGAATTTAATGGTCTCTGATACGTTAAACCTACCAAAACTATAAAAGTTAAAAGTAACAACAAAGTACATTCACTGATTTTTAGGTGATACGAAGTTCGCTGAGACAGCTAGTTCCTAATAAAAAAGCGGAAGGATCAATCATTTTAATCAATCAATCAATCATAATCTTTATTATAGAATATAGGTACAAGTAAAGTCAGGTGTAACAAGTCAAATACAAATGGAAATATAAACGTCACAACGGAAATTTGAATGATGAGTTTGTATTTCTGTTCTCGGTCTGGGTGTGTGTGTTCTTATCTCTGTGTTGTCCATGTCACCCACGACGCAGGGTATCCTAGTATGGGGCTATAAGTGTGTAGCGTTATTATTATTATTAATACTTACTAAATTGTTTATTAAAGTTATCAGTATAACTTTACAACAATAACGCCCCGACGTCGTGACCACTATACCATCTGATCGCCTGCTTGTTTATTAGCCGACTATTAAATGAAAAGGTGGAGTATTATCCCTTTGCGATATTACAATTAAGGAATAATTCCAAGATTACACTAATAGGTGCAATTAATTTGTTAATGCATGCTTGTAAACGTTAGTAAAACGGCGGAAGAACCGGAAATCATGCATGCCGAGGGGATTCCCTTAGCTTCGATATAATTAAGTTAAATTGCCTTGTCCTCATGGTCGTATACTCGTATACACCGTGGTAAACACACAGGTACAAGAAACAAGGTTATATTGTAAGTAAACTAGCTGTGCCGCGCGGTTTCACCCGTCGTAGCGTGATGTTATATAGCCTATAGCATTCCTTGATAAATGGGCTATCCAACAAAAAAATAATTTTTCAATTCGAATAAATAGTTTCTGAGATTAGCGCGTTCAAACAAACAAACTCTTCAGCTCTAAACATTGTAATAAATAATATATATTAATATAATATTACTAGCTTCCGCCCGCTTTCGCCCGCGTGGTTTTCGGTCAATTTACATAGAACCATAATGAATTATACTATACTTAAAATAGTCATCGAGCACATACCCAAGCTCGATGGATGTAGTTACAGCTTACCTATACACAAAAGGTCCTATTTCCACCAGCTTGGGTTTCTCTCCGTTGTCCAGGAAACCCTGGGGGTTGGTGACGTTGAAGATGTAGACCTTGGTGAGCCGGATGACGCCAGGTTTCTGCCAATAGCTGTAACTTAGTGAGCCGTTCCAGAGTTTTAGTTCCTATGACAAAAAAAAACAAGTTGCAGTTTGTTGGTTCTAGTGCACAATAAATATATATTTTATTTGAATTTTTTCGTGGAGAGTGAAGTTTCGTAGACAGTAGAGAGTATAAATAAATAAATAAATAAATAAATAAATAAATAAATAAATAACGCTTCACACTCATAGCCCCACACTAAGATTCCCTGTGTCGTGGGTGCCAAGGACAACACACTAGACAAGAACATTCACACCCAGACCGAGAACAGAAATTCAAACTCATCATTCAAATTTCCGCCTCGCTGGGAATCGAACCCAGGACCCTCGGTGCGGCGATCCGGCATGGTAACCATTGCGCCAGCCGGGTAACCATAGTAAGATGACATGTGCCCTAACCACGACGACTTAAGTTAAAGAGTACGTACATGAACTTACCCTAAAAATGATGTAATCCAGCCAGGGCACAAACGACAGTATGATTCCTACGACGACCGTGAAAATACTGAACATTACAACAGCGAGGCGACCTGCAACAAAATGTTATATACTAAAAATGTTGACATTATGGCGTCAAATTACACTACATAATTATTATACCTAACTCGTTTTTTTCCACGAGTTCTATTTAACAATCAAACTTACACTGTATTTTTATAGTTACTTGTAATTTTAAAAAAGGGAGACAAAACAAAAACAATAAAAGTGTGCTTTTATGAAACTACGATGCAAGTGAAACTTTTTTCTGTTTGTAGGCATTTAACTAAAAAAATTAGAAAATTATTCGATTTAGGGCTTGTTTCACAATCTTCAAGTAAGTCCGAAGTAAGCTATTCGTTGGTTAAGTAGACATTTCGTGTATGTAAATTGACACTTTAACGTCACTTTAACCGGCGAATAGCTTATTCAGCACTCTACTTGAAGATTGTGAAACAAGCCCTTAGGGTATTAAATTGCGTTTTTAATCTTAACTTAATTATTGAAAAATGGGAATGATGGTGGGAAATCCATAGTAGACAAAATATTTAATTATAATTAATTTCAATTTGCGTATTAGAGTACGGAATGGACGCATATTGAAAACTAAGAGAAATATTTATTTAAATCATTGAATCTCCATTATTATTTTTACTCCAGGGCCGGATGTAACGAAGAAAAATTTCAGGGCGATAGAAGAAAAGTTTCACTTTAAAAATAATTTCAAGACGAATAATCATTTAATTCCGAAACAAACTGTTACCATTAATTCATTTTTTTATTTTTTTCCTAAACTAATGTAAATTAATATTTCCATAATATTCTAACATTGTTTGCCAAATAAGTTTCGTCTGAAAAAACGGAGTATACATTAGCAGCACGTCAAGAAGTGTCAAATCCTACGACTGGCGTTTTCAGCTGAAAAAACATAGAGGATCCGCAATTAAAAAAAATCCGGCAAACGAGCAGTTGAACCATCAACCAACTCACCGTCGCCCACGGACATCAGTAACGTCTCAGGCATCTTGACATGTCAGGTAGATCAATGATATTATAATGTAAAAAGAGGTAGATAATTATATTACTAGCGCGCCGACGCCGACGCGGCGACGGGTTCCCAAATCTAAGAAAAGAGATCTTTGCAAACCCATCCTGTATTTAAAGGCCTATCCAACGACATACCACACGATGGGACGGAACAGATTTTTTGGTTGATTTGTAAGGGTACCTAGAACGTATCTATATTTTTTTAAATATCATTGAGATTGAGCATGAGTCAGCCGCCAAACGACTCGTCGTGTTCCGGCTGGGAGCTTGAGAGCCAGTTCTTTCTTTCTTTTTCTTCTGTCTTTCTTGGCCGGCAACGCATCAGTGATGCCATTGGTGTTGCTGATGTCCATGGGCGACGATAGCCACTTACCATCAGGTGGATCGTCAGCTCGTTTGCCGGCTATTTCCATAAAAAAAAAGATGCATTGGTGGCCAAGAAAGGAAACTGAAAAAAGAAAGTAGTCACCGACACAGCAACCAAAAATTTGCTACAGTTTTATTGTCAGCTCCAAGCATTAGCAATAAATATAGAGTGCTTATATTGCGATGAAATTATGATGAAATTGCGTTGAAAATCGTCGCAATATTATGTGATTTCTAAGATTTAACATGTGTAACGTATATATGGCTCTAGAGGGCCGTGTGTTTCGTGGCCCAACCATAACCAACCACTTATGAAGTAATTATACGTGTCCATGCTGACATTGTTTGAGATAATTATATAAATAATGCTCCAAACTGGTGTTTCTCGCAACTCTAAGCCTACCAAAACCTCGTTTGTTTGACCTTTTACATTTCATACACAAAATATTGCTCCAAACGGCGTAATTCCTGTTTTTTTTACTTACGTAATTTTACTATCGTGTGTGGGAACTTGGTAACCTGTTTTGCAGAGTGCAATGCGTTGCATTAAGTTAGGTATATCATAATTTAAGTTACTCTCAACACAAACTGTTAAGTGCCACTTGTTTTTATGTGCTGCGGGTCTATTATGAACTCTTAATTCCAGGCATTTTACGGCCTAAATTTGATTGCATTGCAAATTCGTATTACGAACTCTTATTCCCATTCAGCCAGCGGTCACGTGACCCTTCGGTGCCTGGTTATTGTCTTCTGGCTAGAAATACCGTATTATGAACTCCCTTTTGACACTTCGGAGCCGGTTTCTTATGTCAAAAATTACTATTCAATAAAAGTTACTCGAGGGACACTTTTTGACACTGGATTAAGGATTGTTTGCAAGTGTTTCTAATTTATATTAAAACTTCGTATAGTAGTGGTTATTTTGTTTTTTGATTGTAGGTAATGTCTCGCCCAGTGAACGAATATTAGTTCATTGGTCTCGCCTCGTTAGCTTTTAATTTACGGAGGCTGATGCAGCAGGCGAAAAAAAAGAAGAAGGATTCAAAGATTTCAAATTACAAAAACGAGCGATCCTCTGGAAATGGTGTTGGTTATAAAATTATCACTTACTAATTAATTTTCGTATTCACGAAGGCCTATGCAGCTCAAGAAAAGCGGAAGAAAAGGCTGAAAATAAAAACAGGGATAACAGCGATGCGGATGTCGTCCAAAGATACCGTCTTACCAAATGCGTTAAAAACTAAAGCCTCATATGCGGAATTCCTCTAAATCCACTGATTTAACAGTGGAGACAAAGGTACGTTTTTTATTTCTATTACTAGCTGTTACCCGCGACTTCGTCCGCGTGGTATTTAATATTATTACATTTTTCATTGATCCTATTTTTTAACTATTTTTTTTTTCTAAAATAAAAGTAGCCTAAGTTACTCCTTGTTACATCAGCTATTTGCCAGTGAAAGTCCCGTCAAAATCGGTCCAGCCGTTTCAGAGATTAGCCGGAACAAACAGACAAATAGACAGACAAAAATTGTGAAAAATGTTGTTTTGGTGTATGTACCGTATATACATCCAAATGCACTTAGTAAAAAGCGGTTATTTTAATATTACAAACAGACACTCCAATTTTATTTATTTGTATAGATGTATAGATAAAATAAAAGTAGCCTAAGTTACTCCTTGTTACATCAGCTAACTGCCAGTGAAAGTCCCGTCAAAATCGGTCCAGCCGTTTCAGAGATTAGCCGGAACAAACAGACAGACAGACAGACAAAAATTGTAAAAAATGTTGTTTTGGTATGTGTACCGTGCATATATCTAAATGCACTTAGTAAAAAGCGGTTATTTTAATATTACAGACACTCCAATTTTATATATTTGTATAGAAGATTATTTGTATAGATGTATAGATAAAATAAAAGTAGCCTAAGTTACTACTTGTTACATCAGCTAACTGCCAGTGAAAGTCCCGTCAAAATCGGTCCAGCCGTTTCAGAGATTAGCCGGAACAAACAGACAGACAAACAAAAATTGTAAAAAATGTTGTTTTGGTATGTGTACCGTGCATACATCTAAATGCATTTAGTAAAAAGCGGTTATTTTAATATTACAAACAGACACTCCAATTTTATTTATTTGTATAGATTATTTGTATAGATGTATAGATAAAATAAAAGTAGCCTAAGTTACTCCTTGTTACATCAGCTATCTGCCAGTGAAAGTCCCGTCAAAATCGGTCCAGCCGTTTCAGAGATTAGCCGGAACAAACAGACAGACAGACAGACAAAAATTGTGAAAAATGTTGTTTTGGTGTATGTACCGTATATACATCCAAATGCACTTAGTAAAAAGCGGTTATTTTAATATTACAAACAGACACTCCAATTTTATTTATTTGTATAGATGTATAGATAAAATAAAAGTAGCCTAAGTTACTCCTTGTTACATCAGCTAACTGCCAGTGAAAGTCCCGTCAAAATCGGTCCAGCCGTTTCAGAGATTAGCCGGAACAAACAGACAGACAAACAAAAATTGTAAAAAATGTTGTTTTGGTATGTGTACCGTGCATACATCTAAATGCACTTAGTAAAAAGCGGTTATTTTAATATTACAAACAGACACTCCAATTTTATTTATTTGTATAGATTATTTGTATAGATGTATAGATAAAATAAAAGTAGCCTAAGTTACTCCTTGGTACATAAGCTAACTGCCAGTAAAAGTCCCGTCAAAATCGGTCCAGCCGTTTCAGAGATTAGCTGGAACAAACAGATAGACAGACAGACAGACAGACAGACAGACAAAAATTGTAAAAAATGTTGTTTTGGGATGTGTACCTCGTATACATCTAAATGCACTTAGTAAAAAGCGGTTATTTTAATATTACAAACAGACACTCCAATTTTATTTATTTGTAATGTAATAGAGTATAGATTTACCTACCTTGTGTTCCATCGCGCTACTGCAGTAAAAATGTTCGTCAGTGATTTAAAATAACTATTACTGTAGGTGCTCCGTGTTATATTTATATTCTTTAGCATTCAAAGCTCAACCTTTTATTTTTTGAACATACTCATTCATGTGAACCTTTAAACACTTATGTCTGTGCCTTTAAACAGGTTATCTATTTATGCCACAAGATAATACCAACATGTCACTGGCGACATTAGCTCACATTCAGAGTCATAGCCAGCCGTCTGGGGCTTAATAAGATAAATAAAAGAATTATTAAATCTGCCGGAAATCCAAAAGAAAATAAACCACTTTCCAAAACAATTGTGAGGTGGAAACATCATATTACTGAAATGTTTTACTCCGAGTTACAGAAATATTCAAATCAAATCAAAGTCTTTATTCATATACTCATCAATGATACAATTTTTTTAATCTACCAGCCTTTCGGTAAGGTGCTTTGTCATGGAGGAGAATAAAAGCCGTAACTATTAAATTTACTTATAAAAACAATTTTAACATAATATATTTATTTTAGGTTCTTCTTTCATTATGGAATGCTGGGTGACCAAGTCTCAATGTATGTCTACTGACTCTGAAGAAATAGTATTACAAACAGAATAAGAAAGCAATACCAGTCATTGAATGTGTAATTGGTGAGTTATTAAAAAAATACAGGACCTTCTGCTTTCAAATTTAATATAAAGTTGTAATCAACATCATACATTTTTAAAGAAATTGACTTAAGATAGCAAACAATACGACAACCCTGTAGTCTAGTTGGTACCGATCATGCCTACAAAGCATGAATCCCGGGTTCGATTCCTGGCCGGGACAGATATTTATGTGACACATAAATATTTGTACTCGGGTCAAGGGTGTGATTGTGATATGTTATTATATGTCGTCCATGCCGCCCACAACACAGGTAAAAACCTACTGTGGGGGGTATGAGGGTGTAAGCATTTTTTTATAATAATTTAACAAATAATTAATTATAAAATAACTATTGCCATCAAAAAACCTTTTAACCTACTATAGATCAGTGGGTAAAGTACTCTTGTCAGCCAGATGCAGATTATCGAACTTTTCATACAATGGATTTGCTTTTAATAAGAAAAAAATATTAACTAGAATATGGAATAAAAAATCACACATGAACTCAATATAAATACAATCACAGATAAAACAAATCAAATTTGTTAATGAGTAGAATATTTATTGCAAAATGAAACACATTCCACCATTATTAAAAAATATCACAACATGAGATCAATTATTATAGTTTCATCAATTATTTATCAAAGTGAGAAATTGACCTGAAACAACAAAAATTTTAGGTCAGTAATGGAGACTTAATTAGAAGAACTTATTCATTTAATTTCAGGTAATTTGGGTATGTGCTGAGAAGAAATCTCCTAACTTTTTCAACCAACCCAGCTCCGGATACTTCAGAAGCAAAATCTGTCTGAACCAGCTTCGATCACTAATAAAATAATTTAGTGATAATATTAAGCAAAATCACTTGTTGTATCCTGCTTATAGACAAATAAATATACTGTAAAACTATAACATTTTTTTTCTGTTTATACTGACCTTCCGATGCTTATTAAGTACTTTTATATGTTTTCTTCTGTGCTTTCAATAGCATCAAAGAGCATCCGCTCTCAAATTTCTTTATTACGTCTTGTGTCGTCTACTAGGTTCCACTTTTGGAAGGTCCATGGCTACTGCGGAGGCCGGTACTGGCAGAGAGCCGGTCTTAATTCTCTGCCATCAGATATGTTGAAGCGAAGCAATCATATATGGTACTAGGTTCCACCTAGGTTATCTTGACTGATCTTGGGTAATTTGATTCATTGCATTTGAAGAGGTTTGGGCAGTAAGTTACACAATGACGCCGGGAATATCCATCCACAATCACTAAAACAAAATTTAATGTTTATTAGGTTATTACGATTTGTTAAATCAAAAACTAAAGGCAACTACGCCATTTGAATTAACTGAGTAAGTAAATAATATCATTAAACGAGTACCAAAGCAAAATGCGGTACGTAAAGTTGAAAAGAAAGAACTTTTGGAAATTTTAAGGTTAATTTTATTTAGATAGTGATGATAACAGTGTTGCCAGCTGTAATTTCAAAATTTCGTTCAAGTTTGCCAGTATATTCCGTCAAAGAACTTTATACCGTAACTGGATGCCAATCTTTGAAGAGGTACCTCTATAGGTTAACTTTATACATATTAAAACGAAAACTTTTTTCGAAAAAAATTTAAATGATTATTTTTGTGGTATTAATGAAAAGTAACATTAATATTAATAATTATTACGGTATATTTCTTTGAACACAATCAAATGATATTAAATCTGGGGCTATAAATAACATGGACACCATAGAAAAATGATCATCCCTGATCCAATGTTACGTCATCCGTCTTCTTAAAACACTCTTAAGAACTCTTCGAAGATTGGCGTCCAGCAAGAATATTATAGTATAACTACTGATTAAATATAATATATCAGATTAATCTGCAATCTGGAAGAAGAGAGTACATACCTATTTATGATCTTACAAAATATATCGATATTGTAATCGGAATATCGATATATTTATTTATTAATAAAAATTTATTAGCTGGCAATGAATGAAGAAACAAGAAGTAAATTATTAACACCTTATTTTAAAGGGCTTCCAACATTTTTGTATGGAGCCTGGCATACCTACAAGTCCGCCATTTTGAAAAAACCTCGATTCGGCGGCCAGTGATGAAACATGTGTCAATCTATAGGATAAATGATTGTAATCAAAAAGTATTCAGTGATACAATGGCGTAAGTGGTATACTTTCTGACATATTTGAGTTCAAAACTAAAATAATTTGAACACAATCTATTTACATAAAGATAATACTATAATGTTCTATGGATGCCTAAAGATAACACGGACACCATAGAAAAATGTTCATCCTATGTAACGTCATCCGTCTTTAGGTACATCTTCGAAGTTTGCTATCCAGATATACAATATCCTTGGCATCCAATTATAATATGATGAAATCACCACATACATATAAACAGAAGTTATATGTCTGTGGAAATCACTAATCCACCGGAACGATTTTGACAGAAAATAATGTCACTTTGTAAACTATTTTGGCCATGGATATATTACTCTATCTGGATCACTGATTTTGTAGAAGTACCTGAAGTCCGATAACGTCATATCGAAATGACCATTCGACCAATCACAGGCCGGATTGAGGTTGTCCTTCATAATTGTAGGGTGTCCACACTTAGAAAAATTATGTCCTATTTTGATATGGTTCCTCAAAATGTTCTCTATTGGTAATTTTTCTGTTGGTAAAAATTATAATAATGAAATTGATTTTATAAATTTATAACATTTTATTAAAATTTCTTCAAAATAACCGAATTTAAATTATTGTATTGTAAGAGTAAATTGAAATTTAAGGTACACAATTACGGTACATCTTTATTATAATAATTTATATTATTCATCTTAGATGTTTTTAGATCATTATAAAAAATTACAATCGAATGATATATTCTGGGACCATAGATAACATGGACACAATACAAAAATAAAAAAAAAAAACATAAAGGGTAATTTCGTTATGACATCATCGATCTTCAGGCACCTCTACAAAGTCAGTGATCCAGATAGAGTAATATATCCATGATTTTGGCCGTAGTTATAATAATAGCCAATAATTCTTGATCCTTATAAAATACTCATGTTTCAAAATCTTTTTGTATCAGTGATTCACATCAGAAATATCAGAATCTGTTTGTCACAATACTATTTCTTTTTGGTCAAAAACTTTATCACTACTTTAAATGTCAATTTGATAAGGTGGATGATTCAACGATATATTATAAAGTTCTCAATTCCGTCAAATCTAAATAGTATTCTGTTAAAAACTCCGTCAAATAAAAAAAATCAAATCAAATCTTAATTTTAAAACTCGCAACTTTCGGTAAACTCAAACTCGATAAAGTATCGACAGTATTTTTAAATTGATACAACATTTTTATTTGTGAACCGATGAAAATATAAAACAAAGACCACTAAAATGTTAATTCAAGCTCACTACAATATTATTATCGGTTTGCAGTCAGAATACATTTTTTTCTCGATAATGCGTGATGAAATTTGTCAAGTGGCAACAATGTTTAGATGGTGTTTAATGACAGCAAAGTTTTTGTTTTGACACTGAGTTTTGACGTAAGATGTCAGTGATAGTTCTGTAAATGTCAAAGGACATTCGTGACGTAATCGTTCAAAAAATTAATTTCACTTGTAAAAAAACTAATATTTATTTCTTAATTCTTTAGCAGAAATTCCTGTATTTTAACTTTTTTATATCATTTTTAATACGAAACATTAATTGCATGTCATTTTACAGCTTACAATATATAAATAATAAGAAACCGTAATCTTTGCGAGACTTACCGATAAAAGTTTTTGAACTAAGCACTAGATGACACAAGTCAGCCAAAGACAAACTATGCAGAGCTATCCATCCAGAAGCTATTCAAATTTTGTTAGTTCATAATACGAAACATAGCCAGCATGGTATAAGGACTGCATAGAACTTGTAAGATTTCCTTAAAGTTCATAATAGGCCCGCTGGTTCCGTATTTAGGTAGATTTTGAGCGAAAGCGTGTAGTAGTTCGACGAGTGTGCGTAGATAGGTAGGTCTGTCTGTCTGTCTGTATTTGTCTGCCTATGTCTTTCTCTTTCTATGTGTGTGACTTGTGTGAGTGCATCCACTTCGTTCTGATACTAATGGTCGTTCGAAAAATTCTGTTTTATAATCCTCAAAGTTACATCCAATAGTTACTTGTCTGTGGTTTAATAGCAAAACTTTTAAACCACAGCTAGTTTAGTGGATGAAAATACGAAAGTATAGTAATATTATGAATAGTTGTAATAATGAAATGAAATGTGTGTAAACCAAAATAGTTATCGCTATATTACATTTTTGTAAAAGTTTGAAGCTTTCAATTTCTTTCTCTAGAAAAATATGTGTTTATTATTAACAAAAATCATGAATGAAAATAGCGGTAGGTTAAACTCTTACTAGGTTCAGGGCAGTCAATAAAGCTTACTAAGCTGAAACAGTATTCAATTTTCGTTACTGATCCACAAAATTGCCTTTTGTCCAATGCTGCTAAACCGGTTTCGTACAACCATTGTCGAAAGCACTTGCCAAATATTTGGGTTATACACTTGTATCATCGCAAGCGAGAAAAGAGTAGAGTTATTAACTCATGTGACTGTTTTTCTGTTCGTTTTTAAAAATATTACATAGTTTTTACTTTGCTTCGAGAAATCTATTTCTTAAGTCGATAACAATATAATGAAAAACCGGCAAGTGCGTGTCAGGTCACGCGCAATGTTAGGGTTCCGAAGTAGAAAGTTTATCGACTATTACTCATTAACTACATAAGCTAACATAGCCGTGATAGTTTTCCTTGTAAATTCATCATATAACCTATTTTTGAGAATTTTTTTTCTTGTCCAACTCCAACCGTTTAGCCGGCAGGGGGGGACACTTGACTCTAACCAAAATTAGCACTTTATAGCCAAATATTTCGCAAACCGACACCTAATTCCAAAAATGGTTTATATAAAAAATATATAAAAAAGACCTATAATATTTTTGATACCACACACTATAGGATGAATAAAAAATTCATCCTCACGTTAACTGTAGGGGAGGTACCCTGAAATAAAATGTTTTTCAATATTTTATTCTACGATTCTAGTTTTAATAAATTTTTATATCCATGCCATTACAGCTTTCTAGCACTAAGGATCTCAGTGCTTTGCTTCAGACAGACGGACGGACAGACATAACGAAACTATAAGGGTTCCGATTTTACTTTGGAACCCTAAAGAGGCTATCGAACACAAAGCAATCGATTGAATGAAAAAAAAAGAAAATCATAATGACTAATTCATGAGAAAAGGGAGAATTGGGCGTACTCGAAAAGAATACTTTCGTGTTTCGAGTGTATGGTCAAAAAAAATTCGTTTTCGAAAATAATTTATTATATTAATTTTTAAAAGCTTTTTCTCTTAAAGTGGTCAAAGTGGTTAAAAGGTGAATACTTGTAGACATAATTTTTTTTGGTCATGATTTACATACAGACAACTCAAAAATGGTTTTAATGTCATCATCATTGACGAAAGAGCTTTTTTGTATGGGAGCAGCGAGCGAGCTTACAGTCTGAATGGATGTGAATGGTTCCATTAGCATTGTATCTACATTCGCAGGGGAACTCCGGACCAATAAGTATATAAAACACTATTCTATTTAATAACACATACGGTCCTATAAAAATTCAAGTCAAGAACTATTTATCGATTTTTCAGTCACAAGGTTGTATTTTATTACGTACATTTTATTTAATTTAAAATATAAATGCCCCAACTCAAGAGTCACTAACGGTTACTTTAATCGCTCCTTAGTAAAGAATCGATACAAATTCTGTACTAAGGAGCGATTTAAGTAACCGTTAGTGACTCCGAGTCTTTTATTATTATTTATTTTAATATAATGTTTAATAAATTAACGATACTGATCACAGCTAGTCTCAGTTTATGTTAATATTTCTAGTTAGCATTTCTCTCTTTTATTAACTTGATATCATAAATGCCGGTTTATTTAATAACAAGAAGTCAGCATGTGCCGTGAAATTATTATGTTGAGACGGTCATCCAGTTTGTTAATGGGTTTAATTGTTTTAATCGGTTTAACCTTCTACGTGAGATTAGTTCTAAGGTGACTAGGCGGCTAATTTAATGAGTTTTACCACGTGTTATACTATAAATATTTTCTTTTTCCTGTTGTTTTTAAGTGGAAAATTAAATTGAACTAGAAATAATCGTACTTAGGTTTATTGAGAAGAAAACCGACATTCAAGTACATCGTGTAAACCTGATTTGATTGTAATTATTTCTTGTTAAATCTTAAACCAACGCCATGGTTCTTTACAAAGTTGTCTAACCCATTTTTTCAATGTTTTCCACACTGATTCATCGTCTGACCTTGCGTCCGTAATGGGGCTAATCTCTGGACCCAACGGATTAACTTGCATAAGCATCTGTAATCAAGGTATTCAACAATCCACACAAACCAATATGAAAATAATTGAAATATTCCTTAATCAGCTTCGTTGTCATTGCCTTATGAAGTTATGGCGCCTAATCGCCATGAATTGCTCAGTAACTGAATGACGCGTCTGTTTGAGTGTATCATGGAAAAGCAGGTCACAATTTAATGGCGTTAGCGATTTCATAGCATTTTAGTTCTATTCATTTGTTGAAAAAACGAAAATCTTACAAAATAATTGGCGTCTGTCTGTCTATCTGTCTGTCTGTATCATTGTTTGTCTGGTTTATCTGGATCTTCATCTCAATGTCTGATTGTCCGTGTAAATACACCGACATCTTTTTCTCTCTCTGCTAGTATCTTTGCCTGTCCATTCCACGCCTGATTTTCTTCTAATCTATCATAATCATCTATTTCATCGCATTAATCTTAATTATAAGACGGCGCACACCGACAGCCAAAAAGCGACATGATGAAGTAAGCTAATAACTGATTGCTTTTACAAACAAAGAGTTGTGGTATACGGGATGAAATCTTTAGCTATTTTTGTTTTTATTTTATTTTTTTTATTTATGTAATTTGAGCATACATTAGTGTCTTACAATTTTGTCTATCTAACACCCTTAAAAACTAATGCATTAAATTTTGTTCTGTTACGTCAAATAATTATAACTTCTTACGTGCGTACATAAGTACACACACACACGTTTTTTATTTCAAATTTTACTGTACAAAAATATATAGGTACAGTCGGCCTCAGAAGTAGCTTAATATTATAGTACTTTGTAATAGTAACTGTTTCGACGGTTTCCTAACAACATCTATGACAAATTCAAGAAATGTAATGTGACAAGGTACTAAAATGTTAAGTTATTTCTGAGGCTGACTGTACAGTGTACACCAATGAGCGACAGAATCAATATTTTTTGAAACTACTGGGTCTAAAAATCAAATTTTGGGTCATAATATGCACGTTTTGCGAGAAAATATACCCGAAAAATGTAATTCTTATTATTATCAGAATATATTGCATGATTCATTTCCAAGAAAGAACATTATTTAACATGACGTGTGAGTAAGACTAGCTCCACCTTGACAAGTTACATCAACTGATGGTAGGCAAGGAGCAAATTCTATGGATATCGAGGTATTCAGTACTCATTAATCATACCGATATGAAATTAATTGCAATTATCCATAATCGGCTTCGTTAATTAATTCGTTACCTATTTATTAAAACTCTGACTTTTGCAGAATGACAGGCAGTGGATCAAGAAGCAAAATTGGTTTATATATAAATTATTTTCTTTCATTTTTCATTTTTTTCTGTCTCTCTTTCATGAAACTTTTTACAAGAGATCCTTATACATGTGGTTCGGGTAAACAATAAATCGTATAATTAAGGATGTTTGCTTTATCCTCTACAGAGTTAAAAATTAATATCGTATTTTTTGTTATCTCAGAACTCCATCATTTATCAATCGATTTGCTTCTTTTATTTAACAAGGTGGCGTTTTTATTTTAGCAAACAATTGCATTAAAATAATTGCTGAAGTACAATTAATGATCATCATCGAGACTTCTTTATAATAAGTGTTGTGTTCTTGAAATTCTGTTTATTTTTGTTAAAATTTTAATCATCTATTCTGTTTGTGTTACTTACGCCCCAACTCAGAGTCACTAACGGTTACTTAAATCGCTCCTTAGTGCAGCATTTGTATGGAGATTCTTTGCTAAGGAGCGATTAAAGTAACCGTTAGTGTCTCTGAGTTGGGGCGTTAGCTAGTCAACCCGCTACCGGCTGTGCCTTGCACCGAATGTTGCAGCAACATAATCACCCCATTTCCTCCGTTACAACACATCCGTGCTAACCCGAAGGCCCTTACTTACTGACAAGATTACTAACTACTTGTTTCGTCGCGGTTTAAGTTGTATTAAGAAGTAATTAATGCTAAATATAATTTGAAAATAGTAATCTTGCTTAACGCTTCCCGCCCACGTCAGTCTTTTTGTAGGACCGATAATCGGGCCGATTTTTCCTGCAATATTATTTCTGACCGACTTTTTGTAGGACGTGTGCGTTGCACTATTGCTATCAGTACGATCTATTTTTCTCCTACAACAAATCGGTCACCGATTATCGGACGTGGGCGGGAAGCGTAAGTTAGGGAAAATCGTGAGAAAACTCATGTACCGGAAAATTTTTGTAAGGCTCGGTGTCCACGTTATTAAGTAACAGAAATATTATTTATTTGTATCACTAGTAGCACGCTGAATGGTCGTATCTGGATCTTATGATCTAGAGCCTCTTAACAAATCTCTATTCTGTAAACGTTCACGCCAAACGCTGCCTTTTACAAGAAAGTTTTCTCTAGAGGCTTTGATCAGACCACTTCTTGTTGGTATCGCTAGGCACCGTAGGCACCGCATCGGACCTAAGATAGGGTATCTTCAGGTGACAGTGAATTGTGACTGGTGACCCTTCCTGCCAAGAAGAGAGTTTCATGCTTGATTCATTTGCAGTGACTAAAGATTGATTTGATGGGCATTTTGGTTTTCCATCGGTTGGGTGTTTCGATTAAATTCGATGTTTTTTTATTGTAACTCTATTTTGATTCGTGTTTACTCGATTCTGACACTTAGCTGCTAGTATGCCCCGAGGATCAAATCCGGAACCTCACGATCAGATAGTAGCAAGACGTGTAAGCGACCGCTTATTACTTTAATGAGAGTGACATACTTTGGCATCTAAATTCTTTATCCAAACACTGAATAGGTGATAAACTTTACTTTCACCCTTGAAGCTTGAACTCTGGCACTTTCTAGAAAGTGTTGTCATAACACTTTAAAACGTTATTGTCTGAGTAGCTCATCAGAGCCAAGTGTCCCGTGTTCATTTCCGGCAGATATATTGAGAAGTATGGTTGTTTGATTTCTTATTATGGTGACTACATTCTATTGAGTCTCTGATCTGTCGTATGATTGGAGTCAGTATTTATTAGAGACCGACCGAAGGTTCGGTTTCGGTTTCGGTTTCGGCTGAAAAACCAATTTCGGTCGGACTCTAGTATTTATTAATATGGCCAAATTGTAATAATAAAAATGTTTTTTAAACGATTTCAAAAAATGATGAGCTTCTCAATTGCACAAGAAACCGTATGCTTGCAGTTTGATGATATATTTTTCAAAATTCAATTTTGATGATGAGACGTAGATGGAATATATAAATATAAATATATAAACGCTTACTAGCTCATATCCCCGCAGTAGGTTATTTACCTGTGTCGCGGGAGGCATGGACTACACATATAACACATTAAAATAACACCCATGATCCGAGTATAAATATTTATCTATCACATAAATATCTGCCCCAGCCGGGAATCGCTACCAACTAGGCTACAGGTCGTCGAATCTTCAAATACATAATCTAAGTAGAGGTAAATACTGCGATTTATGTGTCACAAAAGCTACTTCAGACGTCGGTTATTTCTGGTAAAATTTTGATTATTAGATAAATAGCCGACAAACTGGTAGATGAGCAAAAAATGAAAAGAGAAGAAAGAAACAAGTGGCTATCAAGCACCAGATCATGACGTTGTTTGGAGGCTGAATCAAGAATTTTTTTAAATTCTTTATTCATTCAGGTGTCACAGGTACACTTACGCACGTAATTTTATAATCTACTAGCTTTGTGGAAAGGTGCTTTATCATGTAGGAGAAGAAAAGCTGTAAAGAAACTCCTCAGTCTTCATCTTTTAAAAAACGAGGGTGGTAATAGAAGGTACTAGCCAGGCGGATTTCCCTGAAACAACAATGCAAGCTATATTACAAAAAGCTCTCAAAAACATGGGCTTAATATGAGACGAGTTAACTTTTAGTAAACTTTCTTTGGTGAGAGTCTGAAGCCTTAGCGCGAGGATGAGGGTATTTGGGCGTGTTATAAACTAGAGATACGTACCTAATATCTGTAATTGTTGGAGTTTTCGATCTTAGCTCTAACAATTACATATTAAGTACCTACTTACGCAATAGACTATAGAAAAATAACTACATAATATTTCAATGCTCGTAATAGCTCGAAGGAAAACCCCCATGTTTTCAAGATTGCATCTAATGTGAGGTCAGAGGTCTTGTGGTTTTGTTTTTATTCATAATTGTATGCATAATTGCACTTGCATGGCATTGTAAACATGCAGCTCTGGGAATCATGTCATGTCGCATGTGACTTTAGAGGTTTGTTTTCTAGATAAGGTTGACTGGCAGAGAATGCTTTTAGCATGAAGTCTGCCTTTTGTTCCATTACATATCGACGCTTGAAAGGCAAAAATTATCAAGCGACATGTTGACAACGTTACACTAGATCATTTTAGTTTTTAATTTTAGAAAAAAAATCGTAAAAAATCGCTTTATGAAGCATTTAAACTGCATTTAAAATTCATTGGTATGAACTAGCTATGACTAATAGGCGATTTTTTACGATTTTTTTTCAAAAATTAAAAACTGAAATGCTGTAGTGTAAAGTTGTCAACATGTCGCTTGGTAATTTTTGCCTTTCAAGCGTCGATATGTAAGGTTCAATAAAGAATAAATAAATCAATAAATAAATAAATAATAGATGGTGTTGCTCGTGCTGTTTATGTTATTATTGACTGTAAGTTGTATTTAAAAGTAACGCTCTGCCCGCGGTTTCGCCCGCGTTTTTCGGGATAGTAAGTAGACCTATATCTTATTCCAGATACTAGTCTACCTGTGTGCTAGATTTCATGAAAATCCGTTCAGTAGTTTTTGCGTGAAACAGTAACACACTTCCATACAAACTTTCACATTTGTGATATTTGTAGGATTATTTATTTAATCGTGTATCGCATAAGGCATACATAACTAAATTTTTTTCTTATATATCGTCATCGACAGTTAGATTTTATGGCTACGACGAGCTTCATTGAAACTCCTATCCATAGACTAAACTTAATCTATGTTTCAATTCTATCGAGATTGTTTTCGCCGCATAAAAATGCTTAGGCATGGCATGCCAATAGGCACAGCCCCTGTGTTACAAAAAGTGTTCCAAGGAGTCACTTAGGTGCAAATAACAGGAATCGGTAAGACTCATTCACACATTCCCCAGTCGATAAGCTAAGTATTGGTCGCGTGCCAGCATGACTAACATTGACTAACACTAACAAGACTTCCTTCCTCGCCACCCATTGTTGTTTCAAGTTCAATCCCAGCTTTCAAGGCCATGGGACAAATCGCTAAAGAATAGGTTCTGAAGAAAGGTTATTGTTCTCTGGAAATTGTGGTATTACTCATAATACTTAGTACGATGAATCAAGATATTGAGTACTTATTCTTTGCGATTCATTTAGCGGTAAAGTTATTTAATATCCAGCCGAGCTGACAATCTCACTGATGGTAAGTGGCTACCGTTGCCCATGGACATCAGCGACACCAAAGGCATTGATGCGTTGCCAGGCAAGAAAGAGAGAAGAAAAGAATGAAATGACTGGCTCATAAGCCCCCAGCCGGAACACGACGAGTCGTTTCGCGGCCGATTCAAGCTGGTTTAAGGTTGATTCAAGATGGTTTGGTTTATGCTTGATGTTTTATTCTATTTTTTCCGAGCGTGAATAGTGCAGTGTACCTCTACCACCTATTACTGTAGCGACTAAGCGACATCGAAGATAGCTGACGACGCCGCGCCCCGTGGGCCACGATACACGTGTGCTCTCAATACAGTTCGGTGCATGGCTGCATCAGCGTTTCGACATTTACACGATTTAGAATTAATTTATTTTTGTCTTTCAATTATTAAGTCAGTGATTATCTATACTAATATATAAAGAGGAAAGATTTGATTTTTTGTTTGCATTGAATAGGCTCCGAAAATACTGAACCGATTTGAAAAATTCTTTCACTGTTGGAAAGCTACACTATCCCCGAGTAACATAGGCTATATTATATTTAAAAAAAAAATTAGGGATCCTTAATAAAACTTCAATAATGTAACCCATGGTGTAAAAAATAAGAAAACCGAAGCAAAGCGAGGGCGATTACTCGTCTTCTATATATATAAAAATGGATGTTGCTAAGCGCTAAACTCGAGAACGGCTCGACCGATTCGGCTAAAATTTTTTGTGTATGTTCCTTGGAGTCCACGGAAGGTTTTTATAATATTAAAAAAAAAAAAAAATTGCGCGGACAATACTAAAACAGTAAGTACTTTTCTTTTCACATAAAAATTTGTTTCGGCATGTATAAATATTCGAAACGGTATCCACGGGAATTAGTAGTAGAAACAATTAGGTACCGGGAATAATGGCTAACCGCTATATCGTCGCCGATCAACTGCAGATAAAAGAAGATCAACGTAAAAGTTGAATCTTGCCATTCCGTAAAATCTATAAAATACATTTGCAAATATGTAACGAAAGGAAGTGATATGGCTGTGATTGGAGTTAGTGCTGAAATTTCTATTGATGAAGTTAACCAATACCAAATGGGCCGTTACGTTAGTATTAATGAAGCAATTTCGCGCATTTTTTCTCTTCCCATTATATATGTGACGATATCTTGCATCAAATGCGCACTAGAAAAGGGAATATACATTAACAATACACAGAAGAAATTTACAACGAGGCATTGATAATAGTTAAGGACATGTGCTTGATGATGTCAAACAAAGTATCATCTCAATTAGGCATGGCCGTGCCTAATCGCTCAATGCATGACGTTGCTTTAAGGGAATCAGAATAAATGTTCCGCTGTTGAACCAACAATTTGTAAATGATGGAAATGGAGGAATTTACTATTTGGACGCTCCAGGTGGTACATTTTCATCTGGAATTGCAGCCACGTTATTGAAAGGTGGTCGAACAGCCGATTCAGTGCTAAAATTTCCATTGAATATTCAAAGCAATGAAACTTCGACCTCCAACATTTCGAAGAACACAGCAATGGCAAAGGTTTTGCAGCAATGTAAGTTGATAGTGTGGGATGGATGCACGATAGTACATAAAAAGTATTTGGAGGCATTAGATAGAACTATGGAAGATCTACGAAACAATCGAAACCGATTTGGTGGAGCGATGATTTTATTAGCAGGAGATTTCCATCAAACATTACCAGTGATTCCTCGGTCAACGCCAGCGGATGAACTCAATTTGCTGCCCGGACAGACTTCGTTCTGTCAAAAGTTAACAGTAAAAATTAAATAAATTTTTATATATGTAGATTTGGTTAAAATTGACGGATCCCATTATAAAATTTATTGAACATCTATCTTCAGCATTGTTCTTTAGAATAAGTTTCATGTAGAATTCATAATTCGATGGCGACAAATTTCAAAATTTACAATTGTTTCCTGATTATTTTTGAATTATTACATGATAAATCTTAGACTCGACGTAGGGGTAATAGAAGCGAAACAAGATTCTCGGCTCGACGTAATGGGACTCGACGTAAAGGGAACCAATCATTATTATGCATTGCTGTTCTTATCGATAGTATGAAAAATTTTGTAAGATACCTATCCAGTGTATCATTAATTAGGGATTATTTGTTCATGTATAATTTTACAATATTCCAGTACAATATAAACATTATTATTTTTATAACAATCAGTTTAATCAATGTCCCTGAAAAATTAAATGAGAGGAAAATAAATGAAACAAAAAAAAACAGTTTATCACCTGTCACCATATCAAGTGAACTGTAAATTTTTGATGGTTTTTTGTTATTAATTAAGTATATATTTTTTTTAACACAAATCCGTCAGTCATTCAGTCTACCGATTTACGGGTTCAACTGTACCCTAATTAGAAATCATAGTTTAATTTAGCACTTGTAAAAATTTTGGATTTAGACCTGACCTGTCGCTTAAGTTATTTCGAACTAGTGCTCTGCCCGCGGCATCGTCCGCGTTTTCTGGGATATAAAATACCCTATATTTTATTCCAGATCATGGTCTACCTGAGTGCAAAATTTCATGAAAATTCGTTCAGTAGTTTTTCCGTGAAAGAGCAACAAACATCCTTTCACATTTATAATATTAGTAGAACTTACCTATGTATGTGTACCTATAAATTATCCATAATATTAAATGAAAAAGCTATTAGATTATTAATGTTATGCAGCAGTAAGCAGTGAGCAGGCTGGCGTGACCGGGTGACATAGATTCCGAGCTCGAGAGATGGTCTAGAAATGATGAAACTGTTGCGTAATGTCTCTCGCGTTATATAACCGTGTGAACATAATTAATTGCGTTATTTTTAATTCGTATAAATTAACCCCTCTCGTTGTATACTCCCTGGTATGTCTATGTACACCTGCAGTATGGCCGTGGTAGGGTTTGACTGTTGTATATGACTGTTGTGTATGTATATGCTACTCGAAACGGAAGGTGTTTGGTGTCCCTAAAAATGACTTATCTAGATTTGAAATTGCTATCTTTGGGGAGAAAACTGTTGTCATCATAAACAAAAAAGGAATTTGGTAGCTGAAAGTTCAGGGTTAGTTAAAATGAAGACGTCCGAGTTTTCCACTTTCATTGTTGAATAATCAAAAATTAATAAAAAATTACCACCACAGTGTTTCTTACAAAATATGGTAAGAACACAGGGGATGATCTGTGGTTCGGAAAAAATATTGGGCTGGATCTTAAATGGTTTCCATAAATCACAAATAAATAAAATTGGAGTGTCAGTTTGTAATATTAAAATAACCGCTTTTTACTAAGTGCATTTGGATGTATACACGGTACATATACCAAAACAACATTTTTAAAATTTTTGTCTGTTTGTCTATCTGTCTGTTTGTTTCGGCTAATCTCTGAAATGGTTGGACCAATTTTGACGGGACTTCCACTGACAGATAGCTGATGTAACAATGAGTAACTTAGGCTACTTTTATTTTAGAAAAAAAAATAGTTTTAGAAACAAGAACAATAACTTTTTTGTTAAATACCACGCGGACGAACTCGCGTAACAGCTTAGTTATACTGATAAATTACTAGGTGTAGCGATACAAATATGCAACAAACTAGTTTTAATGAAGTTAGAATTCTTTAAAACTTGATGGTCGAATATTTTCGTTTTAAAATCGTGTCAAGTGCGAGCCCTGTCATTGCCGTTTGTGAGTAGATACAATACGTCTACTCGTTGAGGGCTTTAACGACATTTTTATTGATTGACTTAAGACAGATCTTAATCAATGTAACCTATACCTTACTGTCTACTGGGGATGCACTGTTAATACCAAACCAGCTAAGCCAAAATTACCATAACAATTAAGTATTCTAGCATAGTTTGAATTTTGAAATTTAAATATAAATCTCTTACAATATTTTAAAGTTACAGATTCAGTGAATTTACCACAGAGATGTAACTGAATAGTATTATCCAAGACAGTGTGTGTATTTTTTTAACCGACTTCAAAAAAAGGAGGAGGTTCTCAATTCGACTGTATTTTTTTTATGTTTGTTACCTCAGAACTTCGGACTGGGCGATCCGATTTTGATGATTCTTTTTTTAATCGAAAGCTGGTGGTTGTCATGTGGTCCCAATATAAATTTTATTGAGATCTGACAATGGCATCCATGATAAAACCATATAAGTTTTAAATTTGTACTAAGTAGGCGCGACAAATGGACGAATAACTCAATATCACGTCAACCGATTTCGATGATTCTTATTTTAATCGAAAGCAGGTGCTTGTCACGTAATCACACATAAATTTGAACGAGATCTGACAAGTAGTTTTTGAGTAACTTTGAAGTCGGTTATTTTTTGTTAGTAAAATTTAGATTATTGTATGTGTGATTTGCATTTCATTTTAATTTAATACACTCAATATAAGGTCTTCCAACAAAACGTAATAAGACTTATCTCTACATTGCCCTATAGATAATTATCTATTAGCCCTTCATCTCCTCATCCGATGCTTCACTAATTACGGGTGACCCTGATTGCATCTTACATCTGCGTTAACTTTAAGGCTGCCTTACTTAGCGCTTATCGCTTAACGTGTATTGGCATTAAAACGGGCACGCCTCTTTTTTCTCGCCAATTGTTGGCCACACCCGCGTCTAGTCATTATTATCACGTTAATTAACGCGTCAGGACACAGGTGAAGGTACAAAGTACGCAAAAACTGATAGTTTTGGGTAAACGATCGAGCCGGAATATGGGTACATCGACCACACGTTATCAGAGAGGGGGCGAAACGATTTTAATATTTAAATTGACTTCCCTCGATAAACTGCCATTGACCTTGCAGTATCGGGAGCAGCATCCTGTGGTTTGATTGCGAAGTATTGATCGCTGCTTTTACCAAATGCTTGATTATAATTTTTTTAGGATATCTTTCTCTGTCTAGGGCACGGGAAAAGGTAAATTTTGATCGTGTTTAGTCATCTAATAATATTCGTTAATTTATATGATACGAGTAACCGCCCTCGCTTTGCTTCGGTTTTCTTATTTTTTTTACACCTTGGGTTGCATTACTGGAGTTTTATTAAGGATCCCTAATTTTTTTGAAAATATAATAAGTAGCATATGTTACCCGGGGATAGTGTAGCTTCCCAACAGTGAAAGAATTTTTCAAATCGGTTCAGTAATATCGGAGGATATTCAATGCAAACAAACAATCAAATCTTTCCTCTTTATAATCTTAATATATATAAATTACGTGTCACGTTGTTTGTCCGCGATGGACTCCTAAACTACTTTACCGATTTTAATCAAATTTGCACACCGTGTGCAGTTTGATCCAACTTGAAAGATAGGATAGTTTACATCTCATGGAAGGTTTTAATAAAAAAAAAATTTGACGGAACGAAGTCTGTCCGGGCAGCTAGTATTAGTATAGATTATGTGATTAGTGTGTACGACCAGGCGAACTGAAGACCTGAAGAAGACAGCGGACTATCAGACTGGAGCAAGTTAGGGGACGCTTATGTCCAAGGGTTGATAGATGGATGAATGGGTGGATAATTAGTGTTATATATGTAGGTAACTTAAGAGGGAAATTCTTCTTTGGAGGTGCCGCTTTTGGTATACATAGAATGTGGTACTTATAGTGATAAGGATTTAGAAGCGATTTTTGACACTTATTAACTGTAGCAACTAATTTGGTTAACATTTGGCCATTCTGGTTTCTTTTTGAAAGTTTTTGTAAAAAGTTTCATTGTTGTTAGTAAAGTTTAGTGAGTAATAACTTAAAAAAAAAAACTATTTTAAGTGCACCGTTTGATATGATAGATGTCGCAAGAAATAACTCGGTTTCAGGAAACAAATACATAATTTTTTTAGAGTTAATAAATTCGTACTCTGATCTGGCAGGAACTAGGAGGCCCCTATTGATCACAGGGCCCTGGGCACTTGCCCAGTGGGAAAGAGGGGCCTGATCGTCGACCATGGATATCAGCGACACCAAAGGCGTTGCCAGCCAAGAAAGAATACAGTAAAATGCCTGAAAATCTTCTATGGCACCGTCTTCCCGCGGAAAATAGTAAGTTAAATATTTTAAAATTTTTACAAAATTCTGAGACTGCTGACAATTCTTTATATTCTTTATACTTCATTTATAACAAAATCCTGGGTAATAAAGTCTATATCCATGGTCTTATTTTTAAATCACAAGTTAGGAAAGACCCTAAGGCCCAATGTTCTTATCCAAGGACTTTACACAAAACTGGTATCCGCCCAACCACAATCAACTCAATGTAGTCCTGGTGACACAATGTTCTCAAACGAAAACAGTTCAGTTCTTCTAAGTTAATACAAAAATTGGCGCGGCCCGCCATTTTCTTTAGTGTTGACATAATTGAAGGATGTCCTAGTGACGTCTTTCAAGCTTGATCCTCCCAATCAGAGACAATCTGTCATGTGGTTGCCGAAATGACAAACACGGAGCGCATACGTAGTCGAGGTGAGATGAATGAGTATTTGTAGCTTACTATTTATGCAAATACACTATTTAAAATAACTTTTTTTACCTGTCATTTATTATGTTCATGTATGAGAACATTCGGCCGATGTTCTATTAGTTGCCTGTTACAATATGTACTCGTATAAGAACATTGAGTATTAATGACTACTTTAATTTTTTTAGCGTTACAGAGAGAAGAAATCTAAAATTTGCTAAATGATTTGGATATTGGAGATTTTATACCCTCCGATGAAGATACTAGCGAAGATGTACAGATCAATTCAAGAGCAGCATCAGCAAACCGTGGTACGAGAAGTGGTTGTGCTCGCGGCCCAGTTGGGCCTAAGTAATTTTTGAATCCCCGCAGTTGAGAAATTTTCTTGATGCGGACATTTCGTTTTATTATGTCTTTTTTATACGGAATCCAAGAATTACATACCGCCAATCTTACTACTCTAGGTCTGGTCACTGGTACATACCTTCTTTCGCCCTTAGACTATCTTCTGCCTTCATCTGTTTCTTTACTGGCTTCTACAGATGATAACAATATCACGGCTTTGTTGTCAAACCACTTTGTTAGTGCCGTTACTTGATCTTCTCTGACCAGAACCTGTGTACTACTCCTATCGCAATTATCCTTAATACGATTATTTTGCGTAATATCGTCAACAAATACTAGTTTCAGAGCATTTCGCAGCTGTGTAAATTTATTTCGAGACATATTTGATGCAATGCTACTCGCCACTTATTCTCCCAGAACATCTTCAAGTTTGGGTAATTATCATTGTTATTCCAATGTATAAATAACATTCGCTTAAGTTCAAATTTAGACTAATACGACCCTGTAATTTTACCCAGTCTGGTTTGTTTTTTCGACTATTAACATAAATAAATTATTATCTGTGTATTGGCGAAAGTAATCTATTCAATCAACATAATATTCAATTCTAATCAAAACTAGAAACTAGACATAATTATGTTAAATAAATAATTTTTATAATAAAAATAATCATTTTTTTTAAATCCTATATCAGCCCATGCTTGATGCATGCAGGCTTGACGACATCCAGCAGTTCCAGCCTCCCGAACAAGCAGGATTTCGAAAAGGCTACAGTACCATAGACCACATACACACACTAAGGCAGATTATACAAAAGACCAAGGAGTATAATCTGCCACTATGTGTTGCTTATGTGGTCTATGAGAAAGCCTTTGATTCTATCGAGACTTGGGCAGGTTGGTTGGAAGACGTATTCAAGCTGATGGAGTGGAAACGACGTGGCATTAACATCAATGACGAATACATCACACACCTGCGATATGCCGATGATATACTTAGTCATCCTGGCGGGTTCCCTGCAAGAACTTAGTACGAGGCATGAGACATACCTGCAACATTCAATACTCGGCCTCACAGGTACGGGTATCGCCATATACCCAGTACTAAAACCCGGTATCAAAATACTTATAGGTATTTCATAGATGACGACTGGTTGGTTCAGTTGATAAGGTAACGGGTGTATTTAATACGTGCACAGTGTACACGTTACACAGGTCCCAGCTCAGAGGTCGCGGGTTCGCAATTTTTTTTTATCACTTATTGTTACATACAAAAATAAGGTGAAGAGTAAAGTATAAACCAAGTGGTATTGACTTGCAATGTTGGCACAGCTGTATTTTTTATTCTATGCCTTTGCCAGTTAAGTAGATGTCATCTTCTTTAAAATGATCCGAGCATACAACGTAACCCACGTTGTAATTTGCTTTCGATATTATTCCGACCTTTTTGACAAAATATTATATTGTGATAAAATTAACAAAAGCTACCTTCATTCATTTATAAATTCTTACTTAATTTTATGAATCATTCCGAACTACAATCATAAAATACAAAACCGCATAAAAATTTGTTCAGATTATAGTTCAGACACACTTGCGGAGATTTTCTTTCACCTAAAGCATGTTGTAAAATTAATCAAAAACTGCTCATAATTACAGACTGCGATATAAAGTTGTACCAATAATTATTATTTAATAAAACACTACAATTTATTATAGCTACAAGGTTCATTACCCTTTGCAATTCGGATATCAATTGGCATTGAACCCAAGAGCAAAAATGCGTTAACACCGATAAAGAATGTGCTTGAGTGTAATAATCATTATCATTAACATTAAAGCTCTCTCATTTTTAGCTGTTTCCTGGCGCTATTATCCCAAGACGGATTCAGGCATATTTTAAACGGTATTAAAATACCGGTAGTAATTGAGGAATGACGGGGTACTAGCCTACTAGGTATCCGGGAGCACCGTGAATGGGACATATTGGGTAAGGTCAAATTGGCATCATCATAAAAGTTCATGTTAAGTACCGTAAGTACAGTAAGTAATAATATGTCTAAAATAAAATAAACTTGTCAGTTGCGAGTTAAACTTTTTGTACGTTGATTATGTACATATTTGCCGTTATTTTTCTATTTTTTTTTGCCGTTTTTTTAAGACCATAGACTTCTTATAGATTTTCCTGTAATATTTAAGTAAACTATTCTTTGTATACTTTCCAAAATTCTAGCGTCAGCAGTTTCGGAGATAAGGGGAATGATCAATTTTTGGCTTTTCATTTTCGTTCTTTCTGAATAATTTTAAAACTATCCATTGTAGAACTACAAAAATATATTTTAGATCCTTACTACAAGCCTTTTCATTTGACATACTACACGATACTGTTTGCAAAACAGTTTTTGTTTAATTTTGATTTCGTTATTTTTTTTTTTCAAAATTCAGTTGTTTACTTTATATTTAAAATAAAATAAAAATAAATAAATAAATAAATACCTTCGTCTTTGGGTCACAAAAATGTTTGGTACTCATGTGGTTTCAAGTCATTTGGTCCAGTAGTTTCGGAGTAAATTGGCTGTGAACGGTGGTCACCCAGATGTACGAGTGATCATATAAGGGTTCTGTTTTTCGTTTTTTCGTACGGAACCTTAAAAAGTAACGTAAAAGTAACATAGGTATTAAAAACAAAAAAAAACTTTTCAAAAGACGCTCTACTTACAACGTTTTAATGTATAATTTCATAATTTAGAGCACCAATTAAAATATTACTTAATAATCTGTCGAGAAAAGCAAAAGTAAATAGTTGCTTAAAATCTCATAACACTTTTTGACGTTGATAATAAACTAAAGTCCTAATTTTGATAAGAGTCAAGTGGACGCTTCCACTGCCAGCTAAATGATTGGTATTAGACATGTGAAAAAACTTAGGATGAATTTAATGGAAAACTATCGCGGCTATGTTAACTTAAGTACCTACCTACTTAATGAGTAATAGTCGATGAATTTACAACCACGGAACTCTACATTGCGCGTGGCCTGACACGCACTTGACCTGTTTTTTATGCAGATAAATTGTATCGCATTTACTACATAAAAGTAGTCAATACCTCAAGTTCTACTTATTTCTAAATTATGATGAAATTAAAGGCATCTTTTATACGTATTTGAGGTCCGTGAAAATCTCCATGGGTGTTAAGTTAACGGTCGGCCCGTAAGAGGTCATCCCATTACATGTGACGTCTCTCGTCTCCTACTCCACATCACGTCATTCAGCCATGTTTTCCTTCACCTTTAGAAGAACTTTGTGCAATCGACTCAAGCAACGTCTGTCGCAAGGTGTTATGTAACTGTTATATAAGCGTGTTAGAATCCAATCTAATTGGATGGAATAGTTTTCGGCATAATGTTAATATTTATTGGGACATTTCTTTTGAAATACGTATTGTTTGATTTTAAGGGGTTAATGAGACTAACAATAAAGTATTATTACAGAAATAGGAGAAGGTAGTCGCTTCGCATTTGTTAGTCTTTCGCCCGCACATAAAGCCTGCACACGAATGTATGAACTGTAAATGTATGACGATACTCTTTAAATTGACCTAACTTTTTTATTTGTGAACATTAGTGAAAACCACATCTAAATCTGTTAAGTCGTTCCTGAGATGAACCGGAACAAACTCACAGACAAACAGAAAAAAATATAGTTTTATTATAATGTACTGATGTACTGATAAACAATTATTGAAACGCTTATTATGGTTGTCTTCTGACCTGATAATATTCTCTGGACCAGCGTGATATTTATACATAGGTACTAGACGTTCTCAGCAGTAGCTAATAAGGCGAATCACATCTTAAATATCCATATCCGTCATTAATAAAATATGTACATACTTCTCAACAATTTAAATGAGGTCAAACGCTCACGTGGACTCAGTTCAGGGCCTTGGATTCGCTTCCCGGCTCAGATAGAATGATAAGATATTAGTGTAAAAGACAAATATTTGTGATCTGTGATGCGTTGTAAGGCGTGCTACACACGTGTGTACGTATTCGACCCGGCAGTTTGTTAAAGACACAGGCTGAAGAATCTTAAGTTTACCTTTTGTCCCACTTATGGAGCTTGAAGGGTATAATAAAATGTAAATAAATAAATATTACCGGCCCAAAGCAATAACGACATACCTTTGTCGACCCTGTAGCCTAGTTGGTAGCGACCCTGCCTGCGAAGCGAGGGGTCCCGGGTTCGATTCCCGGCCGGGGCAGATATTTATGTGGCAGATAAATATTTGTACTCGGGTCATGGGTGTTACTGTGATGTGTTATGTGTAGTCCATGCCACCCGCGACACAGGTAATAACCTACTGCGGGGGTATGAGTGTGTTAGCGTTTATTATTATTATTATTATTATTATTACCTTTAATAGAATATTTTTAGCCATATTTGGGCGGCCTAGAATACTAACTTATCACATTTTTTTTTAATTTAACGGGCTTTGATCAAGACTCAGTAACATAAATTAATTGATGTAGTATGCATTTGGATTTTTTATCATATAATTTACATGGCCCTTAAATTAACCTTCAAACAGAAGTCGTTAATTTATGTAAATGTCGATGATTGTGTCAGCTAACTCTTCACCAAGTTTTTCCACATTTTTCCTATTTTTCCGACATCGAAAATCGAGTACAACTGGACAGACAGATAGATAAGAATAATAGAGTTTTGTTTTTTAACCAACTTTAAGAAAAGGAGGTTCTCAATTTGGGTTGTAATTTTTAAATGTTTTTTATCGAATGTGTCAGAATTGCACAAATAAAACAATTTGGAAAATTATTTTTTGTAGTCGATTATTTTTAATTTTATTTTTTTAATTTTTTATGTATTGGGTAAAATTTTGGTTATTCAGTCGAATGTAAAGAAGTTTAAAAATTATAATTAAAAAGATGATAAGTATTTAGGTAAGCTCCGGCACCATTTGTACGAAACGAAGCATGAATTGTAGTAAATACATTTTCGACAAGGCAAGGGCGAATTTTATTGAAGGGTCAATTTATTACCCATAAGTAGGTAGACATGCATGACATTTGACGTAACTCAAAAGTTACTCCTATTTAAAGCTATTCTGTAAAAATGTAACTACAAATTAATGGCGTCATAAAATTCACTACTTTTGTTTATTTAAAAACATGAACATTAAAATTTATATGTTTTAATTGTTGTGCATTAATTTAAATGTTTATAAATATGACAGATACCTGTTTCGGCTAATACATATCAGAAACGGCTTAACCGATCTCGATGCAATTTTTATTGATTGTAATAAGCTTGGTGAAAGATTTAACTTAGTGCTTGTTGTATTTCAATCAATTTTAAATGAAAAAGATGTTGTTTAAAAAATTCCGTCGCAAAAGTTTTTTGAGTCTGGATATTACATAATGGTGTGATCTAAAAAACTTTACCTAGATTTTGACAACAGTCAAAATGTACTACATAACTGACACTTTATTTATACGATAAAACGGCTAATGTTGAATGAAGTTGATTTAATACCATTATGTTTGTTCGGATAATTTTAAGTCTGTGCAAAACCTAAGTAAGGGTTTATATTCTTTCATCTGAGGTTTATAGTATTATGTCACCCTATAAGCCAGAAGCCGCGAGATCCGTGGACGATTACTAGTAGTTAAAAATTGCTTTAAAATCGCATTTTTCATAATGTAACCACTCACAGTTACCTACTAACACGGCGGTCGCGTGAAACACTGCAGCCGTTGCAAATCTTATGCATAACCACGCGAATTATTTTCGTAATAAACTGTGTGGTGCAAAACATAAGCGGCGAGATCTTTTGCGACTTGAACCGTCCTCAAAAAAAGAGAAGGTTCGTAATTCGGTTCTTTTTTAGGGTCCCGTAGTCAAAAGGTTATGTTTCGTCACATCCGTTCGTCCGTTTGTCCGTTCGTCCGTCCACAGTATAGCGCAAACCCTTTGTGCTAGGAAATTGTTTGGCCTGAAATTGTTTTTTCAGGTAAAGTGTAGATGTTTTTTTTTTCTCGTTCACCTCATAGTATCGATGATATTGTCTACTAAAAATATTATGGTTCTGAAAAGACCATTTTTTGATTTAAGTATCCCTTTGCGAAATGATTGCAGTAATAGACTAGCGGTTTGAACATTGGTCTCCCGAACGCAGGGGCCCGAGTTCCAATCCTGGCACGCACCTCTAATTTTAAAAAATTATGTGCTTATTAGAAGTAAATTTTATTATCACTTGCTTCAATGAAGGAAAACATCGTGAGGAAACCTGTACACCCTAGAATTCTCTATAGAGGGAGAGAGAGAGAGAGAGAGAGATTGAACCAATTATGAAAACCCATTTACACTCATTATTAACTCATACGAAGTATTAGGGTGAATATCAGAAACGTGCAGTTTTTTTCAATTTTGGTGGTGAAATTTTTTTTCAGTTTTCGTGAAAAATGAGGACCTGGTAGATATAAGAAAAGAAAGTATAACAATTAGACTTTCTTTTAGGAAGAATTAGACTTTTTTTAGAAAGTATAACAACTAGACTTTCTTTTCTTATACCAGGTTCTCATTTTTCACGAAAACTGAAGAAAAAATTTCACCATCAAAATTGAAAAAAACTGCACGTTTCTGATATTCACCCATTAACGATCCGCTACAGCTTATTAATTGCGCGACGCAATTCTTGGGATTTATGATTTAATTTAATTGTGTTAGTTGGTCGTTGTTGAAATTTATTTGTTTAGGTAATGTGTAATGTTTTATTTGCATTCTATTAATATTTTTATATGTTACGTGTTTATCTGTTTGGTATCTAAAAATAAACTGAATATATTTAAAAGGTTAAATCGGGTTTGTGAATTTGATTTGATAGTTAGGATACGTAGTAATCGTACTAAAGGAACGTCAGGCAGCGCGCACTGTAGAGTTCCGTAGTTTTAAGTTAACTTGTTTAGCCTGTTTGAGATAGTTTTCCTATTAAATTCGTTATAATATTACATGAATAATACTGTCGTGATTTATATGTATTGCAACGGTACAACACAATGGAATATAGAAAATAAATGAATCACCTTATAAAATGGGAAGGCACTTAAATATTATTTTAAGATTATTTTGTACCATTTTATCGGCGTTATAAATATTATGTAGGTTCCATCCCAAAGTACACCTTCCTAGTACTAAAAATTTTATAAGCCTGAGATGGACGGACGGACTAACAGAAAGCTTACAAGTTAACGGTTAATAGTGGTATAACTTTTAGCTACGGAACCCTATTTACTGTTTGCGGCCTGACGCGCGCTTGACCATCTTTTAATTATGAAATGACTTACGCCCCAACTCAGAGTTAACTTAATCGCTCCTTAGTAAAGAATCAAGATAAAATTTCGTAAAAACGAGCGATTTAAGTAACCGTTAGTGTCTCTGAGTTGGGGCGTTAATCTTTGTCCTTATCCAAAAATAGAATGGATATTGTAAAAATTTTCATTAAGAAAAGCTTAATAAGTTTCCAAGTTTCAGACATAAATTAGAAAAAGTGTTATAATACTTAATTATGCTTGATAAGTAATTTGAGTACATACACTATTATCAAGTACTAGCTGCCCCGACAGACTTCGATCTGTCAAAAGTTTTTTTTATGTTATTATTTTTGTATGCTGTATCATAAAAAGAAAAATAAAAAATAAAAAATAAAAAATTTTGCCAAAAAAAAAAATTTGGGGTGGACCCACCCTTAACATTTAAGGGGATGAAAAATAGATGTTGTCCGATTCTCCACCCTAGCCGATATGCACGCAAAGATTCACGAAAATCGGTCGAGCCGTTTCGGAGGAGTTCAACTTCTAACACGAGAATTTTATATATAAGATATATATACTCTTAATTCTCTCAGGTAACAATCGTGTAAACTTAAATTATACCATTAAGATTGCACATGTTTAATGTAGGCTTCAGTGTGAATCAGAGCGAAACGCAAAGTACTTTCGTGTTAACAAATTGGGCAAACAGGTAAAGAAAGTTAATGATACTCAGTTTCATTAACAATTATTTTTTAATGTTAAGTAATTGGTTAATGACTTGATTGCGACCTGTGAGTTATTATCACCATCGTTCATTCATTTTCGCTTCTTTAGTGGTGTTCCCAAAAAAATGGAAGAATGAATCAAAGAACTAGCTCTCAAGTCTCCTTCGTTTGGCGGCTGACTCAAGCATGAGGGTGGTAACCTGGTAACTATCCAGGCAGACCACTTGGAGAAATAATAACAGTAACAACGGTGTTAATGAACTATTCAAATCTAAATTACCAATATAATCCCCTGAGGAGCCTTACCACGAATGGGCCGGATTTCGTCGCAAGTTGAGAGCCAGTTCTTTCTCTCTTTTTTTTTACTCTCTTTGTCGGCAATGCATCATTGATGCCTTTGGTGTTGCTGGTATCCATGGGCGATCTCATCTGCCAGCTAATTCCCTAAAAAATACAATGTACTCACCATGTGGTCTGGCACCTTGATGTGATATCATCATGCCGAGGGGCGGAGGCCGGTGCCCTGAGAGGCCGAGCAGCCGCCCGCCCACCGCCTGGCCCACGGCCAGATACTGCTTGTGCCCCATTCTGTCAGCTTGGCTGGCTCACTGTGGCATTCGGGACGGCAGCCTGTGGGAACAAATATCCACTTATTGCCCGTCAAACTGCGTAGGCCAACTGGTTGGTTCAGGGGCCCGTGGACCATTTTGTTGGTGCAAATCACGGTGCTAGTAGACCAACTGGTAGTCGACGTACAGTTGTAAGTTTGATTGAAATTGAAAATGAACACATTATTATAGTTTGTCGGATTAATGTATTGACATATCAAATTTTAATAAACCCTTAAAAATCAGAGGCATCAGAGCAACTCTCTTAACTGTAAGAGAGTAAGAAGGGGCATAATTTTTCAAGGCTTATCTACCTGCTATCAAGAAAGCTATCATAATAGGTATACCTTTTTGAAATCCTTTTATGGTGAGCTCTTTAATACCCATAATGCATTATCCCTTTAATTTTTATTTTTGACACTTCAAACAATGGCATCTCACAGCCACCACATTTGTTTTCTTGTAATTTGACGTATCTAAGAACACTTGGGTTATCAAGACGAATCTAACGATATCTTAATTATATAAATCGGTCCAGCGGTTTGGAAGATATAAGGTAATAAAGAATATTACACACATACATACATACATACATACAAGATACGCGCGAAAAGCATAACCCTTCCTCGGCAGTCGGTTAATAAAAATGAATAGCAATATGGATGGTACTAAGGAATAGTTTTCGTAAAACAGCGAGGACGGATTAGTTATCTATCAGCATAGACTAGTTATGAAGTAATTATTGTGATAAAATCGGCCGCATTAACGCACTGTCCGGAAGGTCTATAACCACCTACGCAACTGACTTGCACATCTTGGTCAAGGTCACGCGTTCACTGACTGACCACGCCTGGCACGCCTAATGAAATCGCCGGATTTTATTGCGAGAATAGAATAATTCGGGGACATTGTAATAGCAAGGCTGATGCTTTCTTCGAGATCTGATCTTTTGCTTCGAGAGATGAAGAGATAGAGAAAGATGATTTGAGAAAGAGATGCAGTGTTAGACAAATATTCAAACGAACCAGAACAGATAATAGCGGCATCATTTGGGTATTTACAGTCACCAGCATCAAGAGAAGCTCTGCAGAAGAGAAGACCAGCTCTTTTCTTGGTCGGCAACGTATTGGGGAAGCCTTTGGTGTTACTGATATGTCTATGGGTGATGGTGGTTAACATCAAGTGGACATCGTCAGCTTGTTTGTGACCTACTAGCGAAATACATTAAAAAAGTGCCCCTTATAACCCTCGATGGACCCTTGCGCTTACCACCTTGTACTACGAATAGAATTATTGTAATTAAAGCGAAGAAAAAGAGAGAAGAACGAAAGAACTGGAAAGAAGTGGTGCTCAAGCCACTTGAAAATCAATTTTTTGTTTGGCAATAACTCAAGCAACCTATGGGTAGTCATCAGAATATTTGGCTTAGCTACCCAGTCTATAAGTCTTACATGCAAAAGCTACTGGCAGAGGATGTTCGGACGAAGAGAATGGGTCTACCCATACGACCTCGACCAGGGAAATTTAGTTTGGAGTCAAAGATAAAAATCTTATCAAAAGTCATGTAGCAACGCTCAAACCAACTTCACTCTGCACTGCAAGCGTTGAATGTCTAAAACAAATTGACCTAGAACCCCTAGAAATTGTACTGAAAGTTGTAGCGATGATATTTGTATTTGTTAATGAATTGGAAATGACTCGTGTAGTGAATAAAAGCCTCTAGCGATGCGTGTGGTCAGCACAGACTTGCTAACTTGCTTAGCGTCGTAAAATAAGTTCCGCGTGCATAAAGCGTAACATTTCTAATAAACTATTTCTATTTTCATGTCGAAACTCATCAGTGTTTGTTGTGATAGGATTGTGATTTGTAGCACGACTGAAACTGAGGCAAGGCATAACTAGATATTTCAATAATAATGTTAAAAACTTCAAATACAGATCGTCCATTTTAAATATGAACGTGGTGGCACATTATAATATTGTTTTAACATGTAAAGGGCAATATTTTAGGAAAATGTTTAATGTAATAATAAAACTAAGCATTTCTACTTTGATGTTGTATGAAATTGTAGATATCTGTACAAGTGTACATACAGGCTGTAATAATAATATTTAGTGTGGACAAGTTCATTTTTCACCGACTTCAAAAAGACTTGGAGATTTTCAATTCGACCGTATTTTTTATATGTTATCTCATAACTTTTTACTGAATGTACAGATTTTGATGATATTTTTTATATTCGAAAGTGGACCCATTTAAATTTGAGCGAAGTCTGACGAGGAGTTTCTGAATTATCCCTAATAATGCATAGTTAATTGACTTCGACTAAATTGATGATGTTCTTATTTTATAACTTGTTTAAGAAGGTTATTCTATTGTCGAATCAACTCTTGATTGATCATTCCATGGTCTTCAGCGATCACTTAACACGAGACCTACAGCTCGATTATCACTTACCTACCATATTATTATTTCATATCCGTCGCTCTTGGTCAGACATTGCACAATACATTGCTACATAACGCTTAAGAGAAGTGCGTAAATTTTTTTATTTGTTTGACAAATATTACATATTGTACCGTAGGTGTTGGTTAAGCAATTGCTAAATTAAAAGATGACCTAGCAGTCCTAGTGGAGCTAATTATTTCATTTAGTGTTAAGTTTAAGTGGGTCATTGAGTTAGGGTCTTAAAAGCGGGGTTTTAGGGTTTCGTGCCCAAAGGGTACCAACGGAATTTATAAGACCCTGCTGTTCGTCCATCTGTCCGTCTATCCGTCAAAGAGCGTTATCTCTTGAACCTTAATAGATAAACAATGGAAATTTGAAGTATCTAAAAAGTACTAAAAACGAGTTGACGATCGACCTGATAATCAGTAAGTGGACATCAGAAAAATCAAAGGTATCACCGATGCGTTGCTCACCAACAAAGAAGAGAAAGAAAGAAACGATGGTGCCTACGGAACCCTCCGTTTGCAAGTCTGATTCACACATGGCCTGTCGATAGAATTCCGTAGTCAACATTGAAAGATAATACAACATAAAATAAACAAATAAACAAAAAATAACCGACTTCAAAATCTCAAAAACTACTTTTCAGATCTCGTTCAAATTTATGTGGGACCACATGACAAGAACCTGCTTTCGATTAAAAAAAGAATCATCGAAATCGGTTGGCGTGATATTGAGTTATTCGTCAATTTGTCGCGCACATCTTAACACAAATTTACGACTTATGTGGTTTTCTCATGGATGCCATTGTCAGATCTCAATAAAATTTATGTGGGACCACATGACAGCCACCAGCTTTTGATTAAAAAAACAATCATCAAAATCGGTTCGCCCAGTCCAAAGTTCTGAGGTAACAAACATAAAAAAAATACAGTCGAATTGAGAACCTCCTCCTTTTTTTGAAGTCGGTTAAAAATAATATGTATGATTCAATAATAATATGATATTATTCTCATTTCGTTATTCGAAAGTCTAACACCTGGTGGCATGGGATTGGTCAGTAGTTTAGGCCGCCCCAATAAATAAATAAATAAACGGTTACACAAAAATATTTATTTATCTGTCACATAAATATCTGCCCCGGCCGGCAATCGAACCCGGGACCCCTCGCTTCGCAGGCAGGGTCGCTACCAACGAGGCTACAGGGTCGTCAAATATGCATTAATGCAGCCAAATATACCTTATAGGAAGAGTTAAAATCTCGAACTTAACTGACACCTCACTGTAAGAGATTAAAAAAATTTCTTTCTAATTCTAAGGTTCCCTATAATCGAGATTCTTCCAAAACGGTGCAAAAAGAATTTGAACAAAAAGGAAACGTTCTATGACTGATGAAATAGGTATAATAAAACCTCGTTGAATAATAAAAAAAAATAACGCTACACACTGGTAGCCCCCACACTAGGATTCCCTGTGTCGTGGGTGTCACGGACAACACAAAGACATGGGACATTCACACCCAGACCGAGAACAGAAATTCGAACTCATCATTCAAATTTCCGCCTCGCTGGGAATCGAACCCAGGACCCTAGCGCGACGATCCGGCATGGTAACCATTGTGCCCCATGGGTCGTCGTTGAAGTGTCTCAGCACTGACCGATTCAATATTAACTCGCTGTAAGTACAACAAGTGAGTAAATATGGCCATTTTAGAAAGGAACTTTCTTTTCTCAACACCGAATGCCGATGCACTTTATATCTGTTAATTTTAAAAAATAACCTCGTCATATTGATTACTACTTACACCTTGTGATACCGAATGACAAAGAATAAGGTTTCTTTTTTATTATTAAATGTTATTTTGTTATAAAAGACGGATTTCATGTTTAATTTTCTACGGTTTAGGCACGACTATTCTGGAAATATCAGCCACTGAGACAAAGAGGAAATCTAACTATTGCGTTTTGGCTAACTTACGTACCGTTACAGGATAAACGGGTACCCACGATTTTTTTATTGTAATAATATAACTGTTTTGCATTACAACCATACAATTATTGTGTCGGATAAAACACAGCGTTATGTGAAGAAGCTGTCTATGACTTTTGCCATATACAGGGTGTCCCATAAGTAGTGGCTCAACCGTAGAGGGCAGATAGCTTGAAAGTAGGCCTACCATATGTCAAAAAACTACCTTACTAAAAGTGTCACCGTTTCCGAGATTTGGACCTTTTTTTAAATTTCGCAAATTCGGTACCTTTACCCTACTTTTTGTTGCTGATTTCACAAATGAGCAGATATTTTGATTTTTTTTTCTTAGAGCTCTCAGTTTCTTTACAATTATCACTCAGCATGTAATTTTGTTGAAATTATAAGGGGACGCTGAGAAAATAGCGTCTACTTTAGATATATTTGTTTTTTATTTTTTTCGACACAACTTTGATGTCCACAACTTTGGTGGTTGAAAAAAATGTACTGGGCAAGTATGGCCCAGAATATTAAAAACTTTTCTTTTAAATGCACATTTTAAAAATTACAATTACAGGCTACTTTGATAGGGAAAATTTTCACTTATAATACCACAAGAGCTTCAAAATTATCGGGTATTTCCCGATAGGTTCGTTGCAAACAAATGAAGGAGTCAAGTTTTTCAGGTTAAAAAATCACGAGCGCGAAGCGCGAGTGATTTTTCCTGAAAAACTTGACGATTTTATTTGTTTGCAGGGAACCTTGAGGGAAATGCCAGATAATTTTGAAGCTCGTGTGGTATTCGGGGGATTATTTTTCCAATTTTCACAATTGAATTCAACCTGTCAGTTTGACGTGTGGTTAATTTGACTGGATCATATTTTGTTTTTTATATATAGCAACTACCAGAGAAAATTTTCAAAAAATTATCACTTATAATACCACAAGAGCTTCAAAATTATCGGGTATTTCCCAATAGGTTCGTTGCAAACAAATGAAGGAGTCAAGTTTTTCAGGTTAAAAAATCACGAGCGCGAAGCAGCAGATAATCAGTATAATACCATGTAGGTTGTACCACGTGACGTCGAATGGTGCAATTCTATTGGTCGATATTTGGGTCGGAAAAATAATCAAGTAAAAGCAATTTCAGTGTCAAAGGGGTGAATTTGAATCAAAAGTTATTTTATTGTTTACTGTTAAGGGCTGAACTTTTTAAATGGTTTTTCTTACTATTACGTTCAGTTAAAATAATGCTCTAATAAATATTAAAAATAATGATTATTATCCGCTATTTCAACCATTTAGAGAAATTTCAGGTTACCTCAGAATTACTTGAAAAAAATTGTTTATTTAAAAAATAATGCTATTATTTACTGTTTTTAATACTAGATGTCTGGAAGCCTTGTAAATTATTGTTTTAAGATTATTTTTGTATGATAAAATAAATAAAAATGAATTTTTTACTTACATTTTTTTCTTTCTTTTTTTTTTGTTTAATATACATACAATCATAATCTTATAGCAATAATTTACAAGCCTTCCTGATCATCTTGTATTAAAAACAGTATGGACATTATTAGATACAGTATGGACACAAATTTTTGTATTTAACATTACACATAACTATGAACTTGACTTCAAGTATTAATTTATAAACATTTCCAATAAAAACTAATCGCACTTTTAAAAGCTGTTCACATTAAAGCCATTAATAGTTAAAATGATTAACTTAATTTTCTTTGTAATGACACAAATGTAATTCTGACATATAATTCTTAGCGATTAAATGTGTACCTGTTATCTAGATTGTATGGCAATTAGTTGCATCACATTTTTGCAATACGTAGGTAATATCTTACTACGTATATATGACTATGTATCATCAATCTGCGATCTACAACTTTGTTGCTGTTTATATGGTTGCCAACAGTATAATATTTAGCAACATTGAAATCTAACAACCAAATCCTCCATTAGTAAAAAACATAAGCGCATTTTAATTATCTTTTATTACTGTTGCCTTTTTCAAACATGTAATAAATTTGTAGCAAATACATAATAACTTTGACGTCTTTGCCCTTTTCTCATTAAACTAGTAGGTACTTGGGTGACCGACCGCGCGACCTATGCTTGCGTGTGATCGCGGGTAAATCTTACGGAGAAAAAGAATTTTTCCAGATATGAAATCTAGATCGTTTTCTTGATTCGATTCGATAAATATGTAGTTAAAATTTTCTAACCTTTCGTGAGTCGTTTGTTCCTATCACGAAATTAATAATTTAACTTTGAATAGACACACTATATTTCAATTTTCGTCTGAATCGTTAGGGTGATTTTCGAGAACTTGCTATTTTTAATTAGCCAGTATTGTCGCGAATGCGAACTAAGAATAGAGCTATAGAATTTTTACTCTATGAACTTTGGTTTTCGAAATTTTAAAAAAGATCATATCTCGAAAACGGTGACACTTTTACTAAGGTCATTTCTTGACATATAGTAGGGCCCACTTTCAAGCTATCTGCCCTCTACGGTTGAGCCACTACTTACGGGACTCCCTATATATACTCTATGGTATGAAAAACTTACTAAATTGTCTCTAATTTGTCGTCCTTGATTAGTTGTCGCCACTTTACATGAATATATTGGCGTGTCAAAATCGTTCGAATTTTGAACTTCATAGCGTTTGTGATTTTTGCTGTCAAAAGTGCAAAAATTTTTCTATTATATTTAATTACTAAAAAAGGTGATAAAATACAGTAATTGAAATCCCAGTGGATAAGTTGAAATTTGAAATTGCAAAGTCAAACGTTCCAGATTAGTCACAAAATCCACCAATACATTTCTCGCTTCGTTATTAGCTGTCTATCCGGTAATACTTTTGGTTCTTCGGTTCAAAAAAGGAAAGGTATATGCCATTCATATTGTGGGAGAATACCCTAGCCCAGTGGGACAGCTATGAGTTCATGATGGCGATAATATTGGTTTGTGAGTCTTGTATAATATACAGGGTGGAAAAAAGACGGTAGTTGCAGGAAAAGTAAGTAAAACTGCACTCAAAGGTTTTTGAAAATTCACCTGCTTGAGCCGGGAACCGAATCGGTGAAATGTGGAAAAAAAAACATCCTGTATTTTTATGATGCCCACCGAAAGGGTCATTCATAAGGATCAATTTCTGTTAAACAACATAGTATCTTAAATTAAGGAAAGACGACCCCCACGATGAAATAGAAGTCCACCCTGTATACAAATTTGTTCATTTCCGTAGTAAAAAATATCGCTACACACGCAGGCCTGCACTAGGATTCCCTGTGTCGTGAGTGCCATGGACAACACACAAAGACATCGACATACACCCAGACTAAGAATAAATATTCAAACTAATCTCTTGGCACAATGGTCCCTATGACAACTATTACATAAACCAAACTGGTCGTCTAAAAGTAAATAAAAAGCGCCCAAGTGCGAGTCGGACTCGCCCATGAAGGGTTCCGTAGCAGCAAGTAACATAATATAAAAGTTCTTTTAGTTCGTTGTAACTTTGATCAATGTTTTTTGTGGTTTACGATTTATGACGTATTAAAAAAAAACTACTTACTAGATCTCGTTCAAACCAATTTTCGTTGGAAGTTTGCATGGTAATGTACATCATATATTTTTTTTAGAGACAGACAGACAGACAGACGGACAGACGGACAGACGGACAGACGGACAGACGGACAGACGGACAGACGGACAGACGGACAGACGGACAGACGGACAGACGGACAGACGGGACAGACGGACAGACGGACAGACGGACAGACGGACAGACGGACAGACGGACAGACGGACAGACGGACAGACGGACAGACGGACAGACGGACAGACGGACAGACGGACAGACGGACAGACGGACAGACGGACAGACGGACAGACGGACAGACGGACAGACGGACAGACGGACAGACGGACAGACGGACAGACGGACAGACGGACAGACGGACAGACGGACAGACGGACAGACGGACAGACGGACAGACGGACAGACGGACAGACGGACAGACGGACAGACGGACAGACGGACAGACGGACAGACGGACAGACGGACAGACGGACAGACGGACAGACGGACAGACGGACAGACGGACGGACGGACGGACGGACGGACGGACGGACGGACGGACGGACGGACGGACGGACGGACGGACGGACGGACGGACGGACGGACGGACGGACGGACGGACGGACAGACGGACAGACGGACAGACGGACAGACGGACAGACGGACAGACGGACAGACGGACAGACGGACAGACGGACAGACGGACAGACGGACAGACGGACAGACGGACAGACGGACAGACGGACAGACGGACAGACGGACAGACGGACAGACGGACAGACGGACAGACGGACAGACGGACAGACGGACAGACGGACAGACGGACAGACGGACAGACGGACAGACGGACAGACGGACAGACGGACAGACGGACAGACGGACAGACGGACAGACGGACAGACGGACAGACGGACAGACGGACAGACGGACAGACGGACAGACGGACAGACGGACAGACGGACAGACGGACAGACGGACAGACGGACAGACGGACAGACGGACAGACGGACAGACGGACAGACGGACAGACGGACAGACGGACAGACGGACAGACGGACAGACGGACAGACGGACAGACGGACAGACGGACAGACGGACAGACGGACAGACGGACAGACGGACAGACGGACAGACGGACAGACGGACAGACGGACAGACGGACAGACGGACAGACGGACAGACGGACAGACGGACAGACGGACAGACGGACAGACGGACAGACGGACAGACGGACAGACGGACAGACGGACAGACGGACAGACGGACAGACGGACAGACGGACAGACGGACAGACGGACAGACGGACAGACGGACAGACGGACAGACGGACAGACGGACAGACGGACAGACGGACAGACGGACAGACGGACAGACGGACAGACGGACAGACGGACAGACGGACAGACGGACAGACGGACAGACGGACAGACGGACAGACGGACAGACGGACAGACGGACAGACGGACAGACGGACAGACGGACAGACGGACAGACGGTCGTTCTATATTTAATCAAAACTTGTCTACTTTATTTTTATGTTTTTTACACTTCAAAAATAAACTTCAAATCATCAACAACGTTTTTCTCTTCTCTTTACTATTTTTAATACAAAAATACAACAAAATCGTTATCAGCACGAAAATAATAGCTAAAGTGAACGTAGATTAATGTATTGATGTGATTTTTTGAAAAACATTTTATCGGGAAGTGAAAATATCATTAGTTTCCGTGTACGTCAGATTTTGGTATGGCACTTCAAAGTGGAGATACTGCTACGGTAAGAGGCTATAGTTCCTCCCTGCCCTCATTTAGTCTTAGCAGTCGAGATGGTTACAGTATATGGAAATTTAAAATGCGTAATTATCTGATGCATGAAGACTTATGGGAAGCTGTTGACGGGTATCCCCAAGGCCACACGATATCTAGTGCAACCCTGATAAAAAATGATAAAAAGGCATTGACCAAGATATGTCTCACATTAGAAGGTTCTGCTATTACGCATGTAAGAAATGCTAAAACAGCGTCAGAGGCTTGGATAGCATTACGGAATGCATATGAGGACAGAGGCATGGGTCGTCGTCTTAACTTAGAGAGGAAGTTGTATAGGCTGAGCCTCAGTGACTTTGAAAATATAGAAGCCTACATTAATGCCGTGATGTCTACAGTACAAGATTTGGCGGATATTGGTAAAAATGTGGAAGATGCCTCTATAGCTGCTATTTTACTCGGAGGTCTCACTTCAAGGTATGATGCTTTGATTATGGCACTTGAAAATAGCAATATGGAAGTGACAACGGAGTTGGTGAAGTCTAAACTTCTTAATGAAATGTCGAAATTAAACGAAACGACAAATAATGATTCTGCTTTACGGTCCAAAGTAGTTAAAAATAAAACTAAGAAGAAGAAACCCATAATTTGCTATGATTGTAATGAGCCAGGACATAAACAGCCTGATTGCCCTTTGAAGAAGAGCAAAAAGAAGACTGAGGAGTCATTAGTTGCACTCGGTACTAAGGTTGATTCCAGCGATGATTGTTGGATCATTGATTCGGGAGCCACTAAACATATGTCTTCGAAGTTGGAATGGTTTCAGAACATTAGACCGTATGAATCTAATAAAAAGATTACAGTTGCGAATGGAAATGAAGTTGACTGTGGCGGAATAGGAGATGTTTCTATAAACACTGCGTCCACTGTAAATAGTATTAATAACGTAATGTATGTTCCTTCTTTAAATTGTAATTTAATTTCTGTTTATAATGCTGTTCAGAAAGGTTTAACTGTACTTTTTGATAAAAACGGTTGTAATTTCTTTCATTCTAATACTTTTTCTTTTGTAGGTGACTCTATTCTTCACGGTTCGCCCCATAGAGGACTGTACAAATTAGATTGTACTGTCAATATTCCTCGCGAATTGGCTTGTGATGTGCACTCTGACTCCGCTCTGACTAGGTACCAGTTATGGCACAAGCGTTTGGGTCATCTGTGTCGCATCGGTATGAACCAGCTAAGGGATTGTCGTCTAGGTATAGATTATAAAGAAATAGATAAACACAGTTGCATAGCATGTTTACAAGGGAAACAAGCTCGAAAACCGTTCAAAAAGATAACCTATTCTCCTGCGACTTCAATACTAGAGTTGGTGCATAGTGACGTCTGTGGACCAATGTCACAAACGTCCATGCAAGGTAATAAATATGCTTTATTATTTGTAGACGACTTTACACGTTTTATATTCATATATTTTATTTCTTCGAAAAGTCAAGTCAAAGAAAAATTTTGTGTTTTTCAATCATTAGTGGACTGGAGCTCAAATTAAAGCTATTAGGACGGATAACGGAGGCGAGTTTGTCAACAAAGAATTAAATGATTATTTATTATCAAAAGGTATAGTACACCAGACTACAGTCCCATATAGTCCACAACAAAATGGTGTGGCAGAAAGGACTATTCGGTCAGTTGTCGAAAAATGTCGCTCTATGTTGGCAGAGTGTTCGCTTTCCAAAGCGTATTGGGAAGACGCCTTACAAACGTCTGTTTATTTGAAAAATAGGTCCCCGCACCGTGCCTTAGGCTGTTTAACACCTTTCGAAAAATGGTATGGCTTTAAGCCTAATTTAAGCCATCTTAGAGTTTTCGGATGTAGAGCTTTGATTTATGTTGCTGACTGTCAAAGGAAGAAATTAGATATGAAAGCGATACAGTCTATTTTTGTTGGTTACTCGGATCAACCAAATAATTATTTGTTTAGGGATCCTCAATGCCCGAAGCGATTAATTAAAGCACGTGACGTAACTTTTTTCGAAGATTGCTTCAATAGTTTAAACATAAATAAATCTTGTGAGGAACCCAGTACATCTAGAGCTGTTCCGGTCCCTGCACCTCCTACGTTACTGTTGTTGGATAATGTAAGTCAGGAAAGTGAACAAATTGATAAAGAGACTGAGTTACCTCTGCAGACTATGGAAATGGATACAGTAGAAGATTTTCAAGATGCTTCTACAGATGTTCTGCCTGAAAGTTCAGATTCACCTGTAATGGATGAACAGATAATGGAAGATCGAAGATATCCTGTGAGAGAGCGGAAACCTCCCGATTATTTCTCTTATCATACTTTGACTGAAGAAAATGAGCCTAAAACGTATGCGGAAGCATGTCGAGCTGATGATGCTGACAAATGGAAGTTGGCTATGCAAGACGAGTACGATTCGCTGACGAGTTTGAATACGTGGAAACTTGTTGATAAACCTAATAAGAAGATTATTCCATGCAAATGGGTTTACAAACTGAAGACGGACGCACATGGCAACGTTACAAAATACAAGGCTAGACTTGTGATAAAAGGTTTTAACCAAGTAGCTGGTGTAGATTACCATGAAACCTTTTCTCCGGTGGTCAGGCATTCGTCTCTACGTACTTTGTTTGCCATTGCTGCGGAAATGAATTTAAAAATGCGTCATTTGGATGTAAACACCGCATTCCTATATGGTGATATTCAAGAGGAGGTCTACATGTACCAGCCTCAAGGGTTTGTGAAAAAAGGCCATGAAGATAAGGTGTGTTTACTGCAAAGATCGCTTTATGGACTCAAACAAGCTCCTCGGGCATGGAATATGAAATTAAATGAAACTTTATGTAAAATAGGTTTCAATAGATTGCCTACAGAACCATGTGTTTATAAAAAACTTTTTGGTTCCGAGTTGGTCATAATGACTGTATATGTTGACGATATTATAATATTTTTCTCAAATGATATGACATTTGACAGTGTCAAATCGGATTTGGAAAAGCATTTTTTGTTGAAAGATTTAGGAATTTTAAATTATTATTTAGGTTTAAATATTACTCGCAGTGAAGGAGAAATTCGTATAAACCAACGTTCCTATATCGAACATTTATTGAAAAAGTTCAACATGGAAAATGCAAAAAAGTACAATACGCCTCTCGCACACAGTAAAATGAACGCTGCAAATTCTACAGGTAATAAATCGATAGAATATCCTTACCAGAATCTCATAGGATGTTTAATGTATCTTGCCATAAATACTCGACCGGATATTTCGTTTGCTGTAAGCTATCTAAGTCAATTTAATAGTAAATTTGACCATTGTCATTGGGTGGCAGCTAAGCGAGTATTGCAATATCTTAAGGGCACTATTGATTATTCCGTTACTTATAGGAAGACCGGAAAACCCCTAGTCGGGTATACTGATGCGGATTGGGCGAATTGCACTGAAGATAGACGATCGTATACGGGATATTGTTTCAAGTTTGCTGATGGTCCATTGTCGTGGGCATCTAGGAAACAACCCACAGTTGCACTATCTTCGACGGAAGCTGAGTACATGGCTTTAACTGATGCTGCGAAAGAAGCAATTTATTTGCGACGGTTTATCTTTGAGGTATGCAACAACCAGTTAACTAGCGTTACAATACATAGCGATAGTCAGAGTGCACAAAACTTGGCCTATAACCCCATACATCATGGGAGAACTAAGCACATTGATACGAAATATCATTTTATTCGAGAAAAAGTATCTGATAATGTGATAAACCTTAAGTATACTAAGTCCAGTAATATGTTAGCTGATGTTTTAACCAAGTGCCTAGGTAAGACCGCACATTTGAAATGTATCAGCGATATAGGCTTAGTGTGAACTTAGATTTTTTTTTATTTTTTGAATAAGATTTAAGTAGAGTTTTGATTAAGGGTGGATGTTGTAATACTGGTTTGTTATAGGTATTTCGTTCTATATTTAATCAAAACTTGTCTACTTTATTTTTATGTTTTTTACACTTCAAAAATAAACTTCAAATCATCAACAACGTTTTTCTCTTCTCTTTACTATTTTTAATACAAAAATACAACAACCCGTAACCCTGTTACCCTGAAAAAAATGTTTTTCAATATTTTATTCTACGATTCTGGAGTTTTAACAAATATGCAGAGTTGTCAACTCTACAGTTTTAACTGTAGATTTACAGTTTTTTCTCAGTTTTTAGTTTAGACATCCAAATCTACAGTTTTTTCTTTATAATACTAAGGCCATCTATTTTATTCGCTGCGTAACCCAAACTTAGGAATAAACGTTCTGCCACCACCATAAAAGGCACTTTAAATACAAAGACAGAAATAAAAATTGTTATGAGTTTAATGTTACCGATAACCATTAAAGAGATTTCATAAAAATATGTACGATTTAAAAAAAAAAGATGAAACTGAAATTCAAGAGGATGTGCAGATTGAAAACGAGTCAGTTTTACGAATACAAGTAGTATAATTTTCTTACTATATTATGTTGTTTTATTGATTACAGCTATTAAATAGCACAAAATAAGTAAAACTGGAGATTTACAGTTTTTTAGTAGAATTTTGCAGTTTCTACAGTTAGCTTTTTGAAAGCAGTTCTACAATTTTAATTTAGATAAGGGTTGGCAACACTGCAAATATGTATTACATAAAGCAAAAAAGCAAAGCAACAACCCATAATTGTCCCACTGCTGGGCTCGGGGTCTCCTCTCACAATGTGAGGGGTATTAGGCCATAGTCTGCCACGCTGGCCAAGTGCGGATTGGTAGACTTCACACACCTTTGAGAACTTTATGGAGAACTCTCCGGTGTGCAGGTTTCCTCACGATGTTTTCCTTCACCGAAGCAAGTGATAATTAACTTGTAATACGCACATAATATTTGAAAATCAGAGGTGCGTGCCAGGATTTGAACTCGGGCCCCTCCGTTCGGAAGTCCAACGTTCTAACCGCTAGGCTATCACTGCTTCAATGTATTACATGTCAATGACAAATTACAGCTTTCTAGCACTAAGGGTTTCGGCGCTTTGCTTCGGACAGACGGACGGACAGACGGACAGACGGACAGACGGACAATGGACAGACGGACACACGGACGGACATGACGAAACTGTCATACAAGGGTTCCGATTTTACTTCGATTTTATTTCTGCATTACTAAAAAGTAGTGCAGATTCCTGAGTATGAGTAAATCTCAGTCATTAAGTGACTAACAAGACCACTCTTGTGCAACCACCATTTGACCAACAGCCACCGTCTCTTATTGGTCGTTTGTATCTTACGAGAAATCATCCAAGCGCGAACCGGCCAGTAACGTGTTCAGTTGCTCAAGTGCAGTAATATTCTTTTAATTAATATTATTACATGAAAATTGCAAGTGTTCCGCGCGTTTTTTTATGTAAATACGCGGCAAATAGTCACTGTCTTCCATGGACACCAAAGGCATAATTCATACGTTGTCGAACCAGAAATAAAAGAAACAACTGGTTTCCAGCTTTGCGTGCTGTTTTTAAAATTTTTTGTTGGTTCAAAATAATTACTGTTAGTTTAATTATTAAATCTATCCCTTTTTAAGTCAATCTTATGTAATATCGCTCCCTGGTCGAAGCTCATTGAGCTCTGGACGACCCAATTTAATCTCTACGGCACTTGTGATAGAATTCTAAATCTGCTTGCCTTAACCAACACCCTCCACTCCATTTCATCAACGATTAAAAATTAAAGATTACAGATGCTAAAATTTTGCACATGCTAGATAAAATACGGTTTGTGGCTTGGCCTAATAAGTAAGTATGTCGAAAGTTCTATTGAAATGAGATCTGTTGAGACATATTTTTATGCAAAATCGTCAATAAACAAAGCCCATTACGAAATCTAACAGAGGAGTACCCTACTGTTAACACAACTTTCTGATCCTCAGCGAGTAAGCTATAAAACACGCTCGTAGACCGACGTTTTGTGTCTTTCTTAATACCATGTAAACGAGGGATAATTTTCTTGTCGTTATTGTATCAATCTATAATTTCTGGTATAGTATCTATATAATATTTCATTTCAATAAGATAACGTGTACAGTCGGCCTCAGAAGTAGCTTAACATTATAGTACTTTGTAATAGTAATTGTTTCGACGGTTTCGTAACAACATCTATGACAAATTCAAGAAATGTAATGTGACAAGGTACTAAAATTTTAAGCTGCTTCTGAGGCCGACTGTACTATGGATATACATAATTACCTATATAATTTTTATGAAGTAGTTGGAGGAGCGAACGCTAGTGATAAACTTAATTGGGCGCTTTGTAATTTAAACGGCAAGGATTAAATATCCTAAAACATTAGCCCCAAAACATGAAGTTCAGATAGTTAATTCACTAAAATATGCAAATGAAATAAAATAAACGGTTATTTATATTTCGTACATTCATAATAAAGGATAAAATTTACTGCGAATGTACCTTTTGTAACAATTCCGAATTTCTAAATAAATACATACATAATTTACATTTTGGTTAATTTTATGCTTATGTCTTAATGACATATTATTTTATCAATAATAAATTAATAAGTAACATTAATAAATTTTGTAGCTTATCGCTACGATGTTGCTATCACACAAGCGTTTTTATATGTCATAATAAGTAATAAATGATGTTTAATATTCAATATTAATTTTCGCGTATTGCAATATACTTCTGGTTGTTTACACTAGAACCACGAATAATGATTTCGCTAACTAATAGTGAATATCTATATTCATAAAAGGCTTATGCGTGAAATTCATTTGGCATTCAGCATAATTTGTATATTTACTAACGTCAAAGCATTAATGGGTTCTCTCCTAGAGTTTACATCACTACGCTACTCCAGTGCGGATTCGTCGGAAGTTTTTGAAGTACCTACTTCTTATGGTGTGTTTGGAAAAAAATATGAGCGCAAAATTATTACGATGCGACAGCCAGAAAGCGACATGATGAAGGTGCGTGATACTTGGGGCTGTGCTTGGGGGTAGGTACTAGGCACTACTAGGACTAGCACTCACTAGGAGTTGTCTTGGATTGATAGCGCGCGACGGCGATTTTTATTATAACTTCTTACGTGCGTACGACGTTTTTTATGTAGGTAGAAGGCCTTCGACATGGCTGAACGACTGCTATCTAACCATAAAAACCGGGACCCTCGGCTTATTATGCTCTCGGAAGCACGGAAGCGCTTCAGACACTATTTGGCATTATCAGTATTAATAGACTGATCTTAGGATCTCTACCATTTCAAGATTCGGTTAAATATGTCAAATCATACGAAAAAGTGACATTTGTAAGATCCGAGAGGTTTATTTGTAGGGTATCCGAGAGGTTTATTTGTAGGGTCCTTAACGATCGATGATACTGATGAAGGATATTCAGCGCGCATTCAACGCTATGAAGAAACTTGCGCACTTGATACAAACAGGACTTTAGCATGAAATCGAATGCACGCAACTAATTTTTCGCGCTCAAAAAAAATACGTTCGTTTTGCCTCACCCTTAGTTTTCCACAGACAATGAGTTCTCCATAATGTTTTCAAAATTGAATCGTTTCTCTGGTGAATATGTTCTCGTAATATAAAAAGTAACAGTTTAATAATCTAAATTTTACTAACAAAAAATAACCCGATTTCAAAGTTACTCTAAAACTACTTGTCAGATCTCGTTCAAATTTATGAAGGATTACGTGACAAGCACCTGCTTTCGATTAAAAAAGAATCATCGAAATCGGTTGGCGTGATATTGAGTTATTCGTCCATTTGTCGCGCTTACTTAATACAAATTTAAGACTTATATGGTTTTATCATGGATGCCATTGTCAGATCTCAATAAAATTTATATGGGACTACATGACAGCCACCAGCTTTCGATTAAAAAAAGAATCATCAAAATCGGTTTGCCCAGTCCAATGTTCTGAGGTAACAAACATAAAAAAAATACAGTCGAATTGAGAACCTCCTCCTTTTTTTGAAGTCGGTTAAAAAGTAACATTCGCTAAGTAATTCATAGGTGCATCTCAAAATTACTTGGTCAAATTACAAGAAAGTTGTTTTCTATCCACCAAACTTTCTTTAATGAAGCGTCTTAAGCTACCGTTTGTATTTACTGTTAGGTTACTGTCACATAACTAGAGAGTTGATATTCGAATGCATATTTAATTTATCTAAAGTTTAATGCAAAATCAATGCATAAGAACGCTAATTTTAACCCTCCCGTGCTAGATATTTGCCAATAACATAATTATAATACACATACCGTGGCTACTTTAACAGTTGTTTGTCATTTCCTTGGTGTTAGATATCATGGTAATGATGTTTGATACCATTATTACAGAAGAAAAACGCAACTGACAGTCAACCAAGAGACAACACGTGACAAGAAATGTTTTGTCATTTCCTTGGTTTTGATGATGTATTGGTAATTTTTTTCTCTTTTTTTTATGGAAATAGCCAACAAATGAGCTGACGATCCACCTGATAGTAAGTGGCTATCGTTGCCCATGGACACCAGTAAAACCAAAGACATCACCGTTGCGTTGCCGGTCAAGAATGAGCGAAGAAAAAGAAAGAAAAACTGGCTCTCAAGCCCCAGCCGGAACACGACGGGTCGTTTGGCGGCTGACTCAAGCTCAAGGGTGGTAGCTGTCCAGGCAAACCCCATTGAGAAATAATAATAGTAATAATGGTATTAACTATTAATTAACAATTAAAATCAATAAAATGATGGTAATGACCTTTGACATCATTATTACGAGAAAAAACGCAATTGAAAGACAACACAAATGATCTTTCCAGAAATGTTTTCCGCAGCTGAGTTGCATGGTTGCTATACAACCAGGGCCTATGCAATTTGGGAGGCGTGCATTCACGGTTAAGAAAAAGCTATGAAATTGTACACCATTAGCTACCGTTAAAACAATGGTTCTGGTTTCTGGTTATGTAGTTCAAGTACAATGCCCTTATCGCTTTAATTATGTATACACTTTATACTTATACGTAAATTATACCTATATTTTTGGATGTACCTTTTCGCATGCGCGGTTAATGGGGCTATTACTAAAAGATGTCATCTTGTATACGAATTATAGTCAAGGACACGGCAAAACTAAGTGGGTATGTTTTTTTGCTGAAGTCCTACGTGCAAACAATGATTTAAATCTAGTAAACATTCTTCCTTTTGTCTCTATGACCACTGGACCATAGCACAGTCTTCGTCACTTCGTCAATGCCATCATAAAAAATATTGCCTTGGAGATAAGTTAAGTGATTTATGTCACTTCGAGTCACTTAGATTAAGTCCATTACAGATAAAGAAGCATCTTTAACCGTATATTTCTAAAGGAAGCGAGGCAAGCTTGTCCAAAACTCTGACCATGCACTTGACCATTGGTGGCCAAAATACTGGTTTTTGTTCTATTTCTATGCCATGAAAGTAGACCAGGGTGTCATAAGAGACCAACAGGTCATAGTGGTGACACACGGTGGTGACAGGGCTTTGCGAAAGGAATAAGTGTGAATATTACCATTATTAAGGTATTAGGTATCACCTTGCCAGGTATTATCTTGCCGTAAAGCCTGTCTCGCTAGCTGATAGATGATGGTACCTCTTGCATGACTCAGCCGTCAAATTACTCGTCATGATCTAGGTGGGGGCTTGCGAGAGAGTTTTTTTCTTTCGGTCTTATTCTTTCTTGGCCGACAAGGCATCTTTGTTACTGATGTTCATAGGCGCGATGGCGACCACAAACGATCAGGTTTATATACCCAGCTGTTTGCTCGTTTTGAATAAAAGTATATAAATAAGCATAGAAATATTTCAAGCACTGTTTAAACAGATAGTATCACTGAAAGAACTGGAATAGAATAGAATAATGGAAAAGAAATAGAATAGTGTGTGAAAAGAAATAGAATAGTGAATAATAATAGCACTGGAGTATCTTCTCTGTCCTTACGCCTCGGGATTCGTGGAATATCTTGCCTTCATTTCAGTCTCCATCATAAATAGCTGGAGTTTAAAAGTAAATAGGTACCTGCGGACAAAAATACGATGATATTAAAAATCGTTGAAAAAGTTTAAAGCTGCATCAACTAAAAACAAAACAGTAAAAAATAGCTGATAATTTAAATCTTTAAATTGTATTGTTGAAAATATGACTTAAAAATCAGGAATGCATGAATGGTAATTACATTCTGTCATTACTTCGCCCATATAGGTATAATTATTATAATTAGAATTTGACTATGATCGCTGATGTTAAGTAGCGATGCAGTCTTAGAGCTCTCCAACCCGCTGCAGCGCGCTGGTCTGACCTAGTAAAGACGCTCACCGGACTACCAATTGCCGAGGCTTTTAAGACCACCCAGGACAAGAAAACGTGGAAGAGCGTAGTGCACCGAGTGATCGACACTTCATGCTAGACGCCTAGACACGACCTTCAGCATTGAAGATAACGACTAAAAAGAAAAAGAAGAAGAATTTATGGATGGCCCCTAAGGGAGCAAAAACAATATACAATAGCAATAAATCATTGCAGAAGTCGTATATTATTTGGAGATCGATTAATTCCGTTTCAATACATCAGGACAAACTTAAGAACTTCCTAAACGGTTCATTGGCGACTAGACGTAGTGACAATGGATCTGTCTACAAAAGATCAACTTTGCAACTTATTTATCCAATACACTACACCAGAGTCTCTAGACAAAACTCTTTTCTGTTAGTTCGCGCCAAACGCTGTCTTCAAAATGTATGGGAATGACATTAAATGCGAAAAATGAGCACGTGACTTTTTAAAACTATGGAAATGACATTAAATGCGAAAGAATGAGCACGTGACTTTTTTAAAGTATGGAAATGACATTAAATGCGGGAAAATGAGCACGTGATTTTTCCGCACTTCATGTCATTCCCATGCATTTTGAAGACGCGTTTGGCGTGAGTGTTTACAAAAAAGATTTTCGTCTAGTCCTTCGCGTTTTACGGTATCGCTTGATGAAGTAACGTCAATAAATTCCGGTACACACGCACAGTGTACCAACCTGTCCTACCATCCTATTGATACGAGAAAGGGAAAGTGGTAACCGGTTCGCAGCATCAGTGAAAATGATTTGCTCATCGCGAGTTCACGACCGTGAGCGCGGCAGCCTTGGCTCGTTTATTTTATACAGGGTGTTGTTGTTCTTTTAAACAGAATGCTACTTTTTTATATTTAGTTAAACGTTTTTTGACATAATTTTACTATAAAACTGTTACTGATCGATGCAGGGTTGTAGCAAGAGTCGAATTTGAGGTAGGGCAGCATTGATTACAGGTAGGGCGAAAGTAAAAAAATTATCATACTTTATTGATCTGCTCCGAAGCACAGGCTCCTAAATCAATCACCATGTATATCACTGACCTCTACAATTTTTTTTATCTCAAACTATGAACAAATATTTTAATTATAATAATTTTATCTTAGTTCTTGGTATTTTTAAGGTAGGGCATTGTGATTTCAAGATAGGGCATTGCCCCACAATGTCCCCCCCTAGCTACGGCCATGGATCGATGTCTGATATTTGAAAAATCTTTTAGTAGGAGAAATTATAAAATATAGCTAGTTTACATTAATCTCAGAAATATCTAATTGAACCACGATTTTGAAATAAATATTGTTGCCGCTTCTTCTTCCAATAGAGGTAGAGAATGTTTGAAACAAATATCTATACAAATAACCACGTATAAGAAATTTCATTTGTCCTTGAACTTAGAAGATTTGTTCTTACACACCATTACCGGGTCGTTCAACAAGTTCACGAATTTAGTGCGTATTCACCTTCGATCACTAATAAAGTGATCGAAGGTATTTACGAAGACAGTTACCAGTGCGCTTGTCGGCCTTTTTTTTCTTTTTTCAAATAGGCAGTTGCTGTTGAACCTATCAGCCTTATGGTTAGTTTCTGTTGGCCTTAGTGGCTTTATAGAATACGAGTAACCGCCCTCGCTTTGCTTCGGTTTTCTTATTATTTTACACCTTGGGTTACATTATTGAAGTTTTATTAAGGATCCCAATTTTTTTTTGAAAATATAATATAGCCTATGTTACTTGGGGATAGTGTAGCTTCCTAACAGTAAAAGAATTTTTGAAATCGGTTCAGTAGTTTCGGAGCCTATTCAATGCAAAGAAAAAATCAAATCTTTCCTCTTTATATATTAGTATAGATGTTGTTTTTAGCCCTATCGGCCTTTACAGTTTCACGCAGATTGTTTGTCGATGCTGGTCACCAGACGCGTTGAAACGCACCCTAGCGTTACAGAACAATACTAAGTCGAGAACTGCTTATAATTACTAACAAACCCAAAAATATTTACTAGGTGAACTACGTTAATCATAAAGTACCCAGATGATCGAGCTTTGCTCGTTATTATTTTTTTTAACCGACTTCAAAAAAAGAGGAGGTTCTCAATTCGACTGTTTTTTTTATGTTTGTTACCTCAGAACTTTCGACTGGGTGAACCGATTTTGATGATTGTTTTTTTAAACGAAAGCTGGTACTTGTCATGTGGTCCCACTTAAATTTTATTGAGATCTGACAATGGCATCCATGAGAAAACCATATAAGACTTAAATTTGCATTAAGTATGTGTGCGACAAATGGACGAATAACTCAATATCACGCCAACCGATTTCGATGATTCTTTTTTTAATCGAAAGCAAGTGCTTGTCATGTGGTCCCACATAAATTTGAACGAGATCTGACAAGTAGTTTTTGAGTAATTTTGAAGTCGGTTATTTTTAGTTAGTAAAATTTAGATTATTGGTAATCGTGCTTTTTGGAAATCATTGGCTTACTTTTGCTTAACAACGCCATCTACCAAAGTAGCTTTAGTGTTGCTACTCGCCAATAGATGTAGGAAGAGTCTATTGTAGCAGTTTTTCATTACTTGAAAACACGGATAAAACGACATTTTCTAAAACTGAATCCTAGCTAGATCGATTTATCACCCCTGCATACTAAATTTCATGAAAATCGTTAGAGCCGTTTCCGGGACATATGTATATAATCTGTTATATACCTACATATATACAAGAATTGCTCCTTTAAAGTATTAGATTAGATAGATAAAGCTTGCAAAAAATGCATCTGCCAGCCAAGGGATATTGAACGAGGTATTACACCTCGTTGCAATCTCATCCTATATCGAATTATGTAATTATTTGTATTGTATCTATGTTCGCAGTGCACTTGAAAAGTTTTTGTATACTCCATGTTTTTAGACGAAACTTATATGGTAAACGAACTTAGCACTACTTTTTATGGATTAATTAATAATGAATGCTGAACAGAAATTAGTTTTGGCATTGAATGTTTAGTAATTTTTAAATTATTATCATTTTTTGTCTGCTTTATTTTTAAATTACAAATAAAGATAAAAAGACAGTGTGTTTCTTTACTAAATATGACTCGACGTAAAAAACAAATCGTACACGATACTTGTTGTTTTACTTTGGTGCACAAAAGAGAATATTATAAATATTATAATGATCAAAACTGATAAGATATTAAACTTAACTCATCGTTGACTGAACACATTAACACACTTACGCCCCAACTCAGAGTCACTAACGGTTACTTAAATCGCTCCTTAGTACAGAATTTGTATGGTGATTCTTTAGTAAGGAGCGATTAAAGTAACCGTTAGTGACTCTGAGTTGGGGCGTTACACTGATAAGATAATTACATAATTAAATAGTATAAAAATAAAAAAAAAAACACCTGATATTAAAAAAGCTATCATTAAATACCTTTTTGAAATCCTTATGATGAGCTCTTTAATTTAATACGAATATTGCATTATTCGATTTATTTTATTTTTAGATACTTCAAACAATGGCATCTCACAGCCACCATATATGCTTTTTTTTTAATTTCGCTTATATAAGAACACTTACGTTATCAAGACGCATTTAACGTTATCTTAATTTTAAAATTTGGTCCAGTGGTTTGGAAGATATTCAATGAGGTAATAAAAAATAGGTATTACATGCATACAAGATACGTGCGAAAAACATAACCCTTCCTTGGCAGTCGGGTAATAATATAATCTTATATTGTTGAGTTTAGTGAGCTTGGGTTATCATCTAGTGTTGATTTTATCTAAATTGGTTCACAAAAATAGTTATGTCAAAATAGTGCTAATATAGTGCTAAATAAAGCCGAGTGAGTTTACCGAAGTTTAATGAAATAGTCATCTTTTTAGTATTAGTTGTATGTAGTAGGTATTTATTTAGATTTTTAATGTCACATTGATCGAACTACAAGAAACGGTCGCCCTGAAAACCAGCGATCGTGGTTTGCTGCGGCCAGTGCTGAGTGTGGCCAGATTTCGTCAAATATAAAAATATCATTTAATATCCAAATAATTAATTTAAAAAAAATCGTTTACTCTACCGCTCTATACCGCTCTCTAATATCTACGGGTGAAGCCGCGGGCAAAAGTTAGTTAACTATCTATATTTGGTTATGGTTTGTGAATTTAAAGTACTAGATTATTTATAACGTGAGAAAAAGAGCAGGTAATGTATATAACTTTTATTTTTAGAGTAGAATTACTAATTAGAATTAGGTGTGTTATGATATTTACACATACGAGTGTTTTCCAAGTGATAGCAATACGATATCAATCGATCGTTGAAACCCCGAGGAAAACAATACCAACGATTATAACAATTATCATTTTTTCTTATACTTTTCTTGTGTACATCTGATACTTAAATACACATTTTACCATACATTATAATGAAATAAAAAAAAAAAACAAATCTTTTGTTGAAAACTGCCGTGTTGAAGTGGCCTAGTTTAATGACCCCAATATACAGGGTGTCGCTTACGACACCTTACGGGTCATGTCTTAACATGACCCCACTTTTTGTAAGAATTAGCATAAAGTTTATATTAACTCATCAATTATTATTACTGGTATTATTATGATTCATAAACCATGCTTGGCTGGCTACCACCAGCTTGAGTCAGCCGCCAAACGACTCGTCATGTTGTGGCTGGGAGCTTGAGAACCAGTTTTTACTTTCTTTCTTTTCAATTATTTGTTAGCTGATAACGCATAGGTCACTCACTAATCACTTAACATCAGGTGATTCTCTGCTCAATTATCGGTTAAAAACAAACCAAAGCTCGTCGCTAACTATCAAACAATTGAAAGAAACAATTTGTTGAAACAGAGGGGAAAAAGGGTGACTGTTTACTCTTTTTTAACCTTAACACCACTAATGAGGGACTGGTGATCCCCCACTATACGCGTTTTCTGAAATATCTTTGTGGTTTTGAACTTTCTGGCGTCACGACACCGCGTATATTCGGGATCTTCCGAGACGGGGGGCCTCGGGATCAGGGTATTCAGGGGTAACCCACATATTCCAGCATCTCCCAATAGCTCGCCAGGGGTAGATTTGCTACAAGTTGCAAGCAATAGTTCACGAGATAGGTAACTATTACGGACCTCGGTCCCCTTCTAACTGTGATTGGAAGTAGCAAGTGATCTTAAGGGTTAAGATCTGTCAATCGTTATTAAACTCTATTACATTTTTATGTTTCATACTTCATCATTATATTATAATATTAGTAGTGTAACTACAGTTTTGCTTATCCCTATGATAAGCAGAATTGTAGTTACAGAAAGCTTGTTCCAGCAAATATTTAACCTTTTACATCCCAAACTTTTTCAAAGCACTTCTATAGAGAACAAGCCCACACTATTGGTCTATGTAATTCTGAACTTGGTACACCATCTCCACGCTTCGTGACATTCTAATGTAGAGACTCGTAAATAAGCTTGTATGTCTAGTAAAGTTACGCCACGCTTACGTAACAGCCCCACTGACACACACAGTCCTTCCTTGTATGATATATCTATCTAGGTAAGTATCTAATAGTATCTTCTAATCCCGGCCACGCTGCAGCGCTCTGTCTCAGTCATGTTTATTATATGGTTGGTTACCATAAGAACGTAAGTAGTAACAATGATATTATAAGTGGTAATTATGACCAAGTTCATATCCATTTTAACCAAAGTGTGGTTGCTTCAAAATAAAAAGAAAAACCCTCCCCTATTAACTATCAGTTAAAATTATTATTAGAAGTTTGTGGTTAGAAGCAATATTTTTATCATGAAAATCTATTATGCCGCTAGAGTTTTTTAGAATTGTCTGAAGTTTTCCTTGTATTAGACGTCGTTCGTTGACTTACCCTGATGAAGTGGTGGGTACATTTTCAGTTAGGAAAACTGATATGTGTCAGGAAAATGTTCGCATCTTGGTTAAAGAAGTACAGGACCTAGACAGTAAGTAAAGGGTACTTACCTACAGTAGGTATAACTAATTATAAACATATCATTACTAAGTAAAAAAAAACCCTTGTTTTTCCGAGAAAACAACGATGTCCAGCATTGATTGACAGTAGCATGACGGTAGATGGTGAATAATTGGTGATTATCGTGACACAAATGTACCTAGTACCTACAAGGCCTAGGCCAGCCTGCGCTAGATAAAAGATTGCATAACCTTGCTTGGGTTTTTCTTGAATCATAAAAGCATCAATGTCATATCTCGGTGTTAAGTTGAGAAATGACTTTCTGAATACAACTTTGTCATTTCAAATTGGTTGACATTTCGATAACCCACTTAACCCATCGTTCCCAGGCTCAATTCTTGACAAAATGCAAAAACAATATACAGTGAGTGTTTTGTGTTATTCAAAACTTCTTCATTAAAAAAAAATTGTGAGCCTATAAAAGTTTAATTGCCAAACCGAGCGTATTTTTTGGGTTTTAAGTCGCGAAAAAATTGTCACGATTTTTACGCTGCATTTGGTTTCATACTAAAATCCTGATTGTATCACACGGCGAGGCAAAAAGAATTGCGACTTTAGTATCAAACCTATAGATCAAACCGAATTTCGCGATTCCTTTTACGCGACTCACAGTCAAAATGCTATAATGACAGCGGAATTGGACATGATGCATTAAGGTGCTATCAGACAGGTAATTTTTTGTTAATTTTCTTCTTTCATTTTGCATATTTCACTCCAAGTGACAAATCTGAACAAAAAATGAAAAATTAGTGCCGAATGAATTCATTAGTGAGCCGATTCAATAGTGTTGGATATTGGCATCTGGTATCTTTCACTCTCACTTCGAATGAACGAGAAATGAACGGTCTGAACACAGAGAGGATGTTCATATTTTGTCTCGAGTAAACTTATTCCAAGAGGCACGACTTCATTCGATGTCAAAAGAACAGTGAATGTTCCTTTCTATATCATTCCGTATAAGCCGTATGAACACAAAATAAAAGAAAAATGAAGCATTCACTCGAGTGAACCTGTGAACCTTCTGATATCACCTTTACCATTTACTCTTGAAGTGAGATGGTTGATTGATAGTCAACTGTCTTTGTTACTTACCTACATACATCAGAAATGCATATCAGAAATATTCAAATGACATACAGACCTCGTACCTGCCAAAAATATAGATATACCAAAAAGGATTTTTTTTCTATTTATGTTACGATTTCTCAATAATATGACTAAGTGGTTGTCATTGGATAATTGTTGCTTAATGTCATGACACATCTTATAATAACAACGCTGTTCGAACGTATTTCTTTAACGTTACTTGCGGTAAAGTAAGGTAAGAGCTATCGAGAAAATTGTAGATAATAATCTGCGAAAATCGCCACGTACATAGTGAAAAAGCGTAACACCCAGTTATTATGGTTCTCCATGGCCATTTCTTCTCTCAACTTTCTTCGCGCTAGATTTTTTTACAATATGATATCATCATACGTAGGTACACAATAAGAAAACACAGGGTTTTTTAAACGTAATTTCATTATTATGAAATATATGGACAAGACAAAACAGTTAAATGGAATTTATACTAATTTATGAATGAATCTGTATCAAAATATACTGATGAAGAGTTTTTTTTTGTTTCTTTGAACATGCTAATCTCTGGAACTATAGGCTATATATTATTACATTGTTATAAAATAAGTTCCTTCAGGGGTACGGGTATAGTTGGCGGCACGGATGATGAGCGTTCGGCGAAAAATCAATAATACATTTCTTTGCTAATCTCTGCCTTTTATTTCTTTAATCTGAGATACCTTTCTGCCTTTTATTCTTTAATCTGAGGTGAGCGTATTCATTTTCAGCGTAGGTAAGTATATAATTTAATGCCTTCCGTAAGCTCGTATCTTTTCAGTTTTTTACGTTGATGCATTCTCAATAATTTAAAGCTGCCATTACCTAATGGAGTATCCTGCAATATTTTTAACATAATATCATAAGTAGATTCACAAGAACAGCTCTAGAATTTTTCCTCTGAAGCTAGAACTACAGCGATCGTGACCTACCTCAACCCAACATGGCCGTCTGACTAATTTGATATCTTGATTACGTCAAACAAAAACCGCTTGTACCACCGTTTATAACGTCATTAAAGTTGCAAAAACTCACAAAAACTATCGTCTGTCCGGATATGACTATCTTACGACAAATTGGTGTAATAGCTCATTCTTGGGTAAAATTAGACCTACGTTGAGCTTGAATTACATGTTCTTGTAATTAAAATTTTAGGCTTATATCATCGCGGACACTTCTTTACGGCTTTTCTTCTCCTCCATGACAAAGCACCCTTCCGAAAAGCTGATAGATAAAAAAATGATGACGTGCATAAGTGTATCAGTGACACCTATATAGGTAAATAAAATATTTTGACTTTGACTTTGACTTTGACTGAACATTTTAAATGCAACGGATCGGGTACTTGCGATTTGTATTTTATAATAATTTATAATCATTAATACCGATATTTCGATTACATTTACATGGATCGTGGTCACGGTGAGACTGATTATTACAAAATACGAATCGTGACTACCCGTTGCATTTAACCCATATAAATCCCAATTCTTTTATTGGCGAAGTCTGCAAAGACGTATATGATTAATATTGAACTTGGCTCTCATTTCTCATTTATGTCTTTGATGGGATAGTCATATTTTTTCAAAATCGTCAATCAATTATTCTTGAGTGAATATTTCCAGGGATTCTAGGCACCTGTACTTCTACGAAAGTATTATTAGATACCTATCATTGGTGTCTCCGCTCGATATAACGATATTTCACTGCCTAGGTGTATAGATATCTAATTAGATTCAATTATCCAATTCGGTTTAAGCGGCTGAACGTTCATAGATCGGTTTCAGCAATCTTAATAATTTAAAATTACGTGTCACGTTCTTTGTCCGCGATGGACTCCTAAACTATCAAATTTGCATACCGTGTGCAGTTTGATCCAACTTGAAAGATAGAATAGACGGAAGGTTTTAATAAAAAAAAACTTTTAACAGAACGAAGTCTGTCCGGGCAGCTAGTAATATATAAAAATCTCGTGTCACGGCGGTCGAACTCCTCCGAAACGGCTCGACCGATTTTTATATATTTGTATATATTTTTTGTATATAATTATTTGGTAGATATGAGAATAGGTATAGAGTATATTTTATACCGCTAGGTGATTAGGGTGTACTTATTCAGACTATTTTTGGCAGAATAACGTTTGCCGAGTCAGCTAGTACTATAATAATATTGTGTAAACACAATAGGTAAACACGGTATTGGGGTCTGTCTTGTTTATAAATGAAGCAAGCACTTCATAAAGTCAAAGAAGTCTCCGAAGCAGTATGTTGGAATTGTAAATATCCGTAAAATATCGTGAACATAGTAAATGTCCATAGACAGTAGTTTTTGGACATTGTGAATGTCCATAGACTCAACACACACTAACGCAGGTCAATGCCGCTTTATTCCGTCCTGTCATTGCAGTCTTATCAGTACCAAAAAATGATACCTATCAGTACTACAAGGCCATTGTGATTATGACTTTAATCGACTTAATTTCTTAAAAAACAAAATAAATTTGACCTTGGTATACATCTGTGCTAATAACAAAACTGTAACGGGGTCGAATCGTTAAATCCTCACGTGCTTAATTTACAATGGTTTACCCACTAAACCATGCCCACGCATGCGATACACTAGTTACTTAATACTGCTAATTTAGAGATGCGCCGAATATGGGTTCAACCTAATTCGAATATTCGGCCCTTTTTTTCGATCAAAACTGAACGGAATATTCAGCCGAATTATTCAGCTCATTTTCACACAGAAAACAGGTGCATAGCTAATAAACATAACATTGTTTACATTGCGTAAAATGCGTAGAATAAACTATCAAAATATTACCCAAAAAAAAAAACAACATTTCAGGGAAATTGTCTTCGCAAAAGGTGGGCTAAAATTATCGCTGAATACAAGATGTGAAAATATATACTATAGTCACCGCGAACTAAGAAGCCCAATTTGTCGTTTGCCATCAAAGTGACATTAGAGATGTACAAAAAAATCGATTGACGAAAGAAACCAATTTTTACAACAAATCGATTCAAAATTATAAGACCTTCTTCGATTCGATAATTAAATTTTAAACTAAAAACCGTAATATTTAGGTACCTAATTACCTACCTACTACCTCGATTGAGCTATCTCGTACCGCGTATTCTCAATATGTACCTATTTACGACTTCAATAAAATATTCTGTTATCCATTCGCCCATGAACATCAACAACACCAAAAGCATCACTGGTGCGTGGCCGGCCAAGAAAGGGAACAAAAAGGAAGAAAGATAGATCATGATAGAATGAAAGTCCCGCTCAGTTTCATAATAATATTTTGACATAATATTATATTATGAGCGTCAGGAAAAAACTACAGTGAATAAATTCTTGCTTATTTCGTAAGACACATTCATGTATACATAATTATTATTTTGTTGAAAAAAAAAATTTTACCGCAACCTTAAATACATAATTACATTCAACATATTATCTACAGTTACTGTCCATGGATGGCGAAGTGCCCATACATACTGGAAAATGTCCTTTGTTAGCTTCCAATTCGTCGTGGTATTATTGGGTACCTAATTATAAATTCAAATGCAAGCAAATCATTTTTTACAGTGTAATTAAATTAATCAATTTTCATTTTTAAATTTCGATTATAGTAATGTATCGATTATGATTGGTTTTATAAACGGTTTCAAGCCGTCACATCACCCTACGTCAGATTAGATTTAGGCTTCTTCATATAAGATTGTTTCGACGTCATATATTTTTATTAAATTTTGCATAAATTATGATGTGATGGGATTTTTACTACATTTTAACGTATAACTCAACGCCAATGAAAATGAGTAGGGATTTTTAACAAATTTTGGCAAAATCCTTTCTCCGTAAGTATTCAACTATTCATATCAAGTAAATGAATATTCCATTTCGCTCAAAGACACCCATACAAGGTTAGTTCATATTAATAAATAGCAGCTATCATTATGGGCATCTTAGATAATTTTGACTATAGAGGTAGGGATGCGCCGAATATGGGTTCAACCGAATACGAATATTCGGTAAAAATGTGGCAGACCAAATATTCGGCTGAATTATAATAAACAAAGTGCCAACTAATAGGTACTCAAACATCTTTCATCATAACATGAACATCAGTTAGAAGAGATAAGAAAGAAAGATGCTATCAAAAACATAACTTGTAAAAACGAAGTCTCGCAACTCAGTTGTTCTACCGTAAAAAGTTGTGAGATTCATGTAATACCAAGTCGGTTAATTTATTCAGCATTATTCGCATGAAAACACAATGTATCTTATAAGTAATACATATGTATTACTTATATTAAATTTGATTGTTTAGTGCGATTGCCAATTAAATTTATTTATTAAAAAAAAATACTTTTAATATTAATATGGTCACTATAAGATGTTATTAGGTTAACTAATTACGTAATAACTTAAGACAGGAGGACCCATAAGTAGGGACCGAATAAATTAAAATACGGTAGAAGAACTGAGTTGCGGGACTTGGTTTTTTTACAAGTTATGTTTTTCATGGCATCTCATTGCTTTTTGTAGATAGTCCTACTTTTTTTCCTATATTATATTATACGTATTATAGGTACACTGATTCATTCACTGCAAATGTAACTTTGTAATCCTTTATATTTGTAAGGGATTACTAAGTTACTTATGCAGTTGGTGTATCTAGAAAACTGAACCGAAATTGCAAAATAATTTAGTTTTGCCTTCATTTATACACTAAACACTAAATGTTTTCTAAATTTGAAGCTTCTATGTCTGCTAGAAGTACCTTAGAGTTTTGATGATTAGTCAGTGAGTGAGTGAGTGACAATATTAAGAAACTTTGACTAGTTATCTGGGGGCACGGCAGTGCCCCCGCCAAGTCGAGCAAAAAAGCGGCACGGCCGTACCATCCTTTTCTCGAAGCAATTCAGGCCATTTTCGACCCCCTATAACTTCGTTGTGGATAAAGCTAGAAGCCTGAATTTTTAATAACCAAGCAGGCATTGTATAAACACGGTATATTTCAAATTTCATTCAATTTGAACCAGTAGTTTAAGAATTATAACTAGTCAAAGTTTCTTAATTTCGTCACTCACTGACTGACTGACCGATCATCAAAACTCTAAGGCACTTCTAGCAGACATAGAAGCTTCAAATTTGGAACACAATTAGTGTTTAGTGTATAGATCAAGGAAAAACTAAAACATTTTGCAATTTCGGTCTAGTTTTCTAGATAAATTAACTGCATAAATACCTTTGTAATCCCATATAAATATATAGTATTACAAAGTTACATTTGCAGTTAATGAATTACTGTACCTGTATAACAAAGTAACATTTGCAGTGAATGAATCAGTGTACCTGTATATAATATAATGGAATAATAGGTGTAGATAGGTACCTAGATATAATTATGTTCAAAGGCAACTTGTAAAAGGAAAAAAAGTAGAACTATCTACAAAAAGAAATGAGATGCCATCAAAAACAAAACTTGTAAAAAAAACCAAGTCTCGCAACTCAGTTCTTCTACCGTAAAAAGTTGTGAGATTCATGTAATACCAAGTCGGTTAATTTATTCAGTTCCTACTTAAGGGTCCTTCTGTCTTAAGTTATCACGTAATTAGCTAACCTAACAAGTAACAACATCTTATAGTGACCATATTATCAATATTAAAAATCTTTTATGTTTTAAATAAATAGATTGACTTGGCAATCGCACTAAACAATCAAATTTAATATAATATGTAGGTATTACTTGTGAGATATATTGTGTTTTCATGCGATGGTCAAGTCGATCTATTTATTTAAAACATAAAAGATTTTTAATATTGATAATATGGTCACTATAAGATGTTGTTACTTGTTAGGTTAGCTAATTACGTGATAACTTAAGACAGAAGGACCCTTAAGTAGGAACTGAATAAATTAACCGACTTGGTATTACATGAATCTCACAACTTTTTACGGTAGAAGAACTGAGTTGCGAGACTTGGTTTTTTTTTACAAGTTTTGTTTTTGATGGCATAATTCTTACACTACTGGTTCAAATTGAATGAAATTTGAAATATACCGTGTTTATACAATGCCTGCTTGGTAACTGAAAATTCAGGCTTCTAGTTTTATCCACAACGAAGTTATAGGGGGAGTCGAAAATGGCCTGAACTGGTTAGAGAAAAGGATGGTACGGCCGTGCCGCTTTTATGCTCGACTTGGCGCGGGCACTACCGTGCCCCCAGATATAACTGCCTTTGTTAGCACGTTTCTCACGTAAGATTTAAATTGCAACCTGACCTGCCCTATTCTCGATATCAATCACAGAATAGATAATAGTGTAAATGCAAGATTACCTGCAACGCCTATTTAAGTAGAATAATTATCGCAAGGTGATAAAAAATCTCATTGCTCCATCGAAGTGTTAAAAAAATCATTGTATTCCCTCAAGTTCATTATTAGTTTATTACCTTTAATTCCGGATGAGGATGGCTCGTTGGGACACAAAAGAGTTATTGTTATCATTAAATCTTTCAATTATAACAATTTTATTGTGGTTTAATCTTCAAGTAATTAGTGACAATTATTGCAATAAATGATCGCAGACAATAATATTGTATGTATCGCAGACTATTTTTTAGACTCATGTCATGTGTCTTCAGGGAACACGGAAGACGGGGTCTGCCTCCAAGATGACGTTTTTACCTGACTGCCAGGAACGGTTGTGTTTTTCACGCGTATCTTATATGTATGTCTGTATGTATGCATGTAATTTTCTTTATTATCTTGTATTTTCCAAACCACTGAACATATTTAAATAATTAAGATATCGTTAGATTCGTCTTGATAACCCAAGTGTTAAAAAAAAAACAACAAATAGGTACGGTGGCTGTGAGATGCCATTGTTTGAAGTTTCAAAAAATAAAAATAAATTGAGTAACGCAATACGGGTATTAAATTAAAGAGCTCACCAAAAGTATTTCAAAAGAATTTCTATATCAAAATTAAAAAATAATAATTAAAATGGCCGAGTTTTGTCGTAATATTCTGTCTGCGTAACAAATCGTTACTGTATACCAGAATATAGGGTATCCGCTGGATTCAGAAAGCTCAGGACCGGTCTGAGTGGCGTCGATTAGGGGAGGCCTATGTCCAGCAGTGGACCTCAAAGGGCTGATGGATGGATGGATGGATGGATACCAGAATAAGAAACGGACCCAAGATCGAGCCCTGTGGTACACCCAACACAGCCGGTGACCCCGATTACTTAATATTGTTTATGCTAACTTTTTGTATCCTATCAATCAAATAAGACGCGATCAAGCTAAGGTAAGCCTTAAGATAAGCCTTATTTTTTATACCATAGTGGCCAAGTTTTAATAGCAATGTTTCGTGCTCAACACAATCAAATGCCTTAGATAAGTCACAAAATACACCTATGGCATTTTGTGATGCTTCCCATGTTTCAAATATATGCTGTAAAAACCTAGCACCTGCATCAGTTGTACTACGGCCTTTAGTGAAACCGTTAAACTCAGGATGTAATAATTTATTATTGTTGAGTAATTAGTTAGAAAAGATATTGTGGTAACAGATTTTTTATACTTATATGTACTTCTAACTTTGACAAGTTAATATGTCCAAAGTCACATGATAATTGACTTTGTTTTGTACTCGTACCAAACCTTTGATTAGGTATTTATTTAACTTAGTTGTTATGACATCTTAACTTGTCATTGTTTTGTTTTGAAAGTTATATTTAGTTATCAAATTCTGGTTCTTCAACTTTTACCAGTTTTATCCAATGTCACAGGTAATTGACTTTGGTTTGTACTCATACCAAACATTTTATTACATACTTATTATCGGTTATTAAACTTATTAGTCATAACACTCATATTATATCAATGAGAACTTTCTATTGCTCTGTTTTGAAAGTTATTTAGTTATCAAATACTGTTAATTATTTCATAATATTTTTGTAGTTAATTCTAATTGTTGCGCTAGGGATAGAACCCGGGACCGTTCGATTGACAGGCATGGTATGGATACATGGCATATTCCTGTTGTATTTTTGTATTAAAAATAGTAAAGAGAAGAGAAAAACGTTGTTGATGATTTGAAGTTTATTTTTGAAGTGTAAAAAACATAAAAATAAAGTAGACAAGTTTTGATTAAATATAGAACGAAATACCTATAACAAACCAGTATTACAACATCCACCCTTAATCAAAACTCTACTTAAATCTTATTCAAAAAATAAAAAATCTAAGTTTACACTAAGCCTATATCGCTGATACATTTCAAATGTGCGGTCTTACCTAGGCACTTGGTTAAAACATCAGCTAACATATTACTGGACTTAGTATACTTAAGGTTTATCACATTATTAGATACTTTTTCTCGAATAAAATGATATTTCGTATCAATGTGCTTAGTTCTCCCATGATGTATGGGGTTATAGGCCAAGTTTTGTGCACTCTGACTATCGCTATGTATTGTAACGCTAGTTAACTGGTTGTTGCATACCTCAAAGATAAACCGTCGCAAATAAATTGCTTCTTTCGCAGCATCAGTTAAAGCCATGTACTCAGCTTCCGTCGAAGATAGTGCAACTGTGGGTTGTTTCCTAGATGCCCACGACAATGGACCATCAGCAAACTTGAAACAATATCCCGTATACGATCGTCTATCTTCAGTGCAATTCGCCCAATCCGCATCAGTATACCCGACAAGGGGTTTTCCGGTCTTCCTATAAGTAACGGAATAATCAATAGTGCCCTTAAGATATTGCAATACTCGCTTAGCTGCCACCCAATGACAATGGTCAAATTTACTATTAAATTGACTTAGATAGCTTACAGCAAACGAAATATCCGGTCGAGTATTTATAGCAAGGTACATTAAACATCCTATGAGATTCTGGTAAGGATATTCCATCGATTTATTACCTGTAGAATTTGTAGCATTCATTTTACTGTGTGCGAGAGGCGTATTGTACTTTTTTGCATTTTCCATGTTGAACTTTTTCAATAAATATTCGATATAGGAACGTTGGTTTATACGAATTTCTCCTTCACTGCGAGTAATATTTAAACCTAAATAATAATTTAAAATTCCTAAATCTTTCAACAAAAAATGCTTTTCCAAATCCGATTTGACACTGTCAAATGTCATATCATTTGAGAAAAATATTATAATATCGTCAACATATACAGTCATTATAACCAACTCGGAACCAAAAAGTTTTTTATAAACACATGGTTCTGTAGGCAATCTTTTGAAACCTATTTTACATAAAGTTTCATTTAATTTCATATTCCATGCCCGAGGAGCTTGTTTGAGTCCATAAAGCGATCTTTGCAGTAAACACACCTTATCTTCATGGCCTTTTTTCACAAACCCTTGAGGCTGGTACATGTAGACCTCCTCTTGAATATCACCATATAGGAATGCGGTGTTTACATCCAAATGACGCATTTTTAAATTCATTTCCGCAGCAATGGCAAACAAAGTACGTAGAGACGAATGCCTGACCACCGGAGAAAAGGTTTCATGGTAATCTACACCAGCTACTTGGTTAAAACCTTTTATCACAAGTCTAGCCTTGTATTTTGTAACGTTGCCATGTGCGTCCGTCTTCAGTTTGTAAACCCATTTGCATGGAATAATCTTCTTATTAGGTTTATCAACAAGTTTCCACGTATTCAAACTCGTCAGCGAATCGTACTCGTCTTGCATAGCCAACTTCCATTTGTCAGCATCATCAGCTCGACATGCTTCCGCATACGTTTTAGGCTCATTTTCTTCAGTCAAAGTATGATAAGAGAAATAATCAGGAGGTTTCCGCTCTCTCACAGGATATCTTCGATCTTCCATTATCTGTTCATCCATTACAGGTGAATCTAAACTTTCAGGCAGAACATCTGTAGAAGCATCTTGAAAATCTTCTACTGTATCCATTTCCATAGTCTGCACTGGTAACTCCGTCTCTTTATCAATTTGTTCACTTTCCTGACTTACATTATCCAACAACAGTAACGTAGGAGGTGCAGGGACTGGAACAGCTCTAGATGTACTGGGTTCCTCACAAGATTTATTTATGTTTAAACTATTGAAGCAATCTTCGAAAAAAGTTACGTCACGTGCTTTAATTAATCGCTTCGGGCATTGAGGATCCCTAAACAAATAATTATTTGGTTGATCCGAGTAACCAACAAAAATAGACTGTATCGCTTTCATATCTAATTTCTTCCTTTGACAGTCAGCAACATAAATCAAAGCTCTACATCCGAAAACTCTAAGATGGCTTAAATTAGGCTTAAAGCCATACCATTTTTCGAAAGGTGTTAAACAGCCTAAGGCACGGTGCGGGGACCTATTTTTCAAATAAACAGACGTTTGTAAGGCGTCGTCCCAATACGCTTTGGAAAGCGAACACTCTGCCAACATAGAGCGACATTTTTCGACAACTGACCGAATAGTCCTTTCTGCCACACCATTTTGTTGTGGACTATATGGGACTGTAGTCTGGTGTACTATACCTTTTGATAATAAATAATCATTTAATTCTTTGTTGACAAACTCGCCTCCGTTATCCGTCCTAATAGCTTTAATTTGAGCTCCAGTTTGCCTTTCCACTAATGATTGAAAAACACAAAATTTTTCTTTGACTTGACTTTTCGAAGAAATAAAATATATGAATATAAAACGTGTAAAGTCGTCTACAAATAATAAAGCATATTTATTACCTTGCATGGACGTTTGTGACATTGGTCCACAGACGTCACTATGCACCAACTCTAGTATTGAAGTCGCAGGAGAATAGGTTATCTTTTTGAACGGTTTTCGAGCTTGTTTCCCTTGTAAACATGCTATGCAACTGTGTTTATCTATTTCTTTATAATCTATACCTAGACGACAATCCCTTAGCTGGTTCATACCGATGCAACACAGATGACCCAAACGCTTGTGCCATAACTGGTACCTAGTCAGAGCGGAGTCAGAGTGCACATCACAAGCCAATTCGCGAGGAATATTGACAGTACAATCTAATTTGTACAGTCCTCTATGGGGCGAACCGTGAAGAATAGAGTCACCTACAAAAGAAAAAGTATCAGAATGAAAGAAATTACAACCGTTTTTATCAAAAAGAACAGTTAAACCTTTCTGAACAGCATTATAAACAGAAATTAAATTACAATTTAAAGAAGGAACATACATTACGTTATTAATACTATTTACAGTGGACGCAGTGTTTATAGAAACTACTCCTATTCCGCCACAGTCAACTTCATTTCCATTCGCAACTGTAATCTTTTTATTAGATTCATACGGTCTAATGTTCTGAAACCATTCCAACTTCGAAGACATATGTTTAGTGGCTCCCGAATCAATGATCCAACAATCATCGCTGGAATCAACTTTAGTACCGAGTGCAACTAAAGACTCCTCAGTCTTCTTTTTGCTCTTCTTCAAAGGGCAATCAGGCCGTTTATGTCCTGGCTCATTACAATCGTAGCAAATTATGGGTTTCTTCTTCTTAGTTTTATTTTTAACTACTTTGGACCGTAAAGCAGAATCATTATTTGTCGTTTCGTTTAATTTCGACATTTCATTAAGAAGTTTAGACTTCACCAACTCCGTTGTCACTTCAATATTGCTATTTTCAAGTGCCATAATCAAAGCATCATACCTTGAAGTGAGACCTCCGAGTAAAATAGCAGCTATAGAGGCATCTTCCACATTTTTACCAATATCCGCCAAATCTTGTACTGTAGACATCACGGCATTAATGTAGGCTTCTATATTTTGAAAGTCACTGAGGCTCAGCCTATACAACTTCCTCTCTAAGTTAAGACGACGACCCATGCCTCTGTCCTCATATGCATTCCGTAATGCTATCCAAGCCTCTGACGCTGTTTTAGCATTTCTTACATGCGTAATAGCAGAACCTTCTAATGTGAGACATATCTTGGTCAATGCCTTTTTATCATTTTTTATCAGGGTTGCACTAGATATAGTGTGGCCTTGGGGATACCCGTCAACAGCTTCCCATAAGTCTTCATGCATCAGATAATTACGAATTTTAAATTTCCATATACTGTAACCATCTCGACTGCTAAGACTAAATGAGGGCAGGGAGGAACTATAGCCTCTTACCGTAGCAGTATCTCCACTTTGAAGTGCCATACCAAAATCTGACGTACACGGAAACTAATGATATTTTCACTTCCCGATAAAATGTTTTTCAAAAAATCACATCAATACATTAATCTACGTTCACTTTAGCTATTATTTTCGTGCTGATAACGATTTTGTTGTATTTTTGTATTAAAAATAGTAAAGAGAAGAGAAAAACGTTGTTGATGATTTGAAGTTTATTTTTGAAGTGTAAAAAACATAAAAATAAAGTAGACAAGTTTTGATTAAATATAGAACGAAATACCTATAACAAACCAGTATTACAACAATTCCATGGTCCTTGGTCTCTAACAACCGAGTTACACTATAGGAAGTATAGGATATTTCATCAAACATTTGTAGCATTTAATTTTAAGGCAATTTACTAGGCTGAATAGTTAACTGGTAACTAAGTTGTCATAAACGAATTTTCTCTTTGAGAGATTATTTGAAACACCGTAGCGTAATCTTTTTGTCTGCTTGTCATAACCGAAACACTTCAAAAACGTTTCACTTGATTCACTTGATTGTACGATCTTAAGTTCGCAGTACAGAAACCAGTCATCATCCTCAGGCAGGAGGTATTATATTAAGTGTTACCCTTATCCGCTATTCATAGGATGCATCACAACGCAAGAGTTTGGGTAGGGTTCAAGAATGGATGGGAACTCTTACACCCCTTAAACTTAGATAGATAGATAGATAACTCTTTATTGTTTGCACACCACATATTATACAATAGTACAAGAATAACAGAAAAGATGAAAGTACAAAACAACAGGCGGCCTTATCACTACATAGCGATTTCTTCCAGGCAACCTAAAAGAAGGATACATAAGAAAAACATAGAGGGCATCGGCGTGCGTAAAGTTAACAGAGAATATAAAATAGAAAGATATATATGTTTATAAAAGAAAAGAAAAGAAAAATTAAACTAAGACAAAAAAAAAACAATAAATAAAACTTACCCTACGAAATGACGGTTTAAACAAATAATGTTAATGAATAAATGTTAATACATAAATAACATAATCATTACGCCGCTCATAAAATTAATAGCGTCGTTAATCATTTACGATAATTTTTACGGCAATCTTCTCTTTGACTATTGAAAATTATTGTTTTAAAAATTACGATTAATTGTCCATGAGTTATAACAATCCATTTCTAATCACTATTGGACACAATTTTTTTGTTTAAGTAATTTAATAAGTGACGTCATTTACAGCAAGTACTACTCACTTTAATTAGTAGATAATATCGGAATTCAACGAAGTATATTTGGTGGAACGGTAGTTTGGGAGCAAACTGCTAAAAGAAAATGAAAATTTTTAGAAATACCTGTAAGATTTTAGCAAAATTTGTATTTTTCCATCCAAACAATAACAAGACAACGCGGGTTAAGTAAAGCTGGAATAAAAAGATTGAAACATTAATTAAATTCGAAATCGTTTACACTACAATAAAAAAAAAACTTCAGAAACGTTAAACGTCACAACTAAAAAGTAGTTCCATAGCCGACGGTTAAACCATCAGACAACTTATCATTTTCCAAAAACACAAAAATAGAAACTGATTTTTCTGAATTTGTTTCGCAGCTTTTAAACTCATGGAGTATGACTTCAAAAATTGTCATAATGGTACTTTAATGGAGCAAAATTAAACTTGAAGAAAGTTTATTTCCCGTATAAAATAACTTGCAGTGAAATTGTAAAAGATCTTTGTCACTTGGTGAGATTTAAATATCATCAAACATTTCAGTTATTTAACAATTAAAATGAAAGCTTCACAATGTCATTGTAATAATACGCGTTTCTTTTTGTTACTGTTAAAATAATTACAGTAATTTAGTGATAAATGAACAGTATTTAACTCTTAAATGAACGCCGAATGAATTTCGTAATCGAAGTGATGTTAACATGAGATTAGAGAATTAGACTGAGTCCACTGATATGCGAGGTAATATGGAAGACTAGGCCGTTTGCGAGGAAAAAAGAAAAATCACCAATACATAGTATGAAAGAAGAAAGAAAGAACACAGATTTATTTCATTTATTACAGAAAGAGAAAAAGAAATGTACACAAAGCACTAAAATTGTGATAAAGCGTTGACGAAAAATAACAAGCCGACAGCCGCTGATTTTCAGAACGACCCGTTATTACTACTGCGTTATACGAGACTAGGGAACTCAGTTTTACGGTAGTCCCTGAATCAAACTGTACAGGACGATCATGGTTTAGTTTGACCACAGGTTTCCTTAATGACTGCAACCTTACGGTTTGCACTAAGTTGTTAAAAATATTCCTGGGTTGAAGAGCTCACCGTTAACTTATTTTTTCATAAGTACCTACATAATCTACCGTTGTGTAATTTTGGTCGAGGTAGTTTGGTTGGGTGACCAATGTGACCATTGCAAGTAAGAGACGGTGTGGCCTTCTAACGGCAAAAGAAGTTCGCTGTAGGGTTCCTCAATTACTGTGAGTCGTACAGTCTCTTATAATGCAATGGGTGACACGGGTTGAGTCATGTCGACTTTTGGTTGGTTGTTATAGTGAAATTACTTTACTATCCTATTCCTCGCTATCCTATGGAACTTGGTGCTGATCTGCTATGTAAGACTTCTTCGGCAGTGTTCCAATAAGTTGAAGTTGGACAATAAGTTAGTTATTAAGTTAACTACCCCATGTTTGAACTACTTTACTTTGCTCGCCAAGCACCTCTTAAACTAATATTCAATCAAGGTTAAAAGTCGTCAACCGTGCAATCATGGAAAATACCGGCATTCAGCTTAGAGGGTACTTTGCATAATCGAACAAACTCGTAAATTTTATCGGAGTTTAGGCATAGACGCACTAGGCGGTTCCCGTAACCTTGCCATCGGTTTCAATACGGTGTGAAAACAAGTCCAACTAATACCAACAACAGCTGAATACCTGGCGGTCACTTTCTACTTTGTAATTGTGGTCTGTGGAACGATCTTCCTTCAGCGTTGGTCCGACAGAAGATTTATTCTAGAAATCCTTACTAAAATAAGACACGATTTCTACGACAAGTAAAGTTCTTTTAGGAGTAAATCGCATGCATGAATTGAAAATGTGATGACATACAAATGACATTGAAATCGATCAGATATTTAAGAACTTACGTTAAGCATCAGTTTCACTGGTTAGATAGTTGCTGTAAATTGTCGGAAGCTTGAGTTTTGATTTTGGGTTTGAATATGTTCGATGCTTTAATTGGTTTGAATAATCATTAACTCACATTCGTAGTAGTGAAAGTACAATATACAAGTGGAAGAAAAAAGAAAAATCACGTAATTGGTTCTGAGATTTTTCCAAACAATACACAACAATGCCATTCGACAAACTGATGCGTAGTCTGGTAGTAAACACTGAAAATTTTAATCATAAAAAACGTTACATGTGTTTTCGCCTGTTGACGACTACGTTGAAAAGTGCAAGTTAAGGCTGGACATCATTGTACACAATTCAAGAATTGATTAGGCATCTGAGGTCAACGTGAAATTTGTAATTTGTAATAGTCATATGTAAATGTATAAATTTACATTTTTAGTAGTATGTATTCACTTTTGTTTTCTTTTAATTTTATATGTCAGTTGTTGTTGTTATGACTACTTTAGTTGGTAGTTATAGATATTACATTTTAAAAAGTTAATATCTTTCGGCAGTAAGAAGTTTATTCCCTGAAGGACATATTTTCTTTTACTCCTCTTATGTTGTGTTTCCACTAACTGGCAGATAGCCATAGAACGCTTTATATTATCTACGTAAAATCCCCATTTTTCTCATCGAACTCAGTGTGGGGTATTATTATAATTCGTTCTAAAGAATGAAACCGATTCCGAAATACTTATTTACTGAGTATAAATATTCTGTTACAATCAAGTATCCCGCAACGTCTTTGGACATCTAAAAAACATGATACTAATAAACTAATAGGCAAAAGGAAATCTATCACAGCTACGTAGTCTTAAAAAGTTGACGAGTAATTAAAATATCTATATAACTACGTAGTAAAATATCTTTGCTACATCATATGCTACATAGAAGTTTTACTTTAACATTTCTAGGACGTTGACACCCCTACGATGACCAGAGTTGACCAGAAAAATCACACGTGTCAGATCAGATGATCCGCGCCCGTGTCTTATTGATTTATTGATATGAATGTTGCAAGTTAATTGTATTTCACAAGGCTACAAGTACTTTCACCGTGTTGCGACCGTTTGAATATAACCATACATAAATAGTCTATACATATAATCCTTGTGAAAGTTTGTTAAGATGTTTGGATGTTTGTTCCTCAATCACACCACAACTACTTAACCGATTTGACTGAAATTTGGAATGGAGATAGCCTATACCCTGGATTAACACATCTACAAATAAATAAAATTGGAGTGTCTATTTGTAATATAATAACCGCTTTTTACTAAGTACATTTGGATGTATACACGGTACATATACCAAAACATTTTTTTTTTCAATTTTTGTTTGTCTGTCTGTCTGTTTGTTCCTACTAATCTCTGAAATAGCTGGACCGATTTTGACGGGACTTTCACTGGCAGATACTTGTTATAACAAGGAGTAACATAAGCTAATTTTATTTTAGAAAAAAAAATGTTTGTTAGGCGATACGAAGTTCGCCGGGTCAGCTAGTAGGCTACTTAAAAATCTATGTCAACCGCTGGTGAAGCCGCGGGCAAAAGCTAGTATAGATATAAAACAAAAAATATTTCTGCCTATGGCCGTTATAGACTTTGAAAACATCCAACCGATGTGCCCCAAATTTGTTTCATTTGAAAGGCAATAATGCGAAGATGGTTTTAGTCCACTAAAACAATGCATTATACAGTGATAGTAATAGCTCAGTGCTTTTTTGCGTTGGTTCGCACTTCCTCGGATTCGCAAAAGGTCTCATTTCGTCGGAATACAGTTGAGAAGAAAAACAGTAGCACTGGGTCGAATTCGCAAAAGCTCGGATTTCCATATTTTCGCCGGAGAAGAAAATGGAGCCGACAAACGTGTTGATCCACCTGATGGTAAGAGGACATCAGCGACAGTAAAAGCGTCACTGTAGCGTTGCCGATCAAGTAAGAGCCTTCGTTGTTCTCCCACTGCCCAAAGGTTGACTGGCAGAGAATGCTTTTAGCATTAAGTCCGCCTTTTGTACCAATACATTTTGTATGGTTCAATAAAGTTTAAATCTATACTATAATAAAACTCAAAGGGCAAATTTTCTGTACATTGAATATTTTTTTTAAATTTCGATTAGGGGGCATTTCAATAACGTGTTAGAGCTTAAAAATATTTTTTTTTGAATTATTGTCTGTCTGTCTGTCTGTCTGTCTGTTTGTCTGTCCGGGCATCAAATGAAAACCCTTGAACGGATTTCAATGAAAATTGGTAAAGTTGTTACTAATACTTCGGGTCATATTTTAGGATACTTTTTATCCCGGAAAATTAAAAGGTTTCCCCGGGAAACGGAATGAAATTTTGTATGGAATATTTTTAAAACATCAACCGATTTGTTTCAAATTTGCAACAAATGTTCCTTGATTAAATTGATGGAACACATATTTTTCAGTTTTTCAAAGTTTTGCAAATAAAAGGAAAAAAATAAAAATTAATGTGAATATTGCTTATTTTTCAAAACCCGCTGCTGGAGGAATCCTTTGTGATTTTATCGTGAATTTCAGTATATAAATTACTAAATATAAGTACTTCAATATAAATTCACCGTTTTTTTTTTAATTTCTTCTGCAAGAGTTACAAATAAGGTAAAACATCATTTCCGTATGCGAAGCTGCGGGCAACAGCTAGTTTATAATAATTTACTAGCTGACCCGGCGAACTTCGTATCGCTAGCCGTTACACTTTCTGTGTGCTCCTCCCTCTCCCTCTCTATCTCCCTCTACCTCTTCGTCTTCCTCTCCCTGTCCCTGTCCCTCTCCCTCTCCCTGTCCCTCTCCCTCTCCCTCTCCCTCTCCCTCTCCCTCTCCCTCTCCCTCTCCCTCTCCCCCTCACGCTCCCGCTCCCGCTCCCGCTCCCGCTCCCGCTCCCGCTCCCGCTCCCGCTACCAAGTAAAAAAAGGAGTCATAAAAGACGCTAATAATAATAACTAATAGCTATCTATCAACTACACATAAAATTTTACCTTATCCCGCAGGAACAGGTCTATTTTCCGGGATAAAAAGTATCCTATATCCATCCCCGAGCTTTATTTTATATCTGTATAAATAACTAATCTATCAACTACATATAACAAAAATTTACCTTATCCCACAGGAACAGGTCTATTTTTCTGATTCTAAGCTACCTCCCCACCAATTTTCAGCCAAATCGGTTCAGCCATTCTTGAGTTATAAATAGTGTAACTAACACGACTTTCTTTTATATATAGATAAAAAAATTTTAATTAGCCGTTTAGTCAACAGCCTAGCCTTTTTACCTCGCAGCGCCGCGGCGCCGTTCAACTAGCGGCCTGAATGATATTCAGCCGTAGTGTCTGTTACATCATTTAATGAACTGGCTGGCTAATGCTTAGGCCATTCGCACATATACTACTGAATTCAAATCGAAAGAAGAATATCGCTTTTTCTTGTAGAACATTTTTAAAAGATGTTTTAGGATCAGTTGCACTTTCTTATATTACTCCGTAAATATTAGTTGTCTTATATAATGCACATATTTCTAAAAAATAATCCTTTCCAATGAAATGTATTTACCAAAAAAAAATTAAATATGTAAATAAATGGAGTTTGGACAGTGCACCGGAATTAGATTTTAGAACTTAATTTTTTTATTAAGAATATATAAATTAAATACCTTTGAATACTTTACTATCATGTAGATCAGTATTTAAATAACCTATATAAAATTATGCAACATTGTAGTTTACCTTTACACATTAATTTTCAACCTCGCTGTCTCAAAAATACACTTGGGAAATTCACCCAGCTTAGTCATAGGTTTATCGAAGCAAAGCGAGGGCAATACTATGCTAAAAGTTTTTAGCAAAAGCTAAAAACCAGATCAATTCAACCTACATTTATATCAACGCGAACGTAAGAAAACGAAAGTGAACAAAATGTTTTTGATGCGAAGCAGAACGAAGAACTAAATGAAGCATGAGTGTATCACTGCAGCACTGGTCCAGTTCTTTATCTTTATTTTCAGTGTCAAAGTCACATAAAGTCAGATAATAATAATGAATGAAGACAAAATTTAAAAGGTTATCTGAAGGGTTACCGAACAAGGAAATATCTTTATCATTATCATTGAACTATGATCAATATCACATTGTTAACCGGGCAATTCGAATAATTTAATATTATTAAATTTTGTTTTATTATGTACACTTGGCTTCAACCCATTATTGGCCCACTACTGGGCACGGGTCTCTCCTCTTGAGGAGGCCTAGAGCATACTCCACCAGTGCTCCAGTGCGGATTGGTGGAGGGGTTAGCGGCCAACCCGAGTGTCGGAAGTTTTCAAACCGCCCGAGGGCCTCCGACATGGCTTAACGACTGTTATCTTATGATGACAACCGGGACCGACGGCTTTACGTGCCCTCCGAAGCACGGAAACGCTCAAGATTTTTTTTTGCCATTAGAGGTCACCCATCCAACTACCGACCGCGCCCGCTGTTGCTTAACTTTGTCGATCACATAGGATCGACGCAAGCCGCTGGGCTATGAGCGCTTCACACTATGTACACTTATTTACACTATTTAATTCCGTACTAATTATGATATTAATTACACTACGCATCATTGAGAGTCGCGAAACAACAGATGGTTAGGTAGGTACCTATAGATATATTTGTATGCGAATTTAGGTCTCTATCAAGCAAATAAAACAAAATGTCTATGCTTTACGATCGGCCATACCTCAATTGCGCCAATCAATCGTTTTATAAAAAACCGGGCAAGTGCGTGTCAGGCCACGCGCAATGTAGAGTCCCGAAGAAGTAAGTTTATCGACTATTACTCATTAAATACTTATGCTAACATAGCCGTGATAGTTTTCCTTGTAAATTCAACATATAATCTATTTTTGAGAATTTTTTCACTTATCCAACTCCAACCGTTTAGCCGGCAAGGGGGGGGGGGGAGACACTTGACTGTAACCAAAATTACCAATTTAAAGCCAAATATTTCGCAAACTGACCCCTAATTGCAAAAATGGTGTTAAAAAACCTCAATATTTTTGGAAGACCTTTTCAAGGATACCCCACACGCGACGAATAAAAAAATTATCCTCACGTCACCTGTAGGGAAGCTACCCTAAAAAATATTTTTCAATATTTTATTCTACGATTCTGCAGTTTTAATAAATATGTATATCCATGCCAAATTACAGCTTTATAGCACTAAGGGTCTCAGCGCTTTCGGACGGATCTATAGACGGACGGACGGACGGACATGACGAAACTATAAGGGTTCCGATTTTACTTCGGAACCCTAAAAGGAGAACGCATACCGAAGTATGTCAGTAGAATATTTTTATTGAAAGAAATATTATTGCAGTAAAATACTTTTACAGACTTTTGAATAGTACTTAACCGCAATCCGCAAGTTGTCTAAAAATTTGAACTGGACTGAATACCTTAACAAAGAAGTCTATTTAACTACGATTTCTTAGTTAATGTGACTGGCGTGAAACGCTTTTCGCGAGTGCTTTGCGTGTGACAGTGCCTCTGTGATACAGTTCTATTTTGTATGGCAAAAGTCTTTAGTCTGCGGTGAGCTAAATTAAATCAAGTAATCTCGAAATTTATCTTCGCTCGATAAAAAATTTGGCATACGATCATAATACAATATAGTCCGTGTTTTTAGATGATTCCTATTTGGTCAGACATCGTTGCTACAAATTTTTATTGAAATAGTAATTTAAATTATATTTTAAAACTTTACCTAATAGTTATTATTTGCAATTAATACCTAGTAGACTTTCGTTCAAAATCGTCGTTTTAGCATTAAATGATTATGTCTTTAAATTCTTTTCATTTTGTGTCAGTTTTAAAATTACTTAATTACGATAAAAAGACACTAAGATTATTTATCAAATTAGAGTCATCCAAAAAATACTGTAAGCATTAGGTACTTACAGATAAGATTGTATAAATGTGCAATTTTTAGACACCGCATGATAAGCCAATTTACAAGCACGTCTTAAAATTGTAGTAAACTACGTAGTTGGCCGAGCAGTTACAACCAGTAGTTAGGTAGTAAGCGGCAATGTAGGTTAGTGCGGCCACTGTCGCAACCGACCGGTCCGTTCGAAAGTAATATATCCTAAGTAAGTAAAACTGCAGTAATGCGGGTTTTCCGACTTCAAATTTTTTAAACATTTCGTTCATAATTTGTTAATGTATCATTTATATCCATAAAAGGCGATACTTGTCAATGTACGTAGATTTTTTCCTTGACCGAATGTTATCGGTTATCGCGTAATTATTCAGTATTGATATTGAATTAGTATAACGTTTAAAATTAAAAGTTTTATCTTTGATATTTTTAATTAAACTAAGTTAACGTTACTTTTATAAACGAGGATTTCCGTAAAGTTTATGTTAGACTTATGCTTAACTTATTTAATGTTTCAGCAGAGTTGAATCTGTACATTTAAAATCATATAAATAATTATTAGTCAAGCAATTCTTGCATAACGTAACTGGAAACTTTAAAACCAAAATTACAAGTTGAGGTTTTTTTTAAATGGTTTTTGAGTACTGGAAATAAATGTGCTGATATTTGTTATTCTTAAAAACACTGACAGGCAATGACCTGGCACTTCACATTTATCAAAAGGTATTTATATTCCATGATATTTTCTGTGCTTCAGAGGGCACGTAAAGCCATCGGTCACGGTTGCTATATAAGATAACAGTCGTTAAGCCATGTCGGAGGCCTTCAGGTGGCATGAAAACTTGGGTTGGTCATTAATTTTTGATTCAAATTCACCCCTCTATATTCAATACTCAATCTGCTCATTTGTTGACTCACCAGAAAAAGGAGCCATCCATAAATTACGTACACGTTAGGGGAGGGGGGGGGGGGGGTCGTGACATTGTGTGACAAGGGTACTAAATTTCGTGACATCACATTTCAAAATCGAATAATTGGTATGTATAGGTAAATATTAAAAAACAGTTAATGGAAATAAAGTTTATTTCGGAAGTTCTGTTTTAATTTAATAATTTCTAGGTGTAAAATTTCATAATATGTGACTTCACACTAGGGGCGGAGGTCTCACAAATGTGACAAGCTGTGAAAAGGAGGGGGGACGGGTCAAAAAGTCATGAAATTAGTGTGCCGTGACATATGGATGGCCCCAAATTAGGATAAAGGTGCCGAAATTTCGATATTTTAAAAAAGGTCAAAATCTCGAAAACGGTGACACTTTTACTAAGGTCATTTTTGACATATGGTAGACCTATTTTCAAGCTATCTGCCCTCTACGATTGAGCCTCCACTTACGGGACATCCTGTATAAATATACTTATATAAAATTCCGTGCGCGTCCCGCTTTGACACGAAAAATGGACCGTTTAGCGATGGCTGAATAAGTTAGCTGTGGTCTGTGACCATAATCCATGCCATTAGCATTGAGTTATAAGTATACATAGAGAAGACATCTCAAACAAAATGTGTGTCCGCGCCGGGAGGTTCTATTTTCAAAATTGAGTCCCTGTTCTCCTTTCAAAATCGAACGAATCCATTGGACATTGAAGCCGCGCGGCGTCAATTCATTGGAACATACATTGTGTTCGCGGTGTCTGTTCTATACGCTAGTAATAATACTTCAATGGCCATTAGGCTGAAATTCGTGCGGCGTGCCTTTTATAATTATAATGATCATAATTATTATAGCAAAATATAATATATTCTCTGGATTCTTATTTATACAAATCGAAGACACGAGTAACGAGTTGTAGTATTATCAAAAAAAAATTAAAAACTTATTCCAAAATTCCCAGAGGAAGGAGATATTTCATATTGGAATTTACTCATAAATCTCTATATGTGGCACTCACAGGTGGCACTAGTTGCTCAGTCGTTGCTATGACAACCGTTGCTACAACGAAGCGTGTACGGGATAAGCTAGTGTTGAACTCACAGACATAATACTACTGAACTTGGCAACATAGAACGAGACATAAAATAGGTTAACTTGGCAAGTGTCCTATACAGTACTATATGGTGCTCAACCTGTTGAATTCAGAATGTAGACTGCGACCGTGAGAATTTTATAATACATTTTACATAAAAAAACACTCGCATATTAGTAGAACAAAAAATATTATTTAAATTACCCTTTTTAGCATAATTATCTAGAATCGTCAGATGAAATAAATTTCAAAAATGTTGAACTACCTACTGATTTTTTTGTAGACTAATTTTATAACTTTAACTTTTCTATTCTAAAGAATATTCTTTAAAATTATCGATGTATGCAGTTTATGCCATTATTAACGAATTTGTTACTTAATATAATTTTTGAAAATAATATACATAATGTATATTATATTTACATAATTGCAAATTTATTCACCAAAAAATAACTAATAAACTGTTAGTTTAGTTTCCAAATTACGAACTTCAATTAAATAGTAACTTTTTAATTTAGGTAGTCGATTAGACAAAAGAAGCGGTTAAATCCAAAATATATACTATATATCTAATATAGTTAATTACAAAACACAATCATTATATCGTCCTACCAAGTTTGCTTTAAATAATATTTTAATACTACTAGCTGCGTCTCAATACAAATTGATGTCCAATCATCGCTTAAGGTAAATTGCTCTGGAGTCCATCTATAGTTAAAAGTAAATCGATTACAAATATGCAATCATCATTTGCGCCGTTATATGCACGTGACCATTTCAATGGTTATTATGCTGTAGAGTTGTAGACTGTAGAGGTAGAGGCCATAGAATAACATTTTATTGAAACTACTGGCTGACTCGGCAAACGTTTTCTGCCAAAAAAATTCTGGATAGGGACACTAATCACCTAGCGGTATGAAATATACTTTACGACATTTTTTCAAATATACACAAAAAATCATAAAAAATCGGTCGAGTTGTTCTGGAAGAACCCGAACATAAACACCGTGACACGAGATTTTAAGTTGTGCTGGAGGTATTTTTTATATCTGCCAAACAGTCTTGCCTGATGGTAAATGGCCAGTGAGGACTGACAGTGACCACTATCGTCGGATCACTCATCTGCTCGGTTATCAGCTTTTCACATAAAAATATAAAACAACTTCTTCACACAATAGTTTTGATTTAAGACCAAACAAACTCTGATTTGGATTGACAGATGGCGTTAATTCTCCATAAACACGATAAATACATTTATCTCAAACAATTAAGGAAATATAAAGTTCAGTGTCAAATGTCAATGTTAACGTTTTGTACCTAATTACCTTTGAGGCGAGGTTCAAACGGCTCGTAACATGTCATTAAGTTTTTATTCCCTTGGCTCTTAAACTTGTTGATCAGCGTTAAATGAGCTTCATATCAGACGACGTGGATAGGATGGATGGATGGAAATAACGGTATTGTGTACGATGATGATATCTTTAAGGAAACATATATTAAAGCTTAATTAAATATTTAAGTTTAATCAACCAACCTTACTGTTTGGTAAGACGGATGATATTTGGCATACTTTTTTCATTTATAAGTACCTACATATAAATATACAATGTACCATAATATTTCAATTTACACAAATTTACTGAAATGATCATATAATTTGGAAGAATTGTAGAAAATTTAAAAATAAATGACGTTAAATATTAACAACCCTAACCAACCAACCTAACTAACATGACTAAAAATTGGCAGTTTATGAACTGTCTTAAATCTTTATTTAATTAAATAATTAAATAATTAAATAAATAATTATTAAACCTATATCCCACTCTAAGATTCCCAATATGGCGGGCGGTTTAATCTATCATATTACCCCCTTTGGCCGGGATTCGAACCCGGGATCGCACGCTTCGTAGCCATGTACAGTATGGACACTAATCTTTGTATTTAACATTACACATAACTATGAATTTGACTTCAAGTATTAATTTATAAACATTTCCAATAAAAACTAATCGCACTTTTAAAAGCTATTCACATTAAGGCCATTAATAGTTAAAATGATTAACTTAATTATCTTTGTAATGACACAAATGTAATTCTGACATGTAATTCTTAGCGATTAAATATGTAAGTACCTGTTATCTAGATTGTATGGCAATTAGTTGTACTTGTATCACGTTTTTGCAATATGTAGGTAATACCTAACTAATACCTAGTTATAACTATGTATCATCAATCTGCGGTCTACAACTTTGTTGCTGTTTATAGGGTTGCCAACAGTACGATATTTTGCAACATTGAAGTCTAAGAACCAAATCCTCATTAGTAAAAATCATAAGCCACTTTAATTATCTTTTATTACTGATGCCTGTTTAAACTTGTAATAAATTTGAAGCAAATACATAATTAACTTTGACGTTTTTGTTCTTTTTTCATTAAACTAGTACCTGGGTGACTTGACCACGCGACCTATGCTCGCGCGTGATCGCGGGTAAATCTTAGGGAGAAAAAGAATTTTCCCAGTTATGAAATCTAGACACATTTTATTGCAATTTTCGTCTGAATCGTTAGGGTGATTTTCAAGAACTTGCTATTTTTAATTTGCCAGTATTGTCGCTAATGCAAACTAAGAATAGAGCTATAGAGTACTTACTCAATGAACTTTGGTCTTAGTATTTAAATACTCTGTGCTTTGGTTTTGACACGACACATAATGGTCAACAAGTTACAGTGAAACCAACTTATCTTTGAATTCGAGGAGGGCGCTGTCGGACGCATTGGACCAATCATTGGACGCAATTCGAGAGGAAGTAAATGACAAATGAATGAGCACAAAGAACTTATGAATGACGCGGCATTAGTTCCAATTTTCGCCACTTCACAGATAAGTGGTGGCACTGTTAAGAGAGATTTTTTCGGCGCCGGTCTTGTAAGGAAAAATATTATATATAATTCTATTAATTCTCTAGGAGTTTTGTCAGTGCGTGCAATACCAGATCATTTGAATTGTTGTGTCTCAGTTATAATCAATTACCGATGAGTCGAGCGGCCTGTGTGCAAACAATATTGAGAATCAGATTGACCAGTAACAGAGTTAAACCAGTTTGCGAGGCTTGGGGTGGCTATAGGGGGAGGTTGGAGGCCACTCTGGGGGAACAGCCTTCACGTGCCATTGTGTTAGTGGCCATTCAGGGGGAACAGCCCTTATGTATCAGCACTCAGGGGGAACAGCCGTCGTGTATTAGTATACCAGTGGTCATTCCGGGAGAAAAGCCCTCATGTACCAGCATAACAGTTGTCAGCAACAGTATCAGTGAATCAGTATCAGAGGATCAGTTGTTACTCAGGTATTACGCAGGTTGAACCAGCCCTGCGTTGAATGCGAATCAGAAAAGAGAACAGAACAGCAGATATATGTAGATATTGTATTCAGCTCAGACTTTACCTTCTGATAACTTCTTCTAATAATTTCTTTCTTTCTTCTAATATTTCTTCTAATAATTTCTTGATAATAACTTCTTCTAATAACTATACCTTTTAACTTTAGGTAATTAGCGACAATAATGTTTAATAGCTTATATTGAAAAATACTAAGTAACTATATTATGGTAAAGAATTGTCGGCAGCCCTTACTTCTAATCCCTTAACAGGCAAAACCACAGATTCCGATACCGTTTGTGCAGATCTAAAAGAAATATTGAATTACAATAACCGATTGAATCCAAATCTGTGTCAAGGTTCTCAAGGTTGTAGCGTCTTATATAGATTAGACTTATAGAGGGGAACAATGATAATTGAGTTGTTTCCTAAAATTTTTTTTTGTTATAAATGGAAAGTTCATATATAAGTTTTATAACAAAGTTATTTTAGTTTTTTTTTATTCGCTATAATTTAAAAGTTACATCAAATCAAAAATACGTTTTTGAATCCAGTACCGAAAACACGCCGACAATTCCCGAATAGACCCGAGCGCGCGTGTGACGTCACTTTGTTAATTGCTATTCATTGCAGCATACAGCTGATACTGTGATTTGACTTTAAACTGATAAAATCTTGATATTATCGTCAATATATTAATAAATATATCAAAAATGCTAAACTTTAAAAGTTATCGTGCTTGTTTTGTACCATGACGTGTGAAAACTACAAAAAAAACACTCCAAAGATAATGTTAAATGTGTACCTGTGACCTTTTCCCGAGGAATAAGAGGTAAAATTTTAGTTTTCGTTCATAGATTCGCTTTTAGGGTTCCGAAGTAAAATCGGAATCCTTATAGTTTCGTCATGTCCGTCCGTCCGTCCGTCTGTCCGTCTGTCTGTCTGTCCGTCTGTCCGTCCATCTGTCCGTCCGTCTGTCCGAAGCAAAGCGGACAGACCCTTACTGCTAGAAAGCTGTAATTTAGCATGGATATACATATTTATTAAAACTCCAGAATCGTAAAATTAAATATTAAAAAACATTTTTTTTCAGGGTACCTCCCCTACAGGCAACGTGAGGATGATTTTTTTATTCGTTGCCTACCCTATAGCGTGGAGTATCGTTGAAAAGGTCTTCCAAAAATATTATGGGTCTTGTATGACCATTTTTAGAATTAGGGGTCCGTTTGCAAAATGTTTGGCTTTAAAGTGCTAATTTTGGTTACAGTCAAGTGTCCTCCCCAACTGTTGACTAAACGGTTGGAGTTAGACAAGTGAAAACATTCTCAAAAATAGGGTACTTATATGATGAATTTACAAGGAAAGCTATCACTGCTATGTTAACATAAGTATGAGTCATAGTCGATAAACTTACTACTTCGGAACCTTACATTGCCCGTGGCCTGACACGCACATGCCCGTTTTTTTATAAAACAACTCATGGTTTTATTTTATTAGGTTAGGAATTTTGCAACGTTGATCCTACTCAAATTCAATGAGGATCTGATGATGGGTCCTGGGGCTACAAAGTGGAACACGTGGTAGAACAATGGTAGGTAGAGTAAAACGAAACCGTGTTTGAAGATATTAGATAATATTATCGTTAACATTGTAAAACCAGTAGGTACATAAATAAATAAATAAACGCTTCACACTCATAGCCCCATACTAGGATACCCAGTGTCGTGGGTGCCATAGACAACACAAGGACACACACTCAGACCAAGAACAGAAATACAAACTAATCATTCAAACCATCTCGCAGCATCCACCTCGCATCGAATCGAAACCAGGACCCTTGACTTAGCGATCTGGAGTGGTAACGATTCGCCACACGAGTCGTGATCATTGACCAACTTGGCGTATTTCGGAGACAAAAAAAATTATATATTGTACCAGTTTTATGTATAAAGCGCGTACAGACCCATACCACCGCAGTAGGTTTTCCTGTGTCGCGGGTGGCATGGTCAACACAAATAACACGTCACTATAACACCCAAGACCCGAGTACAAATAATTATTGTCACATTTTATTAGATACGAGTAACCGCCCTCGCTTTGCTTCGGTTTTCTTATTTTTTACACCTTGGGTTACATTATTGGAGTTTTATTAAGGATCCCTAATTTTTTTGAAAATATAATATAGCCTATGTTACTCGGTGATAGTGTAGCTTCCCAACAGTGAAAGAATTTTTGAAATCGGTTCAGTAGTTTCGGAGCCTATTCAATGCAAACAAAAAATCAAATCTTTCCTCTTTATATATTAGTATAGATGGCCGGGAATTAAACCTGGGACCCTCACTTCGCAGGCTGGATCGAATCGCTATCAACTAGGCTATAGGGTCATCATATGTATGTACCTACTACTAGCATAGAATTTCTGTAGTATTGCATTGTGCATTTTTTTATTAATCACATTCTTCACTTCTCTCAGGATCCATATCTGAAATTTAGGTAGACGAAGTCGCGGGTAGAAGCTAGTTGTATGATAAATGAAAAATAATTTTATCATACAACCCTGATTTATACCCCTAACACCCTGCCCTGATTTCTCCCAGACACGATTTACCAGTTAACAGTGTAACCTTATCTAAATTTATTTAGTGTGTACAATCAATAGAGAGTTTTATTATAATATTTAATGAAGAATAAATCATTTAACATTTAAATTTACAATAAAAAAATTACGTGGTATGAATATCTTTTTGCACTAAATTCCGGATATTTTTACTCAATTCACGTAGAAGCTTCTAACACTGTGTAACTGCTTTAACAAAATGACGTCACTAACATGGCGACCAAATCTGGCGCGTTTGTAGTCACGTGATTCTTTTTGAACTTTTATCAATTTTGAATTCATTATTATTAATATTAAAAATAGTTTTTAAGCGTTTTTAACAATGCCAATTAATATAATTTGTGTTAAAGATTTAAAATACATTAAAAAAAAATATTTTTTTTTTAAATGAACAACTCAATTATTAATGCAATTTTATCTAATGTCCATCACTGAGTTACTAGCAATGTGCAATTGTATTTTTTTTTTCGATTTGAGCCGTATTGAGGTGGTTCAGGCGACCTCTCAGAGAGCTTATAATAGTAATATTGATTTTAATAATTCATTAATACCATTATTACTATTATTATTTCTTCGTGGGGTCCACCTGGATAGCTACCACGCATCCCTTTGGTGTCAATGATGTCTATTGGATGCGTAACGATAGCCACTTACCATCAGGTGGATCATCACTTAGTTTTTCGTCTATTTCCATAAAAAACATTTCATCTATTTGGAATTTCGAAGCTCCTGAAAATTTAGATAACTTTGATAACTTATCAAAATATCTGCATCATAAGCGAGACATGCGAGTTCCAACGAATGGATTAAATATGGTGCGGTTTTTAACTAAGTTTGTTGACAATAAAAGTACTGGGGCCTATAAGATTTAAATAGTTATGTTTTATTATATTACAAGTTATATTATAGGAGTACATTATTACGAGAGGTATTATAACACAGTTGATTACATCGACCATTTTACTTCAGACACTTAATTACCTACTTATTCCTACCTAGTTTATTTAAGAAGTCCAATCATAAAAACTGCGGAACAAGCAGACACGGAAACTCCAACGTTAGTTGTTTTTAGACATTTCTTACGAAAACAACCAGTTCTGACCTACTTCACGTTCATCAATCTAGTGTAGTAGGTGATGTTCAAAACTGGACATTTGCTAATTTGTCTACACTGTCAATTGTGCTGAACTTCTACGAATTATTTTTATAAACACAAAATTAAAAATTAAAAAAAATCCACGCCGTATCAGGCTACTGTAGCGCCACCTGGTGGTCTACCGCCATAAATATATATGTATATGAACCTATTCTATAATGATACCTTTTGAATGCAAAAAACCTCAATGAAATCGGCCCATTAATTTTTATAAAAAATGGTAACAGACATACATACAAACAAACAAACAAACAAACAACCTCTAACCCCAAACGCATATACCGCCTCCGTTCCGTTCCATCCATCGTGGTTATAAAAGCCGACAAACGAGCAGAAGAGCTAACTGATGGTAAGTGGTCATCGTCGTCCATGAACATCAGTAACACTTTAGGCAATATCGATGCGCTGTTAGCTTAAGCTCTCAGCTGAAATTCGACGGATCGTATTTACGCGGCTGAATTAAGCAAGACCTAGCCATGCAGGCCTCACGTATAGATAATGATACCAGATCCAGATTAGATTATCTAGTTGTTGAATAACGTAAGCGAGTTATATTGGTCTGACTGATTTATTTAGAATCCAGTGACTTCAATAACATTAAAATAACAAGGTACCATGACCTGATGCTGCAATATCGTCTAAAATCAGCAAGATACACAAATCTTCATCAAGTTACAGTAGAATCGTTATCGTCTTTGAACTCATTGGAATAGTCTTAATGAATCGGTTATAGATAGAAAGACAGAGTCAGGGTTTTTTTTACACTTGTTTATTTTGCTTGTTTATTATTATAGGTCTATAAATAATAATAAACAAGCAAAATAATGGGCAATCAGTTTACTTAAGTGACGAATTAATGTAGTAGCCTCCATAACAATTGTACTATGAACGATGGAAATGATATGTTTTCTAATTTTTTACTGTAAATTAACAGAATAATATGATTATGGTTTATCATTATATTCTATCAATATTCTGACGAAACATCAATTATTATATTTCTGCGGTTTTGAAACTATAAATAAAATATTTATATATTGTTATGAAATCAATTGTTAAGAATATAAGTTATATAATAATAAGCAAGTGCTCGTAGCGACGCTCACGTAGATTTTAAAGATGCGGTAGTTTCTTTACAGAAATACTTTATTTATCTTTTATCCTCTATCTGATGGAAACTTACAAAATTCCATTGTAAACGAAACTACTGTACAAAATTTCAGCTTTCTAGCTCCGCTGGTTTGTACTGGGTGTGGATGATACATACAGTCTTTGCGTCAGGTAAGTGATGGATCAAGTCAATTAAGATAAAGCGAGATTTCTATACTCTCTATTTACTTTTTTTATGGGTCAACGTCCGTCAATGCCTCTCCTAACTTCGTCACCCTCAAAACCATATCTGTCCTGCAGATATGTAGCCCATAGCCCATCACTTGGAGACTCAAAAAAATCAAAAATGTTTTATTGATATAAATATGTACATGAAAATATAGGAAAATAAAAAGGAAAACCTACGTCGGAATTTCTAATCGTCGTTTAAAATGATTCAACTTAAACTCATAATTAAGGCCCGTTTATCATTTTCTTCCTTCATTTAGTATCAGTTTAGTTATGCTTGCACACCATTACTGTGTAATTTATTTGTCCACTTAGATAAGTTTTCCACTTTGTGTTATCTGGAAGAGATCGCTTTTAGCGATAAGATCGCCTATTGTTTACTATACATTGTATATTTTCTAATTTACACATACGAACTTGTAATGGTGCAAATTAAAGTGTTTTGTATTGTATATATTGATAATTACGTAGAATTAGATGTAAAAATATATTCTTAATTACCATTATTAATTAAATTGATTTCTCAACACTTAAACTACTTAAACCTTTTAAGACGTTGTAACGATATATCTAATAGTTACACAATTCTCCTTATTAATCGTTTTGGCGATTATTAACAGTCAGCTCATCTGCTCGTTTGTCTGTTTCTCTTATAAAAACATCATGGCCGGGGCATAACTGTAGTGAAAGTCTACGATGACATAAGTTAAAACTAATTATAATGAATTCAAAGTAATATTTATTTATCAGGTCTTTGTCATTGTCAAGACGGTACGTTTATTATACATCTTACGACGTATTATTATATTATATGATAATATCTATGAGACAATATCTACAATCTACATGTTTATAATTTTTACACCGCCATCAAAGATGAAAACAATTCAGGTATGTCATTACAAGCATAAAGTTCATGTGACATTATCACATGATAATATCCACGGAAATTTCTTAAACGTTCTAAGTGCATAAAAATATAACTGTCTTTAAAATTATTATCAATATTTCAATGATAGCCACTAAGTAGAGAAATCGTTTTTAATATTGGTCAATTCCGAAAGCGTCAAGTTTTTCTCCCGCCTACAACATTAAGGTGTTTCATCAGCAAATTAGCGCGTACTTGCGAAACCTCTCTAAAATGCTTGCATTTCTGAATTCACCCATAAAAGGTGACACACTTTATAGCATACATACCTACTGTTTTTATGACAGTGCATTAAAGTTGATAATCGTTTGGATTAATATTGCTTAGTTTTGACGGGGAAAAGAGAAGAGGTGCTGAATGGATCTTACTGTTATTCTGCTTGTAATAAAAAATATTTCTCTACCTATTCTAGTTTGACTTCACTAAGTTAAATTAGGTACCTATATGTATAAAACAAATAAATTGCTTGTCTCCTTTCATAAAGCCTTCTGTTTTACATTAACTTTTATCAATAGTAGGCATATAATTTCCGCGTAAGCACTCATAGATTGTAAAAAATTATAAAACGCCTGAAAACATATTTTTTTTGCTCTTTATTTCGCTTTATAAACTCGCATAGAGTTTTAAAAACTCAGTTTTCAAGAAAATTGTGAATAGGATTTAAAAAAATTACTGCGGATATTGTATGCGGACATCAGGGCTTAATGACCACTTACCATCAAATGAGATTGATGTCAAGTGGTATTTTATCTGAAGAAGTGAAAAAAAAAGTCCAAGCTAAATTGGAGGAAGTTTACCCTTTACGTGTTCGCTCGTGCGTAGATTTTGTACGGTAGGTACAAACACGAACACTCAGATGGGTTCACAACAACAACGAATACTATATTATAACTTATTATTTTATCTGTCCTACACGTGATTCTGAGGAAGTATCCTCAACTTTTAGGTCACTGGTGACTTTTATTAAAAGCTTGAATAAAGAAAAAACCTTAAACGGACCAGGCCCTCACTAATGTTCGGTTTACACGTATTAGGTAAGAAGTTAAGTATTTTGTGTATTTTTATGTGTAGGTATTAATATGTATGTATATGTGTAGCAATGTAAATACCTTCCCTAACCGCCTTTCGCGAATTTCTATTTTGGCCAATGGTTAGCTGGTAGAGAATGCTTTCAGCATTAAGCTCGCCATTTGTACCGTGATATTTTATTGTGTTCAATAAAGGTTAAATAAATAAATAAATAAGTAGTTAACTAAATTTTAACTTAGAAGTTACTAAAATATCTGTTTACACGTATTAATTTACTTAAAATTTAGTTTAAATTTAGTTATCTATTTAACTACTTAATAGGTGTAAACCGGACTTTAGTCACTAGTAAAGAACAACCCAAGTCCTAGTTTATGACCTTCTTGTGAGAGCAAATAAACGAAATTACCTATTATTATTATACCTATAGCGTTTAGTAAGTGTATGATTACAGGTACCATGCATATTTTGTCTTACTTCGTATTCATATATTTAATTCTAGTTTTAAATATTGTGGTGCTCGTGATTTTGACAAATACTTAGTTTATATTTTGTAAGCATAGGAAAGATGACATAAGAAAAACTTACTAAGGGAAGCGCCAAAAGCTCGGATGTCATCCTAAAGAAGTCATTCTGTTGTCCCCTTTTACATCTAATGAAATGAATATAACTGCCCTAGAATAGGAGCTAAATAAATAAAACGGTGCGTAGAAAACTTTGTATATAGAGTACAAAATGCAGAATAGCTGTGTAAAAAACAACACGGAGAAAATATTTTGTCAGATAGCCGAGTGTTCTTAATTTGAAGCTGGCTGCGTTCATAATTCATCAAAATCACGCTGCAATGCATACTATTGCTAGAGGAACAGCGAAGATGTAACATTTCTCTGTTCCAAACGAGCTACCCGATGGCAAGTGGTCATAGTGGACATTAGTCATCCATGGACATAAGCAACACCAAAGAACGACACAATGCCGACCAGAAAAATAGAGAAAAAGAAAGGACACGATGCCAATCCTTACGTCCTCTCTGAAGTACAAACGCCACGCGGTCAGTCATCCAACAACGTCGTATCGTATGTCGTATTGTATTGCTTAACTCGGTCGATCACTTTGACTCAGTCGTTACGAGCGCTTCAACTGAGTCAAAGTAAAAAACTTGTTCGACCAAGTACATGCAGTCCATAGCGCGTATCAAGTACTCACCAATCGCTCGCCTTGACACGGAGTGCAATTAGAAAACGCATTGATTACGAATACCGCTGTTTAATTTAATATTTGATTGTTTAGCCAATAACCACGAGTTAGCGTATGTTGGTTAAGTATTTTTTACTTTTTTTGTTACTGGTTATAGTTTTTTTTATGGAAATAACCGGCAACTGAGCCGACGATCCACCTGATGATAGCTATCGTGGACATCAGCAACATCAAAGGCATCACTGATGCGTTGCCGGCCAAGAAAGAAAGTGCCTGACGATGGTATGTGAGGAGTGTAGGGTAAAAGCACTAATTTGGCTTACACCCATTAATGGTCAACTATTAAGCACGGGTGTCTCCTCTTGAACATACTCCACCACGCTGCTCCAGTGCGGATTGGTGGAGGGGTTAGTGGCAAACTCAAGTGTCGGAAGCTTTCAACCTGCCCGAGGGCCTCCGACATTACGATAACAACCGGAACCGACGGCTTCACGTGACCTCTGAAGCACAGAAACGCTCAAGTAATTCTTACCACTAGCGGTCACCCATCCAACTACCGACCGCGTGTGTTGTTTAATTTTTTCGATCACTTAGGACATCGACACTAACTTAGTAAGCACCTATTCAGAGTCGCTCTTGCCGAAGACGCTTACGTTATATTTGGACGGAAATGCCGAGGATAATAAGTATTACTTCAGGATCCCCTGATGTCAGGAGAAGCTTATAAAGGCCTGGTATATGCGTAGGATGCGGAGGTATTGGTGGACATGAAACCCACATACCTAACTGAGAACTTACATACCTACATACTTGCATACATAAGTCGGATATGTTCTACAGAAGATATCTCCCGGGAGAAAAAAAATCCTTGACATGAAAATCATAATACCTACACAGGACAAAACAAATAAAAAAATACATTATAACTAAGTCCTGAAAGATAAATTTACTAACGGTAATACTATGAAGATACTAGCTCCTAGACTATATCTTTATCATTGGATAAAATGCAAAATATTAATGTTTCGATGTAATTCGTGTTTGTTTGTTTTAATTTATATGCTTTGAATATTTATGCAACAGTAAATTAACATTCAAATAGGTTCACACGCCGTTCACATACGCTGGCACTAAAATTCTATGTCACGGATGACATAAATATTTCTATGATTCGAAAACAAATTAATTTATTAAATAAATATCTGTCCTGGATTCAACTGACTCCTACAGGCAGTGTCTCTACCAATTAATGTCGATATTTATTTAATCTTCGGTATAAAAAATACCCCTATGTTCGGTTTACACGTATTAAGTATTTAAATAGTTAACCAAATTTTAACCGAATTTTAACTAAAAAGTTACTAAATTGTCTGTTTACACGTATTACTTTACTTAAAATTTAGTTAAAATTTAGTTATCTACTTTAATACTTAATACGTGTAAACTGGACTCTACGGATACCTCTTGAGGAGGTCTAGAGGATACTCCACTAGGCTGCTCTAGTGCGGAGTGGTGGAGTTAGCGGTCAACCTGTGTCGAAAGTTTTCATTCTGCCCAAAGGCCCCCGACGTGGCTTAAGAACTGTTTTCTTACGATGAAAAAAAGGATCGACGGCTTTACGTGGCCTGCGAAGCACGGAAGCGCTCAAGAATTTTCGGAAGAAGGTTTCGGCTGCTTTCGAGGTTCTTCATTCAATTCAGACGAACTCTACTTACGACCTTATTTAATAAATGTAAGGGTTTGTGAGAATTTTTCTTACTTTTTCACACTGACTGAAATGTCTGAACGGATTTTCATGAAATTTTGCATAAAAGTAGACTATGATCTGGAATAGGATACTTATTATCCGGGAAAATGCGAGCAAAGACACGGGCAGAGCGCCAGACTTTAATAATTATGCTTTTGTTTGACAAAATCTCAAATAAATGATGCGTCTCGTTATTTTTTCGCAATCTGATAACTAAGTAGAAATGACAATTTAACATTATATCTGGTAGGGTAATGTTCACACGTCACACCATCCAAAATTTTGTGTATTTTTAAATCCTTGGTATCCATAACATAAGTTAAATCTTAGCTTGGGTATCAGAGTTCACTATGTATACACTACAAACATAATTATTGTGTGTACCTACTCATTTTTATATAAGCTCTAATACTAATTAAAATCGTACTTAAATCGAGGACACTCTTGATCTAAACTTTGTAATTGTAATTGTAACTGATAAAAAAAAACTTAGGTTAATTCTGCCTGACGTGTAGAAACTATTAGAAAACATCTTATGATGACAACGACCTTCAGTCATGCATAAGGAAACGATGAAGGAGAAGTAGAAGCCACGGATTCGATCTCCGGTCGAGCAGATATTTAAGTTTATTTTTTCTCGAGTTACCCTATATTTTAGATTTATCCTGCTATAGTCCAGGCTGTTTTATTAAAAAAAAAGTAATGATAATAAAATTGTATTTTTGGATACAATGATATAGCATAAAAAATTTATAACAATTCACTTTATAACATAACATAATATGATGTTAAATAAATACGATGAATCTTAAAATAATCTTGTATTGCTCAATGATTTTTCAAAAACGTTTAAAAAATTAAATAACGTATTAAATAAACGTTTCAAAAAAAATTATTGTATTTAAATAACAAAATATTATATCTATATTGTATGATTGCTGATGATTTTCTATGAACACTAATTTACTTTTATTTATCAATAAAAAATCGTGTACAACTATGAGTATATATTATATTTAAGAATTCTGTAAAATAAAAAAGTACCAACCCTATTATTGCTATCCCAAAATTACATTAATTAAAATGATGTAAATAAACCAGTTTCAAAAAACTCACTACCATTCACATTCCATTTTACGTTAACTTTCGTCCGCAAGTACAATGCACCGGCGCAAACGCAGCCTCCCGACATAAGATCACTTTCAACAGATATTCTACTGTCCCAGTGCCCTACATCCCTACCACAGTGAAAGCGGAAACTAAAAACCAATAATGACATAATATCTGCAATCATAACCTACCTTAATAAAAAACAATTTCGACACACAAAAAACCGTATCACAATCACATTTCAGTCACTATTTTAATTAAAAAAAAAAATTTTGAAAAAAAAGCACTGAACTGTCACTGTAAAAATGGCGCCAATGTTCGCGCGCTTTTCACTTCACTGAATGTTTTTATTTTTTAATTCGATGCGCGTCGGCTGATGCGTTATGCCAAATCGGGCGGTCTGGCCCGACTGACTGAAGTATACATTCACTCATTGAATCGTCAGTAAGTGGCTTTGTCTTGGAAAATCTATGTAATTGTGAAAATTAGACTCTAACACGCTATTATGGCTTTAGAGACATAAACGACATAGGTACCGACTTTATATTTATTAATTTTCTTACGTAAGTACCTATTTGTTTTCACGTAATAATGACTAAGGAGCTATTTGCTTTTTCAGCAGGCTCGGAACAAAGCTACTGAAAAAAATTTGAATGCAAGTTTTTCCAAATGTGCTTGAAATGTGGGCAGCATAAGTACTGTACAATTTTCAGGCCATATTTTATTTTTAGAAGTAGCGGGGTAGTAGAAGAAGCAGAAGTATTGGGGCCTTAATCCATAACACATCCTATTAGTTACTGTTAGCTGGATATTGTGTTGTAGGTAAATAACCAAGGCCCAGGCCTCATTCCCAGGCACCAGGCCTCTTACTCTCGTCTAGCGGTTTTCAATAGTCTATCTTCCCATATTTCTGAAGTCAGTTAGTTGCCTCGCCTAGTAATGTCAAAAAGTTATAATATCATCCAAAGATCATAGAGAGAAAGATTATTGAAAACAGTCATTATAGTCAACCCACTTCGATGGAATTATTACTTACAAGCGGCTTAATAGTCACTATCCAATGTAGATCAACCGTAATAATGGGTAATCTGCAAAATATCCCTGATCTTTCTGAAGAATAGGCTTTATGCTCTGCAGCTGCCTCTGCCTCCACCAATCCGAATTGGAGCAGCGTGGTTGAGTATGCGCTAGGCCTCCTCAAGAGGAGAGACCCGTGCCCAGTAGTGGGCCATTAATAAGTTGAAGCCAACTGCCTCTGCCTAGTATCTGGCCTCGTCTCTTTAACTTTAACCGTCACTTTGTAACTTGAGCTTGACGCTTGTAATGAAGACAAATTAACCGACCCGCAAACAATCTTACACATACCTACCTACCTACTTAGCATGTAGTCTTCGGATCGCTGAAGCATTCATGAAGTAACTTGGTGTTCTAATTTCGATTTATTCATTTCACGCAATCAATTTCTGTCGATCTCTACCAAACGTCCGTGTGGCGCAATGATTACCGGACCGCCCGCCGTACCAAGGGTCCAGGGTTCGATTCCCAGCGAGGCGAAAATTTGAATGAATGAAGTTTAAATTTCTGTTCTTGGTCTGGGTGTGTGTGTTGTTGTCTTTGTGTATTGTCCATGGCACCCACGACACAGGGAATCCTAGTGTGGGGCTATGAGTGTGTAGCGTTCATATTTTAATAGCTTTCCTCTAAATACTAATCTAAAACTCGGAAATAAGCAATACTACTTTTCCAAACCGACTTAACCGACGCCACTTAGTTTGGTTAGTTAGTTGTATAGGTATTACTTGGTTTTTATGGATATAGATTGTAGTAGATGATAAGTGCTATCTGTAACTGTGAGCAGGAAAAAAACAAACCCGGAAGTTTCTTGCTGCTTCTTCTCCCGGGCCCTCTCACAGTAGGGCTTTGTCTGAAGCATTGGCATAACTTGCATGACTTTCAAAAAGTGTTTGTAAACCAAACCAATTTTGAATAAAAACATTTGATTTGATTTGATTTGATTTGACTTGTTTATACTTTATTCCATATTCTACCATAAATACAGTACTTTTTAGAGGCTTTATTATGTGTTATTTGTAAAATTTCATTATCCAATTTGCATGCAATCGGCAAACGAAGCGCCGAGGACAGTCAGCCTTCTCAACATAAAACGCGGGCACTAGCTAATACAACTGCTTATTTATAAACCACGAGTAACCGCCCTCGCTTTGCTTCGGTTTTCTTATTTTTTATACCTTGGGTTACATTATTGGAGTTTTATTAAGGATCCCTAGTTTTTTGGAAATATAATATAGCCTATGTTACTCGGGGATAGTGTAGCTTCCCAACAGTGAAAGAATTTTTCAAATCGGTTCAGTAGTTTCGGAGCCTATTCAATGCAAACAAACAATCAAATCTTTCCTCTTTATTAGTATAGATAATCTAAGATTCAAGAATTGCCAAAGCCTAATTAATTAATTTAAAAAGTGCATTACGCTTACTACTTTCATTTATCATCAAAATATCTTATCTTGTTATCCAAAATGTATCCAATGGCCGGGAATAAATAAATATTTTTATCGCTAATACAAGGATTGTTCAAGGCTAGATCACTAGTTCCTAGTTGTTTATCGCGAATGTAACGCAATTTGCGGGTTTTGGCAACGTTGAAAATCAAATAGACATCATGCAGACTGATTGATGACTATAAATAATATCTTGTATTAGTAACAGCTCGCTTTGCTTTGGTTTTCGTTTAGAACCCCCAATTTGTTAAAATAAAATACTTAAAGCCTTTGTTACTTAGAAAGAAGAGCTTTCTATTAGTGAAGGAATTTGTTAAATCAGTTCTTGAATTTATGCATTACAAAAAAACTTTCATCTTTACAATATTTATTTTATTTTGTATTTATAGATGTTGCAGTGAAATAACAGAAGTGCATAAATATTTGCCGTTTTATAAATATCGTTTGGGACGAAAATAAAGAGCCCTAATTTTTATTTTGGGTTACAAATCTTAACTATGATTTACTGAATATAATTCATTTAATATCTTTAAATCTAGAAAAGTTAGAGGTGCATAATTCTAGCTGCACTGGAAAAATTTTAACGTGAATCCAGGATTCTGGGTTGAAATGATAATGACTACAATAGCTCTGGAATACGTACTCTACCTCAAAAGGAAGCTTCATAGAATATGACATGACAAAATACGAGAACCGGACCGTGGAGGATCGCCAAATTAGATGATGCAGACGACCATGCCCTGGAAATCAGTATTGTTGACAACTGTCTTGTGTAACTAGCTCGTCAGCCGCTGTTTCTCTGTGATTGCCGAGAATTTATCTCGAAAATTGACGATAACGGCTGTTTTCAATAATCCATAGATATGTTAGTGGATAAAATAATAACAATAATAACAGATGGATTGTACAATCATTTGTTTTTCCGAAAACCTCGCCAATAAAACTTAAAAATCAATTTGCTACATTCATTAGACAAATAAACGTTATGATAATAAAAACTAAGCTTCCCTAATAGCTGTTATTCTGAGTAATCCAAACAATAGTTCGACCTGACAGTCATCATTTTTTTCTAGAGAAAAAAGTTAACGTTGATGTCTCAAAATTGCGGTAAACAAGACTTACAGGGTGTTTTCTAATTTCTTTGTAATAACGAAACAAATAAATCGACTGGGTAAAAGACTTCCTGAGCGACCGGTCTTTCCGCGTTGTAGTCGATGGTTGTTCATCGGAGACGATGACTACAAATGCCGGAGTTCCTCAGGGGTCCGTTCTCTCCGCCACTCTATTTCTGCTACATATAAATGACCTGCTTATGCCCGGTATCTATGAGTACGCAGACGATAGCACAGTGGTAGAGAGATACGTACCAAGTTCCAGGGCTCGGTCGGGACGAAATTCAGTCTGAAAGAGAGGCCATGGTGGCTCGTGTGAATCTCACACTTCGGGCTGTGTCCGAATGGGGCGAAGCCAATCTTGTGAGATTCAACGCCACTAAAACGCAGACGTGTCTATTTACCGCCAAGAAGAGCCCGTTCACCTTGGCTCCTACTTTTCGGGATGTGTCCTTAGATTATACCGACTGCCTTCAGTTATTAGGAGTAGAAATATCCTCGAAACTCAACTTTGGGCGGTTCATCGAGACCAAGGCTAAGGCTGCTGCAAGGAAACTTGGTGTCCTTGCAAAGGTACAACGGTACTTCACACCTAGGCAACTCTTAACCTTGTACAAAGCTCAGGTTCGGCCGTGTGTGGAGTACTGTTCGCACATTTGGGCAGGCGCAGCCAAATGTCACCTTTCTGCTTTGGACTCGATGGAGAGACGTGCGAAGAGGCTCATTGGTGACCCAGTTTTGGTTGAGACCAATCTTCAAAGCCTCGAGCACAGGCGCAGAGTAGCCAGTCTCTCGGTTTTCTACAGGGCACATTTCGGAGAGTGTGCGCAGGAATTGTTTGAGATAATTCCCCCATCTCCGTTTCTCCATCGAACGACACGACGCACGGCGGGTATCCATCCTTTTGTCGTGAACATCCCGCCGGTACGAACGACGCGGTTTGCCTCGTCATTCGTTATACGCACCGCGAAGGACTGGAATAACTTGCCTGCGTCGGCGTTCCCGCCAACCTATGACGTGGATGTCTTCAAGAAAAGAGTGAATAGGCTTTTACTAAGTTAATGTGCTCACCATCTTGGACCACATCTCCACTTACCATCAGGTGGGATTGTGGTCAAGCATTAACTTATTAGTGTAAAAAAAAAAGCGGGGGAGGGAGAGGGAGAGGGAGAGGGAGAGGGAGAGGGAGAGGGAGAGGGAGAGGGAGTGTCCGGATGGAAACAACAGAGCCGTTTTTAAAGATATTTATACTGTTCATATTGACATCGTAAAATCAGTTCATCATTGATCCATTTAGGATCTGCTGGTATTACTTGGAGACAAGATGTGTAACTCCTGGATGGATGGAAATAACGGAACCTTCTTGATTTTTTTAAATAAAACTCAAGAGCCAGATTTTCTGTACCTTAAATATTAAAAAAAAATCCGTTAGGAAAACTTCAATAACGTGTTAGAGCACCAAAAAAATTGTTTTTAAAATTATTGTCTGTTTGTCTATCTGTTTGTTTGTTCGGGCATCACATGAAATCCCTTGAACTGATTTCGACGGAAATTAGTTAAGTTGTTCCTTATACTTTATATCACGTTTTAAAAAACTTTTCGTACCGATAAAATTAAAAGTTTTCCCCGGAAACAAGATTAAATTTAGTATGGAATATTTTTATAATATCAACGATTTTTTTAAATTTTCAACAAACATTCCTCATTTAATTGATGGAATACATGTTTTCGAGTTTTTCAAAATTTTTCATGAAAAAGAAAAAACAAATTAATGTTAATGTTGTTTATTTTTCAAAATCCGTTCCTAGAGGAATGATTGGTGATTGTATCGTAGGTTTCAATATCGATACCTCTGGGCTCAAAGGGCGTATAGCACAAAACAGCTACTTTTCAGGAGAGCCAAAAAACCTAAAAAATAAAACAAAATTAGCTATAACTTTTTTGTCTCAATGATTATAAAAAACATTCTATGAGAAAAATACTTACATTTTCCTATATTTCAAGTTAATATTATTAAAAGAAGTCTAAATATAATAGTTTCCAAAATAATTTTGCTTTACGACCTAAAAAAAACTACAAAATGTCCTTTACACCCATTTAAAAACAGCTAACGTTATTAACTTCGGCAGTAAAGATAACCTAGCGTAAAAAAGTTGTATAATATTATGTAGTAAATGATAATAGCAATGTTAAATTGTGTTGTAAATCACAAAGTTTGCATTTAAAATTGTACAACTTTCATAATAAAAAGGGTTAAACGGGGTGGGGGGTATCCCATCCCATCCTGATGGATTATTCTCATAATCCCCATCCCAATGGATATTATGGGAATAACCAAAAAGCTTTTTAAAAATTAATTAATTTAAGTGTTATTGTTAATAGTTTTTATTATATGTAATAAAAAGGCAAACAAGAAAGTTTTAAGCAATTTTTGGGTTAATCATCTTTAGAATTATTTTCTTTTTCAGTATTATTTTCATCTTCCTTAACTTCTTCTTTATCTTCTTCATCAGTTTCATATTTTAATGTATCACAAACATAAGAGCTCCATGGAAGCTTTCTATATTCTTCATGGTATAGTACCGTTGTCACAGAGACGTGTCAAATCCACGTATTTTTTTTTTGTTTATGTTTAATTTAGTTGTATATAGTGGCTTAACTTATTCCGCTTCCTTTTTTTTGCTTCCGCTTGACTTGTTCTTTGCTTTACTTTTTCCTTTGCCTTTGCCTTTTCCTTTTCCTTTGACCGATGGTTTTCCATTAACATTATATTTTGAGTTTCAGCTTCCTCTGCCATGGAATATTTGACATTTATTTAGTTTTCATATTTCTTTTTAAATGTAGCTATTCTAATCTGTTTTAGTTTTATATTTTTCAATGTGCTTGGTGTGAAATTATTGGCAGTTAATTGATCAAAATTCAGATAATCTAAATTTTACTAACAAAAAATAACCGACTTCAAAGTTACTCAAAAACTACTTGTCAGATCTCGTTCAAATTTATGTGGGACTACATGACAAGTACCTGCTTTCGATTAAAAAAAGAATCATTAAAATCGGTTGGCGTGATATTGAGTTATTCATCCATTTGTCACGCACATTCTAATACGACTTATATGGTTTTCTCATGGATGCCATTGTCAAATCTCAATAAAATTTATGTGGGACCACATGACAGCCACCAGCTTTCGATTAAAAGAAGAATCATCAAAATCGGTTCGCCCAGTCGAAAGTTCTGAGGTAACACACATAAAAAAAAATACAGTCGAATTGAGAACCTCTTCCTTTTTTTGAAGTCGGTTAAAAATCGGTGTAGTCCATTTGAAACTTTGTGTAGTTATACTTACTAGTCGATAAAAAATGAAAAACTGAATAAAATTATTATAAACTCCATGAACCCCAAAATTAGCTTTACGCCTTTTGAGTCTGGAATAATAGAATAATGTGCTTTACACCCTAAACTTCAGGTAATATTTATAATTATTTTGAGGTTTAATGTGTTATACGCCCTAATACTCATAACTGGATTCCTATACAACCTAGGACATTTTTAACTTGCGCACTAATGTAATTTACAGCCCGATTTCCTGTTTCATTCTAGTTTAGCAGCCCAAAATAGATGGGGCGTAAAGAACATTTTTGTGCGAATTTGGCAACTTCGTATATACCAATCGATAGAGAATGAAAAACTGAATACGATGGTATTATTAAGTCCATATGGCCCAAAATGTGCTTTACGCCCTTTGAGCCCAGAGGTATCGATATATAAATTCCAAAATATAAGTACTTCAATATAAATTAACCTGTTTTTAAATTTTCTTCTGAAAGGGGTACAAATATGATAAGCATAATTTCCGCATGCAAAGTTGCGGGCAACAGCTAGTGATTTATATTTATAATCTTGATGTCCCTGCAGCCTGGTGCAGTTGATAAAATTATTATTTATTAAAAAAATGTTATAACGTAATCGACAAAAACAAATTTATTTTTATTCCGTTGACGATGGTAATTAAAAAAAGTCAAACTAAGCAGTAAAAAAGTATTTTTTATGAAACTTCATTACTCATGCAATAGTACGCATGTTATCATTTATGAATAATTTCGGCGAGATCAGCAGGGCTATTCAGTTTTGTAACTTGACAGCGGATTCCGCGATGAGTGTCAAAATTGAATTTCGAGTCCGAGATCTTGATATGTGATTCTCGAATCATTTGGTACGCACTTGCGAAGTGAAGGGAGTCTCGAACTCAAACGTCAAACGACTAAAGATGGCCTCGCCTCGGTATGAATAAACGAATCGGTAAAATTAAATAAATAATTGAACACAAATAAACGAGCCATGGTATTTATTAGTACCTAATAACTAAAATATAACAAAAATAACTTATTTTTATTTCAAAAATCTTTAGTTTACTCGAGAACACGATAGCTCTTGACTAACTTTTCGTTTGACAATTGGACACGAGCTTCGACGGTGACGTAATTCGATGATCGAGAATAATAAATATGTCATCCTCTAATCATCTAGTACGGCACTTGCGAAGTGAAGTGATCCTAGAACTCGAACGTCAATTTTGAAACTCCGCTGTCAAGTTACAAAAGAGAATAGCCTTCCAGCAATGTTGAATTTCTGGAACATGTTAATTAAAAACATTTTATATTTCTGATTTCAGCAAAGCAGAAGGCATTTTCGCGAATAGTTTCGAAACAGTCATCTTCAATGGTTCATTTATAATAATTACTAGCTGACACGGCGAACTTCGTATCGCCTAACTATTCTTTTTTTCTAAAATAAAAGTAGCCTAAGTTACTCCTTGTTACATCAGCTGTCTGCCAGTGAAAGTCCCGTCAAAATCGGTCCCGTCATTTCAGAGATTAGCCGGAACAGACAGACAGACAGACAGACAAAAATTGTAAAAAAAATTGTTTTGGTATATGTACCGTGTATACATCCAAATGCATTTAGTAAAAAACGGTTATTTAATATTACAAACAGACACTCCAATTTTATTTATTTGTATATGTTACCGGATATCTGTATAATTCAGCATTCTATACAATACCTAGGCAATGTATAGAATATCTAAAACGTTCAGGTAACGTTTTGAATATTATTTATTTCATACTTAGCCCAGGCATTCTATACAATACTCCATGCGTAGTTGGTAATGTGTGTAAAAGACGGTTATCTGCCTTTTCGCCGAAAATTGTTTGGCCGATTATCACTTGCCAACTAACGTTTCACAGAATTTTATTTCGCCGAATAATCATTTGCCAACTTATCACATTTTTTTTTTAATTTCCCAACCTAACAGTTGCCAACTGTACGTTTGGTCTGCCTTTTATAATGACACTTTTCAAAAGGCCAACTTTCAAGTAGCGAATGTTTCAGTTAGAGTACAATATTCATTTGGTTGTATATTGTTTATAAACCTAGGTTTGTAAATTTGCGGTTCTTGTTATCTTTATTTATTTATTTATTTATTTATTTATTTATTTATTTATTTATTGTAGGATTACCAACATAAGATACAGTTTCATCATTTGCAATACAAGTTGTTACTTATCATATTAAATCTTACTGTTCCTACAATTACAGGTAACTACAGCATGCTTTGCAAATAGTCATTTTCCGGTGACATATGCACTTTTAGGGAGAATTTAGGGGTTTTTGATACATAAAAAGGCTTCCAAACATCTCCGGCGCTGCGGGAAGTGCAGCCCCTCCGCCCTTGCGTAACAAACTGCAGGCACTCCATGCTCGCCTGCGCAGCTTCGGCTTTTTGGTCGCCTGCGGCGACCAGCCTCAGCCGCTTCGGCTCACATGGTGCCTGCAGTTTGTTACAGCGGGCGGGGGCTGCTCTCCCTCCGCGCCTCCGGGGTTTACATTCACTTTAGGGTTAGGGCAGACTAGTACCACGTGGGGTCGGGGTTGACTAAGTCGGTTCTGTCACCAATTTTGAAAAATCCGAAGCTGCGTAGGCGAGTAGTGTAGTGTAGGAGCCATTAGACTGCATCTATCCTTACCATCAAGTGTGATTTCGGTCAAGCATTAATTTAAAATGTATAAAAAAATATCTATTCATGCAGGTTATAATTTGTTTTGAGTGTGTTTTTAAGTAAATTCTTAATTCCAACCTCCATCCAAGTTGACTACACATACCCAAATCTAACTTTATTCATTGCCGGTGGACCTGCAGGTATTCTGTACAGTAGTTGGGAAACGTATACATTACCTAGGCAAACTATGTAATGGTGATAATATTCATATAATTTAATACATTGCCAAAACGACCCAGGTATTATACACATTTCCTAGGAATTGTGTTGAATACCAGCATTATACAGATATCCGGTAACATATAGATTAACAACGCAGAAAATCGGAGCTGGGGATTTTCGATATTGTGCTTCGAATATATTATTTTATATTGTAGCAACGGAAGCGGTGCCTGCACGTACAGCCCCGAAAGTAAAATTTCGATTATCTATGTCAAAAAATTTGTTCAGTATCGATAGTATACTCTTGAAAATATGGTGCATTCAGCTCTTGAATTTTTATACAAGTGAAAATATAGTACATAAAGTTAAAAGGTAGCATAAAAATATGTGATTTATTTTATTTGCGACACTGCACTGTACGTAGGGACACTGTCAAACTACACACACTAACTTTATCCTTTGTTACCTTCTGTCGGCGACCAACATACATAGTTTGTAAATGTATCTGTATGTATATGTGTGTAAAGAATGTTAAACGAAGAAAGCATAAAATATTACAGAAATACGTCGCATTCCATGTTAGAGCGAGATAGCGATATATTGCCGCACTGTTCTTACAGTGCCATATAGTTAATAATCGAATTTATGGTTGAATTAAAGTATATACATGAATAGAAATGAATAAATTGAGTAAATGTATATTTCGAATAATAATTTACGTAAATAACATCGTAACATTTGTGATAAATTTGAAGAATTATTACGTAAGTATTTTTACTATACATTTTTAGGTTTTTTGCTTGTAGTTTTTGTAATTATTGGGTTACGTTGTTGTTATTATGTTTTATAGATAGATGTTTGAGAGTTTTATTTATTGTATAGAACTTTAGTGATAAGTAATAAAGATTTACCCCGATTAGGGAAGAAACATTGAAATAAGAGGTCAGATCCTAATGTAAAATTGTTAGATTTTGTCGAATAAGTTTTTATATGATAATGTTGTATAAATGATGAATATTGGTATCGATAGGTCTCGCTGAGACGATTGTAACGATATATGATACATGTGGTTTTCTTGATGAATAAAATGGATAAACTGATAATCAGGTCGGGCGATAGCGTAAATAGTTACGCCAAGTACATTTTTGAGGCCGAAATAAAGGGGCTTTCAATATGGTATTGCTGGGCCGTACATTAGAGAATCAGATTTTTAGTAAAGTAGGGAACACCAGGGAACAAGAGGGAACACCAGGGAACAAGACGAACAAGGAACAAGGAACAACCAGGAACAGCAAGAAGAAGCCAAGAAGAATACCAGGACTTCGAAGAGGATGATTGCTGCCATATGAGAAGAATACTAGGACTTCGAAGAGGATGATTCCAGCCCAACAAGAAGAATACTAGGACTTCGAACAGGATGCCAGCCCAGCAAGAAAAAGAAGAATAATAGGAAGAATCGAAGAGTAGCTTCGAAGAATAATTAGAAGATATCGCCCGGCCTGTGACTCAGTGGTTTGAGAATAAATATTGTTTCTATCACGTCAAATTCCTGTAACAGGACGTCAATTTCTCAAACCCGAGCACAGCCGTAAAGCCTCCACGAGGGCCCGATCAAGGAGCGGTGAACAGACGTAGCCCACGGGCGACACGCGTACTCGTTCCCCGCCACCTTGGGCCCCCACCTCGTGGTTGACTCTGAGGAGTCAGGGCATCGGCGCACCAGTCCTCAGTGCGCACCCGACGTTCCGCTGCCGGCGCGGGTTGTGGACTCCGTTTCCACGCCCTATCTGCGGAGCGTCAAGTCGGGGGTTATCGAACCCAGCGTGACGTGACTGGACGTCGGCCGTTGTACTTCGGCCACCCCGGTCACCCACCACGCAACAGCTGGTCCTTCGAGCCGGATCTGAGGAAGACATCAAGATGCCAATCACGAGGAGCCAACGCAACGTACCCCAGCGCTCAGCGGGTTCCGAGGGCGGAACAGCCGCGTCGAGCAGAGAAGCGCGATCCAGGATGGGAGGGGCTGCGTCTGAAGCGACATCAGGAGGCACGACGGGTACCACGATGATGGATGGTACCATTACAACGGGCGGAACAACGACGTGCGGTACCACGACGGGAGGTGGCACCACGATGACCGGTTCTATGGAAGCAACGTCAGGTATGTTTGCTTACAGGGGAACCGCGGGCGGAATCATCGACGATGAAGTGACTCACCAGAAGGCACCAGAACATAAGTCGAACTCGACTTTGGTACCGGCTGGCTCGAGTCGACGAGCGCGGTCAACAAGGACCACGAGCTCTGCGGCCAGGAGGCGTGAGCTCGAAGCGCAAGAGGAGCTGGCACGCCTTGAGCTAGAGCAAGCTCAGGCTGCGACGAGGCTCGCACGCACCCGGCTCGAGCTAGCCCGGTGCGAGGAAGAAGAGGATTCCATGGACGAGGACCCGGAAGACAAGAAAGACCAGGTCCAGGATTGGATACAGGCGTCCATGAAGAACAAGAGTGATGCAAGTGAGTATTTGAATTCCCCGGTTCCCCAACAGGTTAAATATGAAGAGCCGAATAACACTTCAGTCAACGTGCGGCTACTTGCAGATGCTTTGAGAGAAGCAGTCGCACACAGAGAGGGACCAGCGTCGCAGCCGAAGTACATCCACGAGCTACCACTCTTCGATGGAAATAGCAGTGAGTGGTTTGCATTTAAAGTTGTCTATGAAGATACGTGTAGACTATTTTCAGATGTACAGAACATGGCACGGCTGCGACGAGCGATCAGAGGAACAGCACGAGAGGCGATCAAGAGCCTCTTATATTCGGAAGCTTCCCCGAGTGAGGTACTGCAGGCGTTACAACGGCGCTTCGGGAGGACAGACGCATTGATACTGGCGGAGCTAGATAAGGTAAAAGCACTCCCTCGTATTACGGAAAGTCCACGGGATATCTGCGTCTTCGCCAGTCAAGTTAACAACAGCGTCGCCGCTATACAAGGTTTGAAAAAACCTCAGTACCTACATTCGCCTGAAATCGTAAAACAAATCGTGGAGAAGATGCCTTCGATTCTACGGTTCAGATGGTATGATTTTACAGAAAGCTCAGACGAGGGGGAGTTCTCCAATCTAGTCCTGGTCTCCAAGTTCCTGAACAAGGAAGCCGATAAGTGTGGGGCTTATGCGACACTACAATCGTCGAAACCGCATAGCGAAGAGAGAAGGGCCGCGAATCGACGCGTCGCTAACGCTGCAACCGAAGTCTCAAGCTATGTGCCCCGTGGGGGACATGAACTGAAGGGATCAAATCGCAATGGTGATCTCGGAAGCGGATACGAGGCGAACAAAGTCAGTTGTTCGTATTGTCGAGGCGCACATTTTATAATATATTGTCCACAGTTTTCGAAGCTTTCGACTGAGGACCGGTGGACGTACGCCAAGAAGACACGCCTCTGCTTCAAGTGCTTGAGTGACCGTCATCGGAAGACTTCATGCCGCAGACCAGGGTGCAAGGTCTGTGGGCGCTGGCATCACCAACTGCTTCACTCCGACCGAAGAAAAGAAAATGAGAAGCCTGCAGCAGAGGTGGAAGAGGTTACCACCAACATCGCGTCTTCGGTCAACGCGTTGAAAGCTGCGAGGGCGTATTTGAAGATGGTCCCCGTCGAGTTGTACGGGCCCAGGGGGACAGTCAAGGTAATGGCTCTCCTTGATGAAGGTTCAACTGTTTCTTTGTTGGACTCACAGGTCGCGGCGCAGATTGGCGCTACAGGCAAGCCAGAGGAACTCGTGTTGGAGACGGTTGGTGGACGACTGCTGCGGAAGGATGACTCGCAACGGCTGCGGATCCGCATCAGAGGGATACATCACGATCGGGTGAGAAATCTGAACAGAGTCCACACCGTCGACCAGTTAAAGTTAACACCACAATTTGTTAACAGATCTGTTATTGAAGCTTGCCCGCACCTGAATGGAATGACTGATGTCCTGTCATATGACGCCGAGGCGCCACGACTGCTCGTGGGACAGGACAACTGGGAACTGATCGTCTCGAAAGAAATTCGAAAAGGCAAGTCAGGTCAACCAGTCGCATCGCTGACCGAGCTCGGTTGGGTGCTCCACGGATTCGACGCAAAAGGACTAAGACCGGTGCACTTTATAAATAGCTGTTTGCACGTAAGTAACTCTGATAATGACATGCATGAAACGATCAAACAGTATTTTTCGATTGATAGTTTAGGCGTGCAACCGAAGCGTCCGAGCACCGACTCCGATGGGCGAGCGCTGGCGATATTAGAAAGAACTTGCAACCGACTAAACGATGGGCGATTCGAAGTCGGATTATTATGGAAAAATGAAAATGAATATTTGCCGGAGAGCTACACGGCAGCCGAGAAGCGGCTACGCGGTATTGAAAAGAAAATTGACAAGAATCCGCAGCTCAGACAAGAATACGGTAAGCAGATACAGCACCTGGTGGACTGTGGCTACGCCGAAGAGGCCCCGACAGTGGCCGAACAGGGTAAAGAGTGGTATTTACCTCACTTCGCCGTGACACATCCACTTAAGAAGAAAATTAGATTGATATTCGATGCAGCGGCCAAGTCGGGAGGTAAGAGTATAAATGACGCTCTACTTCCAGGTCCAGATCTACTTCAGTCCCTGTTCGGCGTACTGCTGAGGTTTAGACAAGGTCCAATGTCCGTGGCAGCTGACATAAAAGAGATGTTTTTACAGGTGCGCATCCAAGCGTCAGACAGAGACAGCCTACGTTTTTTATGGCGCGGCGATCGACGCGATGTAAAGCCGACAGTGTATCGAATGACTTCGGTTATATTCGGCGCCGCTTCGTCCCCTTGTACGGCGATTTATGTAAAAAATAGGAATGCTGCAGACTTCAGTAACGAGTATCCGGAGGCTGCGCGGGCGGTGGAACGCAATCATTACATGGATGACTATCTTCACAGATTTCATTCTGAATCGGATTTGATATATACTAGTAAACAAGTCGATTTCATCCACAGAAAGATCGGTTTTGAGTTGCGTGGATGGGCCTCAAACCGACCCAGCCTGCTGAAGGAAGTCTGCAGCGAAGAAGCCGACAAGAAAGAAATAAACATCGGGGACACAGAAGAAAAAAGCGCCTGGCAGTATTACTTGAGCAATATTGTAATACTAAATAATTTGCTAGATGCATCGCAACATATTGCACCGAGGGGGAGCTACGCATCTCCATGGATGCAAGCAAGCTGGCATGCTGCGACGGCCGACTTCCAAGCTGGAGGTGTTGGTGCCGGGAGAGTCGCCGAGCCCAGGAGTTGGTGCGAAGCACGAGGGGGAGGATGTCGGCGACCAACATACATAGTTTGTAAATGTATCTGTATGTATATGTGTGTAAAGAATGTTAAACGAAGAAAGCATAAAATATTACAGAAATACGTCGCATTCCATGTTAGAGCGAGATAGCGATATATTGCCGCACTGTTCTTACAGTGCCATATAGTTAATAATCGAATTTATGGTTGAATTAAAGTATATACATGAATAGAAATGAATAAATTGAGTAAATGTATATTTCGAATAATAATTTACGTAAATAACATCGTAACATTTGTGATAAATTTGAAGAATTATTACGTAAGTATTTTTACTATACATTTTTAGGTTTTTTGCTTGTAGTTTTTGTAATTATTGGGTTACGTTGTTGTTATTATGTTTTATAGATAGATGTTTGAGAGTTTTATTTATTGTATAGAACTTTAGTGATAAGTAATAAAGATTTACCCCGATTAGGGAAGAAACATTGAAATAAGAGGTCAGATCCTAATGTAAAATTGTTAGATTTTGTCGAATAAGTTTTTATATGATAATGTTGTATAAATGATGAATATTGGTATCGATAGGTCTCGCTGAGACGATTGTAACGATATATGATACATGTGGTTTTCTTGATGAATAAAATGGATAAACTGATAATCAGGTCGGGCGATAGCGTAAATAGTTACGCCAAGTACATTTTTGAGGCCGAAATAAAGGGGCTTTCAATATGGTATTGCTGGGCCGTACATTAGAGAATCAGATTTTTAGTAAAGTAGGGAACACCAGGGAACAAGAGGGAACACCAGGGAACAAGACGAACAAGGAACAAGGAACAACCAGGAACAGCAAGAAGAAGCCAAGAAGAATACCAGGACTTCGAAGAGGATGATTGCTGCCATATGAGAAGAATACTAGGACTTCGAAGAGGATGATTCCAGCCCAACAAGAAGAATACTAGGACTTCGAACAGGATGCCAGCCCAGCAAGAAAAAGAAGAATAATAGGAAGAATCGAAGAGTAGCTTCGAAGAATAATTAGAAGATATCGCCCGGCCTGTGACTCAGTGGTTTGAGAATAAATATTGTTTCTATCACGTCAAATTCCTGTAACAGGACGTCAATTTCTCAAACCCGAGCACAGCCGTAAAGCCTCCACGAGGGCCCGATCAAGGAGCGGTGAACAGACGTAGCCCACGGGCGACACGCGTACTCGTTCCCCGCCACCTTGGGCCCCCACCTCGTGGTTGACTCTGAGGAGTCAGGGCATCGGCGCACCAGTCCTCAGTGCGCACCCGACGTTCCGCTGCCGGCGCGGGTTGTGGACTCCGTTTCCACGCCCTATCTGCGGAGCGTCAAGTCGGGGGTTATCGAACCCAGCGTGACGTGACTGGACGTCGGCCGTTGTACTTCGGCCACCCCGGTCACCCACCACGCAACACCTTCATTGAAAATTAAATGAAAAGATTAAAAAGCTATATTAAAAACGTGCCAAATTATAATTTTCATAACGCACCAAAGAAGCAACTACTTATAACTTAATGTCAACCTGTATAAGAGGACGAAGACAATTATTGAGACACGTAACTATAACTGACGTTAAAACTATAATTAAATGGTTAAGTGTGGTATATCTACCTAACAATAATAATTTGTAATGATATAATATGACGTCAGTCTCTTTTTACCCGACTGCGAGGAAAAGTATAATGTATTTCGCGCGTATGTTTTATTTGTCTAATATTCTTTGGCGTCTACTCATTATTGGCCCATTACTGAGCACTGGTCTCTCCTCTTGTGGAGGTATAGAGCATCTACCACCGAGCTGCTCCAGTGTCCAGCCCCTGCGGATTGGTGGCGGAGTTAGTGGCCAACCACAGACATGTACTCTAGGTATACATGTCTGTGTGGCCAACCCAGTGTTGGAAGTTTTCATGCCGCTTGTGGGCCTCCGACATGACTTAAGGCGAGATTATTCGACCGTTGTAGGCATTTTGTTCACTTCCCTGTACCCCGCTCCCCTGAGTGTAAACTCGACCGCCGCGCCGTGAGCCGGCCGCGCGCGGCCGTGAGGTTAATGACCCCGTGCGTAGCTGTAGACCCTGTAGCCTAGTTGGTAGTGGACCTGCCTGCGAACTGCGAAGCGAGGGGTTTCGGGTTCGATTTCCGGCCGGGGCAAATATTTATGTAACAGATAAATATTTGTACTCGTGTCATGGCTGTTATTGTGATTGTTATATGTGTAGTCCATGCCACCCGCGACACAGGTAAATACTTGTAACCTACTGCGGGGGTATGAGTGTGGAAGGGTTTTATTATTATTATTATTATTAGTAACTGCTCTGAGTTGGGGTGTAAGTATACTTTATTTTGATTTATTCATTGGAATTTTAGGTGTAATAAAATAAGAGTAATGATAATTTTAGCTTATCCAGTGGAGACTAGAGGTAAGTGGAGACTGACTTGAAATTTTATGAAACGACACTGTCCAGTGGAGACTAGAGCCTAGAGGTGAGTGGAGACTGACTTGAAATTTTATGAAACGAAACTGTCCAGTGGAGACTAGAGTTGAGTGGAAACTGATTTGAAATTTTATGAAACGAAACTGTCCAGTGGAGACTAGAGGTGAGTGGAGACTGACTTGAAATTTTATGAAACGAAACTGTCCAGTGGAGACTAGAGGTGAGTGGATAACAAATAAGTAGGTACTTAGACTTACATACAAAATTGACTAATATCATCTAAATACTAACAAAAAATAACCAACTTCAAAATAACTCTAAAACTACTTGTCAGATCTCCCTCAAATTTATGTGGAACCACATGATACGCACCAGCTTTCTATCAAAAAAAGAATCATCAAAATCGGTTCACCCACAAATAAGTAGGTACTTACATACAAAATTGACTAATATCATCTAAATACTAACAAAAAATAACCAACTTCAAAATCGAAACGAGTTTTTTTTTCAGAATGGCGGACTTGTAGGTATGCCAGGTTCCGTACAAAAATGTTCAAACCCTTTGGATAACATATTTTACAAGTATGTTGAGAATGATAAAAAGTATAAGAATAATTTAAAATAAAAAACCTAAAGATATGTAAAAAATAATAAAAACAAAAAAATTAAAATGTGTGCAATTCACACGTGTTAGAAGTGAAACCTTCAAAAATTTTGTTTTCAAGATAATGAGACGAATGTAAAATTTCGGGAAGATGATAATTGTAGGTTTTACTATTCCACTCCACTCCACTCCACTCCACTCCACTCCACTCCACTCCACTCCACTCCACTCCACAAATTTTGACATTTGACTTTTGACTTTTGACTTTAGACTAGACTTTTTTGCCTTTTTTGACTTTTGACTTTTTTGACTTTTTTGTCTTTTGACTTTTTTGACTTCTGACTTTTGACTTTTTGGACTTTTTGACTTTATTGACTTTTTTGACTTTGACTTTTTTGACTTTTGACTTTTGACTTTTTTTACTTTTTGACTTTTTTTACTTTTTTGACTTTTGACTTTTGACTTTTGACTTTTGACTTGACTTTTGACTTTTTTTACTTTTTTGACTTTTTTGACTTGTAACTTTTGACTTCTTTGACTTTTTTGACTTTCTTGACTTTTTAGACTTTTTTGACATTTTTGACTTTTGACTTTTTTGACTTTTTTGACTGTTTTGACTTTTTTGACTTTTTGACTTTTTTGACTTTTTTGACTTTTGGCTTTTTTGACTTTTGACTTTTGAATATTTGACTTTTTGACTTTTTTGACTTTCTTGACTTTTTTGACTTTTTTGACTGTTTGACTTTTTTGACTTGTAACTTTTGACTTTTGACTTCTTTGACTTTATTGACTTTTTTGACTTTTGACTTTTTGACTTTTTTGACTTTTTTGACTTTTTGACTTTTTTGACTTTTTTGACTTTTTTGACTTTTTTGACTTTTGACTTTTTTGACTTTTGACTTTTGACTTCAAGAAGTTTTCACTTCAATAATCATTTTTTCAAAACAATTTTCCATTTATTTCATAACGCGCCTAAATAAGGTATAACTTCAAAAAAGAAAACTGTCTCTCAAGCTCCCAGCCGTCACGACGAGTCGTTTGGCGACTGACACATGCTCAAGGGTGGTAGCTGTCCATGCGAACCCCATGGAGAAATAATAATAGTAATAATGGTATTAATTAACATTTAAAATCAATATTACCAATATAATCCCTCGAGGGGCCCTACCACCAGCGGGCCGGATTTAGTCGCCTTTTACGACACCCATCCGGCTTGGGATAGTGTTCTAAGCCGCCCTAATACGACAAGAATAATTGTGTAATTAGCACTTGACTTATACCAATACCCAAATACTATAAACAGTAACTAAAGTATAAAAACGAACAATTTTTATTATTTCAAATTACAGCAGTGTGGATACTTTGGACAGTACCTAATACGTAATATAAGAAGACGCGCGCGCGCCAAATTCGAAATTAAAATTAGTGTCGGAAATTCGACGAGGTGCGGCTGCGATGCGGATTAGCACAGGTCCTACCTCGAAGGCGACTGGCGCGAGAGTAAAATTGAGTAAATCGACGCGTCGGGCGTTTCGTAGCTAGTGGAAAGGGAAAAAATAGGAATTGAAAGGGATGTTTTTCAAAATTTGATATTATTATCCGCCAGAAATATTGGTATCTATAGGACCTATACTGTGGTATATTTTTTATTATCTGGAAGCGATTAAAACGCGAATAAAACGCCATTTTTATGCCAGATTAGACCCCACTTTGTGATTTATTTCTATCCAATGAAATAATTGCTATCGTGTATCAAGTATGACGAAACGAAAGAACAAAGACTGTAAAATAACATATATTTTTTTTAGAATTGTATTATGTACCATTTATGAACAAAACACCTTCAAAAATACCATTTTTTGGGATAATACCGCCTTAACCGACCGACCATGACTTGACCGACGACTTTATGTGCTCTCCTACTTGAAAATCATAACTGAAAAGTCATAACTAAGAAAGGAAATCAAAGTGCCTGCATAACAATTATTACTTTAAAAGCAAAAATTTATGAGCACCTTACACAAGACACAAACAAAACTAAAAATTAAATATTATATGGGCAATGAATGCAAAGAGGACTTGGGATTCGATCCCGAAAAGTAGGTACCTACCATCGAAGTATTATTACTAGCGTATAGAACAGACACCGCGAACACAATGTATGTTCCAATGAATTGGCGCCGCGCGGCTTCAATGTCTAATGGATTCGTTCGATTTTGAAAGGAGAACAGGGGCTCAATTTTGAAAATAGAACCTCCCGGCGGGGACACACATTTTGTTTGAGATGTCTTCTCTATGTATACTTATAACTCAATGGTACCTACCTCAAAATTTTGACACTAAAATGGGCATAACAAATCGTTTTTCGTTTTATATTTGGGCTGTCTCTGTCTAGCTCATTATGCACTCAGTTTCAATGTTCTCGTTTGATTGCAATGTGGCTAATGTAGGTCTACAAGTCAACAGTGAATTGGCTTTTAGTAAGTAGATATTGCACTTTACTGTCGAAGACTAACGGCCTTATTCATAAACGCGCTATTGCACTGTTATAAATTATGTTTTATCCTTATCGTTTTTTATAAGAGTGAAAGAAACAAAACATTTTACAAGCCTTCTGTATCTTCGCTTGTTTTTATGAATAACGGGGTGGATCTGTAATTATCATCAAGTTTAATATTATTGCAGCAATAACATAAACGATCTGTTCGACAGGGATATAGTCCAATAGCCTCGTAAGATGTTTCCACGAGCAAAGTTGACTTACGCCCCAACTCAGAGTCACTACGGTTACTTTAATCGCTCCTTAGTAAAGAATCGCCATACAAAATCTGTACTAAGGAGCGATTTAAGTAACCCTTAGTGACTCTGAGTTGGATGGAGCATCCCTCTTACATCCATCACTACAGGTTTCCGTATGCCAGTCTTTATTTATATCTGGCTTCAACCTATTAACGGCCCGCTAGTAAGAACGGGTCCCTCCTCTTGAGGCGGCCTAGAGCATACTCTACCATGCTGCTCCAGTGCAGATTGGTGGAGGGGTTAGGTTAGATTAGGTTAGGCCGATCATTTGAGATTGACACAAGCCGGAATGGCTGAATGGCTGGAGTAGCTGATGTCCATGAGTGACGCTGAACACTTACCATCAGGCGTATCGTCTTTTCGTTCGTAGACTATTCACTTAAAAAATGTAACTGGTAGGTTTCATAGTTCTTTATAACAGTATAACCAGCCAACGCATTCACTTGGTCAAACCTGTGTTGCTACATCCGAAATCTTTTTGCCAATCTTATTTACCATGGCTTAAACAAATTATAGGAGTTCTAACTACACCAATTTATACCTCTTATCCCGCGGGAAGACATCCATTTCCCGGCCTGAAATGAACCCCACACAGACATAGTTTAGTGGTTTGCGCCTTTCCACTTGAAACTCGGTTAAAAAAAATTCATAAAAATATGTTTGGCCTCTATTATCAAAAAAAAAAACAAATTTCAACAAACAAATTCAACTGTTTATAGTTAGATTTTATACCCATTAGTAAATATTATCTGAAGTCCATACACTTAGAGCTGATACACATGGGACCCGTCATTGACGATTCATCAACAAAAAAAAAATGATACGTCATGACGGATGCAGATTCACATTGCATACGGGAAGTCTTTTTGCGATTCGTCAAAATAATCGAATAGATGTTCACACATTTATTTGTATTTTTTGACAAACGTGATTTTTAAAAAACAGTACATCATTTAAGACGTATTCGTCATTTTTCACGATTCGTGATTCGTGTGAACACGGCCATTAAATTTAAAAACCATTGCCACCGGAAAAAATTACGAATCGTGAAAAATGACGATACGGGGAAAACACGAACCGTCCTCGTGTGTATAAGCCGCTTCATCTATTTAATTCTTCATCAAAATTTTATAATTATTTGTGATCATCGATATTTTGAACAAATTAAAAGTGCGTGCTGAATTAAACTAGGCTGTAGTCAAATTATTATTAAATGTAATTTAAGCCTTTGCTTTAATTACTTAAAGAACCGATCAGAAAAATATAATTTTTAGGCAACACTAACCTAGTTATCAACCTTGCCTGATGGACAAAGGTTTGAATCTAAGTCGGACAGATAAAATATTGTGGTTTTAAATCTTTAAAAGATAAAAAGTGTTGCATGGTAGGTTTGCGATTTTCTGTATGGCAATTTACCAACCGCATGACGCTACACCAAGTAGTTGATGTAAATTTTTATTTTTGGTACCCAATTAAATTAACAAGAAAATCAACTTTTTATATCAAACAGATATATCTATTTTTATTGATTAGTCAAATCAAATAAACAATAGTATTAAACTCTAAAAATACTAAAATAATCTATAATAAAATCTTCCTTTTCATTTCCCAGCATTTATTCTTAAGGTTCTAACTTCTAAGCATTGAAGTATAATATCATAGAACAGACATCTCGAACAAAATGTGTGTCCCGCCGGGAGGTTCTATTTTCAATTGAGCCCCCGTTCTCCTTTCAAAATCGAACGAATCCATTGAAAATTGAAGCCGGTCGGCGCCAATTCATTGGGACATACATTGTGTTCGCGGTGTCGGTTCTATATGCTAGTAATAATACTTCAATCTTTCTAAGTATATTATTTTGTTCTAAATTTTCTTTATTAAACGTAAGCGAGATTAAAATAAAAAATGCATCGAACTGGAACTCTTTCAATTGCGGCAATGGATTTTTCACACCAAAAATAATATAAATTCTAATTTGTAACTAATGTTATAATACTAACTGACCCGGCGAACTTCGGACCGTCGAACAACTTGCTCATCTCCCTCTCCCTGTGTTACTTATTAATTATTATTACATATAAACTGTCTTCGTGAATCACTGACTTTTGATGAAAACCGCATTAAAAATCCATTGCTTAGTTTGAAAAATCTAAGCGTACAGAGACGGGAAGAGTCTTTGGTCGACTCATCCCGCTCGATCTCATCCCGCGGGGTGAGTTGTCCTAGTGCAATTTTTGAATCGGACAACTCATCCCGCTGATATATTTTACGTTACTTTTTTTACGTTACTGTTACGTTATTTTACATGAAAATAAGTATTTAACTGTGTTAGATTTACAAATACCTAAAACAACGCAACCACAAACATACAAATTGCATTTTATTTATTTTATGAAGCGACTTTATTTTTAACCGACTTAAAAAAAAGGAGGAGGTATTCAATTCGACTGTATTTTTTTATGCTTATTACCTCAGAAATTTCGACTGGGTGAACCGATTTTGATGATTCTTTCTTCTTTTTTAATCGAAAGCTGGTGTTTGTAATGTAGTCCAACTTAAATTTAAGCTAGATCTGATGAGTAGTTTTTGAATTATTTTAAAGTCCGTTCTTTTTTCTTGGTAAAATTCATACCAATATGTAACTATTTTCTTGACATAAAATTATAGATTAGATAGTGATACAATTACCTAGTACGACAATTACCTACTCCTTTAAACGAAATTGAATTCTACTAATATTATAAATGTGAAATATTGTTTTGGACAATGTAAGAATGTTTATTACTCTTTCAGGCAAAAACTAGGTACTGAACGGATTTTCATGAAATTTAGCATGCAGGTAGAGTATTATCTGAAATATGCTAAATGCACGGACGTAAAAAAATGACGGACGTAATACCAAGAAAAAATTCAGTGAAGCACCCATAGGAATACCAACTCTGTATTCGTACAAGTACACACACCCACACATTGACACCATCGCGAATCAAAAATTACAAAATTACGCACACATGGTAAGCGAGCTGTCAGCTGTCAGCTTTTTAGCCGTATTGGGACGGCTTTAGAATACTAACCCCAATCCCACGCCGGATGGGTGTCGTAAAAGGCGACTAAATCCGGCGCGGTGGTAGGGCCCTCGGAGGGATTATATTGGTAATATTGATTTTAATTGTTAGTTAATACCATTATTACTATTATTATTTCTCGATGGGGTTCGCCTGGATAGCTACCACCCTTGAGCATGAGTCAGCCGCCAAACGATTCGGCGTGTTCCGGCTGGGGGCGTTTTTACACAGTTCTTTCTTTCTTTTTCTTCTCTCTTTCTTGGCCGGCAACGCATCAGTGATGCCTTTGGTGTTGTTGATGTCCATGGGCGACGATAGCCACTTACCATCAGGTGGATCGTCAGCTCGTTTGCCGGCTATTTCCATAAAAAAAGCTTCACTCTCGATTAGACAAGGTTACATCCGTTCTTTTTTTTTGTCCGTGGCTAAATGGTGCTTATCGTCTTTGCGACTTTAAGACCTCTTATGTGTAAAAAATCAGCTTTTTGAGGGAATTGATAAAAATCGATAAAATTTTCTTTAGCAAGCACACAAGTGATTTTGAATTTGGTGAATTAATAACGATGGAAACGTCGCACACAAATGAGATTTTACCAAAAGTGGCACATAATAAGAGGTCTTAAAGTCGCAACGAAGTTATTATCACAATATAAGAACATTCCTATATTGTGTTATTATCCCGTAAACGCGGGTAAAGCTGCGGGCAGAGCGGTAACTTTTTTATAAACCTTCATTTTCCGGTTTACGTTGAAATGATCATAAATTACCATGTCACTATTATGTAAGCAACGTCAGAGCGAATAATTTGTCGTGATTTATTTAACTTTACGGTTTTTGTGATTCTGTATTACCTATTATGCGTTTTTGTAGATCTTCTGTTGTAAGATTGAGTTTCAAACGAAATTCAAATGCGTTTGAACTTGAAGTAATTTTCTTCACGGCAGAAAGAACAAGTGACTACGAAATAAGAATCACGGACCCTTTATAATTTTTTTTATAAAAAAACTTTTCATAAGTTAGAATATTATAAAGTAGGTAGGTGTGCTGAACATGTTGATGCATTCTTGGGGGTTAAGTATTTAAATACCTACCTATCTCAGCAAGTCTGTTATTGCCATATAAGTAGGTATAATATATCGTATAGTTCAATGGTTTAAAAGCTTGTATTATGTACATATTCACTACTTATTTACTTAATAAATTTTCCTGAAAGTATCTATACAAACGAGAGGAGCAGCCATTGCATCTTAAGATACGTGGTCTCCGTCGCACATTAAAGCCATCACCAATGCGTTGCCAATACAAACGAAGAACCCACGCAGGTGAATGTAATTTTAAACTGTTATCCAAAATAATCTAAGTTATTACAAACAGGTGTCTTATAATTAACGCTAACACACTCATACGGTACCCCCGCAGTAGGTTATGTTATATCTGTGTCGCGGGTGGCATGGACGATACATATAACACATCACAGTCACACCCATGACCCGAGTACAAATATGTATCTGTCACATAAATATCTGCCCCGGCCGGGAATCGAACCCGTGGGCCCCTCGCTTCGCAGGCAGGGTCGCTACCAACTTGGCTACATGGTCGTCAAATTAAATAAATAATTAATATTTTAGTTATTTGCAATAGGTAAATTGATTGTGATGTATGGACGACAGTATTTCAACGGCAATGTTAAGTTCGTTATTCAATTCAGTTTATAATATTCGATTTTACAAGTTTAGATCGAACCCTCGGAGCAACCTCGACTCGCATTTAGCTGTTTTGTTTTATTTCTGTTTTTATTTATTTGTTGTACGTCTGCCTCGTCCGGAAATCGATCCCATGTACCTATTCTACTTTTCTACTAATAGTATAATAATAATAATAATAACGCTTCACACTGATAGCCCCACACTAGGATTCCCTTTGTCGTGGGTGCCATGGACAACACACTAGACAAGGACATTCACACCCAGACCGAGAACAGAAATTCAAACTCATCATTCAAATTTCCGCCTCGTTGGGAATCAAACCCAGGACCTTCGGTGCGGCGATCCAGCACGGTAACCATTGCGCCACACGGGTCGTCGAATGTCGAGTATAATGTGAAAATTTGTATGGATGTTGTTTACTCTTTCATGCAAAAACTACTGAATGGATTTTCATGAAAAGCACCCAAGTAGACCATGATGAGGAAGGTAGGAATAAGATAGGTACCTACTTATTATCACGGTAAGCCCGAGCAAAGCCGCTGGCATAGAACAATCTATTATATTATATAACGAGTAACCGCCCTCGCTTTGCTTCGGTTTTCTTATTTTTTTACACCTTGGGTTACATTATTGGAGTTTTATTAAGGATCCCTAATTTTTTGAAAATATAATATAGCCCATGTTACTCGGGGATAGTGTAGCTTCCCAACAGTCAAAGAATTTTTCAAATCAGTTCAGTAGTTTCGGAGCCTATTCAATGCAAACAAAAAATCAAATCTTTCCTCTTTATAATATATTAGTATAATAAATAACGCCCAACAAACTATTTTTTTTTTTAAATTAAAGTAGCCTAAGTTACTCCTTGTTACATCAGCTATCTGCCAGTGAAAGTCCCGTCAAAATCGGTCCAGCCATTTCAGTGATTAGTTGGAACAAACAAACAGACAGACAGACAGATAGACAGACAGACAGACAGACAGACAGACAGACAGACAGACAGACAGACAAAAATTGTAAAAAATGTTGTTTTGGTAGGTATGTGTAGCGTGTATATGTTACCGACAAAACCCGATTTCAGGTTAAACTAGTTTGTCCTAGGCCAGACTAGTTTGGCGCGACACGATTAGGCAAAACTAGTTTCTCGTCAGTCTAAAACTGATTAGAACCGAATTGTTACGGATTTATATTTATTCGACAAATCTTTGTGCTTTAAACCTCTTAAATTACAGCTATTTTAGTCACAACTGCACTTCAAATTGTATTCGAACACCAAATGTAGTAAATGATCACCAAATTAACTGCTCGCGTATATTATATTGTTTCTTTTGGATTCTTTTAATTTCCAGATGTAGGTCGAAATGGTTACAAAACCGACTTAGTCAACCCCGACCTCACGTGGTACTAGTCTGCCCTACCCCTAGAGTGAATGTAAACCCCGGAGCCGCGGAGGGAGAGCAGCCCCCGCCCGCTGTAACCAACTGCAGGCACCGTGTGAGCCGAAGCGGCTGAGGCTGGTCGCCGCAGGCGACCAAAAAGCCGAAGCTGTGTAGGCGAGCATGGAGTGCCTGCAGTTTGTTACGCAAGGGCGGAGGGGCTGCACTTCCCGCAGCGACGGAGACGTTCGGAAGCCTGTTTGTGAATCAAAAAATGAATTACCATCTTTGGTTATAATTTTACACTAAAATGCTGTTTTAATTTTGGTGATCATTTACTACTTTTGGGTTAACAATGATTTATTTGGTGGTAAGTTAAACATAAGCCAAACTTATTGACGAGAAACTAGTTTTGCCTAATCGTGTCGCGCCAAACTAGTTTGGCCTAGGCCAAACTAGTTTAACTTGAAATCGGGTTTCGCCGGTAACATATACACATCCAAATGTACTTAGTAAAAAGCGGTTATTTTAATATTACAAACAGACACTCCAATTGTATTTATTTGTATAGATTACATACATTATACATTACATACATTATACATTACATACATTATACATTACTACATTACAAATAAATAAAATTGGAGTGTCTGTAATATTAAAATAACCGCTTTTTACTAACAATAAGTGCATTTGGATGTATACACGATATAGGTATATACCAAAACAACATTTTTTACAATTTTTGTCGGTCTGTCTGTCTGTCTGTCTGTCAATTTGTTCCGGCTAATCTCTGAAATGGTTGGACTGATTTTGACGGGACTTACACTAACAAATACCTGATGTAACAAGGAGTAACTTGGGCTACTTTTATTTTAGAAAAAAAATAGTTTGTTAGGCGATACGAAGTTCGCCGGGTCAGTTAGTTAGAAATGTAATTAACATCAATTGTAAGTTTAATATTACTTCCAAGACCTAATATTTAGTACTAGGTAAACTCTCTGTTTTATTACGCCGTTTTTGCCCGACGCGCGACGTCAGCTAACTAAAGATTTGATGATTATTACCTACCTATAGTCATTATTTTTTTCGAATAGAACAAAAAACCGGGCAAGTGCGTGTCAGGCGACGCGCAATATAGGGTTCCGAAGTAGTAAGTTTATCGACTATTACCACAATATATAGATTCCTATATTGTGCTATTACTCATTAACCACTTATGCTAACATAGCTGTGTTAGTTATCCTTGTAAATTCATCATATAACCAATTTTTGAGAACTTTTTCACTTGTCCAACTCAAACCGTTTAGCCAGCAGGGAGGGGGGACACTTACCGCTAACCAAAATTAGCACTTTAAAGCCACATATTTCTCAAACAGACCCCTAATTCCAAAAATGGTTTTAATAGACCCATAATATTTTTGAAAGACCTTTTCAACGATAAATTCAAATTCAAATTCAAAATCATTTATTCATGTAGGTATCATTGATACACTTATGCACGTCATTTTTTTTAATTAACCAGCTTTTCGCAAAGGTGCTTTGTCATGGAGGAGAAGAAAAGCCGTAAAGAAACTCCTCAGCACATCTTTTAAAAATAAAAATACATCGGTATATTTATTACAAAAAAGTATCAATCCTACACTATAGATTCTATATTGAGTCTCATTCACACACAAACTATAAATTTGCACACCATCAACATGGTACATTTTGAACTGCACATTTAAAATTAAGACCTACTTATATGTAACCACAATTTTTGCAAATAAATATTTATTCATTCATTCATTCATATGGTACGCGACGAATAAAAAAATCATTCTCACGTTACCTGTAGGGGAGGTACCCTAAAAAAAATGTTTTTCAATATTTTATTCTACGATTCTAGAGTTATAATAAATATGTATATCCATACCAAATTACAGCTTTCTAGCACTAAAGGTCTCGGCGCTTTGCTTCGGACAGAAGGACGGACAGACGGACGGACATCACGAAACTATAAGGGTTCTGAATTTAGTTCGGAACCCTGAAAATGATGCAAAAACTAAAAAGAGTTGTTCAGCACACGCGTTGCATTGGTGACTCATCTTGTGTTCTCATGTCCATAGGCGACTTAGCTGGCTAGTCTGTTCCTTAGTCTATCATCATCATCATCATCCTGCCCATTTCCCAATTTTATTTGTGGTCGGCGCAATATGTTTTTTTTTGTTCCATACTTCCCTATCAGCCGTCACCTCCACGTTTTATCATTTAGGCTTATTTATACATCTATATATCTATACAAATAAATAAAATTGGAGTGTCTGTTTGTAATATTAAAATAACCGCTTTTTACTAAGTGTATTTGGATGTATACACGGTACACATACCAAAACAACATTTTTTACAATTTTTGTCTGTCTGTCTGTTTGTTCCGGTTAATCTCTAAAATGGATGGACTGATTTTGATGGGACTTTCACTGGCAGATAGATGATGTAACAAGGAGTAACTTAGACTAATTTTATTTTAGAAAAAAAATAATTAGACGATACGAAGTTCGCCGGGTCAGCTAGTCTTTCAACACAGGTAAGAACGCTCCGGGACAATAAAGTTTGGATGATGTACCTACAGCTACCAGGTAACAAAGGTGTATAAAATTGGACCTAAAATTCGTTAAAGTTTAGCTCAGTTTTTTTTATCTTCTTCGGAATAATATTAGAAATTACGTTATCAATTTGCCAGACACTCAGCAGGTTTTAACTCAACCCTCTGCCAGACACCTGTAAACTAGAGAAATCGTATTCTAAATTAAAGTGTGTGTAATTTAATGCTATGAAGCGCTCATAGCCCGGCCGGGGCGGCTTGCGTCGATCCTATGTGAGCAACAGCGGGTGCGCTCGGTAGCTTGATAGGTGACCGCTAGTGGCAAAAATTTCTTGAGCGTTTCCGTGCTTCGGAAGGCACGTAAAACTGTCGATCCCGGTTGTTATCATAAGATAACAGTCGTTAAGCCATGTCGGAGGTCCTTGTGCGGTTTGAATTCTTCCGACACTCGGGTTGGCCACTAACCCCTCCACCAATGCGCACTGGAGAAGCGTGGTGAAGTATGCTCTAGGCCTCCTCAAGAGGAGAGACCCGTGCCCAGTACTGGGCCCTTAATGGGTTGAAGCCAATTCAATGTGTTTGGCAAGATGTAGAAACTTTTAAAACTGTCTGGCTACTGAGATGACATCTTCTGATAGTCTCCCAAGTAACATATTATATAAATTCAGCTTTCATAGTTTTTATGTACAGTTTTTATAGTATAATATACATGGAATATAGAAGTAGAATATTATATTCCATGATAAATAGAAGTAGTATGAATATGAAATGAAAGTTTCATGCATGTGTTGACATCTATAATTCGCACTGCAAATTAAAGTTTTACATAATCGTCAGTAGATGGCAGTGTTCACGCATCAGTGTTGTTGAATGTTAAAAACATTTTGTGAAATTTTATTATAATTATATTAGTACATAACATAAAATAGGTATTTAATCCTACCCTATCCTTTAATATGCATCAAGATTCTCAAATTATTATTTGGCACCTTTTTGTTTATTCATGACTCAATAGAAAGCGCTGAAGAGCAATAGTAAAAAAAATAGTTAAAAATGAAAAAGGATTGCCCGTATTTAAAAAAAAGAATGCTCATCTAGTACTGCAAAATATAGTAATATCGAAAAATAATATAGGTGCTCGTTTTTTTAGTGCTAGTATCCGAGAACTTCATAGCTTCATACGATTGGAAAAAAATTACCCAAAAAATTGGCAATTCCAAAAGTTCCGCAAAACTTTAATAATATTTTAGTTTATACAATTTAAGATTTGTGAGTGTTATACACACTCAGTGACGGATTAACCTTTAATCAAATTAAGCAATTGCCTAGAGCATTACGTCGGGGGGGCACCAGAAGAAGCACAAAAAAATCCGTCCTTAGGGCATCACGTCTCATGTTTTTAGGCGGTAAAGGTTTAAAGACCGATTCTAGTTGACATACGGATAGGTGAGCCCACAGGCGCGGATTGCTTAGGGTATCAAGGAGTCTTAATCCGACACTGTGTAACACACTGAGTGTAAATTACGGCTTACATATTATGTCTTAATAAATTGGATTCACGTACTACTAGTCTAGACATGAAAGTAATGTTGTTGTTATTGTTTTTTTCTTCTATTCTTCGTGAATTCAATTACCTACTTAGGAAAAGTTTATTAATTTTCATGTCCATTTTATTGTTAAATATTACCATATATGGTCACATTCTTAATTACATTATTAATAATGTACTGAGTTAATAAACTATTTTCTGACCAAAATTGCTTTAATTACAAATGTAATGTATTGTTGAATAATCTATCAATATTCTGTCAAATAAATAGCGAGTATGTAATTATATATATATAATTTTATAAACATAATTATTTTGTGTCTATCATCAACCAAATCAAACTTTATTCTTATTCTATGCGGGAAAATTATATTACACTCTGGCAATGAATTTAATACGTTCCGTTCCGTGCTACGTAAGCTACTTTCAGTAAAGTCATTGATAGACGTCGCAGACAGTAAGTACTCTGTGGTCGCAGATGCTCGCAGTACTCACCATCGACCAGTGTTGCCAATGAAATTTTTTGGAAGGCCGTGTACATGAGATAAAAAAGCCGTGTTTGTATGGAAAAAGATCAACTGTGGGCCGTGTCCACAGCTGCTAATATATTATGCTATTCAATTATGCCAATATATATCATCGGTTCAGCCGCTCGGACTAAAAAAAAAAAAAAGGTCATCAGCAGTGAATTTCATGTCCACAAAACAAGGAACACTCTTCATTAGCCTAGTGACACTGTTTTAAGGGTTTAAATATTCGTTAAATGTCTGCAAAAATAATAAATAACAGAAAGATCGTAGAAATTGCGAAAAGCCGTAGAATTTGCTACGGCTTTAGGGTTCGGGCCGTAGACCGTAGATTTTGTGATTTTTTGGCCTGAAAGCCGTAGAACACGGTAATTGCCGTAGCATTGGCAACACTGCCATCGACTCGCTCCCTCTTTTTCTTTGAATCGAACAAGAACAACACAACCACAAGAGAGAGATGAGAGCAGAGTTTCCAGCTCTACAGTTTCAACTGTAGATATACAGTTTTTTCGTTAACTTCACAGTTTTTAGTTAGGACCTCCAAATCAACAGTTTTTTTCTTTATAATACTAACGCTATCTATTTTATTCGCTGCGTAATCCAAACTTAGGACTAAACGGTCTACCACCACCATAAAAGGCATTTTAAATATAAAGTCAGAAATGAAAAATTGTAATGAGTTCAATGCTAACGATGACCATTTATAGAGATTTCATAAAAATATGTATGATTTTAAAATTAAAGATGAAACTGAAAATCAAGAGGATGTGCAGATTGAAAACGAGTCAGTTTTAGTAGAAACTGTGTAAATTTCTTAACATATTTTAAAGTTGATTTACGAATACAAGTATAATTTTCTTAATATAGTTGTTTTATTGATTACAGCTATTAAATAATACAAAATAAGAAAAAGTGAAGATTTACAGTTTTTTGAACAGAATTTTACAGTTTTCTACAGCTTTTTGAAAGCTTCATAACAGTTTTAATGTAGATTAGGATTGGCAACACTGGAGGAAAGGTACCTCTACTCTGGCAGTCAGTCAGTCATACAAGATAACATTGCGCGTTGTGTTTATTTTACGTATGTATTGTTGCTGTCAATCAACCGTACACTACGGTGTTTTAAAATAGTTTTGTGTTCAAAAAACAATCTTATTCGGGTTTCTGTAGTATTTGTTACTATGAACGGATGAAGTGACACAAGCAAGTGCTTTATTTACTCAAGAAATAAAAGGTGGTACTTCCTGTGAGTGTTAACAAAAAAAAAACAAGTGCAACAGGTTCAAAAACATGATACATCTGTTCATTGGCCAGTATTTTTAATCACACTTGTAATAATATTAAATAAGTGATATTTCCAGTGTTCTAAACTTAATTAATTTGCTAATATTACGCCGTTACGTAAAGCTTTCGAGTAAGGTGAATGTGTGTTCGTGTATAAAAATGTATTGCTTTTATCGGAAATAATGATATCGTCCAAAAACAGGGTACAGGCAATAAAAAGTAAATTCGAAAATTTGAACGTGGAAAACGAGTCACTTGTTCCGAAGAAAAAAAATTTTAATGTAAAACAATTGAGTAAACAAAACGATACAGAGCTACATTTTACTCAAAAGCTAAACACGCAGGATAAGGAAAATGAAATTGACAATAATTTTATACAAAACGAGTCATCGCACGACGAAAATTGTAATGAGACAGATAAGGTAATAAAATGGTGTCCAAAGCCCAATAACAGTTATCTTTATGGGAAAAATGACTTAAAAAGAAGTGCTAGCGATACTAAAAAGGCTCTGACTCGCCAAACCAGTGACCCTGGAAAAAAGCTGCACAGAAGTCACGCTTTCCGGTGTGACAGAAGCCAGAAAATTAATCACAGTCCTAAACGGCATGGTAGCTGCAACGGTAGGTCTGAAACCAGTGATTTCACATTAAAAATGGGTGAAAGAAAGCTTACTAAGGAGCGCTTAAAGTTACTAGGAGATTTTATAGAGGACCAAATGAAGAAAGATAACTTTCCTCTCAGTGTAGATGCTGTTATAGTTGGCCAGGTACAGGAAATTAAGACTGATTCAATTCCAGATTCTCGGGTACCAAAACATATTCTGGATCAATATGCTAAGGTTGTCAAAGGTAATAAGAGTGCTGAAAAGCAAGATGCAATGACTGATAGTGGTGTGAGTTCTGAAACTGAGAACCTAGAGGAAGAAAAATCTAGTAAAATCAAGCAGTTAGTAGCGCAGTATGAGAAGTCTGATGAAAAGTCAGTAAAAAGTTCAGAAGAAGTTGTGGTTAACAATGAAAGTACAGATACTGTTGATAGTGATACTAATTTAGACTCAATGAATGATCTCTGCGCTTCCAGTGAGACTATGCGTTTGGAGAAAAAGAATCCACATCTCATACTGACTGACACTTTGAAAAAAGCCTTAAAACAACCATTGCCCATTGGTCCTCCTCCTAAAAAACCTCCTAGAACTTTCATTGCCTCCATACCAGAATCTCCTGATAAACCAAAGAAAGATCCCAGAAAAATGCTGGAAAAACTTGAGCAAGTTTTACAGAAACGTGAGGCTGAGAAAACTAAAAACATTTATGACATCGCCGAAGATGAAGTGATAGAGAAAAAGCCGAAAGAAATGCATTATCTGTGCACAGAAATTCTCGATATTGCCCAACGAGTATTACCAAATCACAACAGCTTAGACCCATTCTCAAAATGCTTTAACTCGTTAAATTGTGCCATAGTAACAAATAACTCTATGAGTAGCTTGCCATATACAAGACTGAATTCGGAGAATCGAAACTCAATAGGAACTAGTTGTTCTTGCAGCAACGATAGCTTGAACAACATCAAACATTTGACAACATTTTCTAGTAATAAATTACAAGAAAAATGTGCAAAATGTTTGTTAAATAATGATAAGAGTGAAGGATTCATTTGCCATTTAAATTGCAAATGCAAGGCAACAAAATCTGAGTTCTATTTAACTGAGCATATTTATGATGTGCCATTTGTTGATGGATCTGTCTCTAATAGGAAACAATATGGGACTTTAAACTCATTGAAGACTAGCAAGAGCATGGAAGATTTGCAGATGCCTACAAAATTAGCAGAGGTGAGATTGTTTTTTTTAAATATTTTATTGACATATAAAGGTTGTTGCATATGTAACGTGGGTAATGTGGACGGGATGGGGACGGGAGGTGGACGGGGCATAAATATACGTGCCTGCCCCATTCCCGTTCCGTGCGTGCCTCCGTGGCGTATGCACTATTGCTTACATTTTCTATGAAACGATGTTTCCAAAACTTCATGTCCCGTCCTGTCCCTTTCCTGTCCACGTTACGTATGCATTGACCTTAATGCTTCACTGCCATCCCACCTGATGATTATGTAGAGATGAAGTCCAAATTGTTCTGTGCACTAACTTGTTAAAAGGAATTACTCTTTTCTTGAAAACTTCCACATTAAAGATAGGTAGGTGGGACTTAACTTGAATTAATTCTTAACTAATTTATTATAAGTATCTATTGTACAGTCCGCAAAAGAATTAGGTATGCAGGCCATGATTCTAAAACTATTATTGTTATTGATATTGCAGATTGTCTGTGTTACAGGTATCATTTAACATTGATATTAACGTAAACAGTATGTACTATTAAATATTACAGAAGGTTTTAGAATCATGCTCGACATACTTAATTCTTTTGTCAACTGTACATCATATTTAGCATGACTAAAGGCTCTTTGTCAATTTTACTGAAAATAAATAGTCTGTAGATGCCTCTAAGTACTATATTTTGTTATGTGTGTGTATGCCACTAAGTACACTGTATAATGTTTATGTTAATGACACCAGGAATTGAATTGAAAATTAACTTAGGTATGTAATATACCTACTGCCAGTTACTTATTTGTGATACCAAATGTTTTGGTAATGTAAGCTATGAAATATTGGTTGGTTGGTTGGGTAAAAGGAAAGATCTCAAAAAAACGGACCAAATTCCAACTGATGTAGCCAGATAATGTCAATCATTATACCGTTAAGATGAAATTTTGGATGTCTCAAAGTTTAACAAATCTTGAAATACCACCACTTTGATATCTTTCTCTAAACAAGAGTTTGGTAGTTGGACCATACAGTCTGTTAGAACTAATCACCTGATAGCCCAACAAAATTCTCATAAAGTAACGGTTGATGCTGATGACCCTGTTACATGACAGATGTGGGCAGACCGTCTTAAGTAGGATATTTCTCGGCTACATAAGTAATGAGGTGGCCCATTCATTGGTGCATTACTCATTGAAAAAATTTCATGTGACTCATTCTCATTAGTATGTTATCAAGCTATTGTTTTATCGCACAATTAAAAATATAGTTTTTTTGCTCGCAATTTATATTGTCTGGGCATGGGTCTTGATAGCAAAATTTCGCACTTGCATGCGCATTTTTTTATCAATTTGTACCTACCTATATAAAATGATAACAAAAAGTTGAATAAAAAGATGAAAAATTCTTCCATTTCTACAATTTTGTTGCTTTTTTGCAGTAATGAATGCTATTTTAACAGGAGGTGTTTGAAAGTAATGTTTTTACAAATCGTCTACATGACATTTTTTTAAACCAGTTGGTTTATATCGAATTTTTAAAATGTAAACAATTTTGAAGATATATTCCTGCTTATCAATGTAATAGATATTTGTGTCAGTGATTGTTATAATTTGGTGTTTTAAATCCACCTGATAAGATCGAGGAATATAATGATTATGGTTGATTACGGCTTTATTAGGTACTTATTTCCTGAAATGTGCTAGCTCTCATGATGTAGAATATTCCGAGAATCTAGGATCAATTTCAAATGTCGCTATAAATTCCCCTTTCTCTATCTGATCGCTTAGTTGCTAATATATTCTACACTAGCACTCTATCCGCGGCTATACCCGCCTTTTTCGAGATAATAAGTACCATATATATCTTTTTGTAGATCATTCCGTTCAGCATTATTTGCCTTAAAGAGTAACAAACATCAAACAAATTATCATATTTATAAATACAGCTGCTGCCCGCGACTTTGCCTGTATTTTCCGGGATAATAAGTATCCTATAAGTTATTCAAGACCATGGTCTACTAAGTTTAATGAAAATCCGTTCTATAGTTTTTGCTTGAAAGAATAACAAACATCCATACATCCTTACAAACTTTCACATTTAAAATCTTATTTATTGAGACCCTAGTTTGTGTCACAAATTACAATAAAGTTACCGACTTGCTACCAAACCTACTAGGTAGGTGTCAGTGGCGTAGTTAACCCTAAGGAGGCCCCATTTCAGTATTTGTTGTGGGGCCCCCTCAACGTCCGCTGTCAAATATAAAAGGAGGTAGAATCGTAGGCCGCTAGCGAGCTTTTTTTTGGGAGTGGGTGTTAGTGGGGGGCCCCTATACGCTGGGGGCCCCGTATAATTGATACAGCTGATACGGCGGTAGCTACGCCCCTGGTAGGTGTGTACCTAATTATTTACCTACCTTATCTAGGTCGCTGATTATTACCAGACCGACTGTTATATACTTGTAGTAGAATTTTTTTTGGAGAAATACTTTTACAATACCTCTTTTACGATATTGAGTTATACTTTTACGATAGTGCTTTTCAGCCAGTTCGTTATTATTCATTTTAATTTCTGCTGAAGTTTCCGAAGCCTTAATTAATTATTATAAACGAGCTGCTCGGACAGACTTCGTTCTGTCAAAAGTAAGATAATATTGCGACTATAAATTGAGATGTAAACTATCCTATCTTTCAAGTTGGGTTAAAATTGCACATGGTGTGCTTTGATTAAAATCGGTTTAGTAGTTTAGGAGTCCATCGCGGACAAACAACGTGACACGTAATCTTATATGTAGTGAACTCCTCCGAAACGGCTCGACCGATTTTCGTGAATCTTTGCGTGCATATCGGCTAGGGTTGAGAATCGGACGACATCTATTTTTCATCCCCCTACCCCTAAAATTTTTTTGGCAGAACAACGTTTGCCCGGTCAGTTAGTTTAAATATATTAAGATTAAGCGTAATAATCGTTGCTAATAACTGTTCAGATAAAAAAATCGATATTTAGTCGGGATAATCGATCTTGGCATATCACTAATCCTATGTAACCGAACACCAATTGGTGGTCGGGAGTGATTCCCATGCAGCCGGCCGTGACGACCTCACGATCTGCTTCGTTGATCCTCGGCGTTGGGTAACTTACAGTTCGGTATTGAGTTAGATACTTGGAAGATTTTACCTTTTGTACATCAATTACCGAAGTTGAATAGGTAGAAGTGGTAGTTACGTCGTCTGTTGAGGTATGATACCAGAAACCTCGCTGGTCGAATGTGATAAGCCTCTATCTAGCAAGCCTAGTTCTATGAGCGACGGGGCTCTCTGGGCTCGTCTGCTCGTTTGTCAACTATTTACATAAAAATTTCATTGTTGATCTGTATATCCTAACTATAAACACGAATATATGGCACAAAATGACACATGAGATATGACGTGGAATATTGTGCTCGTTCACTGCAGATCAAAAAAACATATTCAGTTTTTTTTTACCCAGTCTGTCGAATGTGGAAACTAGAACTGATTTTTTTCACCCAGTCTGTCGAATGTGGACACTAGAACTAGAAACATATATTTTGAAAAATTACGTGAGATAGAGGAATGGGAAGGGGGCTTAGCCAAATCTCACGACATCTCACTAGGGAGCCTCACGTTTATGAACGCCCCCTTAGCAATCTGGCCAATCAGCCGAGTTCATTTTATTACTAGGCTAAAACTACACCCATAACTTATCAAAACTTATTGCATCGTGTACCTATCTATAATTGTATTGTGTTTTCCCGTTCAGTTTGCGAGATATGCTAGTTGTTTACCTCGAAACAATTGTATAAATATTATGCACCTGCTTTAATGAAAAATCTTTGATTTACGTCAAAATATATAAGTTGTAGCAATTTATACTTTTCTAAAACCAGGTAAAATCGTATGTAAGAAAGGGGAGGGGGAGTCCGAGAAATTTAATGCTCTCTTACATTGGGGTAGGGTGGGTTAAAAATGGCAAGAATTGACCTTACGTAATTAACGGCCCCTTAGGACTCTTAGGAGCCTTTATAAATATTTTATTTACATATTACAGTGCACGAAAATTTACCCTTACCTATCTCTTGGGAGGTGCTTGGGCACTGACTCTTAAAACAAACATTTTAATTTTCATAACGGGAAAATTATTCACAACTGTTAGTCGGCCATAACTGTTTCGAACAATGTGCTCGAATTCAAAATAAATTACATCCGTGCGACGTAAGGGTCACTTTTTACTTCCTATTACCACAGATGAAATAATAGTACTTATTGATTGTGGTCCCTCTTTTTCTATGAAAGTAATCATTAAATCATATAATAACGATGTCCATCGTCTATGGTATGTGTAATCTCATTAAGGTAAATGAATTTGTAGTAAGAACTACACCGCAATCTAACGAACTTTTTCATAGACAGCAGGCGAACATGTTTAGAGGTAAATCGTGCAGTTCGTCACATCAGTAACATATTTGGGGACCGTTCTTTTCTCCTCTCTTTGTAGGCCGGTAACGCATCAGTGATGCCTTTTGTGTTGCTGTTGTCCATTGGCGACGATAACTCCTTACCATCAGGTAGATTTCCATAAAAAAGATTAGTTGCAGCATGCAGTTGATACAGCTCCTCTGAAAATCTTTACTCATATTCCATAATATGGAATAGACGAATCCGCCATTCGACGATTTGCACTTTCATCCCACCAAATAATAGCCGACCTTTTGTGAATAGTACGTGACAGCGTCAATTTTCGCGACCTTAAACACATTTTGATTATGGCATTAGAAACGCGACTGGCTAGTGAAAGTTTCGGGCTATGACTGCACGATAGGTGAAAAGAAACAATATGCTATGTGTCCAGGAATATAAAAGATGCAGTTATTGTTTTGTTCGACTTCAAAAACAAGCCCCTTGTTTATTTCGGTCTAGTGGCAGTAGTTTGGTCATTAGTTCGGTCAACTCGTAGTAAAGTATTAATGGTTTCGATTGAACCCTGAAGGTGTCTGATTGTGTGCAAGTTAAAAGTCCCTTGTTTTTACACGCTTCACCTGTATGTATGTTTGTTTGTTTGTAACTTGTAACCGACTCCTTTGGACTTGATTTTGACCCACTTCAAACGGTCAGATTTCTTTCAAACTTCGTAGATTTATCGAGGACCGATGACAATTCAATATTAAAAGAAAAAAAGAAAGAAAGAAAAAAGCCCAAATTTTATTTCAAAAAATCAAACTAAAAAATTAAAGAATAATAGTTTTGAAAATAACTAAAAAACACTCTTTTATAGAAAACCCAACTAAAAAATAGAAAATAAATTTAAATTATGAATCGTGTAATTGTAAAAAAAGCGTGCGGTGGAGAGTCTAAAGTCTGTGTAAATATTGTAGTTACAAAAAAAAACAGACAATTTAAAGTAGAACAAGATTTTTTTAAATTTGAATTTATAGCTTGCATTACATGGTAACCGTGTACCATTAATCTACTTCAAATCAGTTGATCACTAAGCGTTAACTACCAATAAATTCATAGAAGAAACACTAACATTAAAGTGAACCTTATCGTCGCTGTTTTAAAAGTCATATCTAATTGGTTAGTTTCATTATCGACATGGATAAACGCTCAAGCGAAATGTAACTCGGTCTTGTACAAATACAGTTTAGAATAGCTTGAACCTGGTCAATAACATGACGAACAAATAATTGGTGAGCATAGAGAACGGTACACGTGTGTCAATTGTTCAATAGCACTCAACACTTGAGTTGACATTGTGAATGACTTGAATGATGAAGATACATTTCGGATACGATACGCCACGCCCCTATTAATAAATCTAATTCGACCAGGAAATTGGAAAACGGAAATGATGGTAGACGGCATTGTCAGGAATTACTGATAAAGAAATGGCACATAAAAAGACGGCAAATGATGGCAACTTACCATTGTGCGGTTATCTGAAGGGTAGGCGTTGAGAAACAGATGAATGTTTATCCTGAAGTCTTGTCTGTTTCGAAGTTATCCCAATGTTGGGCTTGGTATCACATTGACACACAAGGCGTCACATTAGTGAAATATGCCGACATACTTCTGAAATAGCTTTACCGGTGCTAGCTTGAATTTATTGATTTATATGAGTTTGATGAGAGCATTGGTGAGAGCAGAGCCCTGGAATGAATGTTAATTAATAATCGAGCTCTTTTACTGCTTCTTGACCGGCAACCTTTATAGACACCCCTGGTTGTGATTCGCGATGACTCCCTTAAATTGGTCCATATTTTTGCCGTAACCCAACAAAAAGGCCATGCTGACAAAACCAAATATTTTGTATTGAATGAGATGTGCGTGGCCAAAACATTGCGAAATTAAATATATGTCACCATAGGCTTTTGAACATAAAAAAATTGGCTAGAGTAGTCAGCGATGTTACTACAGAATCCTGAGCCTAAGAGTTTTTATTTATTTATTGATCTGTTCAATTGTAAATTTTGCATATATCAATTAATTATGGATACGGGTAAGTGCGTGTTCTACTTTTATTAATATTCTCGCCTTGGCCGACTGGTTTCACATCCTGCGTTGGGCTTGTAGCCTCGTGTGTAACGGGTAACTGGTTTCAAGATTGTGTTAGACAATGATGTTTTATTGCCAATTGCTGAAAGACGTTACGAGTGTTTTTAATAACTAGATTTTCAGTGATTTGGTTGGATTTGGTAATCGTTTGTAAGTCAGGTAGAAGCTTATTATCTCTGTCATCAATTTCGTTGATGTTGTTATTTTTGGTCTCGTTCAATGCGGTCTTTAAAAATAGTTTTGGTATTGTCGCTTGATTGGGTTTTATTATAATTATAGTAAAAAAAATAAGTTTGATACAAATCGGTGTAGTGATGTCTCAATCCCAGACGCAAAAACCTGTATTGGTAAATGTAAATTAAATTAAAGTAAAAAAGTAACTTTGATACAAATCTTTAAAATCGGTGTGGTGATGCCTTGGTCCCAGACGCGAAAACCTGTATTGGTAAATGTAAATAAGTACCTACTAACAGTGATACGAACCAACTCAAGAGTCACTAACGGTTACTTAAATCGCTCCTTAGTAAAGAAACACCATACAAATTCTGTACTAAGGAGCGATTTAAGTAACCGATAGTGACTCTGAGTTGGGGCGATAGACACACATAAAAGGTCTGTTCAAAATAGCCGATTTTTTTATTGCACGTGAATGAAGTTTGGCATCACAGTGTTCGTCATAATTTGCCGCGTAAACTGCTTTTAATAAATTTTATTTGTTTCACGGATAATTTTTTTGAGTATCGCGCAACGGTACTTTGTCTTGTTGAGGTACGCGGCATGAATTTAGGTCATAAAATTAAGTATATCCATTCAGAAACAATTTGGATGATTGATATGTATTGAAAAATTATTAAATTCTAAAATCTGGGATTCAAAACTTTAAGTAATCATCAAATAGCGCTCTTTTCTTCTAAATCTGGTAAAAACACACGTTCGCAACGTTTCGATCCATCAGCCGCCAATCATAACCATGTTGTTTCCTGCGTGCCGGCACGCGAAGCTCCGTGTTTGTAAACAATGGCTTGGCTTGGAGCACCCATCGTCTATGTTATACATAACACAGACGTAACGTAACCCATGTAGGTAGCTATAGATTGGCTGAGGCACAGCCAATACGAAGACTACCAGATACACAAAACGGTTGTTCCTGTATTGAAAAGCATGGACATTGGACATTAAGTAACACATTACGAATATTTAAAACCCGTGAATATCAGGGGAGGAACATGTATTGAGTGTAAACTCAGTGCGCTACTACAACTTCCTAATAGTCCTAATGTATTCCACTTACCCAACTTCCACTTACGATCGATGCAATTATAGACGTACCTACTGTTAGCTATTCTGTTCTGAATTAACGTTTGTTTATGGTCTTTTTAATCTGTGAGCAGTAAGTTGTTAAGCAGTCTGTGGTATGGCGGAAGTTAGCTAATGTTAATAAAGAATATTAATATCTTTTAAGGTTTCAAATTGTCTTTACTTGCAAAATAACTACTGTTAATATATTTTAAAAAAACTAATATTCATTTATGTGTATAACTGTTTTTCACAAAGTACTTAAACAATCTTTTTTATTAATAAAAAAGTTGTTAATCAGGCTGGTATGACGGAAGTCCTTGAATGTTAATGAAACTATTAATGTCTTTTAATGTTTAAAATTGCTTTTACTTGCAAAATAAATACTGTAATTAAATTCTAAAACTGACGTTACTGTGTTGATATTATTAGGATTTTTGTTTACTGTGTTTTAAAGTAGAAGTTATATAAAAATAATTATTATACTGACGAGCGAGGGAAAAAATGAAGGGAACTAGTTGTTGTGTCTTAACTTAGAGGGAATAGTTGATAGAGTGTTCTGTGGTCATAATAAAAGTTGTATTGATGTTTGGAACTACGACTGAAATATACGTGATTTTGTTAATATTGCAAGTTTGAGTATTATTTCTTATAGTCAGAAGTGGCACGGTACAGTAAACACGCAGCTTATTTGGTATGTATTTGTGCATATTTTAACTTATGAGTTGTTTATTATTTATATGTGACGATTGGGTAGAGCTGGACAAGTAATTTGATATGCAGAACATCGTCATGTAATATCTCGGTAATGATTTCACAGTATTATGAATAGAATTTGTGATATTTTGTGTCCGTTTAGTACACAGGTTGTCCTGATTGGTATGTACTCAATTATGGTTTATAAAAAAAAAATCAAGACTAATAGAATATTGAGTCTCAGATTGTGCTAGAGCAATCTTAAAGAAGCTCAAATTAAAGTAGAAACTGAGTAACTAATATGAAATAAGATTACCAATTTTATTACTTTCATACATTTTGAAATAATAAGTATGTTCTTCATACAGTTAGAATATGAATCAATGCCTTATGTTTAAAGCATATTATTATTATTATGATCATAAATAGCTGGCTTCAACAATTATAATAGGATTGTCAATAGAATATTTTAGAAAAATTTTAGAAAGTATTTTGTGCTTTTGACTAATATTATTTTGTATGTTTTATTTTCCTATCACCTCATACTTACCCCACCCTATATGATGCCTAATAGATTGATAACAATTATGAATCGCTCTGAGAGTCAGGATGAAGGTAGTTTAACACCCCCTTTGCCGGGTTATTCAAATAATAAGGAAAATGAACATAAGAGGCAGTCAAGGAAGAAGAAACTTAAGCATCGTTCATGCAGTAACGCATCTAATGAAGATAAACATAGGACTAAGACAAAAAGAAGACGTCAAAGATCTTCATCATCAAGCACAGAATGTGAAGAGAATCAGAGGCATGATTTTACCAATTATAGACAAGCTAATTCTAGGACTACCAGTGATCTCAATGGCCGTAGATCTTCCTCACAGTGTAGAGAGTATAGATCTCAAAGTCACTGCCGTAGTTCACATGGAATGGAAAGTAATCTTGCCCATCACCAACAGTACTTATCTACATCGCCTAATACACTAGATAAACAAGAACAACCTACACACAAATCAACTTCAAGTAATATAGCACCAAACAAGGATGAATGCACAGAAGTTCACTTATTCAAAAAACTAATTGACATGATGAGTGAAAAGTGTTCGTCAAATAGCTTTGTGGGTGCTCAAAATGTTATTCCTTCATTTGATCCGAGTGTGAAAAATCAAACAGCAAAGGATTGGTTAAGAAAAGTGAATGAGACAGCTACAATTTATAATTGGCAAGAGAAACAAACCATTTACTATGCTCTACCAAAATTGGCCGGGTTAGCCAAGCGGTGGTATGAGGGCTTATCCTCAGTGAATATGTCGTGGGGAGAGTGGCAAGAGTGTATACTTAGTACCTTTCCTGATGATCGCAATTATGGAGATAAACTTTATGAAATGTTAGAACGCAAGAGTCGCAGAAATGAAACACTGGAAGAATACTACTACGATAAAATGACTTTATTGAATATATGTGATATTAGAGATAAAAATGCTGTAGATTGTCTAATACATGGCATTTATGACAATCATATTAAATTAAATGCACAGGGGTCAAACTTTCAAACCCCTACAGAATTGTTAAAATATTTAAGGAGCATATCAAATAGATCATTACATAATTTTAAAAAATTTAGTACCAATCATATAATTACCTCCTCAGACATTAAAAGAAATGATTCTAGTGATAACCGATTCCGAAATTTAAAATGTTTTAATTGTTCAGAAGTAGGTCATACAGCGTTGAAATGTTCAAAACCTTTAAATAAATGTGCAAAGTGTGCAAGATTTGGGCATAGTCAGGAAAATTGTCGTTCCACTCAAAGGGGTATGTCAGTCAATAATAATAAACCAGCGACACAAACATCCTCTAGTACACAATCCTCAAAATCTCAACAAATAATGATTCTAGAGGCACAAAGCAATGATAATAATAGCAAATATTTTAAAACTGTTGTAATTGATGGTAAGGAACATCAGGCTTACATTGATTTCGGGAGCCAATGTTCATTAATAAAAGCTAGTATAGCCATGGAAAAGGGATTACCTTTATCAAGACTCAATTTACCTATTCTACGGGGTTTTGCGGCTGAAGGTGTAGAGCCCTTAGGTAGAACCATGATTAACATAAGGGTAGACTCGGTAAATGCCGACATTGAAGTATTCATAGTGGAAGACCATTTAATTAATACAGACATATTGATTGGACAGACATTAACCGAACTACCATCAGTAGTAGTGCATAAAACGAGTACAAACTTATATCTGTATTCAGATGAGTCTATTTCCCAACGAATTCAATTGTATAGTACAAAAGATATCCATTTTTACGGTATGCACCTTATCCAAGTACACACTAAGACTGAATATTCGGGCCCTATCTTTGTACCAAATAGTAGTTGTATGAAGGATGGAAATGAATATATACTTATGCGTGGAATATATACACTTCAAAATGGACAAGGAAATATAATAGCTATCAGTTTGTTTGAAGAAGGCACGAATTTTGACAAGAACAAACTCTTGACTAGGGCGCATATAATTCCTGGCACAGATAATTTTAGCCCAATGACAAACTTTAAAGATATAAACTGCATCAACCAGTCAAATAAACAGACAGGGATAATTGAACAAAAACCGAGATCTGATATTAGTCTTGACATGCTGAATGTTGGCGAGACGGTCAGTATGACAGACCAAATGCGCCTTTTGGATATACTTAATGAATATCGCGAATGTTTTGCTTTAGCACCGGAAGAATTAGGTGTAACTCCCATTATGGAGATGCACATAAAATTATCGGACGACTCACCGGTCTCATATAAACCCTATCGATTACCATATGTGGAACGAAAGATTGTACGTGACATGGTAGATGACCTTCTAAATAATAAAATTATAAGGGAATCAAATTCTCCATATGCCAGTCCTATAGTCCTAGTGAAGAAAAAGAATGATGATTATAGATTATGTGTAGACTACAGGGCACTAAATAAAAAGACGGTTAAAGATAAATACCCCATGCCAGTCATTGATGACCAATTAGATAGACTTAGTAATAAGAAATTCTTCACCACTCTGGACTTAACATCTGGGTATCATCAAATCCCAGTAGCCGAAGATTCACGGTATTTAACAGCATTCATAACACCTGACGGGCATTATGAATATACCCGAATGCCATTCGGTCTCGTTAATGCTCCAGCTGTTTTTCAGCAAATGATTAATAAGGCGCTGGGTCCAAGACGATTCGATCTTGCTATACCATATCTGGATGACTTGCTAACAGCTGCAACCGACATTAACGAATCACTAGACAAATTGGAATCCATATTGATTTTACTAAGAAACGCAAATTTAACACTGAATATAAAAAAAATGCTATTTTCTACAAACGACAATAGATTATTTAGGATACGAAATTTCGGAAAATGGGCTTCGTCCCGGAAGTAATAAAACTCAGGCAGTATCCAGGTTTCCAACTCCGATCAACGTTCATCAAGTGCGTCAGTTTGTTGGACTTGCCAGTTTTTTCCGCCGCTTTGTACAAAATTTTGCAACAATCGCTCGACCTCTCACGTTATTGACCAAAAATAACGTTACTTGGATGTGGGGCCCAGAACAACAAGCTGCATTCGATACTATTAAATCCAAATTAATATCACGACCGGTTCTCGCATTATATAACCCCGACTATATCACCGAGGTCCACTGCGATGCTAGTAAGCTAGGAATGGGGGCTATATTACTTCAAAAACCGAATGAAAACACCCCACTAAAACCCGTCGCCTATTATAGTAGACAAACCACAAAAGAAGAAGAATTTCTTCACTCCTACGAGCTGGAGACAATGGCCGTTGTATCAGCTTTAAAAAAATTTAGAATTTATTTAATTGGACTTGAATTTAAAGTTGTTACCGACTGCAGCGCGCTGAGAGCTTCGTTAAGTAAGAGAGATCTTATCCCTAGAATTGCACGCTGGTGGCTACAACTACAGGAATATGATTTTACCATTGAATATCGTCCTGGGCTAAACATGAAACATGCAGACGCTCTCAGCCGAAATCCGATAACTGATTCGAACGATATTTGTCTTGAAATTATGAACATCCGTACTGAAGACTGGCTACACACCGTTCAAATGACTGACCCTAAAATTAAACATATAAAGGATATTTTGGAAACAAAGGAGACTGATATAAAAGAATACCGTAATAATTACACACTGAAAAACAACAGACTATTTAGGCGCGTGGGTAATAATTTGAAATGGGTTGTTCCTAATGGAGCGAGATGGAGAATATGTCAAATAGGGCATGATGAATCGGGGCATTTCGCATTTGAAAAAACTTATGACGCAATAAGCAGGGAGTACTGGTTTCCGAAGATGAAGAGGTTCATTCGTAAATACGTATCAGCATGCATGAATTGCGCATACAATAAGAAGCCACCTGGGAAAGAAACTGGGTATTTACATCCAATCCCAAAAGTAAAAGAAGTTTTCCATACCATACATCTGGACCACCTTGGACCATTCGTGAGAAGTAAAAGAGGTAACATTTATATACTAGGAATTATCGACGGATTCAGTAAATTCATTTTTGTAAAAGCGGTTCGCAATACAAAATCGAGTACGACAATTAAAGCGCTTGAAGACACTTTCGCTATCTTTGGTAGTCCAAAAGTAATAATATCTGACCAGGGTACAAGTTTTACTTCTTTGGAATTTAAGAGATTTATTGGATCAATAGGTGCAAAACATGTAGTGAATGCCGTCGCAACACCCCGTGCGAATGGCCAAATAGAAAGATACAATAGGACAATACTCAACTCGCTGGCATCAATGAATCATGATTTGGATGATGCAGATTGGGATTTGAGAATACCTAAACTACAATGGAGTCTAAATAACACATTTAACAAGGGCATCGGAAAGACCCCGGCTGAAGTAGTATTTGGTCATCGTACTACTAATCCGTCAGAAGGTATAATTAGACAAGTACTAGAAAATAATGATGAAATGGAGAGTGAAAATGGAGATAGAGAGGAGAAGGATTCATTGAGCAATAAAAATAGAAATACAGAAGAACATATAGAGAATGAACGTTGTCAAATACGGGAAACAGTGGCAGAAACTATTGATCTTAATCAAAAGAAAATGAAAAACTCATTTGATAAGAAGAGGGCACCTACAAGGTTTTTCAAGGAGGGTGATTTAGTAATGGTACCTAACTATGCTTTCGAGAGAGGAAAGAGCACAAAGCTTGCACCCAAATTTAGAGGTCCATTAAAAATTACAGCTGTTCTTAATAATGATCGATATGAGGTATCGAGCATAGATGGACACGCAACACGAAAGTATAAAAATATTTTTCCTGGTGATCATCTCAAAAATTGGATAACGTTCCAATCTTCCCCAACGGAAAGCGAATCCGAAGTTGATTCTGATTAGAATGTGATATATATATATGATTACATACTTGACCAAACTTAATTATAAATTATAATTTTCTATTTAAGACTGGAGAGTTATTAAGATAAATATATAAAAAAAAGTGATTTTATAGTTGTGAAACTGGCAATTATAAATGTGGATTGACTCTTTGAATGATCTTACTCGCATATTATGGCATAATTTTCCCTTCCTATCATCTCATATATTCATCACCTAGCATCCCAATTTAGATGGAGGAGGCCGAGACCATTGGTGAACGGTACCCATCAGCTGATGTCACAAGCGAGCAAACAATAATTAGACAATGGAGGAGGCCGGGACCCAAAGGGGTGAACGGTACCCATTGGCTGATGTCACAAGTGAGCAAACAATAATTAGACAATGGAGGAGGCCGGGACCCAAAGGGGTGAACGGTACCCATTGACATTTGACAGTCGTGTAAAGGAGGCCGAGATCCGAAGGTGATGAGCGGTACTTACACGAACTAGTTAAATTATGATGGAGGAGGCCGAAACCCAAAGGGGTAAGCGGTACCCATCTAAAGTAACATAATTATGGCGTTGGAGTAATTATCATGGAGGAGGTCGAAACCCTGCGGGGTAAGCGGCACCCATTGAAGCAAAGTGAATTAGTGAATATTTGTGTAGTGCTGACCAGTGAAATTAAATACATAGTATTGAGTAAATTGATGCCAAAGTAAAAAGAATAAAAATAAAATAAAAATAAAAATAAAAAATAAAAATATTTAAATTTGCTTCAGTGCATTTTCACATTGTGTAAAGATGATAATGTTTTCTTAATTCTTTTATGTTTTAGCAGTTACTTTGTCCTATGATTATGGTTTAACTTAAGTGGTGGATTATAATAATACAATATTTTGTTTTCCCTTTTGTTTTAACTGTTATTTTGTTTTATATAATGATTGTTATGTTTTATTATGCAAATTTATTGATCTCAATTGTTAAATAGATACTAAAATACAAAAATAACTGTGTTATCAATGTTTAAAATAAGTCTATGATAAGTAACAACAATGTAACTAATTAAATCTATGCAAAACTATAAATAAGTGAAGTAATAAGACTGAAACTAAATAATTTATAGTGTGGTAGACTAATTTAAAAGCATGTGGACATGCTCATACTCGAATGGCCGAATAGGGGACAGTATTACCAGAATACCTAAATACTTATATATATATAAAGAAGGGATATATTATATCTTCATCCATTACGAGAATTTATTCATATAATATGATGATATACATATGTGGATAAGTGTATGCAAATTAATACTCTAGTGTAGTATCTTGATATAATTAATTTAATATAGGGATAGTTATGGGTGTATGAGAAAATACAATTTTAACAAAAATCTTAAATGTTCTGGTAATGTCCTCCCTAATGGGGTTGGGGCAACCCATGGGTAGGATGGCCGACTGTTAGCTATTCTGTTCTGAATTAACGTTTGTTTATGGTCTTTTTAATCTGTGAGCAGTAAGTTGTTAAGCAGTCTGTGGTATGGCGGAAGTTAGCTAATGTTAATAAAGAATATTAATATCTTTTAAGGTTTCAAATTGTCTTTACTTGCAAAATAACTACTGTTAATATATTTTAAAAAAACTAATATTCATTTATGTGTATAACTGTTTTTCACAAAGTACTTAAACAATCTTTTTTATTAATAAAAAAGTTGTTAATCAGGCTGGTATGACGGAAGTCCTTGAATGTTAATGAAACTATTAATGTCTTTTAATGTTTAAAATTGCTTTTACTTGCAAAATAAATACTGTAATTAAATTCTAAAACTGACGTTACTGTGTTGATATTATTAGGATTTTTGTTTACTGTGTTTTAAAGTAGAAGTTATATAAAAATAATTATTATACTGACGAGCGAGGGAAAAAATGGAGGGAACTAGTTGTTGTGTCTTAACTTAGAGGGAATAGTTGATAGAGTGTTCTGTGGTCATAATAAAAGTTGTATTGATGTTTGGAACTACGACTGAAATATACGTGATTTTGTTAATATTGCAAGTTTGAGTATTATTTCTTATACTACTAATCAGCCCATATTGTGGCCACAATCAATCATTGTGGCGACTATAGAAATCTTGACCGACGTTTACATACACGTTTTTGGTCCTTCGAGTCCAAGACGGCTTGTTGTTAAGTTCTTTGAATTACAACCCACATAGGTTCTCATCACCTTGCAATTTAAATTTGGGCCTTAGATATAATCAGTTTCAACACCTATTGCTCCACGCTCCATCGCTGTCACTTTCCTGGCCGCCCACACGTCGCATTATCGTGATTGTATGCCACAATACACTTTCGATATTTCATGCGGCGCTTCGAATGGAGAGCAAAAAATAACTAGACATCTCATTACAGCGTAGGCAGCTAACTGTATTTGTTTGTAACTGGCTTCTTTGTAAACGGCGACGCTAATTCAGCAATAAGTTTGAAGGTCTCAAACAGGTGTGATACGTTGATTCTGTTGTCGTTTTGGAATAAAATGAATTGATGCAACGGTCCTATGGAGTTTAATTGTGAGGCTGAGGATAGAACATATTGTTAAAAATTCTGATGGCAAGGAGTATTTATCTTGTATCACTTTTGTGCAGATCTAGAAGAAATTACCAGAAATATCGAAATACTTCTTTATAAATAAATATACTTTTGTAATATTGCTGTTAATGATGAAAGTTATGAAAGGAGTTCGAGAAAGATTTTTAATTTGCATAAATTTTCAAAAATTGTTTCATAATATTCCCTCATTTATCATTCTTGTATCATTGCATTTTCCTAAATTCAGTGACAAAATCGGCATACATTGCTGTATAAACCCTAAAATAAGTAGCTTACCCGACTGCCAAGTTATTTGTAAAAATGTATAATGAATTAGTCAGGATTAGGCTCTGAATTTATTTTACGATATCGTAAGAAGCCGATAATGTCACGAAACTGTTTCTGTAGGAGTTTAGAATACTATACTTCCTCGATAAACGGTCTCTATTGGATTTCCTATTTTATACATTCAGTTCATAAAAAGAAATTCCTCTTAAAATAGGGCGATACTCTATATTTAGACGTTCTGGCGGAATTAGTTCAGTTGGCTGAGCGACGTTCTCATACTTTTCTATATTGGGATGCTCTTCCCCATTCTTTCACTATTGTTTATTTTTAACCGCTCACATTTAGTTACACAGCTGGTCGACTAAGAAACGCGAGGTGACTAATTTCCGTTTTACAAATAGTTAAAATAATAATGCAATTAAAATAAGCAATAATAATGGCACCAATTTAAACAGTTCGTACGATTTTCTCAAGGTATAACAAGGTCGCATTCACACCTGTAACAGCACACAGCACACTGTTACACAAATTGTAACAGTTCTTACAAATCACATGTTATCAAAGTATCTTAATATTTTCTCATAAGGTATTATGTATTTTTTTGTTGCGTTTTTGTGTAAAATAAAGATATTTGTTTGATATAAAAAACGGCAACTGATTTGAAATGTCCAAAACAAAGCGTTTGATATTGTATTCTAAATAGTTATTTTGTACTGTTCTGAGTTATTGATTAAATCCGGCCCACTGGTGGTACGGTCCCTCGGAGTTTTTAATAGTAATATTAATTTTAATAGTTCATTAATATCATTATTACTATTATTATTTGACCGTGGGGTCGGCCTGGATGCTACACTACCACCTTCTTGCCAGTCGCCAAACGAAGTGTCGTGTTTCGTCTGGGGCTTGACCGTTCTTTCTTTCTTTTTCCTCTCTCTTTCTTGGCCGGTAACACATCGGTGATGCCTTTGGTGTGATGTCCATACCACAGGCGACGAAAGCCATCACCATCACCTGGATATTCAGCTTCTTTGTTGCCTATTTCTGTAAATGACACATCTTAAAATATATTTTTTTAATTTTAAATAAATAAATGCTTTTGATATACATTAAGTAAGTTAACCCTTATCGGCGAGATGTCGGTACAACAGAAGCGATAACAATTAATTACAAGCCGTCAGCTGTCTGTCATTATCGTGAACGTTCGATTGTTACCGCGCGTCGTGCGTGAGAGATGACGTCTTCCTTAAAGTGAAAGAAATTGTTGGTGAAAACCTTAACAGGGTTATTAATGTCTTCCTGTAGTTAACAGACACATGAACTTTTACTTACTGCCATTGAAAGTCAGATTTTTCTGGAGGTCGCCTTTCATTCTTCGCAAAATGGTTAATATGAAAAAATATTGTGGTTTTTTGCATATGCATAATTGTATATGAGCAGTATGAGCGTCTATAAACGAAGATTTGAGTAATTTGAAAAGGTTATATCTGTAAAATTCATCGTTGACGTTAACTACTTCTAGTACGCTTTATTAGAACGTGATTATAATTTAGCAGTTCGTTAGGTCACGGCGAGTCGTTAACTTGCTTATTGTATAGCTAAAATAACTTTAATCTGTTTTATTATGATAAATTATTGGACCTGATTGCGACCCAGGGCGATGAGGGATGATGGAGAAAAGAGCATTACACGGTATACACAACAGATGGCGCTTATTCATATGACATCACAAACGTTATTTACGCTCTTCTACCCAAAATGAATCATATGAGCGGAGATAAAGGAAATTTCTGTAACAAAGGAATAGTTCTCGTGACCCACGACTTATATTAATTACTTTGTAACGAATTGTATACAGTTGATTGGCATGTAATTTATCATGACGTCAAAACGTTTCGATATGAGCCAGTTTGTTCAACTTTACAGCCCATAAATTGTTACTGGGATTATCTTTGTAAGAGGCTCTATACAAACTTTATTTAGTGGAGCTTGGTCACTCGGCTCTTACACTACTTAACGGGCGATTCATTAGCATTGATGCTAAGTTTCACTATCCTGTTAAAGTCAAACGTAAAATGGTTTATGTTTTTCGCATGCTATATTTGGGAACCAGTAAAAATGGAGAGTCATCGCTTTCTCCTTGGCCTATGCAATGCATCACACGCCGCCAGCGATAACAGTGAAATGTCCATGGGCAATCACATCAGACGAGGCCTGTTATTGAAATCTAAGTCTCACGCAGAAACGCATAACATCCTGTTAAAGTACGATGATATGGGGATCTTTTAAAAAGGCGTAAAAAGTGCTCTTCTTCAGGCGCGATGCATTAGTGACCTCTCTGGTATTACAGCACGTAATCATCCATAGGTGATTGTGACCTTCTACCATCAGGTCGCCCGTCTACTTTTACGTCAACCCTTTAGGCTATAAAATACAGATCGAAAATCGAAACCAGAATACTTCATCCGCTAGATAGAAAATTGGGATGACATTGGCGTCAAATAAAGTTTAAGGCCATTACCACGTTAGATACTCGCTGGAAGACCAAGACACATGCACTTAACAATATACGAGTATGTAATAGAGATCTCTCAAGTAGCTATTTAGTACTTTAACCTATTCTACATTTCCTTACGTTTTTTCCTGAAAGCAGTGGTAATTGATTATTATTGATAATTAAGCCGTATTGGGGCGGCTTAGAATACTAACCCCAATCTCACGCCGGATGGGTGTCGTAAGAGGCGACTAAATACGGCCCGCTAGTGGGAGGGCCCCTCGAGTGATTATATTGGCAATATTGATTTTAATTATTATTAATTACCATTATTACTATCATTATTTCTCCATGGGGTTCGTCTGGATAGCTACCACCCTTGAGCATGAGTCAGCCGCCAAACGACTCGTCATGTTCCGGCTGGGGGCTTGAGAGCTCTCTCTTTCTTGGGCGGCAACGCATCAGTGATGCCTTTGGTGTTGCTGATGTCCATGGGCGACGATAGCCACTTACCAGCTCGTTTGCCGGCTATTTCCATAAAAAATCTGGCAATGTGAAATATTATGTACGAATTATGTTAATTTCTTGATAAATCAGAGAAGCGTGCATGATAGGTCATTAATTCATCTGTGAAAGAACACGAGGAAAGAGAGTGAATACTGGTAAAGCAATTATTTATGAATATATAATCAATATTACCTAAACATAGATTATGATGTGGCATTTGATAAAGTTAACAGTCTAATTAAAAAGCTATGCTATATGCAGCGATATTATCATAAACTAACTAAATGCTTATTACTTAGCGTAAAAATATATAATAAATTTTACCAAGAAAAAAATAACCGACTTCAGAATAACTCAAAAACTACTCTTCAGACCTAGCTCAAATTTAAGTGGGACCACATGACAAGCACCAGCTTTCGATTAAAAAAAGAATCATCAAAATCGGTTCACCCAGTCGAAGGTTCTGAGGTAACAAACATAAAAAAATACAGTCTAATTGAATACCTCCTCCTTTTTTGAAGGCGGATAAAAACATACTTTACTATTACAAATGCGGACAATGCAGTGTTTATAAGCCTGGTGGTCAACAATAAAGAGGTTTTCCAGTAGATTAAATTGCTCTACACACGCGGCTACAAAACTATCCTGTTTTATGCGTTTCACTCTTATGTACATAGTTTACAATAAAATTAAAGAAGCGGTTTCGATTTTTTGTGCCTTGCGTAAATCGGCATCAAATTCCGGCCGACTTGCTGAAATGCATTCATTTTATGCTTTATGCTTAATCTTTATTTAGGTCCTTCATTGAACCTAGAAAGCACGTAAGCAGAAAAATAATATAGCAAGATAAGTGTCACCACAGGTAAAGAGCACGAGGAGCCTCGTAGGCTTATTTCGCTCGTAGCTTTATTTCTTAATTATTTAATAATCCGGTCAAGTGCAAGATAACTCGCGTCGAGGGTTCCTTACGTTGATTATCTATTTAACGTTATTTGATATTTTATTTACTTTTTTAAGACCATAAACTTCTTATAGGTTTTCCTGTAATATATAGTTTTTTATTTATTTATTTAATTACCAACCTATAAACATAACTCGTTAAAGTACCATTTTCTGTATCTTTTCAAAATTCTAGTGTCAGTAGTTTCGGAGATAAATTGAGGGGGGGAGGAGGGAATGGGCAATGGTCATCAGCAACACCAAAGGGATCAATGATGCGTTGCCGGCCAAGAAAGTGTGAAGAAAAAGAAAGAAAGAACTGGCTTTCAAGTCCCCAGCCGGAACACGACGAGTCATTTGGTGGTTGACTCATGCTCAAGGGTACTCAACCCCATGGAAAAATAATAATATTAATGATGGTATTAATTAACAATTAAAATCAAATTTACCAATATAATCTCTCCAGGGGCTCTACTACCAGTGGGCCGGATTTAGTTGGCTTTTACGATAGCCATACAGTGTGGGATTGGGGTTAGTATTCTAAGTCTCCCCAATACGGCAAAAAAATTTCGCTCATGACAAATTTTAAAACTATCCATTGCAGAATTATAACAAAATAAAAATATATATTTGAGATCCCTACAACAAGCCCTTTCATTTGACATGCCACACGATACGGTTTGCTTAACAGTTTTTTTTTTATTTTGATTTCTTTATCCCTTCGTCTTTGGGTCACACAAAAGCACATGAGTACCAAATTTCAACTCATTTGGTCCAAGTACTTTCGGAGCAAATTGGCTGTGAACAGTGAAAAGAATTCCCTTTTCTTTAATAATTGATTTGATGCATTGTAACAAATTATTTAAAAATGACGCTATCAAATGGTTTAAAAGAACGATCAAAATGAATAGAAATTATAATAATGAATATTATTTACTATCCAAATTATGTAAGATTTTAACTGTTATTTGGTATTACATAACTTTTTAGCAAATAATGATGAATTATTATCAAATCAAATTGTTGAATAAAACATTATAATTATTTAGGTATTTCTCGCATTTTTTTTCACATTATATAACATTTTTAATTGAAAATTAGTTTTAAATAGATTCGCTTAAAGTCTGTATCTAGAATAGCTTCATTTCGGAGCCATCGATTCACGATTAGAGTTGACCGTAATAACTGCTCTATTACAAACTCCAATTAACCTTTTTGTGAAAGATGTGGAAGCTTTAAATATAAACCCATCGCTTCGCACCGAGTACAGCACAGCTTTAACCACATAATTAATTATAAATCAATTACGTACTTTGGCGACACTGTTTTCAATCCGTGAACTGTATATCTCGCGACATTGACGATAATTATAATTGTTTACGTAACTAAGATCAATGCTAGTTGATTCAGATTGCCACAGAGTAGGTAGATAGAAGTGGCAGTTGGATAAGCTGGTTCCACCTCTGGCCAGGTATTATTGTATGATCTCCTTTATAACGTAGATGCATTAAACCGATCTCGTGTCGCTTTGAAAAATGTAATACGAAAAAAGAATGTCTCGCTGATGAAATAATGGCTGATGTGTGTGAAAAGATAACCCGTTTTGTATGTATCTCTTTAAGTCTCAAGATATTAAATAAAACATTGGATTTGATAAAAACATGTTATTTTCTTCCTTGGTTGTTAATTAATAACAAATTTAGATTTTACAAAATTCTACAAGAAGATAAATCGGGCCCATTGCCCGTCTTCCAAACTGCGTGCTCGCCATTTTATCACTTTTTACGTTATAATTTCAAATACTACATATATATATATATGTTTACAACATTTTTGTGTTTTCTTCGCCTTTTATTTGAACTTAGATTTTTACTGTTGTGGGAAATCTTACAAAATTTTTGTTGCTTGTATGGGTTCCCGTTATGATCTGCATAGGCGCAAATTTATATATTTGCGACTTTATATATTTCACTTTAAGTTTGATCCCTGCCAATTGCCATATCAAGACCTCATTCGGCGGATGTGGAGAGAGTTCGGAAACTTCGCACGCGCCGAAACCTCTACTCTATCGAAGACTTTCCTGGCATGGTATTTCTGATTTCTATTGATAAAGAGGATCACCTTCCTTACTTACCTAGGTGAATCATCTTTTTTTTTTGTCGGTAATTTAATTAAAAAAGAAGACATGAGATATTTCTCTGTGGTCTCATAATATGCTATCTTAATGAAATTCATTAATCAACTCAATATTATTACACAGTTAAACTTCTGAGTCAACTATACCTATTTTTGTTTATTATTATGATAAATGAATATGGTCAAATAGTTTCGTTTGTGACACAGTGACCAGATGACACAAGTTTTGATACAAACACTGTTATTGTCGTAGTTGTAGAGATTAATATGAATTCCATGAATGATAACTCTTCTAATGAATGAATTATAAATATTTCGAACCAATTTGGAAAAAGTAGATTAGCCATTACGACTACGGTTTTCACATAAAATTGTCGTGAGTGCCATTCAAGGACCTTTCTTATTGATCCCTCGAGCTATGTGGCCAGCCTATTTTTCCACTTCAGCAGGCTTATTCACTAAGGTATCTTTGGTTATCTTCGTTTTTCTACGGTTTCATTATATTTAATGTGACACCGAGCATGTATAGAAGCCAATAGTAAAGCTACATGTCTAGGAGCATATGTCATCACTGGCAACATATACTGCCAGAACACCTTCGACTTCAGGCACTGTAGTAGCTTTTTGGACGACAAGATAATAATAGTATGACGATAACCCATCTACCCTCTGACAAAACATGACTTTACTAGTTTAAACGATGTTATAAAACGGTGGCTGCACTTCGTGACATAACTGCGCTAACTTACCGTAATATCATCACAATGGCGATTGTTGACCCACTGCCTTGCAAATCTTATTACATGGTCGAGATTACATCGCTGGTGATAAATCCATTGTCTTTTGTCCTAGTGGGGCCACTGTTGCTGTTTAAACTGTGGGTAGGTTAAACGTGTTATTTTTATGACATTTTATGCAATGTTACATGCAATACATTTGGCTTTAACTAGCTAACTTAATAATAACATTGTTAACAAAACGGTTTTACCTTATATAATTTGATAGTAAGTGATTAATAGCCCGTGGCTTACCCCATTAACGGCCCACTAGTTAAAATCAATTGAGAAATTGTGAATAGCTTTCACAAATTCTCAATTAGTATATTTTGAGATAAGAGATTACAGTAATTTCTTAAGTTAGTGGATTGAGTGTTCCAGTTAATCGACCACAACTTTCTTACCATACGTTTCACAAATTTTTTTATCTTCACCACGATGTTTTCACAATTTTTTACTAAATTCCTCCTTGATTTCGAAAAAATCTGAGTAACTTTTAAAAAAGAGCCCTCAATCCACACGCACACCTACCGAGCAAGGTTCTTTCCTCTTTAGGAAGCCTAGAGCATTCTCCACCTCTACGGTTTGATGGAGAGGCTCCGTGGGCTGCGGTGTTCTTGTGGACATCCGTAAAGTAGACTTCAGCGATGCGTTGTAAAGAAGAACACGAATGACACCGTCGCCGTTTTCAGCTAGATTAGCCTGATGTATAACTGACGGGTTATACATCAGGCTTTAAGGCATTAGAAGTTAATTATCCCTTGCTTCCTTCGGTGAACGAAAACATCGTGAGGAAACCTGCACACCTGAGAGTTCTCCATAATGTTCTTAAAGGTGTGTGAAGGCCAGCGTGGTAGACTATGGCCTGTACCCTTCACATTATGAGAGGAGACCCCGAGCCCAGCAGTGGGACAATTATGGGTTGTTGCTTTGCTTTGCTATACATCAGGCTGGTTAATTGATTAATTGACCTCAAGGAAAAGGTTTCATGTACTAGTAACTACTCGACAAGGCAGCTAACGAGCCATGTATTGATAATAAAGCAGTCTAAACTTAATCCGACTGCGAATTCAATTGATGTAATCAGTTGTTGACCCTAGTAAATTAGGGACAATTATTAAGCCATGTGATGTGTTAAAGCGTGCGAGTTGGATTTCAATTAAATAATAGTTATTATGACTCTGTTAACAGTTTTCCTCAATTTTGTCAGCTCTATCTACTACAATTCTAAGCAGCACTACGATATTGAAAGTTTAAGTGTAAGTTATGAGGAGAACCTAAGGTTTCTCGTTGATAATGGGACTCTATTTGACTTTTAGTAGAAGAGATCTAACATTCAATGATCTTATTTCTATCACAGAGAGACAAACATTAACATAGATCGTGCTTCATTTCATAGCATAGTTCAAATTAAGAAACAACTAAATTGTCTAGTTAAACTATGCGTTTAGACTAGTGAATGTAACTGTATCCAGTAGTGAATTGGCGTTAAGCCGAGACTTTCCTCCAGCCATTATTACGTATTGAGTGACACGCGAAACCGATTCAGAATCACAATGGCCGATAGTTCACAAAAAGAAACGTTAGGGCACTGCCACATACCTATTGACTTGGATACTACGCGAACCCGGATATAATTTCCGGATTTTGATACACAGTTTTTCAAAGATCTAAGTATTTGATGGGTTTTCCTTATAATAAAATTAATAAAATTATTAATTTAGTGTTTAAGTATTAACCCGTCGGTTACCGAGAACGTTCCAGAACGTTCGAACTCAAAGGTACCGCGATCACGCGGATCCTAACGAGTTAAAACTAGTATTTTCCCTTTTCTGTCGTCTTAAACGCGTTTTAAACGCGTGTTTAAAATGTTTTGTAATATCATTTCGAGAAAATATTTGCAAGTTGACGTTTTGAAGTTAGAGGAGTTTACATCTACCTTAAGATTATTTTAAGTTTAAAACAAAAGTAACAACAAGTAATCTATACAAATAAAAAGCGGCCAAATGCGAGTCGGACTCGCCCATGAAGGGTTCTGTAGCAGCAAGTAACATAATATAAAAGTTCTTGTACTTCATTGTAATTTTGATCGATGTTTTTTGCGGTTTACGATTTATGACGTATTAAAAAAACTACTTACTAGATCACGTTCAAATTAATTTTCGTTGGAAGTTTGCACGGTAATGTACATCATATATATTTTTTTAGTTTTATCATTCTCTTATTTTAGAAGTTACAGGGGGGGGACACACATTTTACCACTTTGGAAGTGTCTCTCGCGCAAACTATTCAATTTAGAAAAAAATGATATTAGAAACCTCAATATCATTTTTGAAGACCTATCTATAGATACCCCACACGTATGGGTTTGATGAAAAAACATTTTTGAGTTTCAGTTCTATGTATGTACGGGGAACCCCCAAAATTTATTGTTTTTTTTTTTCAATTTTTGTAAGAAAATCTTAACGCGGTTTACGTTATACATCTACTGACCAAGTTTCAACAGTATAGTTCTTATAGTTTCGGAGAAAACTGGCTGTGACATACGGACGGACAGACAGACAGACAGACATGACGAATTTATAAGGGTTCCGTTTTTTGCCATTTGGCTACGGAACCCTAATTAAATTGGAGTGTCTGTTTGTAATATTAAATAACCGCTTTTTACTAAGTGCATTTGGATGTATACACAGAACATATACCAAAACAACATTTTTTACAATTTTTGTCTGTGTCTGTCTGTCAGTCTGTCTGTCTGTCTGTCTGTCTGTCTGTCTGTCTGTCTGTTCCGGCTAATCTCTGAAATGGCTGGACCGATTTTGACGGGAATTTCACTGGCAGATAGCTGAAGTAACAAGGAGTAACTTAGGCTACTTTTATTTTAGATAAAAAATAGTTTGTTAGGCGATACGAAGTTCGCCGAGTCAGCTAGTATTGCATAACAGTGTGAGCGTCCTCTAAGTATAATAACAGTTACCGATTTAATATCACTTAGCACCAACCGGACAGTATATTTCCGTATTATCGCGGTATCGTAACAGTGTAGTGTGGCAGTGGGCTAAGCTGGCGTGCTAAGTGCCCGCTACCTGTTCAATATAATTGCAGTAAAAGGTATATAGGTATACGTATACAAATTAATATCTTTCTCTTTGCGTTCCCACACGGTTTAAAGTAGTTTTTAGCCTTTAGCAACACTTTCGTTTTTGTGAAACTCTTGACTTATACAAAGTTATCTTGCTATACTTTAAGATTTTTGGATTTTTTACTGGGGCTTTTTAATTTTTTCGTTTCTACTGTTAACTACTCGGGAACTAGTATTATGGAAACTTCACTAGTATCCATGGGGGCTCGCCCATAACTAAAGCGTGGAGTCTGGAGGGCCTTCATCACGCTGATGCAGTTAAAATTGGTTATTGGTCAAATCGGAAGTCATTCATCCATCAGCTGGCCTCAAGATAGCCTGATTAACGGCTAATTGCAAAGCTCAAGTATTTTTTCCTGTTTCGAAGGTTTTACCACCCAAACATCCTTGCGACGAGACCAAATAACTTTTACCTAATGGTATCAACCGGGCAGCGTGGGATTGCCCATCCAATTTAATCTCCCTTTCTTAGATCTTGTGTGTTTGTTTCCTTTGTGTCCAGTGTCTTTTTACCTCTAACTTATTTATTTTATTTATTGTTCCAGGAAGAAAAAATCTACGACACTCCATGCGGAACTCCGCCTCCTAGTTCCCCAAAACTCATGAAGACTGAATTTCAAAAGTTGAGGGAAAGCTTTGAAAAATCTCAAAAATCTGACAATAATATCGGTGCTGTTTTAAAACCTGACAACGAGATTAAGAACTTGAAACATGACAATGCCAATGTCGTTGTTGTGGTCGCTGAGAAACCAACTTCTCTACCACCCAAACCGACTCTTGTCACGAAACCTAAGGTGTGGAAGTCTTCGGAAAATATTAGTGAAGAATTTAAAATAGCGAAGAATAATGTGGAGAAGAAGTTCCAGACTGACGGCAAGCGTTACCGGAGGTTTGAGAGGAATGAAGTCAGAAGGTGTGGACTAAGTCTTCCGAAAGATCAGCTCGATGTCGATAAGGAAAATGTGAGTTTCTTTTCATAATTATTTTTAACACTTTATAATATACTCACGTATTAAAAAAATGTATATGTAGATAGTTTCTATCGGCAACCATCGTATTTGTCTGCAGTCCTGCTGTGAAGAAGGACAGTGTGCATGACATACAAAGTCATGAACACAGAGTACTTAAACATTACGTTTTAGACATGAAATTCGACGTTTTCGGCTGCATACCGCGCCGCACATACGTTCAAACGTTCAATTTTTAACACAGGGTCAAATTGCGATTCTTTTTTTCCGCACTCACTTTGCCTTCGATTTTTTGTTTCTAGTACCTATTCGCGGGTAATGAGATAGAAGGCCTTGTTATAAATTTTATTTTCTTTCGGTTTGAATGTAGTTATCGTTATTAATCATTAATCTATATCTAATTTGTACTTAAAATAAAACTGTAACGGGGTCATGTCTGTCTCTGTACTTTGTTTTATAAAGATCGTAATGTACAGATAGCACTGTTATCAACTATTGTTGTATACCGGCCATATAAAATAACAATGTGTGTCTATCAGTAGGTTCGACTATTACTTTACTTTAAAGAAGCACCATGTCTCGGACCCGTATGTCATCAAACTGATCAATAAGGTATTCATCCAAATTGGAGATGTTAGATGGATAGACGCACTCTAATTGTTTGGCTCTGCCGGGGAAAGATGGCCCGGGTTCATCGGCAACTGTCAATTGCTCTTGTGTTTGTCCATACCGCATATGCGCCAGCGCAGAGATAATAGTATGGGGAATAGGGTTGTGAGTGTGTATTATTGTTGCTTATGATATAGTAAGAGTTATTTCTCCGCCTTCTCTTTTCAGTGGATCAATTTGTTTGAATCATGTAATGTCAGTACACTAATTACTCACAAATCAGTCACAGTACTGGTTTTCTAGAAACACCCATTGTCTTAATGGTATCAATTGAGGGAATCTTACATGGTATTCATAATTAAAATAAACAAGAAAAATAGTACTTTCTGGCTCTGGAGTTAAGTTCAATTTCCACTGATACTGTTATTGCTCTAATGGAACTCGATCATCGTAAATTGGTTCGTATTGATCAAGGAATAGAGCCACAATTAATTTGTCAGGCTGTCTAATGCATAGTTTGCTAGACAGAGACAGGTGATTACTTTTTGTCTAGCCGGAAAAGGATGGGTGATTTCCGATTTGGTTCGAGTGAATACAGATGATCGTAATTCGTAGAAGGGATTAGCTTAATAGTTTTTGATTATGTTATTTTTAATTAAGTCTCGAGATGACTGGATTATACCGGATTGGTGTAGGTAGTTTTTTGTTTCTTATTATTTTTAGGTTCCCTTACCTGAAAAGGTAAAAACAGTCTGTCTGTCTGTCTGTCAAGTCAACCCCATTTTACTCAGGAATGTGTGGTGTGGAGGCATCCCTTAGAGCTGTGAAAAAATCAAGCCTCTAAATCAACGCAATGAAGATAAGGCCTTTTCTGCTGTATTATGAGTTTTTTTGGCACGCACTTCCGGTTGACCTAGAATATGAAACAATCAGTTGGTAAATTGATCGTTTCTTATGATCATTTATTTATTTCTTTCTTTATACTTATAATTTCAGTTAATATAAGAGAAATATTCGGATCTACAGGTTTATATGGAATCCTCGGTGCACTAGTCCAACTCATACTTGTCGCTGTTTCTTTTGCTGATTGTCGGGTAGTTACATATATGTAAACCTATTTACTAATAAGGTACGTTATAGGCACTAACACGTACAGAGATACTTCTCACACTACTCGGCACACGCCGCAAAAGTAAAATTTTGGTAACAGGAAATGTGAGAAATTATTTATATAATTTTTAGTAATTTGTATTAATTATTTGTAACCATGACCGATTTCGCCACGCTGAGGCCAGGGACAACATCTATAGTTAATTATATTGATATACTGTAATAGCTTATATTTTGATATTTTTTATATAAAATAAAACAGGAAAACATTGCAGGCACTTTAAGATATCGAGAAAAAATATTGTATTTCCTTTCGTTTGAATCCTGTTCCTTAGAATCCCATGTTGGCATACTAGGTTGTCGGAAGAGGCGACAGAGCCCGTCCCGTTTAGTGGTAAGTCTTCACATAAGAAATATATGTATTATCACTATAATTATTAAGTCATTCATATTATTGCTGGTAATATTAACTTTCCGTGAAACCTGTCTGGCTAGCTTCTAATCCGCTTGCTTGGGTTGGTCACCAAACGACTCGTCATGATACGGTTGAGGATTGAGAGCCAGTTCTTTCTTTCTCTTTCTTGTTTCTTGGTGGCTAGTACAGAGACCGTAAAGCACCATAAAAACTTCCGACACTTGGATTGGTTTGTCCTCTACTATACCTGGAGTAGCGTGGTTAACTATGCTCTAGTCAGCCTCAATTATGAGGAGAGACCCGTGCGCCCGTAGGATATTAAAAGGTAGAAGCAAGCAATGTATTGCACACCTTCTACGGCTACCATGTTACTATACACTCTGTACACTTGTACAATCAAATGACCTAGAAACTATTGCGACAATTGTCTAGGTACCGTTATTGTACACCCGGTGTAAAAAGTTTACAACACATAATTATCTCTACGTTGCACCACTGGAGTTATTGTATGTGATAGGACACGATCCACACATTCCAGTTTCATAATTGGATTTAAATTAGATTTAAAAACTCACCATAAAACTAATAGATACTTATATTATTAAGTAGGTACTTTTATGCTTTTAAAACAAGCTGTTAAAATTTTATGTTTGTGCTGTGTAGGAGTTCCTTCGTCTAAAGCCAGCCCTGACCGTAGTATGAGGTTATCATAAAAATGCATTGTCATCGTGCATCGGAACCAAAGCAACATGCGAAATATCAACTCCGTAGGATGAGCGGAAGTAGTTCCAAATTTGTAATTCAGTTTGCAAGATTTGACCCATACATATTATGATTTTGGACATTTTGCAAATAGGACATTTTGCGAATAGGACATATTGCGAATTAGACCTTTTACGCGCGCTGATATTTCGCGAATGGGACATTTTGCGCCTAAACCATATTTAATATATGTATGCTAACAAATTAATAATAATGAGCAAAGAAAGTTAAATAAAAGCTTGTAAAAATAAGGTTTCCTTACTATATTGACATCGTAAACTCGATAGGTTTCGATTACTCTCGATAGTAGAAGGTACTACTTATTTATAAGTACTACTTATTATTTCTTCTGTGGTAGTACTCAAAAATGTATCATTATTACAAACTCTTAGGCCACTGCCGGGTTCGGGTCTCCTTTCTCAATGTAAAATGACCAGTCATACTACGAGTCTCCTACGCTGGCCAAATGCGGGTAGAGTACTTCACACATCCTGGGGAACATTAGAAAACTTTCAGGTATGCAAGTCTCGCTTCATGGATTCTGTTCACCGAAGCAAGTGATAATTAATTTATCTTAAACATAGTAAGACAAATTTAATATCAAATTACCCCTTTGCGCAATTTGAATCTTACGTGCAATTTTGTCACTGGTTTTCATCAAGAATTTTCTGATTATTCATGTACACATAAAATACCAATTTGAAATTTTACTCGTTATTCGATCTAACTATCTAACTCTAAAAATCTCATAAACACCATTTGAGACATTGCCGCATTTAGACAGATTATAAGCGCAATAACTAGAACTAGAACAGAAATAGGCATGTCAGTAGGTTATTTCGAATGTAGGAAATACGCATAATTATATCTAATCAAAGCTTACATAATTAGCTTATATTTTACGCGATGTTACGTGAACTTAAACATAATATGTAGATAGTGGAGTATTATCGGAAACTTACGACGTTACGACGCAACGCAACGAGCAAAAAATGAAGACGTTTATACAAAAACGTAATACTATCGGTGTTGTTAAGGAGAGTTTTTAATAAACGTGGCTAATACTTATAATATATTTTTGTGATAACATTGTTTACTAAACAAGTCTCTTTTAAATAAATGGACTATAAATGTGAAAGATTCGATTTTTGTTACTCAATCACTTAAAAACGGCTGAATGTATTTGAGTAAAATATGGTATACAGGTGGTTTATAATTTGAATTAAATACAAAATACAAACAAATATACCAAATACATGATGTAACCGTAACATAATTATTGAAAATAAATCTTAGCTCAATTCAATATAGCTCTACACACATTAACACACGAACGTTGTAAAGTTTGCTTGTTTTTAAACTTTCAAACGAAATAAAAAAATGCCCGAGGCCACGTGGAACTCAGAAGTCACTTTTTTACTGGCGGTGATTATGGCCAACAAACAGACGAACAGTTATCTCTGAGTCACGCGAGCGCGGGAAAAATATATCTCGTGTTAGAAAAATTATATCTATAAAGAAATATAACTTGTATATTTTGCACAGAGCGGGTTTATATGCTGTTAGAAAAATAACATTTAAATATTTGAAAATAACGACCAGCGACTTGGTCCGTTTGTGCTTCGGAGGGCACACACAGAAGGACGGTTCTGTTGAAACATTAACTGTGACTGATTGAATTGATGCATGATTGATGTATGCTTAAGAAGGATAAGAAAAACTATTATTGGGGGTGTCCCCTAACAATGCTATGCGATTATTCCCTTAAATTTTAGAAAGGCTTAGCCGATTTGGATTCGGTTTTAACTGATGTATTGTGAGCTTGAGGCAATATTTGATGTTTGTTTTATTGCATTCGGGTTACAAGTAAAAATGATAAGCATCTTGTTAAGTAAATCATCACATCTCATTTAAAGCATCACGTCTTAACATATGGGTACTAATCGTAAGAATAATTTCCCTAAGCGATGCGACGGCGTTTACTAGTGATTCAATAAGTTTGATAAGTACCTAATTTATTTGTGGAATCGGCACAAATGTAATTAACAACCAAATCAGAGAAACAAGCAACCTCTGACATAACCTTTATGATATACATAGATAAATTAATATCTTAAAAAAAGTGCAAGCGTACCGGTTAGTTTACTAAGATTGTTTTGTTCTAATTAATGATGTAATGTGATGAGACATTTCGTAAGCTGGGGTTACATGATACGATCTGCGGGTTTGTAAATAAATTAATTTTATCTTTAGGATAGATTTAAATTAAATGGCAAAAAACGCAGAATTGTTGTGGCGTTATTAAATGTATAAAACGTTTTTTGTGTTGTTATCAATTTTCGTTTTTTATTTAATTTAACTGATCCACATTATCTGTAACGGAGATAATGTTACATTACAATAAATTACTGAAACTTTATTTCGTGGAACCCAAACCGAATACATTGAATCATATCAAATCATAGAGTACAGATAATCGCATTGGGCTTAAAACGGCGTAATGTTTATAAATAAACAAAGCGTGTAGTTTCGTAACCTCAACCCTCAAGGTAATCTAGAAATGCGGTATTAAGCAATGACATTTAGGGGATTGCGTTGAGTAGTTTGTGAGTTAAATGATAATGTTGTCGATAAAATAAGCATGATTGTAATGATAAATTAATATGTCGTTTTTATGATTTGCACGTCGCGATATAATTATTGATTGATTGGTGGTAGATATATGTAGCGAAATATCTTAACTCGATCAATATTGTCGTTGTTTGCGAGTCAGTATACAGATTACTAGTGCCAGTTCTGCAAGTCATCGGTGATTCTTGGTCGACCATAGACCATCACGGTTATTATACATACCTAATACTAGCTGCTCGGACGGATTTCATTCTGTCAAAAGTTTTTTTTATTTTGAGATGTAAGATATGTGTATTTTGAGATGTATTATATCTTTCATGTTGGATCAAACTGCACACGGTGTGCAAATTTGATTAAAATCGGTTAAGTAGTTTAGGAGTCCATCGCGGACCAACGTGACACGTGATTTATATATATTAAGATTTATGCTTAAGATTCGTTGACTACTAATTTCATGAAATAACATTATACTTCCATATTGTGTAAACGGGTGTCAGTAGAAGTATACTGTATAAATCTACGATGGACATTAATTAACGGTAGATTACATTCCAAATAAATATTTTAGATTAAAAGGATACTATCCGTTAAAGCATTAAAACATCATTCATTATAAAATTATGTATATTTAGTAAAACATTAATTCCGCGAAAGTTATCTGACTCACTTTAAGATGATTATATTTTTTTATCCTACCAGTTTTTAGCGGCATGTAAACCCATGCTAAATATTGGCCAAGGTTTCCGTCAGTTGTGCCGTCAGTAGCGGTCTAACAATGGACGCGAACCGTGTTTCGGTGCCAGTTAACTGAACCACAGTTAGTGGTTGTTACAGTTTAACTTGCTTATCTGTGTGCCGGTTTTGTTGGTTATAGTTTAAATATCGGTGTGTTACGGTTCATTTGTTAAAGGTTTGTTACTGTCAACCTGTTTTGAGTCACAACGTCGGACACAAATCCGTTGTTAAAGTGGGTACAATAGCATTTGATGTAGGCAAGTTGCAGAATAAGTAAATCAGTAAGTAAGCAATGTTTACTACGTCCATATAATGAATAGTAAGTTAATGTATCATAATAGACTCAAGCTAAGATCAGTTTGTTTACAATATTAAAAGAAATCTGTTGATTGTGTGAAATAATCATCAAGAATAATAAATAATGATCAAGAAGGTAATAATAGCAGGAGAAACAAGAGAACTTTAATTGTAAATTGTTTAGTAAGGATTTCATGATACTCATCAACAACAATAAGTAAAGTTAGAAGTTATGTTTACTGTCTAGCAATTAATCTAAATAGTTCTCGACAGTTGTTAACGACTGATACATTTGAATGGGAGTTCAAACTGAGTTCCTAGCCGGCCTCCGAACCGAACTTATTAGTCATAGTAAAACTGTAGTTAGCGCAGATAAACCAACGAACGAACAAGCCACAAAATGTAGGGGGTTTCATCAAACCTGGATATGAGAGGAAAATTAAATTAGATTCCATTAATTTTATTAACAATGGCAACAAATCATTTCAAGCAACCTTATTGAGGTTACACCAAAATTGGCAAAATTATATATATCTAAACGTATACAATGTGATTTGTGATACGGAATTCAGGTATGACAGGGGTCTTATCCTTATCTAGCAATCTCTTTCAAACAATCTATCGTGCTAATGTTTTAGCTAGTAAATTATCCACAGCTTATTTATATTATATGTCAGAGAGTAGGTAGGGTGGGCCATTATCTTTCTGGTTGAACATGGCGGAAGGCCAGGAATAGTCTCTACACCGAGTCCAGACGTCACTCAAACGATCGATCATCATTTGTAAGATCAGCGATCAACGATCAACGCGATTAACTACGATTAAACCTGGAAACGCTGCAAGTTCGGTACAGCCACGCGTTTGTCACTTTTTATCGGTCCTCGACCATCAGCGCTTTCTCCGAGTCTGTCTCGAATCCCCATCCCGGGCGATCCTCTCTCCACGTCAACTTGAACTGTCAACTTCAACTTCTTTCACTTCTGTCAACTGTCAACGGTCAACTTTCAACTGTCAACTGTCACGCCGCTGTACCGACCATGCACAAATAAACGTTTTTGTGGGATGGATTTCTAAAAATCTTTTTCAGTGTTCACCCACTAAGAATACCTCTGTGACAAGTTACATGACATTCTTTTTTGTTCACTAGTACGTACTACTACTGTACGTACTACTCGTAGTACTGTCAATTAGTAATAATTAGGCCCTTCACACAAGGCATCGTAACGTAAGCGTAGCAATAACGCGTATAACAAGAGCAATACAATACGAACAAGTTTTTCAAATAATATACAGCTAACAACATTTTCCAACAAGTCTGCAGATGAAGCGGTATTTTTAAGATTCGGTGCCACATCACCCACATCAACTTACAACGTGCAACGTTACGAGTTACGACGTCATGTGTGAAGGGCCTTATTAGCGTTCTGTGACGTAGATAGTTTACATTCATAGATTTAAAACTCTGTTATCAGTGAAACCTTGTGCGGTTCAGCGGAAGTGGTATTTTAATAGCTCTTCCTCTACGGCTAAGGAGTGATTTAGTGTATTGTATCAAAGGGGTTATAAAATGGTGATATTAAAGGAGACAATATAAGGATTATTTGGACATTATAATTTGGATTTGGGATCTAATTAACAGAAACGGTGAGATTTTTTTTTTCTGATACTGTTAAATTATTGCGTTTTACCCATACTCAAATCAATCAAGCATTCTTTTGTGGCGAGACATGAACAACAATAATTGTGTACATTCCTGGGCTATTATGTTTGGAATTACACCAATAGTTTGTTTTACCCGCATCGTCATCTTGCTTTGTGATTTGCGACAAACCCAGGCTATAGCCATTTAGACAGGAGTCCCGTTTACAGATAACACAAAATAAAAAATATTACTGAATTTACTTAAAAAAAGCCCTTCTCAGGTGTGTCTGAAATTATCTTTGATCATGAAATATAATAAAATACATGAAATTAATCTACACTACTGCAATCTAGGTTATCAACCTGTGTGCTAAATCCATTCTGCCTTTTTTGTGTGATTGAAAAACAAATATTTAAACTTTATAATATTAGTTTCCCAAAAATATGTCCTACTAGGTTTTTTCTCTGGTAAAAAAGAGATCCTTTCCTTGCGGATACCGTAATGCCAACTATTATGATCTATCAGTCTAAGGGCTAACCTTATCATATTTATGTTTCTTGAAAAGTATAACAGTCCTCTAGAGTCTAGAATATTATCAAAATCTGATTAATATCTTTCAATGCGATCGGCCAGTAAGTATTCAACGTCTTGTATGATGCTCTTCACGCATACTAATGAGTGCCCTATGTCTTATTCCATCATCATTATCATGGTCTACCCGAGTGCAAAATTTTATGATAATCCGTTGACTAGTTATTGCCTGAAAGAGCAACAAACGTCCATAAAAACTTTCACATTTAAGTCGACGTGTAGCGTTTTTACCCGCACCCAAATGGTGTAGTTATGGGCAATCAACCCCACCCTAGTCACCTACCCTTGGGTGCCTTGCCAAAGTATTGATCCAGCGAACAATCGCGTGTTCTTTGCAAATTGTGGCATGGAGATAGCTAACCTTGGACAAATGTTCCGTTTTAAGGTAATGTCTTTGTGTTGCCTGGAGAAACTCAGTTTGCTTAATAGAAAACGTATAAATCTATTAACGACGAATTATACTCGCACCAACTCTCAGATTTTTTGAATCCCGGATGATGGATGACACTTAAGCCTCTCGGTTTTAAAGGGTTTTCCACATCTTCAAAAGTTTCCCGGCTTTTCTATAATAAAGTAGTACGTTATTGTGACTGTAAGATTCTTCACCATTAAAAGGTCCACGGAGGGAAGACATCCCGTATGTATATCATCAAAATAGTTTAAATACTCCTGGATGACATTTAAATGCACGATGCAGCTCATGGGCAGTTGGATGCACCAGTCCAAGGAGCTCTAGAGTTGATTAACTATGCTTTCTTTGCAGGACACTTGCCTGGTGGCAACGCCAAGCTGCCTATTAATAATTAGCATTAACTAATAATAAAAGAAACATGTTTCCGAAGATGCATACGAATGGGCAGTATACATATGGTTAATAAAGTTGCTCGGAATCACGAGGTCTATTTTGGAACGATTTAAATGGCATGAGCCCACACAATTAGAAAACCAAATGACCCGCGAAGTATCCACCAGAAATGTGCGTGGTCTGGCCATAGGTACATGATCAAGTTTACTTGTCAAGTTTGCAGCGGATTTGTCGCGGCATAAAGTCAACTTGACAGTGTATGGCTATCTGGCTATATAGCTATCTCATGCAAACTGGATTCCGCATCAAGTCGAACTGCAAACTTGACAAGTAAACTTGATCATGTATGGCCAGCTGTAGTTAGGCGAAGCGTGAGAAAAAATAGCAATATTGCGATATGTGAGGCTAGGAAATTGAAGTAATATTGGTGGACTTTTGCTTGTGCACCACCTGGCTACCTCGCATATCTCTTATGGATTATCAGCCTAATGTTGTTAGGGTTCCGTACCCAAAGGGTACAAACGGGACCCTATTACTAAGACTCCACCGTCCGTTTGTCTGTCACCAGGCTGTATCTCGTGAACCGTGACAGCTAGACAGTTGAAATTTTCACTGATGATGTAATTCCGTATAAGCTTGATGGCTAAGATCTAATGAGTCTCCTACTTAAGAATGGATGGTTCGTGTTGTGATGTTTATACGTACTGCAATTAGTATTGGGGTCATTTCGGAAAGCGTACTGCAATGATTTGAAGATAGCGCGCCCCCGATAACACACATGGTGCATGCATGACGTAATGTTTGGTTTGAACAATGCCTACATTCATGAAGTTTTTAATTAACACTATTTCTATGTTTGTATACGTTTGCTTACTATTCCGTTTACAATATTATTCTCTAAAGATCGTATACAATTCTAAAAACAAGATCCTAAAAAGGAGAGTGCTCACGACTCACGTGATAAACACATTGCATGCGTGTTTAATTAAGTAGTTTTATGGAACTCGGACATTATTTACATAACTTGCCAAAAACTATTTAAAACGTGAAGTTTAGGCGATATCCATTTTAAAGTTTGACATAATAAAATAAATATTTTTCCATTTTGTATTGTTAGATGAAAAATATCTTGATTGATCTATGTTAATAAATTGTTAGGCTCCACAGTGCTACACAGTAGAACCTGACATCACCATAAAACAGTAACCTTATAAATAAACCATGAGTCATCCAAGGGAAAATTTGAACCATACTAGTGTGCGTCATTGTACTCCAATAGTGTGGGATGTACTTAGGTTCAAATAGTTCTGAATGTTTTGGTACGAGGAGTAACTCCAATTTTGTTATAGCAAGAGGCTTAATACGTATACATTCTGCAATTTAAGCTAACTTCCTCCGTTGCGTTCATCTTTGCTAACCAATAGACGAGACAATGGCTGGTTTAATTCGTTTCGGTTACAGTAAAAAGCCAGTTAATAAGTAGGTTCCCAGCTTCGTTATATGCATCTTTGATCTTTGTAGATGGGACCGCTTAACATCAGATGAGCTGGTTATTCGTTTGCGAAATTAAAATACCTTAAGAACTTAGTAGTACTGTTACTACTGTAACAAATATTTTAGTACGACCGACTTTCTTTCTTTTCTCTTCTTTCTTCCTTGCTCTTTTTGTGATTTTTGGTGATTCTGCCTTCAGCGGCCATTATATTATCCAATCTGTAGTGCTTAGACGGATTGCTTTTGATTGTATCAGTAGCTGTCCATACTACGAGTAAATTTACACGATTCAAAGAGCTGTACAAGTTAGATCTAGCTCAGGTTGTGCCCTGCAGATTGAGCATGTCTTCTAAGTCATATCTTCATTTCTGAAGGTCGTGGCAGCTCCAAATGTGTGACGTTCGCATGCACTAGGCTCAGCGATCAAGACGGAACAGCAACCAGCTGAAATGTGCGTGAATCGGCCGCCAGCGTCACTCCAACGCCGACGCGACGGCGCGCTGTGTGCAGTGCAGCAGTGTAATGTCTTCCATACTATTTAGTATATTTCAAATTGATGTTGTCTATCTGTGTCCCATTTCGCTCTCTGTGTGACGTTGCCTTATGTCCAAAGTGCCCAAAGCATAAATGTTTTAACGTAATTTTCAGCAATTTCTAGACCGATCAACTTGAAAATTTGTACAGAGGGTAAGGGCCGATGACAATACAATAATTTCATAGTTTCGTTGTAATGCGTATTTTTTTTAGTATTTTGAACTATACACAGATGGTAACTCTAACATCAAGCATGTACAATAGATACTAGACGAATGCCTCTAGAACAAATAGCACTACGGTCCCCATTGACCCATATGCCATTGTCAACGTTGGTACCAATTTGTCTCTGGAGATGTGTGCTCATTGTTAATTTATCGGGGAAATTCCGTTCCGGGGTCTCCTTAGCGGTCAACTTTAATTGCGCCTTATCGACACGTCATTATGCAGTTGACTGCGATCAACGACACTACGTTAGTGTCTGGTGGCTGATTTGTATCGATTGCTGCGATTGCAGTCAGTGGGTGTAAACTAGTACACCTGCTCGAACATAATTCTTGAACCAAACAACCAACAAGAAATATTTAATTTTCATAGATGACTCTGTAGCATGGTTGACAGTGGCGTACATGCCGAACGATGGGCTCGATTTTGGGAATCAGCAGGGGTCCGATGTGACACTTTGTGATGTCTTAGTTATACATATATACAATTTTCATGCGACTCACTCAGAGTCAATATAGTGTGGAGTTGTGAGTGTTATAGTCCTTATTTATTTTCATTCGATTTTCATTATTACCCGTAGGTCTGGAAACGCTAATACTTTCCTGGAAGCCCCTTCCTATGACAGAAATGTCAATTATAACCTCAATCTTATGGACTGGTATGGAAAGTCACGTTTGTATTTACAAACAGATATCATGGCAAATGCTGTGGCATTTCATGTTACAACTATTTGTTTGGTTTAATTACCAGATTGTTAGCCATACCTGTTCAAATGCCAGAAAAACCGTACAATACCAACATTGTAATAACTATCAACCATTTATCCTGAAGAAAAAAGATGTTCTCCAATAAAAGCCTGAATTATTTAATAAAGACCACCGCCACTCTAACCTCTAATTTTAAATTCTACAAAGGTTTCTCAAGGGACCATATCGACACCTCTAGGTAATACGGTCATTAAATAAGACTAACGCACTCTATTATGACGCAATAGAGTTCAATTTGCATCTAAAGTTGAGTTTAGATACGAAACTTGACCGATTGACCGCACCGCGGCTTTTTCAAAGTATAACTGATTTGCAGCTACAAGCAATTAGCGTAATGGAGATAGGCGGCTGCGAAGTTTGATCCTTTGTGTGACTGAAGCGTTCTTTGTGATCTATATTCGGCTATATCATCATCTGTTATTTAAGTCAGTAAACAATAACAAATAAAATATTACTTTTATTTCTTCAAATAAAAACTTAATCGGTCGCTAAATATTTCCAACGTAGTGGAAAGTGGGATGCGGAAAGTTTCACAATGGCACAACAGAAATCATTTCCGCTAGATTTTTAGGTTAACAGTTTATATACTGTTTTTTATCCTTTCTTAAATTTTTTACATTCTACGAAATCGCTATTTAATCCGTTGACCGTTTAAGTAACTTTCAATTAGAGAATTAGTGGAGCTGCATTGATTTTTTCGTTGTTTCACTAAGAGACGTATACAAACGCACCTGTCGGAGGTTCTTTTTGACCCCCAATAGTGGTCCAAGTGTTTAGATAATATTGCTCGGCGTCTCCGTGTCTGATCTTGATGTTTTGAAACATTTCGTTGTAAATTATCTTAGGTTAATTACTTAGTGATGGGAAAGTTTTGTTTATCGATATATTTAAACTTTGAAATTCGTATGTATATTTCTTAATTATTTTCACTACGCCGTGATTTGCATTTACAACATGTTTTTTTTGGTTTGCCTGCTCATCCGTCACCTTTATTTACGCGCTTCTTACATAGATTATTCTTACATGAAATTGTCCTACTTTTCTTAATTGTGCTTTTTCTCCTTGTGAGATTTAATATTTTCTGTTCTCCGTTTATGAACCAATATTTGTTGTATTATCTGTCTCGTTTATATATTAAACCCACCCTCATCATTTAATTCAATGTCAATATTTGATAGTTCACAATATACATTTTAGATATTTGTGAAATAAAGAGTTATATTATAGATCATCAATTTTAGTCATACAACATTATAGTACATGTATTGAAATATATCATCATCTATTTTATTAATTACATCACATTTCAATACCTCCTGTAGTATAACCCGCAAAGTGCTACCAAAGATACAAAGTCTTTGACCAAATAGCGCATAATCTTGCTATGACTTCCAAAAGCATTATCATATATTTTACTCACACTACAATAATAATAATTATGCTTAAAATTATCATCAGCTAATTAGCTAGGAAACCTTGCATTAAAATTTAGCTCAATAACATCAACAAGGTTTTAGTGATGATTTAGATCACTCCTGACCCGAAGACCCACTTTATGATAGTAGAACCCTGACTTGACCTATTTCGTGTTTAAAAACAATCCTTGGAAGTAGGGTGTGGTGGTGTCACGTTAAATATCTTTTTTTATAAATAAACATTTTATTAATTTTTTTATTAACTTGTTGGAATCATGCAAAATCCATTACTTAAATAGGTACAAGATAACATTTTTCACAGTAATAGAATAAGTAATCAAGAAAGACAACGATTCAAAGTCAAAAGTCAAAGTTTTGATTGTATCATAACTTTTTAGAATTGGAACGCAATCAAAAAAACTGCCCATTTTTTTTAGTTTCTACACCACTGAAACCACAATTTCAATCTATGTTCCTTTCTGTAACAAACATGGACTGCATTACCATTTATATCTGTTTTCGAAGTATCGTAAACTTCTACAGCAATAACAGATTTAATGTGAAGTGTAAATTATACGGGCAGTAGAGAAACGCCCATATCTGTAAATACTCAAATAAGTTTAGCTACTTTAAACAAACTCGAAACATTTCTAATTTTAATTATACTATATAGAACTACTAATACTTTTTGGATAATAATTATAATAATTAAAAATATCTCTACATAAAATGCAGGACTACTACAGTGGTCATTAAGTAGTTTTGTGTTATTTTTCAGTCATTGAATTGTTAATTCTCTATAAACCATAATAAACTTCTTAAACCATATATACTACAAAGTAAGTTTCAGAAATACCTCGTAGACATAAACACGGGTTCTACCACCTGTCAAACGACATGTTAATCGCGAAAGGATTTTCTATTTGGATGCAAAGTGAAAACAAGTGCGCTCGCGAGCTGGTTTGGCGAGTTATAAATTAACACATGACTCTAAGTTAATTCATTCCTGATGAGTTTTTAATTAGGTGTGTACATTGGCTTATTAGGCTAAGCTCATTTCTAGTTATTCACTAAGGTAATTTAATCCGCAAATAATTGGCTATTAGTTTAAATGCCTTAACTCTGGCCTATGTTAAAACATTTAAAACACTCCTGTTTTGTAAGATTATTTGCGTGTGTCAACTAGTTTTGGCGAAGAAAATATTCCGCCGAATTCATGCGTGAAAAGTCTCTGTAATATGTTATTGTATATTGGATAATACAGCATAAAAATGTCGTATGCAATCCATGAATGTATGTTAACCAATTGAGTATAGCAGGGTTTTGTTTTTTGATATAAAAATAACCTCAGAGTTGTAAATGTACCAGTCTGACGTCCCAACTCTAGAGTCACTAACGGTTACTTTAATCGCTCCTTAGTAAAGAATCACCATACAAATTCTGTATTAAGGAGCTATTTAAGTAGGTAACCGTTAATGACTCTGAGTTGGGACGTAAGAATAATAAAATTATATTACGTATTTTAATATTCCCAGTACTATGTCGATATCGATATAAAGTCGCACACCACTGATTCACTTATTATCGCAATTATTATAATATTATATGTCATGCCAATGTTGTTTAGTGACCTAGCTGATATAATGCAAAATGTAGTCAAGCACAAAATTTCGAAAGTTAATATATAATATTCTGTTGTAAAATAAAATTATTATTTACGGATTTTTTCTGTATACAAAATTAATCAAATTACTTAATTATGTCAATAAGTAACAAAAAAGTATCATATAGTTTATTATCATAAATATTACCAATCTCAAATAAATAATTACTAAATCTTCGATCACTTAGTTCTGTTATAAGTGATCGAAGGTATTAATGTAAGTATCATCGTTAAGCCATGTCGAAGCCTTCGGGTGGTATGAAATCTTGTGACCTTTGGTTTGGCCACATAATCCCTCAACCAATCCGCACTGAAGCAGCGTGGTGGAGTATGCTCTAGGCCTCAAATAATAAATAAATAATAAATAACGCTTCACACTCATAGCCCCCACACTAGGATTCCCTGTGTCGTGGGTGCCATGGACAACACACTAGACAAGGACATTCACACCCAGACCGAGAACAGAAATTTAAACTCATCATTCAAATTTCCGTTTCGCTGGGAATCGAACCCAGGACCCTCGGTGCGGCGATCCGGCATGGTAACCATTGCGCCACACGGGTCGTCAAAACAACACGGGTTGTAAATTACAAAATAGTGCTCAGTAATACTTCTCAGTCTGAAGATTTGTTGTTACGTTGATTTGTCCGTATTGGGATACATATAGTATAAGTATTAAGTGCAATCTGTAACTGTGAGTAGGAAAATAAAACAACTCGGTAGTTTCTTGCTTCCTCGTCTCCCGGGTCCACTCGCGGTAGGGCTTTGTTGAAGCAATGGCGTAATTTTTTAAAATCAATTTTGAATAAAAATATTTGATTTGATTACGAACATGATTGAGAAGCGTAGTAATACGTTCTGAGTTTCATTAATTGTTAGCAATGACTAGTAAGTAAATAAGGCGACTTCAGAGTAGAGTAAACTCCTCAGGGCCATAAATGGTTAAAGGCCTATACAGTTTAATGTTTAGTAGTATTGGTATTAATACTCGGCGAGATTTAATGCTGTATAATTAACATGATAAAGTAGTTTTATAAATAGTTAAATTGACGATCATAAAGGAGGCTTGATGACACTATTTTTAATAATAGTATGTGAAGTTGTGGATAGGAAATGAGGAATTCCGAGTATGTTTTATGTTCTGTTAATAACATACAGGTTTAGTTTATTGTGGGAAAATTTTGTTGCACGTATTCACTACGAACAATTGCGTATTCTTCACATGTTTTTCTGCGTTTGTCTACACCTCCTGTCGGAAATAAGTTTAGGTTGGAGCAAATTTTTCATTCGCTACTACTTGTTACTACTTAAATATTTTTTCCCTGGTCTACTAACAAGGTAATCGGTACTGTATACCGGTACTAAACCGCAAAAAACAATACGCGAACCTTTGAACGGTACTAAACCGTAAAAAATAATACGCGAGCCTTTATTTCTGAAATTTATTTAACAATATAAAATGAAGCTTGAACTTTCTCTTTAATATATTTTTCGCGCCTTATCAATGGTTCGGGACTTCATTTTCCGACGAAAGTATTTATGCAATTTTTTTATTAAATACTGGCTTCATTTTGCATACTGCCGAAACATTGGCATATCGTATATTATGACGATATCGACGGAATAAACTTTGTTTCATAATTACACAAATTAGATCATTCCCTGCCGTTCGTGTGGTCGAACGATGGTATTGAGTTCGGGAAAAATGAGCAGGAAATTATTAAATTTAATTATAAATTACATATATTTTAAATAATTACTAAAGTGACAAATAAAAATAGTTACACAAGTGAAAATTTTGATGTTCTAAAAAATAGTGTCGTGTGGTGTTACACCGTTCAAAATGAAGTCTTTAGGTGCGTGTATTGCGAATGGTTATCAAACTGTAATAGTGATGTTATGTTTACTTGTTATAATTTACAATATTATTCTCGTTAATTTATTATGGCAAGTGTTGAAGGTTTGTAGTTTTTGTGATTTTAAAGTCGCGTCAATGTTATAGGTAATCACGATTGGTTTTCTATACAAGGGTACAGTTACCACTGGTTATGAAATATCAGCAGGAAATATGTATACCATGAGGAAATAATATTTGTTGTGAAATTTAATTTAATTATAACCTTCGATTCTTTTCATACTTGTCTCTGTTACCTTTCGTTTACCTTTTAATAAGGTAATTTAAAATGTACTGTCGTTGTATTCTTTGCTACATGAAAGTATTGAACCTTAGTTTTATATTATGCGAATAACCGCTCTCGCTTTGCTTCGGTTTTCTTATTTTTTTACACCTTGGGTTACATTATTGGAGTTTTACTAAGGATCCCTAATTTTTTGAAAATATAATATAGCCTATGTCATCCGGGGATAGTGTACCTTCCAACAGTGAAAGAATTTTTCAAATCGGTTCAGTAATTTCGGAAATAATCAAATCTTTCCTCTTTATAATATTACTATCGATTTTAAAAAGTTTAGAAGAAATCGGAGACTTTTTATTTATTAAATGTACACTACAGCGTGTAATCGTTTTTTTCTCAGTCGGTTACGTGTAGGCCGTTCTTTAACGTGCATGGGCGATGCCCATTTCTAGATAGAGTCGACTACTTTCTCTATTATTTAAATGCGTTTTGCATTTATTTATACAATCAAATAGCGAATAAACTCCAGTTCAGAGAATTTAGTCAGTAAACATTTAACTTCATATACCGCTTCATCCGAGTTCAATGGTTCCTAGTTTTTCATTTTCATTGAAGATTTTTGCGTATAGTATAGCGTTAAAATTGTTAATGTTACAAGACGTGACAATATCATGCAATGTAGGTACAAAGTAATCTACAAGCATAAAAAAAACGAGGAACATGAGATTGAGAGATTTGTATTTTTAATTTAGTTAAGGTGCTCTTCTTCGCTATCCTTGGCCAAATTTTCATGCCGGACTGTTGTTTGAAGGGTCCTGAGTTAGAATCCTGAATGATGAGTTTGAATTTCTGTTCTTGGTCCGGGTGCGTATGTGTTATTATCTTTGTGTGTTGTCCATTGCAACCACGACACAGGAAATCCTAGTGTGGGGCTATATGTATACCGTTATTTATTATAGCTATAGCGGTAATATCTGAATGAAAATCATCCCCGTCCACCATTATTGTCTCGAGTAGTCGAGTTTGTTTGTTACGGAAACATTATACGGAAGTACCGTCTGTTTGTAAACAAACGTACTGAGAGGAATCGTCCCACATTCATTGAATGGGTTTCGTAAACACATTTATTTATAACTAGATGACCCAGCGAACTTTGTACTCTCTCTCTGCCTTCCCCTTCGTCTCACTCTCTCGACTCAGTTATAAAATAAAAAAGTTATGTTGCTAAGGTTACATGAAAAAAGTTAAAGTGGTAGTTAAATTTCTTAAATTTTCCAATTTTCCGCACAACTTTCTTATTTTTTTCTTTTATGAGAACCTTCTCCTGACGATAGCAAACACAACAAAAAAGAATTAGCGAAATCCGTTCAGCCGTTCTTGAGTTTTGCGCTTAGCGACACATTTGGCGATTCATTTTTATTTATTTAGATGTAGAATTCTAAATAAATCTAGAATTCGAAGTTTACAAATACAACATTGAGTTGAAAACTTTGTATATTAGAAATCGCTATTTGTGTGTTTCTTCTTTGTGCTTTTATATGCATTTTGTTATTTTAGTGTATAAACAATAAAGCATTAATTAAATAAATAAAATATATAAAATTGTCTATGACAAACGTTGGATTTATTTCGAGAAAATACCCCAGGATTAAACAATACCCTGTAAAGTTAATGTATATCGTGACTTTTAGTCAAGCCAAGTTCAAGTTAGTATTGGCAAAAAGCAAAAAACCTTTTTTCTTGGCCGGCAATGCATCAGTGATGTCTTTGGTGTTGCTGAGGTCCATACGCGACCATCCATCATACCATCATACCATCAAGTGGATGGAACGTCAGCTCGTTTGTCAGCTATTTACATAAAAAAATGAATTATGACAGTAAACTCATTTTTTAAACGTCCATTGAGGTTTTCCAAGACAGTTTAATAACGATCACAGTGATCCAACATCCATACCATAGACTACAGTTAACTCTCGATGATTACTTACCTATAATAAAATGTCCCGTTCTAGCTAAACCGTCTGATGACGGAGATCTACGAGACCGTGACGGCTGCGTGCAGCATGGACGAGCACCGTCCGCCCAGCTTCCCCACGGAGCAGTCAGATGGCAGCACTAGCGAAGGTGAGCACTTTGATCCAATGGCGCATTCTTGGTCGTAATTAAGGAGGGGTACTCCCAACACGTTGGTGCTATTTGGGTTGGTGAGAGTAAAAGGCTAATCACTAGCTAATTTATCGGCTAATTATAAACGAACACAAGAGATGATGGTAAGTGGTCCAAAGGCATCATCTATGCAATGCCAGCAGAAAAAGAAGAGGGAGCGGTAACTAACTAGGCAGGCGCTTTAAGTACCTACATGTTTGGATTGTATCACAGATGAGATGAGGATCAACTACCAACTAGTCACATCGTTAAAGCTAGAGCAAAGAGTACTTCATCTAATGATCGTCAAGTCCGTACTACGTTATTGCCCATGAACAATTGGACCTCGACACACAGAATATCTTAGCATAATTGTGCAAATTAATATTATTTGGCATCACACGTCTGAAATATACTATTAATTGGTCAAATCATCTGATGCTATTTTAATCCATTTCCAGAGTCTGTCAAGCTTACAAGAAGTTTAACAGAGAGCCGAAAGAACTACGTGCGTAGAGTGTCTTCACGCGTGGCCTATTTGGATCAGAGAAATTTGAGGAACATCCGCATGAGACATCAAACCTCCGTCTGTTCCTACAAGTCAGAGATTCTGGACAATCCATACTCCACCTTTCGGTCATGGAAAAGTTTCAGAACGTCACAGAGTAACTTGACCAGAGACAAAATGGATAACAGAGACTCTACGGATTCGAAGGTCAATCTGACGGATTCCAGAGGCAACATATTGTCGATGAAGGATGATCTGGCGGCCAGTGATAACAGCATAGACAATAGTTTAGACAATTTAAGTATAGATGAGAAAACGGGCTGTGTGGATATAGATTTGCCGTTTGAGCCCAGGGCTAGAGGGTTATTTAATGTGTGCCTTCTAGTAGGAATGAACTATATGACGGGTCAGGCGTATGTGAAAAGTGTTTTCCCAAGTCAGGTATGTGGTGTTTCTTTTATTGTAAACGTATCATGAAAAACAATGTGTAAAACTCATGCTGCTGTAGAACCCAATTGTTTCTAACAACAACTGTTATTTGGTCCTTCATATTTAACGGTGTTGGTCCCACTTTCGTAGTCTCCTTTTTGTGTAGAATAAAAATTTTATGTTATCATTTCTAATAACTTTTCAGTAAGTATTTATTTTATCATTATTATTTTTGGAGCAGTTGCATTAATAAACATAATGTTAATAAATAGTTCAATTATTATAGAAGACCCCGATCAAATTCAAAACTAACAGTATGTTATCACTAGATAATCTAGATAGTGTTTAATGTATGTCAATAAATTCTCCGTTTAGGTAAAAGTCCCACCCCACATAGAGAACCTAATCTTTCCTGAGACGATAAGCTCGGAAACCAAAAGCGAAGGGGTTGCTGAAGCGAAAAGCGTGCAATGCTATTCACTGGTGCTCACAGACGAACGAGGTGAACGGTCTTATGGGTAAGTACTCTTGATTAGGAGCATTTGCGGTATTTGAACACATGCGTGTGGTAAATCCTCGGTGAATTAATCCTGATTTGTCCTACAAGATGCTACTTCTCTTCATTAATGAAGAGTTCCTTCGATTTTGGATTCAGGCGTGATAGGAAGAGCCGTGAACCGTCACAGAGGAAATACATCTTACATCTGTTTCGATTTTACATTTCATTTTAAACGAACTAATACTTGGATCTGTTGTTATTGCTAATCTGCCAAACTCTATTCGTTAAAGTTTTTATTTATTTATTATCAAAGACCTCCATCTTTATTCCAGTTACTGCCGTCGTGTGCTACCAGAGGGAGCCACTACCTGCCTTCCGCTGTGCTACTGTTTGATTGGGAAGTACAGAGCGCCTGGCTTTTACTACAAGGTAAATATAATAAAAATAAAGGGACTGATAAAACCATTTATAACGAGTTATAACTCGAAGAGTGGAACGGAAAGTTGTTTGGATAGTAATAAATCATTTGAAGCCTGTGTTCAAACTTCAGAAAAAACAGCTAACTAAGACCCAGTTTTCAAGGAAAATTTCATATTGTCAGTAACAATATAAATTTAATCATGTCCACAGATACTCCAAGAAATAGAATCACATCACGGCAACTCTGAAATCGAGATCAACCAAGTTCTTCAGCAGCTGTTTGAGATGGAGTTCCCTCATCCCGGGGAGCAGATCATGATCACATACACCAGCAAGAATGTGGAAGAGCTGTGCAGAAACACTAGACACGTTAACCTGAACAAGTGCAAGACTCTGCCGGATCAGAGGAAACTGGACTCGCGGTAAGATAGTTGTTCCATTTCCAAACTATTAGCGAATAATCGAAACTATGACCCATATAAAATATAAAATAATAAACCGATCTTAAGGTTCGATTTCAGATACTTTGAGAATTGAGATGCTGTCAGATCGTATTTAAAAGTGTCATTTGTAAGATCTATACTCTTAAAACGAGACTGGTTTATTAATACGGGTCTCTATCGTTAATAAAGATGTACGTGATGAGTCTAATATGTATAAAATTTTCGTGTCACGCTTTTTTGAAGTTTAACTCCTCCGAAACGGCTCGACCGATTTTCGTGATCCTTTGCGTGCATATCGGCTAGGGTAGAGAATCGGACATCTATTTTTCATCCCCCTACCGCTAAATTTTTTTGGCAGAATAACGTTTACCCGGTCAGCTAGTTATAATATGAAAAGTAAATTCGCTACACAACTTATCGTAGCTACTGTTCAGCTTCATCATATTTATCATTTCATATCCTGTCATTTTAATAATTTCTTCTTTAGAGAATTTCCATTTTTGAGAAGTAGTATTAGTGACAAGATTATTTCCAATGTTTCAGACTGGAGTTTAACGTGCACGTTACAAAGGAAAGTTTGTCGGACAAGCCGGATACCCCGTCCGATAAATCGGACAGAAGCGAAGACGGACCGGATCACGAGTTGCCGGAGTTCTACGACGTTGAGAACAATAACTCGCCGAAGAATGTGATGATCAGTGTTGAAGCTCCCAGGTTTGTAGACGAAACTCTAATAGACCCTTGTATTGATGGGACCAAATGAGAGCTTGAGGTTTTTCTAAACTTGATTCTGTTCGAATATTACCGTTATTAAAATATTTTAAGAAAAAATAAATCTGTAACTGGCTAAAATTAATTCATAATATATGACTGTCATTGTATGTATCTACAGTCAGTAAAAGAGTTAGGTATGTAGTCCATGATACACAGTGTTGTCAATGCTACGGCAATTACCGTGTTCTACGGTTTTCAGGCCAAAAATCACAAAATCCACGGCCTACGGCTGCAACCCTGCGGCCGTAGCAAAATCTACGTCTTTTCGCAAATTCTACGGTCTCTATTTTTTTTTGCAAACATTAATTAAATTAATGATTAAATTAATAAAAACATTAATAAAATTAAAACCCTTAAAACAGCGGTGTTCCTTTTGTTATGTGGACATCAAATTCACTGCCGACGACCTTTTTTTTTACTCCGAGCACTGAACCGGATAGTAAATACATATATTGGTAGCACTGGACACGGCCCACTGTTGATCTTTTTCCACGGGTTTTTTTATCTAATGTACACGGCCGTCTAAAAATTTGCATTAGCAACACTGATGATACATGAGTTTCGTAATGATTAACTTTACTGTAATATTAGGCATTACGAAACATTACAGTACAACCTTCAATGGCATTATTCATTTACACTGTAATAGGCTTTGTCAATGAGGAATCGTTTTATATTTTTTATAAATTTATTATATTTTGTTTCCTTTTTTATTAAATTAGGTAGGTTGTTGTAGATTTTCCATGTTTTTCCAGGACACACGTAATAAAACGTCCACTGGAACCGCGCGCAGACGAGAACAATATGTCAGTGCTGCTGGACTCGTTCGGCGCCGGGCTGGTCATCAAGGTGTTCGCGTCGCTGCTGCTGGAGCGGAAGGTCATCGTGCTGGGGAATGAGCTCAGGTACGTCAGCCACGGTGGTTAAAGTTTGCTTAGACACTTTTTATAGACGTTAATTATGGGAACTCCATAATAAACAAAAGCTTAGGCGTCAATTATTGTTGCTCGTCTTTATCTCGCCAAGCAATTAGGGGCCATCCATAAATTACGTCACACTAATTTCATGACTTTTTAACCCCTCCCCCCTGCTTGTCACAGCTGAAAGGCTATTCTGTTTTGTAACTTGACAGCGGAGTTTCAAAATTGACGTTCGAGTTCTAGGATCACTTCACTTCGCAAGTGCGTACTAGATGATTAGATAATGACATGTCAATATGATGCAAGTTCACTTTTGTTTTGTAACTTGACAGCGGAATCCACGATGGGTTTCTAAATTGAAGTTAGAGTTCGAGACTCCCTTCACTTCGCAAGTGCGTACCAGATGATTAGAGAATCACATATCAAGATCTTGGACTCGAACTTCAATTTTGAAACTCATCGCGGATTCCGCTGTCAAGTTACAAACCAGTATAGCCTTGCTGGACACATTTAATTTTGTGAGACCTCCCCCCTAGTGTGACGTCACATATTATGAAATTTTACACCTAGAAATTATTAAATTAAAACAGCAGTTCCGAAATAAGTTTTATTTCCATTAATTGTTTTTTTTTTTAATTTACATATACATACCAATTATTCGATTTAGAAATGTGACGTCACGAAATTTAGGACCCCCTCCCACCCCTTGTCACACAATTTCAACTTCATCGACCCCCTCCCCCCCCCCCCCCCTAACGTGTGACGTAATTTATGGATGGCCCCTTACTACGAGAGTTGATGTAATTACCACAGATTATGAAAAAAATCCTAAGCTCATTGCCTAGAAACTTGTATCAGGCGTAAGTGATCGCCTAAATTGAGCTAATTCAAGTGCTGGCGTATAACCGTTAGTGACAACATTTATTAGATGCTTCTGTGCTTCGGAGGGCACGTAAAGTCGGTCCCGGTTGTGCTCATTAGATTATTCGTAAAGCGTTATTATCCGTAAAGGAACGATGTCATAGCTTCTAGTGGTATTTAAGCTTCCCATACTTGCTCTTCGCCAATTCGCATTAGAGTGGCGCGGTGGATAAAGAACGCTTATATATATTCTGTATAATAATTACTTTGCCTGGGCCTGCATTGACAGCGCGGCATACCTAGCATTTTAATGCGATGAAAAGAAATATACCATAATTGTATTACAATAACATTTTAAAACGTGCATAGGTACATCAGCAACTCTGTTTTAGTAGCTATGATGAGCTTAATTGAAATTTCAACCTTTTCGTCATGCAATTACCCCAAAAGCCTCGAGCACAAGCGCAGAGTTGCCAGCCTCTCAGTATTCTATTATTATACGTCTTTTATTATACATACCGCAAGGGGCTGGAATAAATTGCCCGCGTGGATGTTCCCCTCTGATTATAATGTGTGTGTCTTCAAGTCAAAAGTGAATGGGCTTCTACTCAGTCACATGTTAGCATGTTCGTGTCGTTGTCTCTGTCTTACATGCGGTAAAGTTCGCAGAGCCTATGTTCAGACGCGCGAAGATACGTCGACCGTATTGTACCTAGGCATGCAGTGCCGCCAGTGTTCGGAAACACTTACCGACGCTTGAAAGGCAAAAATTCCCAAGCGACATGTTGACAACTTTACACTAGAGCAATGCTCTATTTTAAAGTTTTTAATTTTAGTTTTTATTTTTATTTTTAAAAATAATCGTAAAAAATCGCCTATTAGTCATAGCTACTTAACTCTAATGAATTTTAAATGCAGTTTAAATGCTTAATAAAGCGATTTTTACGATTTTCTTTTCTAAAATTAAAAACTTTAAAATGCTCTAGTGTAAAGTTGTCAACATGTCGCTTGGTAATTTTTGCCTTTCAAGAGTCGTTATGTTTTTTTCACCTTCATCGGCAGCACGGTGTCATCCTGTTTGGAAGCGCTCCAGTCGTCCCTGTACCCGCTGGTGTGGCAGCAGCCGCTGATCTCCAGCATCCCGCTACAGATCAAACGGGATGTGCTGCAGGCGCCCTTGCCCATATTAGCCGGGGGGTCCGGCGCGGTGGGGGATGATACCGGGTTTGAGGAGGTGAGGGTCGAGTCTGGTGACATATACATGTTTTATATGGAAACGCATACTCACGATTTTTATATTTTATATTGATATTTCGACCATAACTGACGAATCATGGTCACGACGGCATTCAAAATGTTGTGTCCGCGATGATATAAGTTGACTAAAGGTCGATGCATGCGTAACGGGGACGGGACAGAACGTGAAGTTTTGGAAACATGTTTCATAGAAAATGTAAACGATAGCGCATACGCCACAGAGGCACGCACGGGGCGGGAACGGGACACGCACGTATATTTATGCCCCGTCCACGTCCCGTCTACGTTACGTATGCAGCGACCTTAATAGATATTGATTGCGTGACAAACGTATTGATTCTATCATATTTGTATAATACGTGTGTGTGTGTGTACTTTGTTTTATGTAACTAGCCGACTAGTCCTGAGTCATAGTTCGAGTTCATTGTATGATTAAAGTCAATTAAAAAATAATTTACGCCCCAACTCAGAGTCACTAATGGTTACTTAAACCGCTCCTTAGTACATAATTTGTATGGTGATTCTTCACTAAGGAACAATTAAAGTAACCGTTAGTGACTCTGAGTTGGGGCCTTAAACTAACAGTTAATTTTGTTGCAGGGTATGCTAATAGACCTAACGCTCCCGACCAAAGTACAGTACTACCACGGCGACGAGTCTACCATCTTACCGACGACCAGCTACAAGACCCTGAAGACATCGCTACAGATGGAGTCGGCCAAGAACAAGGACAAGGTGGCAGACACTAAGATGAGGAACGTGATGATATCCGAGGCGTTTCTCCGGTTCTTCGTGGATATCATGGGGGACTTTTGGAAGTACTTCTCCAGTGGCGAGCTCAGGGATGGAGATTTGGGGAAGAATGGCGTTGTTTTTGATGTGAGTTGTGTTTTCGTGTTTCAATGTGATTTGACATGATGTAAGGTTTAATATTAATATTAAGTGCGTTTGAGAATTTATTTTTTTATGTTTTAAAAGGTTGAATTTTCAACATTTACTAGAAAGAAATGAACTATGCGTAGATTAAGAACATATTTTAATATTATAGAAAAATGCATCATTAAGAGTTTACTCGAATTGGAATATGTAAAGTTATAAACATATTATGACCCTTTTTTGCTTACATTGACGAAAAGTTTAACTCAATTTAATTATACTAAACCGAATTATAAAGAAAATTAAGAATTTCTCAATATCATTTCAATGAACCATTATACAATTTTCTCTTACAGAAAGAAGCCTTTATAAAGAACGCGTCGTCGAAACAGAACCAGTACTTCCTGGAATGGTTCTCGGAAACTGCCATGTTCAACCATTTCATCCAAAACATGGCAATACTCCATTCTCACCAACTGACCTCAGATACATCGAGCTCATCTTCCATCGATGGGGAATTAGTGGACACTCCGCTGCCCAACTTCTACGAGCTATTCCTGGAGAGGGCTCGCAGCAGGCCCAAAGGTGGGCAGAAGTGTTCGGACAAGCTCAGTTATAGGAATGCTGTTCATAGAAAGGTCAAGTTACTGAAGACTAAGCTTAGGGATTTAGTCGCGTAAGACGACAGACTAAAAATAGTGCTAATTTCGGCTAATTTTGCGACTATATGTAAACCTACAGATCTTTTCAGTGATAGAATACGAAAATAAGTTTATTTCTGCGCAGTAGTCGTATTAAAGTGGTGTTCTGTGAGTTTTAGAATTTTTTAAATTACATGTGAAGTAGTGTGTGAGGGTATTACGAAAAAACAATCTATTATCAAATGCCTTATTAGCCATAGTATAAGTGTAAGTTTTATGATATTAGTGGCTAAATTCACGCAATACTTGTTCGTTACAATAAAATTTCTTGAATGATTTTGCTTTCATCGACTGATTGTAAACACTTAGAGAGAATGAGATAGAGATAGAGAGAGAGGGAGAAAGAAATGTACGTGAAATGAAATAACTGTTTTAATATTTGAAACTGCTAGTTGTGATTTTAGTGCCTTTTTTGTACTTTAATTAAAGTAGGTACTCTTAAATATTATCGTCCTTACATGTTTAAAATCAATAAGAGCCTAAGGTAGTACATACATACCTACAATATATCTATGGCAATAAAAAATCTAGTTATAATGTGAAAATAAAGTTAATTTAAAATTGGAAAAATTAGCAATGTTGATAAAGTTCCTTCACATGTTTTATAAAGAGATAAAATATTATTACTTGAAGAAATCTCATAGCTTTGTTCTTTATAAAAAATATATGTTACATATTGGTCTATGTATATGTGAATATAAATGTTTTATTATTGATATGCGAGTAATAATGCAGTCTTAATTGCAGTCATGGGCGACTGTTTCAAAATCCATTCCGTTTTTAAATTGATGATTGTCACATTCAGTATTTTTATTTTTTCACGTTTGTGTCGAGTTTTGTAAATATAGGTTAATTTTAAATGTTGTAATTTAAGTATTGTAATATTTTATGTACTTCTAGTGTGCACAATAAAGAATATTGTATTGTATTGTATTGTATGGTATTTCGCAGAGTTCGAGTGTAACTTTTAATTAATAGAACCGTATTCGAGTAATTAATGTTCTAAAATATTATTTAAAAAAAAACATCTATCCAAATTTTAATTCATTTTGTAGGTAAAGGTCGATTACCAAAAGCTGGAGGTCAGTTGAAAGAACCGATATATGTCTCATATAAAATATACTGTATGATAAATTATTTTATTGTGAGTACTATGAACGTGCCAGCTTTCGGTAAGTGAGCCTTATGAAATGTCACTCTTCTACTAGTGCAACAATGGTATAAAATGTCAGATTTTTATCCTCCCACCCACGGACCTGAAAAAAAGACGGACGTAACCTTGTCTAATCGTGAGTGAAGCATAGCAATGGCCGCCCGCTTACCATGTGTGCGTAATTTTTGATTCGCGATTGAAGCATTATGGTGTCAATGTGTGGGTGTGTGTACTTGTACGAATAGAGAGTTTGTATTACTATGCGTCTTTACAAGTTGCACTTACGCGGATTCGCACGCGCAGCGACGTATGGGTGCTTCACTGAATATGTTATTGGGATTACGTCCGTCTGTCTTTTTTTAGGTCCGTGCCTCTCTGCCCTTATTTTAATAGATCTTCAACTCCTTGAAGCTTTGAGGCCTAACAATGGTTCCCGATGTATCCATAAACAGTAATCTCTGGTAAAGTTTTAGGTAAGGTAATAACAAATAACACTCTTTGAAGCTTACTATGATTCTTGGTTATCTTTTAAACTTACTTCTTCTGAGTACCTAACGCCCCAACTCACAGTCACTAACGGTTACTTTAATGGCTCCTTAGTACAGAATTTGTATGGTGATTCTTTACTAAGGAGCGATTAAAGTGACCGTTAGTGACTCTGAGTCGGGGCGTAAGAGACCAATGCAATTGACAATATCATATACCTATGTGTAAAATTATAGTAATTTTTTTCGATAGTGCCGTATCACCTGAGTAGTAATTCGAATTCCAATAAACTGCATTCCCTTTGCGTCTTAATGAAACAACAAACAACATAATTATATACAAAAAAAACCTTGCTTACTTTACGCACATAATTTCATACAATAAATCGATATGTACTTGCAACATTGATATCCGCTCAGTATCGCCTGCGTCTAGTTTTGTACATAAAATCATTTGCCTGTAGCGATTTTGATTCTGTTTTGTATAGGGTGCTTCAGACAATATAGAGTAGTTTCTACCTATTTTGCGAGACATTTTTAAATGCTGTTGTGGCCTTTACTATTGTGGTTGTAGAAAATATGAAAAGATTTTCTTATTTGTAGAAAATTAGGTTGTAAGTGTATAAAGACTGGTTTATTACTATGTTAAAACATATGAGTAATATAATGAAATGCGTATAGGAACTAATCGTAATAGGCGGTCTGGACGCGCAGTCTTTACGCGACGTTTCTAACGCTCTTTTCGTAAGTGTATAAACATCACATTTATTCAAATAATTTGACGATTGATGTAGTTAACAGCGTGTACGCTGGCATAAAAAATATGTTAAGTTATAATACAATACTTTTTTTCCAGTACGTATAAATAGATGTACTATATGAATCTCAAATTAATTATCGCTACCTGTATTTAGTGTGGTGATAATACACATTTTTATAATCACCGCTCTTGTGCCATTTTGTATGTGTCAATAATTAAATTTATAAAGCTTGTTGTCTGTTAATTAAAAACGGAATAATATTACAACATGTGACCAAAAACGCGGCATATAGAACGCGCGGTCCAACCGTCTATCATAAACTACAGTAATTCTTAGTTAGATGTTAAATGACAATTTTATATTATAGTTACTTAATCGTTTATTGCAAAAGAACTTGAAAAGTGCAATGAATACGCTAATAATAATACTTCAATGAATGAAACTTGTTTTTAAACCATTTGTCCCTTAATAACGAGATAGTTCTCACTTCTCATAATTGTACAAGTTATTGAAGAAATTCTTTGGTTTTTTAGTATTTAAAAAAATAATCCTTAATACATTCCAAATTTCAAAAAGTATCTGCACAGTAGTTGTAGAAATACTAGATTTTTTAAAGGTGATTTTATTTTTTTATTCTTTTAAACACCCGTGATATAAAATTTTTCGTACAGTGAATTTCTATAATTTTTCTATGCGAACCATTCACACTACCAGTGGATAAATTATGTAATATTTTATCTGTCCCTATGACGTCAGATCTGGGAATCGTTACGTTTTCTCTACCTTGTATTCTTGGTGCATATGTTATAGATAAATATTTTTTTTATCTGTATATTTTTCGTGTGCATACGAATTGTTTTTTTTTTGTCTGCGAAAAATGTAGTTTTAAAATGGTTTTTAAATTGTTGTAAGCATATTCACATTACTGTTTAGAACACTTGAGTAATGTAGATATACATATTGTGCCAGGTGTAAAGTTATTGCGCTCGTGTATATTTTGTTATGTTTAGCTAGATTTTAAGGTTATACAATTATATCTTTGATATTCAGTTATTTGCTTGTTTTTGTTTTTTAATTCTGGCCTAATTTCATCATGAACTTTGGAATTGAGTTCAAAGACCCGCGTTTCCCGGGATGATAAGTAATGCGTCCAGTAGTTTTTGCGTTAAAGAGTAATAAACATCCATGATCCATACAAACTTTCGCATTTACTTATAATATATTATTAGTTGGATGTTACAAATCCCACTTCAAACTATGGACGAATTCTGTACTCTACTCACTAACTACTTTGTATGAGATCTCGTACGTATCTCTATCTATTAAAATAGGTACATAATTTTTGTCACTAAGGATCAAACTGATCGTGATTATAATAAAGACAAAACGAAGCTTGTAGGAATTGAAGTACCTATAATGTCGTAGAACAGACATCTCGAACAAAATGTGTCCCGCCGGGAGGTTCAATTTTCAAAATTGAGCCCCCGTTCTCCTTTCAAAATCGAACGAATCCATTAAAAATTGAAGCCGGTCGGCGCCAATTCATTGGGACATACATTGTGTTCGCGGTGTCGATTCTATATGCTAGTAATAATACTTCAATGTTTGGTTGTCAAATATTTATAGGTGCGTTCAGAAATTTGTCCGCTGTAGTAGGTATGAGTATGTAGTAGTTCGATCTCTTTGAAAACTTAACGACCATGTTAACTTTCTAATGTAACCTTACCAACATAACTAACTTTTTTATTTTATAACTGACAGTCGAGGGAGAGGGAAGGGGAGTTGTTAGGCGGTACAAAGTTTGCCGGGTCAGCTAGTACATGATACAAATACCTAATACTCTTGTTTCAAAACTACACTTTACACAATACGAGTGATTCAGTAATTCTCATAATAATCAAGACATTGATTTTTGCAAAGCAACTAATTAGGTAAATAGAATAAGAAAAATGCGATATAACAATGTACAGTCACGCACAGTTTTTTCACAATTATAATAACAACTGCCTGTATCGCATCAATGGGGTTTGTTTCCATTAGTTTAACGATTATGCCTGACGTTATATTCAATTCAATTTTTTATTTGCTTGAATGTGGGTATGTACAATAACATATTATTAATAGTAAAATTATAAATAAGTCCGCCACAGTCTGCCTTTCACGGCATGCAATCTAATCTACAGCCCCCGCTCTCTTAAGCCCGAGCTCTTAAAGCAAATTTCTAATCTCGCTGCAAACGTGTAAGCCATGGAAAACATTGGTACAGCAATCTTTTTAGAAGTAACTTAGTAGCAAATGTTACTAACAGGCTAGTGGCTAGATAATACATATTATTAAATGTTAAAAATATTTAAAATGTAGAATTGGTAGATATTAGGACCCGTGCGGCCGTGGAATCAAATATATTATCTTTCCATAGCTATTAGGAATAGCCCTCTCTAACTTAGTAAAGTTTTTCATTGTCTCCGTTATATTTTAAATTGGGATTGCAATGGTTAATTTTTTATGTCATTTAAGGTGTTCAAGCAGTGTGTGTTGCCAGCGACGACATACCTGGTGCTTTACTATTGGCCTAATCCACAAGCTCAGAATAGCGCAGCGGGCTATGGAGAGGGCTATGCTCGGTATTTCTGTACATGATCGTATTCGAAATGAGATCCGTAGGAGAACAAAGGTAACCGACATAGCTCAAAGAATTAGCCGGCTGAAGTGGCAATGGGCTGGCCACATAGTTCGAAGGACCAATAACCGTTGTTGAGGAAAGGTCCTCGAATGGCGCTCACGTCTTGGAAAAAAAGTGGACTGATGACCTAAAGAAGATAGCGAGCATCCGCTGGATTCAGAAGGCTCAGGACCGGTCAGAGTGGCGCAAGTAAGGGAGGTCTACAAGTATATCTAGCAGTGGACCTCCCAAAGGCTGATGGATGGATGGATGATTTTTTATTTCACATCTTGACTAATTAGGGACCCAAATAAACATACACCAACTATTTTGCGTGTAAATAGCAGATATTTTCATTCGTCCAAATTGCGCAACTCCTCGAGCCCGTATACCGTCACATCGACCCTATATTCGCTGGAGTATAGGTTGGTTAAATTATTTAAATTAAATCAAATACCTATAATTTTGCTGAAAACGTATAAGTATCTAAAAAGACGACAACTGTGGTCTGTGACACGACAAACGTATCGTGCGAGTGCCATGGAACCTTTCAGTCACATCCTAATGATGCATAATTTTTTCCATTACTAGAAGATTAGATAGACACAGCAGATTAAAACAATTCAATTCATTTATTTCTTGTATATTCTTCAAGATGGACCGATAACGGTTTTGCAAGACGCAGCGCGATCTGATCTTTGTTAAATTAATACATGTCAATGAGAAACGGAATGAGATAGGTATCCGGTTTTTGTACTACGAAGTAATCAACAGCTGATAATGATGTTAATTGGAAAAGGGCTTGAGAAATATTTTTATTCCACGAGAATATACCCTCAGGGCCAAGCCTACTTATCTACCTAGAAAGCTCCATATTATAGATTGTGTGTTAAGTTTCAAATCATGAATTGCAATTTATTGAATACCCGGGTGGCGCATCGTTACCATGCCGAATCGCTGTACTAAGGGTCCTGGGTTCGATTCCCAGTGAGGCGGAAATATGAATGATGAGTTTGAATTTCTGTTCTCGGTCTGGGTGTGAGTGTTCTTGTCTTTGTGTGTTGTCCATGGCACCCATGACACAGGGAATCCTAGTGTGGACGAGTGTGTAGCGTTATTTATTACCTTCTTCAGTGCTTCTTATCTTAGGTTCATTATTCCTTACTGGTAGCAGTCTGATGAACAAAACAAAGAATATCTAATAAAAAATAAAATAGAATCGACTTATATAAGAAAAACTAAAAATGAACCTCGTCCGTCCGTCCGTCCGTCCGTCTAACTGTCAGTCTGTCCGTCTGTCCGTCCGTCTGTTCGTCTATCCGAAACAAAGCGCCGAGACCCTTAGTACTAGAAAGCTGTAATTTGGCGTGGATATACATGTTTATAATAAAATATTGAAAAATATTTTGACCTGTAGTAGTCTACAGATAACGTGAGGATGAATTTTTTATTCGTCGCGCACCCTATAGTGTGAGGTATCGTTGCAAAGGTCTTCCAAAAATATTATGAGTCTTGTAAGACCATTTTAGGAATTAGGGGTCCGTTTGCGAAATATTTTTACTTTCTTTCTTTTTTTTCTTTCTTTTTCGTCTCTCTTTACCGGCAACGCATCAGTGATGCCTTTGGTGTTGCTGATGTCCATGGGCGACGATAGCCACTTACCATCCAGGTGGATCTTCAGCTCGTTTGCTGGCTACTTGCACAAAAAAATATTTGGCTTTAAAGTGCTAATTTTGGTTAGAGTGAAGTGTCTCCCCCCTGCTGGCTAAACGTTTGGAGTTGGACAAGTGAATTTTCTCAAAAATAGTTTATATTATATGATGAATTTACAAGAAAAATTATCATGGTTATGTTAGCATAAAAAATTAATGAGTAATATTACTCATTCCGAAGGAGTAAACTTATATGTAAAATATTCTTATGTACCCTACGGAACCCTACATTGCGCGTGGCCTGAAACGCACTTGCCCAGTTTTTCTACATAAATATAGTCTCATACTCTCGCAACATAAACATGTTCGCCCTTGGAATCGAACCCGAGACTTGCTACTAGCAGGGTCACCGGCTGATTTGTGATCTATTTGGCGACGTCGTCGTTAATTGTTTACGGTATCAGACCAGTTGTAAAACTATTTGACCGATGTGATAATAGAAATTGCGTAAAAGCGTGACATTGGCTCCGTTTGGTCACCATATTATGGTAATTTAATTACTAAGAATTTTCTGATGAAATATATATTATGAAGTAGCACACGGAAAAAGAAATTTAAAAGCTGAGAATTTAAAAGATAATAGGTAATATTAGGAGCCTTCTCTGTCGAAATATTTTTTGTACTTTTATGCAATAAATAAATTATTTTTATTATTCACAAACTTTTAAACAAATGATAGTATAGTTATGGATATTTGGATATATCATATTAGAATTTCATATTAATAGATTTCGTTGAAATAATAACCTAATAATTTTATAGCTTTTCACTATCTATGGAAAATACTTGACTTTTTATTTTAAAAACGTACAAACGTCTTTTTATTATCAACATACGATCAATATTCTGAACAACTACCTACTAATTCAAAAACTAACTAATTCAAAAACTATGAGTTAAATGCTAATAGGAGACTGGAGCATAATATTAGATATATTTTGTGATAAAATTGTATTGCTGTGATCAACATTTTTTAATGTGAATAGCTGACAAAGAAGCAGAGAGGGCTAAATGACTTAACAACAAATTCGATATTATACAAAGTGTTTAAAGGGTGACCGTCGCTCATAGATTACCTCCAATAGATACCGCATACAAGGCAATTGACGCGCGCCAACACATAGGTACGTGCATTTGCAAGTCGACGACAATAGTGTCGACCAATACTGACCCGTCAAGTCCAAGTATGAATAAGAAATAGCCAATCACAGCGCATTGTTTTGTCCCCCGCAACCCGCGCTTTCCGCCAAATTATGTGAGTTCAAACTAAGAAAATTTCACTTATGCGGTATCTATTGGGGGTAATCTATGTCGTCGCTTATCCATGCATCGCTATTACATGGTAACTGATGCGTTGTTGGCCAATATTATTGCCTATTCTTTCTTATTCTGCTCCCCGACACTGCGACTTTCATACATATCAATAAATATGATCATGATCACAGAAAAAACGGTTGTAGCCGGCGAGTAAAAAAAACATTACATTACTTTTAAACTATCATCGGCTTTAAACTAGGCAGAAACGTACCCATATGAAACCCTGGTGCCATGGCCTCCTTTCTACCAGGAACAGGGCCTGGGTGATTGGTGGCTTGGACTCAAATGTCGCAACTTTTATCGAAAACAAATTCCGACATCCAGTCCAAACTCAAATCATTTATTAGATGAGAAGGAACGCCCACCATTTGCACCAGACAACTGTACCGCGTGAGCGCTAATTAAAATTTTTAATTTATATTCCACCGAAAGACATATTTTACAATAGTTTAACATATTTTGTAACTGCTACTTACTTTATTATTACGTAAATATTGTAATAGCCCTGAGTTTGATCTTTACAATCCGTCAGTTAGGCAATACAGCCGAGACCTTGCATTAACCCTTTTGAATTACGAATGAGGAGACCATCCTTATCAAAAATATGTTAACAATTCCATGCTACGTTTTAAATTATATTTATCTTAAGATATTATTTACCGCTATATATCATAGCTATCTATCATACCGCTCTTTGCGTATTTCGGTTTGGCCTAATGGTTAGCTGGTAGAGAAAGCAGTTAAGCTCGCCATTTGTACTATAACATTTTATATTGTGGTCAGTAAGTTTACAATTTACATAAACAAATATAAACCTTTAGATACTTATATAAGAAATAGATTGATAAATTATAAACCTTCTTTTCTTGATTTTTTAAATAATAACATAAAAAAAACAACAAAAAATAAATTCTGCCGCAGTCGGGTAATAAGGATGTTGGTTCAGTTAGGTACAGTAGTTAACAATAAAATTTTAAATTATTAATGTTAACTTTAAGCTATAATATTAGACCTGGCCTATTAAGGACACACAAAGACGACACTAGAAAAAAAAATTGTTCTATTTGAAGATTTTTGGAACGAAGTTCCTTATCGCGCGTTGCGAAAGGGGGCTAGACGGAAAAAATTAAGACGAAAAGTTGTAACGACACTTTTTGCCGTCGTTTATTAATTAAAGCGAGTTACTAGGCGACCAGAAGTCTTCGAGGGTGCGACAGTACAATCATAGTATGTGGCTGTCTTATTTACTCTTCGGTATTTAGCATAGGCACAACAGGGATATCTATATTACAATCATACACATTAAGTTATTATTGCTATTTCTCTTGTCATGACAATTAATATGCGGAAGAGCGACAGTGATAGATTTATTCTATCCCTATGACAAGACACTTGTCAGAGTGGCAGTGATGGGTTTGTTCTATCACTGTCGCTCTTCCGCATATTAATTGGCATGACGGGAGAAATGGCAATAATAGCTTAATGTGCATGATCGTGATATGGACATTGGACGTCCCTGTTGTGCCTATGCTAAATACCGAAGAGTGAATAAGACAGCCACATACTATGATTGTATTGTCGCACCCTCGAAGACTTCTGGTCGCTTATTAATCGAAAGGAACTTCGTTCCATCCGGGGTCCCTTGACACCTCTCATTTTTTTATAATGATATTATTGCATGATAGAGTACAGAAAGAATTGAAGGAGACCATTTACATGTAGGTAGGTAATTAGGTACAGTCGGCCGTAGAAGTAGCTTGACATTTTAGTACTTTGTAATAGTTAGTAACTGTTTCGACGGTTTCCTAGCAACATCTATGACAAATTCAAGAAATGTAATGTGACAAGGTACTAAAATGTTAAGCTACTTCTGCGGCCGACTGTACCTAGCTGCTGCTTCACAAAATGTTATTGTATTTATTTTTATAATATTGTATTTTATGCATTGTGCTATTCTTTTTGTACATGTGTTTTAATAGGTAACATTAAATTTTGTGTCTGGTATGTAAATTTAACGCAATGACTGACGACCTGAAGAAGACAGCGGGAATCCGCTGGATTCAGAAGGCTCAGGACCGGTCAGAAAGGCGCAAGTTTATGTCCAGCAGTGGACCTTCAAAGGCTGATGGATGGATATTATTATTATAAAATAAAGGTAATTATGTAAATAATTTTTCTTTCTTTTTAATCCTAAAATACCAAAATCATTTGTAGGTAAGATATGATGTTCTAAATGGACAGTTCAACCCGTTTCCATTATCAATAAAAAATAATACTGTCTCATCTAAAAAACCACTTTTCTACTCATAATTACCTGGCCACTGCGATTCTAAAGGTCAGATTCTAATGATCCCGAACTGGTTTAGAATTGCGTATATCAATCACATTTCTAATTAATGAATCTTTTCGACCTATTCATCAAACTATTGGCACATAAAAGTGTGACCTTTGGAATTATTAGAAAATTTTGCAAAATTATTAATACTTTATCAGATTGTAATATGATAATTATTTTAATTATATTATTTAAATTGTTATCATGTGTTCAGATGTTCGTGTTTTGATGAATGATGCAAGGACGCAAGTTTCCTACAGTACTGTTGATGGTTTATGGTCGCCACACACGTGCTTAAATATCGTTAACGTTTTTAACTCCCGACGCAAAAAAACGTTATAGGTTTGACGTGTCTGGGTGTCTGTGTATCTGGCTGTGGCATCGTAGCTCCTAAGCGAATGGAAGAAAGAAAGAAGGGTTGCCAACGGTTTGGGTTTCCCCAGATTTTTCCTAGTTCATAGGGGAGAGGAGCATCCAGGCCGTTTTTAAAAAGAATTCGGTGAATACCCGGACACTTTCTACGTCTGGTTTAGAAGCGGATTAGGGACCATTCATTAATTACGTAAGGGTCTCGCGGGGAACGGGGGTCCTCAAAATCTCTACATGCATCCTTACCTTGGATGGGATAGAGTAGAGGGTAAAGCCATTCTTAAGTTATATTTTTTAAAGTCGAAATACTAATAATAGAGACTAAAATATTTGTTATAGGTACGCCAAAGTAAGAAGGGGAAGGGGGAGTTCGAGAAATCTTATGTGTTCTTACATGGGGGTGGAGGGGGGGGGGGGTCGTAAACGGTAACACTTGTAATTACGTAGTTAATGAATGACCCCTTACGTATTTACTCGGAATTTAATCTCTAAGCAAATACCTATTCATTGTGTTCCATCCGGCTGGCGCATGGCGTTCCGGCATCCGGCTTGAGATATTTATTCCTTGTATCTTGCCTTTATCAATGATATTATAATGCGCCGACGATGAAGAGCGTAAGAACAGGCAATTGACCGTTCTGCTCGTAGTCGCTCTGTCAATACAAGACGATACGCACGCTTTTGTTGTTGTCAGAAGTGCTTGACATTTGACATACAGCGATAAAATTCCTTCGTGTATCATACCAATGTGATTGGTGTAGTGAAACAAAATATAAACGTGTGTGTGTTGTAGCTCTTGTCGAAACAGATTTTTGGTTGATTTGTAAGGGCATAACGTATCTATATTTTTTTAAATATCATTGGCCATTATGTCTTTTTTCGAGCAACGCATAGGTACCTGATGCCTTTGGTGTTACTGATGGTAATGGTCGACGGTGGTCACTTTCTATGGGCAGTTCATCTGCCTTTGTCGGTTATTCACATAGTAACACATACATACCTTGCCTTGTTAGAATCTATTCACTACATTTACCCTTGAAACGGCACCTAGTCATTCGTTACGTTAGTCATCATAGTCTCCATCAAACATAAAAACATTACGCACACAAGATGTCATCTTGTTAAAGTCGATTGAAGAATTTTATCTTAAAGGTCACCCTGTCCATCTACTGTTCGGTTAAATATCTACCGGTCAATTTTGGTTAGTTAGGTGTAATTCATAGATTTTTTTATGTTTGTTGTCTCAGAACTCCATCATTTATCAACTGATTTGGAAAATATTATTTTTATTTGAATAGATCCACTAGGATGTGAGGAAACTCTTCAAATATTATGGAGATACATACGAAGTGCTGGAATAATTTGCCTCCACCACTTCGCAGTCAATAATATGGAGTTTTAAGATTAAATATAAAATGCATCTACTGGAATTACAAAAACTACACTAAACAAACACACACACACATACATGACCACACATACATATAAATACGCACTAAAGTAAGCACTTTCACACTTTGTAAACACTTACTAACATCTAGACTCTTTCGCTCACACACTTACGCTCAGAACATAAAGTTGTAATAGCAATGGAAAGAAGTAATAATAATAGCAATATTAATAAAACAAACTATAATAATATAAATCTTACGTTACATATTTGGCCTACTTAAGCACCTTAATTTTATAGTTAAAATTTTTATTTTGTATATTGTGTTTTTATTCTAATAAGCAGTTTTTATTTAGTAAGTGTGCGTGAATGTCAGACAATTGGAAAAGTTGAGCATTGTAAATCACCGCATGTTGGTGCCAATAGACCGAACTACACGACAAAAACAAGGCACACTGAAAACAAGCGGCTGGGGCATGTTCCGCCACAAATAAATCTGAGTGTGTTCCTTTTTCGTCATGTATCGCAACATCATTTATTACCTTTTTTGTTTTTATTTAAGTAGTATATATACCTGTAGTTTTGTTTTTTTTTCAACTTGGGTACGAAGACTTAAACTAGTCATTTGTAATTTCCATACAGTTACTCCTATTTACGAAGGTAATGGCGTTGCCAGCGAACGGAGGGTCTCGGGTTCGATGATGTCGAATATTTGAGAGTCTTTTTCTCGGATGCTAGCTATATTCTGTTAGATTAAGGCGATGCCTTATAATATTAATTAGTGATGATTCATGTCACCTAGCGGTTACTGTAAAAAGTCCTAATAAAGTCAATACAAGTTTTGCAACGAAAGTTGACAACATACAGTAATTAATTACTGCTATCTGTGTTTTTATGATAAAATACCGTATTTTGACTTTCTTGTTAGTATTAATCAAACGATGTTTTTATAATTACCGTTTAATTTATGTTAGTCATAAACATAACAGGTTATTATACTTAGATGTTTTATAGAAGTTCAAGATCCTTTAAGCTTTTTAACTTTCAAATGCGTCTGGGCGCTGATAATTTAGTTTAAAACTTACTATGAGTCACTTAGAACTTCTTTTTTATAAATATACAGATTTTTTGTTTTTATTTGATTAGACGCGCAAAGGTCTATAGTAAAGGCAAAAACTCGATGTCCCCATGGTTTTTATGATGGAAATACGTAACCATGTTGCATAAATTATTTAAACCCATTATGACTATTATAACATTTCTCAGTCTGACAACTCATTTATCAATACACGGCGCCTCTTCGAGTTATCTTAAGAATGCAAAAAATGGGGTTATTGCACTGACTAGGCATCTTACATAATTTACTTACGTAATAATAAATGATTCATGGGATTGTGTGAACTATATTCGTTTTGTCAATAGACATTATTTATAATCTAGACACGAAATACATAAATCAGGCCAAAGCTTTATGTTAGTCACGGACGAAATTTATCTTTTTGTAATCCTTGTCAACAGATGAGGGTATGGTTTAGGGGTCCTCCTGTAGGGAGACGCCATGCTCTAAACCATAGCTATTTACTATTATCATAGGCACATCCAGCAAGTTGCAAGAGAACACTTACACCTATAGGGGTAAAACAAAGCATAGAAAATATTTTTTTCTAGCTACTGTTTGAATAAAAATAGAAGGTCTATATTGGTTCTGAATGGGAAAGCTATTCAATATGCATGTAATAATTCCCTTATTCTATTATAAGCTATTCCTTAATGGTATTCCTTTAGCTATTCCTTTCCTTAAATAATAATTCCCTTATTCTATTATAAGCTATTCCTTAATGGGCTGTATTAAGGCGCAGTATGACTACGATTTAAAAACGTTGATTTCACTCACACAGCCGCATATCTGCGCTAATCTAATGTTACATTTACGTGACGCTGAATAGGGTTCAAAATTGCAGAGCATATTTTTGCTAACAATGTAACTAGATTGCGAATAAACATTTAATTTGAGGGTTTTCCTTAGGTTATTCAAAATATACACATTAAATTCAATATCTGTCCGGTTTAAGTTTTAATAAAACCACATACGTATTATATTCTCAAAAAAATATATGTTGTTACCGCTGAAAATACAGAGAACTTCGACGATTAAGTTTATTTTTGTATAGCAAATTACGATTTTTTATTGGGAATATCAAACAACTATTTAATATTCTATTCGGTTAACATTTTTCTTTAGACCTTTTTCTATGCTCTGTATTTTTTGCGTGCGATATTTTCATTGGGTTTCCTCGTACTCAAGCACCAAAGAAACCCAGTTTTGTGAATATTGAGATCACACCGCGCCTTAATGACGATAATTGCAAGTGTAAAATTTTGTTTAAACTTTTTTAAACCGCATCAAAAACTATTTTCCTTGAGTCGATACTTGTGTATTTTTCACTATATCCGTCATAATAAACAGCCATTCACCACCTGCAATTATTTTCCGAGGTATAGTCTCGAGAAAAAAATTGTATAAATTCTTATAAATAGTAATGTAAATATTTAAAACTACATTCCAATGACGTAATTACTTATTTATTCACATCCTTGTCATCAATCTATTAAAATGATTTTGAATACGATGTAAAATGCGACGAGACGAGATGCGAGAAGCGAAAATATGTATGAAAAGGGGGTAAAACTGAATGAGAAATAAACAAATGAATTTCCGGATTCCTTATTAGGAAGCAAGGCATAAGTGTCCAACTCCATAGGTTATGATGACCAATTATAAGGTCCAATTATATATCTGCTTGTTTATCAGGTATTCATACAAATTATCTATCTAAACTTTACCAAAAAAAAAATTCTTAGGACTCACTAAAATTATCGCCAAATGAGATTATATTGAGCTAGTCGAAACAGCATTCGAAGATTTCGAAGGCCAATTAAATTATATCCCGTTTGGACACACCTGTCTTATCATTCGGTGTCATTGTCGTTGACGTGCAAATTTAATCAACTGCAGAATTTGAGGCTGCCTTCAGATGTTGCCGATAAAAGTTTGCTTAAAACTTTTATTCTTATAAAAAATACTATTTTATTTTTCTTATGTATTATTCATTATTAAAGCAATAATAAATTATGTGTGTAATTTGTATTGTATTCTATTTTTTATTTTGTGAAAATGCTAGAAATCTGCATGTGAATATCGTGTTATAATACAATATTATTTAATAATAAAATTTCGATTTTACGGCGCAAGTGCAAGATTTCAACTCCGACCTCTTGTGGGCATGATGATAATTTAATATTTTGAGTGGTCTTTGCTGTCCTAGACATCTTACCGTAACGTCACTGAGATAAAATAGTGGAAAATACTTAAGCGTCACTAATTTTATCTTAATCGGAAAATTGTGAGATAAGACCATCCATCTCTTATTCAATATTTTCGCTAATAAGTAAACAGGCATTCATCATAAATCGTCACATACTATTAGCATAGTAATACCCAATTCCTATTCATAACACATCCGAATAAAAAACGAAAAGAAAAACATGACTTGACGCGACACCTAATAAGGTAAACCGAGAAGAATATAACTATGGTGAATCATGGTTTTACCCAATACTCTCAGATATAGGCTGGCAACAACCTTGCTAATGGTTTTTCGATTTCGAAGTTCCGGCATACTGTTTTTAGAATTATTGTTCACAGACATTACTTGCCTGGTAACAAATATTTTATTTATTTTTTAAGTTTTTGTTTTGTTTAGTAAGTAGTGGTCACGGACCTGAAAAAAAGACGGATGTAACCTCGTCTAATCGAGAGTGAAGCATAGCATGGCCGCCCGCTTACCATGTGTACGTAATTTTTGATTCGCGATTGAAGCAGTGAAGTGTCAATGTGTGGGTGTGTGTACTTTGTTGTAATTACTATGGGTGCTTCACTGAATTTGTTGTTGGGATTACGTCCGTCTTTTTTTTAGGTCCGTGGTAGTGGTATTGTTATTTTTTCCTTCTTCGTTAGCAACGTTGGTGAAGCCTGTAGGCATTGTAAGGTTGTGAATCGCGATGGTCTATTTTAAGTAGTTTCCATCTGCTTCTTCTCCCGAGTCCACTGACATAGGGCTTTGTTGAAGTAATAACGTAGTTTGACATTCAAAATAAGTTTGTAAACTAAACTATTATCTATACTAATATTACAAAGAGGAAAGATTTGATTGTTTGTTTGCATTGAATAGGCTCCGAAACTGCTGAACCGGTTTGAAAAATTCTTTCACTGTTGGGAAGCTACACTATCCCGGGTGTCATAGGCTATATTATATTTTCAAAAAAAATAGGGATCCTTAATAAAATTCCAATAATGTAACCCAAGGTGTAAAAAAATAAGTAAACCGAAGCAAAGCGAGGGCGTTACTCGTATGTTATAAAAATCTCGTGTCACGGTGTTTATGGTCGCAATCCTCCGAAACGGATCGACCGATTTATATGATTCTTTTTGTTAGATACATATTTGGTAGATATGAGAATAGTTTGTAAAGTATATTTGATACTACTAGGTAATTAGGGAGTCCCAGGATTTTTTTGGCAGAACAACATTTGCCGAGTCAGCTAGTAGGTACCTATTGAATAAAATATTTCATTTATCAATTATGACTTTAGTATTCAGATGTCATCATCATTAGACACCTAATCATCATCGATGCCTTGTTAATTAATTTCGATATGGGTGAATTTTAGATTAGTCTATAAATTAATTAAAGATCTCGTATATTTCGTACTGACGATGATGCAAATATTAAATCTTGGATTGCTACAACTCACTAATGAACTATTTAAACAAAAAAATGTAAAATTTTAGACAAGAACGTCGTTTTAGCCCAGTATTATCTAGATTTGAACAAACCTGCAAGTAGACGGGTTGAATTCTTAGCACTTATTAAGTTAAAATTTGTGTTTATTAGAAAACGAGTAACCGCCCTCGCTTTGCTTCGGTTTTCTTGTTTTTTTTTTTACACCTTGGGTTACATTACTGGAGTTTTATTAAGGATCCCTAATTTTTTTAAATATAATATAGCCTATGTTACTCGGCGATGGTGTAGCTTCCCAATAGTGAAAGAATTTTTGAAATCGGTTCAGTAGTTTCGGAGTCTATTCAATGCAAACAAAAAATCAAATCTTTCCTCTTTATATATTAGTATAGATTATCACTTGCTTTGATGAAGTAAAATACCGGGTTCAAAAAAAAAACTTGTAATATTAAGAAACCTGAGCTAGACAAAACTCTTTTCCGCAAGCATTCACGACATCCGATACCGTCAATTAGGAAATGCCATCAGGAAAAGAAATGTCGGAAAAGCTATGTGCTAATTTTTCCGCACCTACTAACAGAAATAGTTGCATCTGGAGGCTTTGTTCACCTGAAAGTTTGAAATGTTATTGATGGTGATGGTGTGAGGTATCCCAATACACAGTTGGCAGCAAGGCTGAACTTTCACCTTGACTCAAACTGTCATGAAAAAGGTTCAGTCACGTCCCACGTAAAGGTACTTTGTATATATCTGAGGAGTTCCCTCAATTCCTCATGAATCAAATCTTCAGAACTGAATTGTGGTAAATATAATAAAGAAAAATCTAGAAGCATTGGTTTTCAAATAAAAAATGTATTTTCCAAATTCTAATATATAAAATTCTTGTGTCACGGTGTTGGAAGTTAAACTCCTCCGAGACGGCTCGACCGATTTTCGTGAATCTTAGCGTGCATATCGGCTAGGGTGGAGAATCGGACAACATCTATTTTTCATTCCCCTAAATGTTAAGGGTGGTCCACCCCTAAATTTTTGGCAGAACAACGTTTGTCGAGTCAGCTAGTAAGTTTATAAATGTCGTTCTTAATATTTTGAAGTAACAAATATGCTCCTCCCTTTTTTGAGCTGGTTGAAATATAAACTATATTTAGTTTAATATTTTATAGTAAAGTCCGTTTTTTAGGGTTCCGTAGCCGAATGGCAAAAAACGGAACCCTTATAGATTCGTCATGTCTGTCTGTCTGTCTGTCTGTCTGTCTGTCTGTCTGTCCGTCCGTATGTCACAGCCACTTTTTTCCGAAACTATAAGAGCTATACTGTTGAAACTTGGTAGGTAGATGTATTCTGTGAACCGCATTAAGATTTTCACACAAAAATAGAAAAAAAGCAATAAATTTTGGGGGTTCCCCATACTTAGAACTGAAACTCAAAAATGTTTTTTTCATCAAACCCATACGTGTGGGGTATCTATGGATAGGTCTTCAAAAATGATATTGAGGTTTCTAATATAATTTTTTTCTAAACTGAATAGTTTGCGCGAGAGACACTTCCAAAGTGGTAAAATGTGTGTCCCCCCCCCTGTAACTTCTAAAATAAGGGAATGATAAATCTAAAAAAATTATATGATGTACATTACCAAGCAAACTTCCAACGAAAATTGGTTTGAATGAGATCTAGTAAGTGGTTTTTTTTAATACGTCATAAATCGTAAACCGCAAAAAACATTGATCAAAGTTACAACGAACTACAAGAACTTTTATATTATGTTACTTGCTGCTACGGAACCCTTCATGGGCGAGTCCGACTCGCACTTGGCCGCTTTTTTAAAATAGTTAATAATGAAGCCTTTTATTTTCCTTATCCTCATTTTACATTGCAAATGTAGTGTGTTATTTTTTTTATGGAAATAGCCGGCAAACGAGCTGACGATCCACCTGATGGTAAGTGGCTATCGTCGCCCACCATGCATTGGACATCAGCAACACCAAAGGCATCACTGATGCGTTGCCGGCCAAGAAAGAGAGAAGAAAAAGAAAGAAAGAAAAGAACGCCCTTAACACCCCAACTCAGAGTCACTAACGGTTACTTAAATCGTTCCTTAATACAGAATTCGTATGGTGATTCTTCACTAAGGAGCGATTAAAGTAACCGTTAGTGACTCTGAGTTGGGGCGTTAATATTTAAAAACAAAAAATAGTGCCAAGATTGTTTACCATGAAGACTCGTCTAATAAAACGAAGTATATTTCCACAATTGCTTCCACCAAGTTCGTTATGTCGCAAAACACCTCATTGCCAGAGGTTATGTTGCGATGTCTTATGAAAAAATGACTAAGTACATACTTAATATAATTGTATATGTAGTTACATATATACATAATATGTAGTCAACTTCGTGGATGACACAAGCATATCCTTGCCGGCATTCTTTATATAGATCTGAAAATAAAGATATTTAAAATAATCCTTGGTAAATGAAGACCTGTCAAAAACATTTCTCAATGCATACCATACGTAGATCCCATCTGGCAATTCCAACGGAGCTAACAATTCATAATCCATACCTAATGCGTGTGTCATATCAACGACGAGTGAGAAGCGATAAAACTTATAGAAACCGAAAGATGCAGCTGAAGCCGAGAGTCAAAGAAGCCGATCCACATGTTCCTATCAGCAACGTATCCAGGACTTTCCATTAGCCAGTATGGTCTTGGTTCCAACCCAACCCCGGCCCTCTACTCAGCTCGGGTCTCTCCTCTTGAGGAGGCCTACAGCATTCTCCACCACGCTGCTCCAGTGCTGATTGGTGGCCATCGTTGTCACTACCAATCGAGATATTTATAGATCTTTAATTTTTTAATTTATAATCCTTTACTTTTTCCACTCTCAATTCCTCAAAAGCTGCCAGGGTTACTAGTCAGTAATAACCCAAATAACCCAAGGAATATTATTCCCGAAAGGTGATCATTATGACAACACTGAGTCATTCTGGTGACCCTGGACTTCAGCCGTCAGGCCGAAAAAACAGATTGTTTTGTAAATCATTCCGCAAAGAATGTTTCATGCACATCGATGTAATGAGATGACGAATTAGACTTCACAGTCCGTTCTTTAAGATTTCTTTCGCCGTGTATGGAAACTATGGAATTTGTTTTTCTGTCGTATTCTCCGGGCTGATATGGAGTTATTTTTTTAAAAGTTGGCACTGTTCTAGGGTTCTTAATTACTACAAGTTCATAGATTACGATGACCTTTAGATTGGACAAACAGACTCCTTGTTGGAAATAATTGAGAACGCTTCTGTAATGTTAGTACTCTATACATATTGCCAAAATTAACTTTATGCACAGGGTGTCCTTAAAGTATTAAAGTAGTACAACAAACTTGAGGAGAAGATACCTTGGGGACTGACAACCAACCAGATGTCAGAAAATAAACTGATGAAATCATGATGGGGTAATTCCTATATCCGTATCCGGATCGGAAATTCCATATCTCTAACATTTTTTGTTTGTACCCTTGCTAATAGTGCTTATAAGTTCCCAAAAACGATGGGGTGGGCTAAAACATGCAAACATGTCGTTAGCTATCATTCGTGAGGCAAGCACATAAATCTACGCCTCGGCTCAAAACGGATTTCTATAGTGGTATAAGCTGCACATTTAAGGACACCTGACGTCACAACATGGAGTCTATTTTTAGCCTGACATCTTATGTAAAAGGTCTTAATAAGAGTTGAATTTATACTAATAATAAAATTGTAACGGGGCTGAAAGTTACAGCAACTTATATAATTATTTCGCTGCTATGTTCTACAATGTTTTGATTGTGATAAGCAACCACCATTTTGCTTGAGTCAACCAACCGCTTGCAACCGAATTAAAAGCTTGAGTTTTCGCGCGTTCATCTTGTACGTATGTAAACCGCTGGACCAGTTAACATATTAAGATATCGTTAGATTCGTCTTCATAAACCAACTTATGTTCTTAGATAGGTGACGTTAAAAATGGGTATGGTATTTATGATGAATATGTTCTGTGCCATGCAAAAATTACTATAAATTGTAACTTACAGGAATAAAAAGGCTTTTTATTTTTATTTATCATCTTAATCTGTAAAACGGTCAGCGCGTGATGAAAAGACAAACTTTAGCATTTATTTTATAATATTCGTAGGATAATAAATCTTTCCATAGTAGATAATTAAACTTAGTATGTAAAGATAACAACAACTAACATTGTTCTTAATATTGTACTTACGCTGCTCAACTGACTTGAGTGTTAGATAAGTACAATTACCACAGAAGAAATAATAGTACTTATAATAGGTAATAATACTACTACGAGTAATATGTCTTTGGTAGTATTAGGGAGAGATATTTTTGACAAAGGCCGTTAGTCATCACTAGTCAAGACAAGGATGCATTTTAAACACAAAGGACTGATGTAGCAGAATATAAATATCATTAGATAAAACAGTCATGACATTTAATAAAACAAGGGCAAAATTTAAATGTAATTACAGTGTATTGAAAGAATGCGTTGAGCAATATAAATTAGGTATGTAAGTATTGTAAGGGCTGGCAAAGTTTTCACGTGATAATTATACTAACATAGATTAAATTAAAATTAAAACAGAAATAGGAATCCAATGGATTGGGGTTCCGTCGAGCTCAATTAACACTCCCCCTTACTTAGCCTACTGCCCACGTCGACGCACGCTGTCGCCAACCGTCGCTCGCTTGCAGCTTGCTTGCCTAGTAAAAGTACGAAATCTGTCCATGGATGGGGCTCGTCGCGATTTCCTATTGCCTGTTTCGTTATGCAGCTTGCATGCAGTCGTCAAATGAAGCACCATGGAAAGTATGCCTTACTACGTATGTCTAACGCCCCAACTCAGAGTCACTTAATGGCCATTAAAATCGCTCCTTAGTACAGAATCACAATTATTCACCCCCAGAGTCAGTTAATGGACCGTTATAGTCCCTTAAAGGCAATTAAAGTTAATTATACAAATACCATTACTTAAACTATATTTAGGATTGATTTTGACGTTGACTTGACAATCTTGACATTAAGTTTACAATTTGAGTGATTTCGCCAATAAATATCTTTGGATTTCGCAAGCAAAATGTCTAATTTCGCGGATTTCGCCGATTTTATTGAGTTTATTGATTACGATAAAAGAGTAGAAGGCATAGACATGTGGGGCCAAGGTGATATTTACGAGATTTCGATTTCGAGAAAATACTCGGTCCAAGAATTTTATGCACGATACAAGTTTACACCAGAATGTGTAAAAACGGTTAGGTATATCGCCCATACTGGTGCCAGGCCTAACGAAACCAACAAAGAAAGGTTTAACATTTGCCTCGGAAATAATGATGCTGGTGACAATACGGTACTTTGCTACAGGCAGTTTTCAGGTTAGTTATCTACCGATATACCTAATAATATAATTAAATTGAATTGAGAGGAGGCAGATATTTGTTATGAATTTTTTAATATACTACACTATTTTGTACACATTTACTCGAAGACCCGTGTGGTGCAATGGTTACCCTCAGTGGTTACCATACCGGATCGCTGTGCCAAGGGTTCTGGTCAGCGAGTCGGAAATTTGAATCATGAGTTCCAATTTCTGTTTTTTGTCTGGGTTCTTGGTGGCTCTTGTCTTTGTGTATTGTCCATAGCACTAGTTGGACTATATGAGTGTGAAGCATTATTATTATTTCTATTGCAGAACTTGGATGGAGATGTAATGAATATCTGCCAGCAATCTGTCTCAAGAATTATTGATAGCAAGCAAAATGCAAGATTTTGTTAAATTCTCTAGTACTGTAACCGAAATTAACACAGTAAAGTAATGATATTTTTTAATCAAAAATATATTTCTCATATCTGATGTTATCATGAAGTAATATGTAGGTTCTAATTCTTGTGGTTTTGTTACAGACAACTTTTTATGAAATAGCTCAATTTCCTGGAGAGATTGGATGTATAGATTGTACCCACATCAAAATAAGAAGTCCTGGAGGCATAACTTCAGAGGTTTATAGAAATAGAAACGGATGGTTCTCAATCAACGTCCAAGCTATCACAGGACCAAACTTGGAATGGAATTTCATGATTTAGTAGCTTGATGGCCTGGCAGTACTCATGACAGTTTCATTTACAACAGCAGTGCTATTAAACAAAGACTTAATACAAGATTATTACAAGGAATGATATTAGGAGAAAGTGGATATGCAGTTATCATCATTTTATCACCAAATTCCACTCCACAAGAAAATTATAACAAAGTCACATTAAAACCTGAAACACCATAGAAAGATGTTTTGGCATTTGGAAAAGAAGATTTCCTGGTCTTCAAGTAGGCATGGTTTTAAAGGTGGATAAAATTGTCGCTGTCATATGTGCATGTGCTGCACTGCATAATATAGCAGTGATGGTGAATGACATGGTGCCTTCGGAAGGCAATAATTGTTATGATTTTGAAGTTGCACCAATTATGGAAAATCAAAATAACGATGGGTTTTCAGTGCATCAAAATTTCAACCAATTATATTGTCACACTCAAAATCTATTGTTATTGGGGTTTACCAGTAAAATGATACATTTTATAGATGAGTATGTAAGCGTTTGTTATTATTATTATAACAAAGTATTTGAAAATATTGTATTGTTTTCCTTTATATTCTACGTCATACTTGGCAACCCTACAATGGCATATCCCTCACATTGTGGCCGGAGACCTGACTTCAGCAGTGGGAAAGCATAATTATGGGGAAGTTAGATATTGCAATGATGATGCATAAATAATTAATACGCTCATTTTATCAAAGTTACTTTATTTTGAAAAATCACTTTTCACTTTATATAATTTTAGCTTGGCTTTTTCAAGCAACACCTTGTTTTTCTTCTTTCAGTAACACTGCATTGTTTAATTTGTTGAATTTCCAACTGTAAAGATAAAAAATATACTTAGGATATTTGATAATAAATTATGATAAACTGTTAATAAAAGAGAATGGAAACACATAACTATAATTATACCTTTGTTTTCAAAGTTGGCATACCCATTTTTTTATTATTATCTAGATGTTTTATTCTCAGCATAGCTTCCTATCGAATAGTTGGTGGGCTATCATTCATTAACTAAATCCTCTTTTTGATTTGTGTCTGAAAAATGTAACATACTCGTAGGTACATACAACAACATAACAAAATTAGTCATCATCAATAAGAATAATAATATATAATATTAATATATAATTTTTTCATAATTCCAACCTAATACAGAAGTTTGTTGCTGGTCACTGTACTGATTGCTCATCATCCTTTGCATCTAATAGATCTAATATTACTATCAAATTATCAAATCAATTACTATCAAATGCATTTTTTATTTCACATAATTATTATCACAGGTGCAGCCTGATAAACAAATATTGACTTTATAATATTGCATATTAACTTAATACTCATAATATCAATCAGATTTAACTCAGTGAAACCAAAGCAAGCTGTTATATTATACCCACCTCTTCCACCAAATAAATAATTTCTCCATGTTGTGGAAGTGGTCCACCTCCAGTCCTTAACAAATTCCCCGTTCTGTGGCTCGAGATTTACGTGCCAAAGCTTTCATATTGTCCCACGCACTCTTTTTCGCGGTATTTTACACTCCATATCCTAAAACGATACAGAAATATAGAACTTGTTTTGATTACAATTCACATTGTTAATAACTTTTGTTTTGAATCATATTCGCTAATTTGAAAATACCTACCATGATAATATAAATAGGTCGGCGATAATTAAAGAAAATGAAGTGAAAGTTGAAACAATATAAACAAACAAATAAACCATTAGGAATTATGATTGAATTGACACTTACTGTACTGCCATAGATGTTGTAGTATAACTATAGTATTGCCATAAATGAAATTGCGAGTTCTTTATCTTATTTTAAAGAAAAAAGCAACTTTGCCATGTTTTTATGTAAGAAAAAGTAGTAGACGAATTTGTTGTTACTTTATTAGTATAAATCATCGCTCTAAAAGCATTCAAATAAATATTATTTTTTATGTGCTATCAACATATTTTACGTGTGGCTACACTAACACTCCATCGATATGATTATCGATAAGGTTATTTGACGTTCGTCCGCACTAGGGTCACTTAAAGTTAAGAATATGACTCTGAGATGAATCGATACTTAACATATTTAATCTCAATTAGTTATGAGCTCCTTACAGCTAAATAAACGAACCTTTCTGAGTTGGGGCGTTAATCTAGATACAGTAACAGTACATGTTGGTCTTACCCCCCAACTCAGAGTCACTAACGAACGGTTACTTTAATCACTCCTTAGTAAAGAATAACCATACAAATTCGGTACTAAGGAGTGATTTAAGTATCCGTTAGTGACTCTGAGTTGGGGCCTTAATCTACTAAGTATATTATTTTCCGCAACGGTTCAGAAGCTGGTTCAGAATGTAAGAATACGCGGCTAGTACCTACCTAGGAACATTTTGTGTAGGTAAAAAGATATACTATCAGTGATTCATTTTATTGCTTATATGCTGTACAATTTTGTTATCTATATATATAAAATTGAAAAGCGACACACCGCTGATTAAACAAGAAATCTCAGAAACTACCGAACCGATTAAGATGAAATTTGGCAGGTAGATAGTTTCTGCTAAGGAGACGTCCACTAAGAACGGATTTTTGGAAATTCATCCCCTAAGGGGTACAAATAGGGGTAAGAAGTCACTTTCATACAAACCAACTTCGTCAGTTTTAGAGTTATAAATACGAAATTTTTTATGTAAGTTTATAGTAATAAACAAAAGTTAACTTTAACACAGTTTTTTGGAAAATCATCCCTTAAAGGGTTAATTTAATGGATGGTACTTAGTAGGCAACTTCGTCATTTTTGAAGTTAAAAACATGAAAATTTACATATTAGCTCCAGACTAGAAACAAATTTTGTAAGTATTATGTTTTTTTGGAAAATCATCCCCTAAAGGGTTGATTAAGACGGCGCAAATTAGTATGGCAACTTCGTCAGTTTTGAAGTAAGAAGGGTGAAAATTTGTATATAAGCTTATAGTTAGAGACAAAAAATAACTGTATCACTGTTTTCTCGAAATTCATCCCTTACAAATAGGGGTTGGAGGTCATTTTCATACAAACCAACTTCGTCAGTTATAGAGTTGTAAATATGAAATTTTTTATGTTAGTTTATATGTAGTAATAAAGAAAAATTAAGTTTTAACACATTTTTTTTGGAAAATCATCCCTTAAAGGTTTAATTTAATGGATGGTACTTAGTAGGCAACTTCGTCATTTTTGAAGTTAAAAACATGAAAATTTACATATTAGCTCCAGTTTAGAAACAAAATTTTTAAGTATTATGTTTTTTGGAAAATCATCCCCTAAAGGGTTAATTAAGACGGCGCAATTTAGTATGGCAACTTCGTCAGTTTTGAAGTAAGAAGGGTGAAAATTTGTATATAAGCTTATAATTAGACACAAACAATAACTGTACCACTGTTTTCTCGAAATTTATCCCCTAAAAATAGGGGTTGAAAGTAATTTACATACAAATCAACTTCGTCAGTTTTAGAGTTATAAATATGAAAATTTTTATGTTAGTTTATTGTGTTAACAAAAGATAAAATTTAGCTGAAATTCAAGATTGGAAAGAAAATTTAAAAGTTGTGTTTTTTTGGAAAATCAACCCCTAAAGGGTTGAATAAGGTTATGCAAGTTAGTATGGCAACTTCGTCAGTTTGAAGTAAGAAGGGTAAAAATTTGTATGTAAGCTTATAGTTAGACACAAAAATAACTGTACCACTGTTTTCTCGAAATTCATCCCCATAAGGGGTAATACTAAGGGGTTATAAATATTTAAGAAACTACGTTAATTGTAACAGGTTTTTTGGAATTTCATCCCCTAAGAGGTAAATAAAGGGGTTGCAAGTTTTTCCAGGACTTTGTCAATTTCTAACTCAGAAATATGAAAATTAATATGTAAGCTTATAGTGAGAAACAAAAATTTGTGTAGAGGACTTTACGGACGGGAGCGGGAGGTGAGAGGGACAGGAAGCGAGAGAGGAACCGGGAATGGGAGAGGGAGAGGGACAGGGAGCGGGAGATTTAGAGGAAGAGGAAGAGAGAGAGAGGGACAGAAAGCTGGAGAGGTCCCGGGAGCGGGAGAGAGAGAAGGACAGGGCGCGGGAGAGGGAGAGGGAGAGGGACAGGAAGCAGGATAGGGCCCGGGAGCGGGATAGGGAGAGGGAGAAGGAGAGGGACAGGGAACGGGAGAGGGAGAGAAAAGGACAGGGGTATTATTGTCTGTTTGTCTGTCCGGGCATCACATGAAAACCCTAGAACTGATTTCGACGGAAATTAGTTAAGTTGTTCCTTATACTTTGGATCACGTTTTAAAAAACTTTTCGTCGCGATACAATTAAAAGTTTTCCCAGGAAACAAGATGAAACTTATTATGGAATATTTTTAAAATACCAACGTCTTGCTTTAAATTTGGAACAACCGTTCTTCATTTAATTGATGGAATACATGTTTTCGAATTTTTCAAAATTTTTCATAAAGAAGAAAAAACCAAATTAATGTTAATATTGTTTATTTTTCAAAATCCGTTCCCGGTGGAATGATTTGTGATTGTATCGTAGGTTTCAGTATATAAATTCCTAAATATAAATACTTCAATATAAATTAACCTGTTTTTAAATTTTCTTCTGCAAGGGGTACAAATATGATAAGCATAAATTCCGCATGCGAAGCTGCGGGCAACAGCTAGTAGCGATATAAGCTTTCAAAAGTCGAGAGTCATGTTCTGGTAGTAGCCCTGCTGTCTAAGGCATATCAATCAGTATTAACCTCAGTAGTAAGTAATCGTTTATTCAAATTATCTGGAAATTAATGATTGATAACATAATGTTTTGTAAGTTGAGGTCTCAATTTCCGGTGATCCGGGTACAATACGACCTCTGCTCTTCTCAGAAATTAAGACCTTGTGGGGAATCTTATTTACATAGAGGGTTTTCCATTAGGTATATCTATTTCTATTTATTTGCATGACATTTTTAACATAATTTTCTCATTGTTAGGCTTTTTGCCATTTTTTTTTGTTATGTTATATTTGAAACTAGTTGACCCGGCGAACTTCGTATCGCCTAACAAACGATTTTTTTTAAATAAAAGTAGCCTAAGTTACTCCTTGTTACATCAGCTATCTGTCAATGAAAGTCCCGTCGAAATCGGTCCAGCCATTTCAGAGATTATCCGGAACAAACAGGCAGACAGACAGACAGAAAAAAATTGTAAAAAATGTTGTTTTGGTATATGTACCGTGTATAGTACATCCAAATGCACTTAGTAAAAAGCGTTTATTTTAATATTACAAACAGACACTCCAAGTTTATTTATTTGTATAGAGTATAGATGAATAGCTTGCCAGCGTCCGCGTTCTCACCCCCTACGGGGTGAATGTCTTCAAAAAAATAGTATATCGGCTTTTACTAAGTTAATGGGCTCACCAACTTGGACCACAACCCCACTTATCATCGGGTGAGTTTGTGGTATATTTATAATCTATACTAATAATATAAAGAGGAAAGATTTGATTGTTTGTTTGCATTGAATAGGCTTCGAAACTACTGAACCGATTTGAAAAATTCTTTCACTGTTGGAAAGCTACACTATCCCCGGGTGACATAAGCTATATTTAAAAAAATTAGGGATCCTTAATAAAACTCCGATAAAGTAACCCAAGGTGTAAAAAAATAAGAAAACCGAAGCAATGCGAGAGCGGTTACTCGTATTATATACAAAGCCTTTTTCTAAGCCATCATTAAACAGTAATCCGAGGTTATCATAAACTCTGCTTGCATTTATAAAAACGTAATAACACTTCGAATATAGTTAGCATTAATAATATTGGTATATTGAATCGATTGCTTTTTTAACATCGACAACAGATACATAGGTCGCTGTATTGCATCCTGGAGAATTAATTTCGCGTTAATATCGTATGGCTTGACGTCGAAGGTCGGCTATGAATGGCACAAGGTGAGATGGTACCGCCTCATCCGCGCACTCCCCTTATTATTTCACTTCCCGTATTTTAAGCTCATATTGACTTTTGTCGATCGATTGGTATAACGAATTGTGTAGCTGCGGAAGCGGTCGGTAGTAGGAAAGTGATGTCTTGCAATTGTGAAACTTCTTGAGTCTTCCGTTCTAAGAACGTATGTTCAAATTTTAATAGGTACCTAACAGTTCCTAAACTATGTTGCAAGTATTCCATCATCACCTTCCTGCCCATTTACTAATTTTATTTGGGGTCGGCGCAATATATTTTTTCCTTCCATACTTCCCTAGTATGTTGGAAGCATTTTAATATTTAATAAATCCTACCAATATTATAAATGTTGAAGTTTATAAAGTTTATTTGTTTTACGAGTAACCGCCCTCGATTTGCTTCGGTTTTCTTATTTTTTTACACCTTGGGTTACATTATTGGAGTTTTATTAAGGATCCCTATTTTTTTTGAAAATATAATATAGCCTATGTTACTCGGGGATAGTGTAGCTTCCGAACAGTGAAAGAATTTTTCAAATCGGTTTAGTAGTTTCGGAGCCTATTCAATTCAAACAAAAAATCAAATTTTTCCTTTTATATGCTAATGCATAGATAACTCAATTGCGCTAAATCCGCTGAACAGATTAGGATGAAAAACATTCTTCTTCTAAATTTAGATTGATTAGGTACTTAGTATTTATATTAGATACTTATCATACCTATCATCATGCGAAATAAATCTGTTCCCATCAGACCAGAAGTATTAGTTACTATGGAGATTAGTAATTAATGTTTAGCCTTTTTTACAGTACCTAATATAAAATAATATATATTTCTTATTTGCAGAAACAATATGTGATTGAAATATAAAACTGATTCGGTACTATCATTAAATAAGCTTAAATTATTATAATTATGTTTTACCTATAGTCAAAATTATCTAAGATGCCCATAATGATAGCTGCTATTTATTAATATGAACTAACCTTGTATGGGTGGTGTGTCTTTGAGCGAAATGAAATATTCATTTACTTGACATGATTAGTTGAATACTTACGGACAAAGGATTTTGCCAAAATTTGTTAAAAATCCTTACTCATTTTCATTGGCGTTGATTATAAATCATATTATACGTTAAAATCTAGTAAAAATCCCATCACATCATAATTTATGCAAAATTTAATAAAAATATATGACGTCGAAACAATCTTATATGAAGAAGCCTAAATTTAATCTGACGTAGGGTGATGTGACGGCTTGAAACCGTTTATAAAACCAATCATAATCGATACATTACTATAATCGAAATTTAAAAATGAAAATTGATTAATTTAATTACATTATTAAAAATGATTTGCTTGCATTTGAATTTAAAATTAGGTACCCAATAATACCACGACGAATTGGATGCTAACAAAGGACATTTATTATTTTAAGAACATACATAATGGATGTATGGGCACTTCGCCATCTATGGACAGTAACTGCAGATAATATGTTTTAAGTAATTATGTATTTATGGTTTCGGTAAACATTTTTTTTTCAACAAAATAATAATTATGTATACATGAATGTGTCTTACGAAATAAGCAAGAATTTATTCACTGTAGTTTTTTCCTGACGCTCATAATATAATATTATGTCAAAATATTATTATGAAACTGAGCGGGACTTTCATTCTATCATGATCTATCTTTCGTTCTTTTTCTTCTCTCTTTCTTGGCCGGCAACGCACCAGTAATGCTTTTGGTGTTGATGTTCATGGGCGAATGGATAAAAGAATATTTTATTGAAGTCGTAAATAGGTACATATTGAGAATACGCGGTACGAGATAGCTCAATCGAGGTAGTAGGTAGGTAACTAGGTACCTAAATATTACGGTTTTTAGTTTAAAATTTAATTATCGAATCGATTAGAAGGTCTTATAATTTTGAATCGATTTGTTGTAAAAATTGGTTTCTTTCGTGAACCGGTTTTTTTGTACATCTCTAATGACACTGTGATGGCAAACGACAAATTGGGCTTTTTAGTTCGCGGTGACTATAGTTACCTAATTTTTTAACCGACTTCAAAAAAAGGAGGAGGTTCTCAATTCGACTGTATTTTTTTTTATGTTTGTTACCTCAGAACTTTGGAGTGGGCGAACCGATTTTGATGATCGTTTTTTTAATCGGAAGCTGGTGGCTGTCACGTGGTCCCACATAAATTTTATTGAGATCTGACAATGGCATCCATGAGAAAACCACATAAGTCGTAAATTTGTGTTAAGATGTGCGCGACAAATTGACGAATAACTCAATATTACGCCAACCGATTTCGATGATTCTTTTTTTAATCGAAAGCAGGTGCTTGTCATGTGGTTCCACATAAATTTGAACGAGATCTGAAAAGTAGTTTTTGAGACTTTGAAGTCGGTTATTTTTTGTTAGTAAAATTTAGATTATTTATGCCTTAAGCAGGCAAACGAGCAGACGGGTCACCTGATGGTAAGTGATTTCCGCCGCCTTGGACATTAGTAACACTGGGGGCGTCACCAATGCGTTGCCGGCCTCGAAGAAAACAATAGACCCGCTTCTTGAAGGACCCTACGTCATAGGTTGGAAGGAACACCGATGCAGGAAGTTCGTTCCACAGTTTACATGTTTATACAATTTCCAAATTATGGTCGAATGTTTTCCAAAATTTCGTGTAGAAGAGAAAGAAATATCTCAATATCAATGATGTTGTATGTCATGTATTATCTTTGCTCAATATAATTAAATATAGTATAGGATAAAGTGGAGGAAAGGTTAAGTGTTAATTTTGTGGCGATCAAGTTTTAGGTCTTAAAATGTAAATAGTCTCTCTGCAATGAAATTAAGACCATTTACCCACTAGACACATTTAATTTAAAATTACAACCAATATTTACATACTCCATTGTCCTCTTTATTATTTTCATATTTTATACTTGAGCAGCAATGGCATTACAGCTAATATTTAAAAAGATATAACAAAAATATGAACAAAATATCAAGGTGTGTCTACCACAGACATGAAATACATATTAAACAGAAGTGGCATAAAGTAAAATAAAGGTGCTTTTTAAACGCTTCTAACTACGTATATGTATTTGTTTTAAATCTTGTATTTTTTTTTCAACATTTCTACTGAACCTATTTTATTTATTTATTTATTGAGATACCAATAATGATAAGGCTGTGACAATAGAACAACATGATTGCTTCAACTTGATAACAAGGGTGTGATCCTTTTATAAAACAAACTGTTTATTTTACTAGGTACATATAAACAGGTAGTATTCGTTTCACTTAAGAGGCTCCTTCGCTGTCATACAAATAGTATGAACTCTTAAGAACTTTAAGGACTCTTAATTGAAATGCATCTATTTTAGCTTCGCGGGCAATTCTTCAGAAGCTCTCTCCATGATTTACCTACTCTATGGCAGAAGAGCGCTCACATTTGTAATCTGTGAGCACATTAATAAGATATTACAAATAATATTGGAGGTCAAAATTCACGAATGCAATGAAATTGGTTCGGTATTGTGCAAGTAATACGAAGACCCTGGGACCAGCTATTTATGGAAAGGCACGCGAAAATACAAAATGATAAACATTGTTATTCAGTTCTTATACCAGCAATAGTTATATGTTTAAAAGCATATTGTAATAAGAGATATAATAATTATTATTATGACGAAAATCATATTTTGTACCTTGTTGCAAAAAAATCCAGCATTAGAAAATATTAGTATTTCGAATAAAAATAGGATCTAAGGACTACTTCATACTGAACAATTAAGAATAATTCTTATTATATTTTTTATTTTGACTATATTATTACTACTTACTTACATTCTAATTAACAAAAATACTCGTGTTTTTGCGAAGCGCTAACAGCCCGGCGGATTGTGTGGATTTTAAGTGATCCACCCAGTTAGCAACAACGGGCGCCATCGGTAGTAAGATGGTTGACTGCTAGAGACAAAAATTCTCGAGCGCTTCCGTGCTTCGTAGGGCATCTTAAACCCATCGGTCCCGGCAGTTTTTGTAAGAGCCCTCGAGTGGCATGAAAACCGCTTGCCACTAACCCGTAACCGCATCAATCCGCCCTGGAGCAGCGTGGTGGAGTATGCTCTAGGCCTCAAGAGGAAAGACCTGTTCTCAGTGTAGGACTATCAATGAGAAGCCAGCCATTCGTGTTTTCCCATTTGACGACCATATAGCCCAGGTAGTACAGCGACATTTATCTGCAGCGAGCAAACTGAAGGGTCTCGGGTTTTATTCCCTGAAAGTAAACATTAGTGTGACCAACAAATTTCAGGTCATGGGTTTCTGATGTTTCCTTTGTGTATGTAGTATGTATGATATGTGATCTAGGATTTACTTATTTATTATTTCAAGGGGTTTTAGTCAAGCGTTTATATCAAAGAAACTTTAGTATTACCACAGAAGCAGTATTACTTATTATAAGTACTATTATTATAAAACTAGCTGACCGGGCAAACTTTGTTCTGCCAAAAAATTTTTAGGGGTATTGGGGTGAAAAATAGATGTCCGATTCTCAACCCTAGCCGATATGTACGCAAAGATTCACGAAAATCGGTCGAGCCGTTTCGGAGGTGTTAAACTTCTAACACCGTGACACGAGAATGTTATATATAAGATTACTTATTATAAGTACTGTTATTTCTTCTGTGGTATAACATCAGTTCATTAGTGTCGGGTGACAGTGATGTTCAATTTGTGTATGTATGTTCGTGCTACCCGGCTGTGTCATTGTTTTCTGTTTCGATAATAAAATGATTCGATCATTTGAAAATGGGTTTCCTAAGCTGGCAACGTGTCTGTAATTCGGTAGTACTGATAGTATAGTCCATCATCGGCTACTTGCTTAGATAACATTTTTTGTGATTGTACAATAATAAATAAGTCAATCTTAAATTGTATTAGTTCAGACCATAGCGGACAACTTGCCACCATTGAGTACCATCATGACCTTCCTAAACAGAATATAATTTGCCGGCCAATCACACAAAGAAGGATTAATGTATTAAAAAAAACATTGCGAATAAACTCTCGTCATTGAATATTAACTCAGATGACACACCTGACAAAGCATACTCGACAGTTTTTAATATAATAAAATATGAATTTAATAATAATTTCAAACAAAAAAATATTGAGTGTGATAATACCAAAACAAAATTCAACACCAGGAATATATAAAAGTAGATTAAAGCTTTTTGAATTATACGAAGAAAAATCAACTTCCACAGATCCGGAATTTTTAAATCGTGTTAGAATGTATTCTAAAACTTTTAAGTTAGTCTGTGCTAAAGCGAAATCTATCTACATTGCTGATAAAATAAAGAATTCTTCAAACAAAATTAAGGCAACCTGCAGCCTAATTCACGTAAGTTAACAAGTTCGATTGCAGTGCAGTTGCAGCGACGTTCCTATCAAAATAACACTTTCCGTATTCTCTTAGCTTTCGCGAGCGCTGTCAAACACGCTCACGTCACGCGAGCGCTTGTCAAACACGCTCACGTCACAAAAAGGTATTCTGTTGATGCGCGTCAAGATAGCGTGTTTCCGATCGCAGTTTGAGGGTATTCTCATAAACTTCTCGGTGCGCGTTTTTATGCAGTTTTGTTGACGCTTTTGTTTTTTTAATGGAAACATAATAAATTGTATTTGATTAATTAATAAGTTTATTTGTTCTCTCATATGACAACACTAACACAGAGTACTAAATAGCCGAAGAAAAGTTTGGCAGGCGCGCAGGATGCGTGCAGGAGAAGTGAAGTTCACGCGCAGTTTGCGTGCAGTCGACGCGCAGTTCAAAAATTACGAGAATACGGTTTAGACACTAAACGTCAACCAACGTCAACTTGATTGCCGCGTCACTGCAACTTGATTGCAGCGTCACTGCAACTCAATCGATGCGTCTTAAAGTTACGTGAATTAGGGCCCTGGAATGTTATTAATAAAGAAACAGGCAAAATAAAATCAAATAAGCATAGTTTTTCGCTAAAAATCAATAATGTTAATGTCACTTCGGATAGTGCGATTGCCACCGTATTCGAGGATTTTTTCTCGAAGATACCGCATATGATCACAAAAAACTTAAACGCATGCCCTCAACTAGCTATGACCATCTTAGAATCATGTGTTGATAAAAGTACCAACTCATTTAACTTTAAACCCGTTACTTGTGATCAAATTTTAAAAAGTTTCAATTCGGTAAATATTAAAAAGTCAAGTGATATCTGGGGTCTTTCTACAGTTGGAGTTAAATCAATAATCAACTCAATTGCCCCCCATTTAAGTTTTATTTTTAATAAATGTGTTGAAGATGGTATTTTTCCCAATCTTATGAAACATGGGAAAATAATACCGGTTTTTAAATCTGGAGATAAAAACGACCCTACAAATTTTAGACCAATATCCATCTTACCAGCTCTCAGTAAAATTTTCGAAAAAATTATCTATAACCAACTTCTATCCCATTTTTCTACAAACAAATTATTTCATGTTAATCAGTTTGGTTTTTCAAAAGGGAAAAACACCACTGATGCAGGCATCGCACTTCTTAAACACATCTTTAATGCTTGGGAGGATAAGCATGATGCTATCGGTATATTCTGTGACCTCTCAAAGGCATTCGATTGTGTTGATCATAATATATTAATAAATAAACTTAGGCATTATGGTGTCTCAACACAATCAGTTAGTCTTATAAAATCTTATTTATCTGAACGTAGACAAAAAGTAATTATTAATGGAATAGAGTCACCTGGAGTGCACATGACCATGGGTGTGCCCCAAGGATCAATATTAGGACCACTGCTATTTTTAATATATATCAATGATCTTCCTTATTTCACTAAGAACATGTGTGAAACGGTATTGTTTGCTGACGATACATCTTTAATTTTTAAAGTAGATAGGAGGAAAAAATGTTATGACGACGTAAATAATACTGTTTCGCAAGTATTACACTGGTTTACATGTAATAACTTGATGTTAAACGTGAAAAAAACTAAATGTGTCAGATTTGCCTTACCTAATGTGAAACATATTCCAGCTCAAATTGTCCTAAATAAGGAAGTACTAGAACTAGTAAATTCTACAACATTTCTCGGCATTACCATAGACTCTCGACTACAATGGGGTCCTCATATTGAAGCCTTGTCAGGGAGGCTCAGTTCCGCTGCTTATGCTGTTAAGAAAGTAAGGCTCTTAACTGATGTAGAAACAGCAAGATTAGTTTATTACAGCTACTTTCACAGTGTAATGTATTACTTTGGTATGTACTTATGTATTACTGTAGGTCTTTGTATTACAGAAAAGAGCAGTTCGCGCTATTTACAACCTCAGGCCTAGGGACTCTCTTAGAGAATTGTTTAAAGAAATAAATATACTAACTGTTATTTCACAATACATTTTGGACAATATTATGTATGTTAAAAAATACTTCGATACTTTTCTTAAAAAGAGTGATGTTCACAATATTAACACAAGAAATAAGGCTAGACTGATTGTGCCTAGTTTTAGACTCAGCAAAACTGGTGGCTCGTTCATGGGTAGATGTGTAAAAATCTATAATAAAATCCCGTTAGAATTAACAGAAATGCCATACTGTAAATTAAAAACTCATGTAAAAGGTATTCTCATGAAGAAAGCATATTACAAAGTTGATGAGTATTTAAATGACAAGACTGCTTGGACATGAGTTTTTTTTTTAATATTAAATATTGCAATAAGTAGAATTAAGTGCTGTCTGTAACTTTGAGTAGGAAAAAAATTATCGCGGGAGTTTCTTGCCGCTTCTTCTCCCGGGACCACTCACGGTAGGGATTTGTTGAAGCGATGGCGTTAAGTGACTTTCGAAAAGTGTTTGTAACAAACCTACTTCGAATAAAAATTCATTTCATTTCATTTCATTTCATTGCGATCATTGTTAGATTAGTTGCAATTGTTGTAATCCACACTCAAAACTATTTATGTACCAAATTTTAAGATTTAGAGGCAGAAACTGAAAAATATTTATAATTACATCATCAAGTGTAAAACCTCCTTAACATTACAAGTTTGAATACCAAATAACTTTGTTCCGCACTCGAACGGGAGTATTAAAATTTGACAAAACAATTTTAGACGGACATTGAAAGATGTGTTCAAATATCATTGAAAGTAAATATTAATAATAAGGTCAAGGGTTTCACATGTTACGGATTTTGAGGCTTCAAATCGTAACGAATTTATTATTCTCTAAATCCCGTCTGTTATTCATCGCAAAAATCTATACATATATAATAAAACTGTAACTGATCAATGTCTGTACATGGAAGATATTTGAGAAAACCTTTCACTAGGAGTATAAATTACCGCAATAGATCGCATAACAATTATTTTTTTTAATTTTCGTTTATTTGTCTGTGCGTTTGTTCCGGTTAATCATAGGAATGGCTTAACAGATTTAGATGCGGTTTTCACTGTTGTATTGAAGTGAGATAGGGTTAACATTTAGTGGCGTCGAAAATTTGCTATAGATAGCATACAGTCGAATAGGTACATTTAATCTTGAATCAGTTCCCAAATAAAAAATAACAATTAAAACTACTGCATATTTCTTTCTTGCTTACTTATTAACGCGTAAGACGAGGGCAAAGCGTGGGCAGAACCTAGTCTAGTCATAAAAGAACAATACTATACTGATAGCTCGCGGGTGGCCACGCGTAAAGTTCAAGGGTTATCATAAGTCACTGATTCAAGCTAACTGTTCTGATAAGTTCACAATTGTTCACGTGAGTAACTTCCTACCTTGAGTTACTTATTCAATATTTGGAAGTATGACTTATGACTCATGAATACAAATAAGTAATTATAGTTATTATATCCTAAGAACGTTTAAATGTCATTTATAATGAATTCAAAGATAAAGTGTTGATGTTAAATGAATTAATTAACATTAGTAAGTACTACTGCTCTTATGGTTCCGCTGAAAACCAGTGTGCCACGCCTGTTTCTCTTTGCTAAGATAAAGGTTAAAGAATTTGAAAACATTGTGTAATAAATGAGAAGCTAAAATGGAGAAATAAGTCGTACTTAGTTAAATCCTGTACATATTTATTTATTGATATTGATAAGTAGAAAAATGTCATATGCGTTAAACGTATCAAACTCAGAATTCAGAAAAGAATATTACATTTTTTTAATGGTGTCATTTATTAAATTGTCAGAGCAATTTGGTTTTTAATTTGCTCATTTCTGCTACCTAATAAGTAGGCTTCGGTTTCTTTTTTAAGCTCTATTAAAATGAAATACCAACACGAAGAGATACATAACTAATTATCCTAGATCATTAATTTGTCTCTAACTTTAAATAACCTTTGACATATATATTTATCTTGTTACATGTTAAGATAAAAAATTAACAGTAATAATCTCCCCATTTCTCTAATGCAATAAATTCATAAATAAAATAAAAATGAAGACATATCTTATGTATAACGTTCTGGTCGCAAAGTGTAGCGAGAGAGATTAAAGCTATTGGAATGATACAATTTTTATCGTAAACTAGTTGACCGGGCAAACGTTGTTCTGCCAAAATTTTTTTAGGGGTAGGGGGATGAAAAATAGATGTTGTCCGATTCTCAACCCTAGCCGATATGCACGCAAAGATTCACGAAAATCGGTCGAGCCGTTTCGGAGGAGTTCAACTTCTAACACCGTGACACGAGAATTTTATATATAAGATTGTGGAGTGACGGTGTGGTTATTAGGTGCCCTCGATGTACTCGATAGCTGCATTGTTTATGATGATTAATTAACAATCTTTGCCAACGCACTTCGTTTCCTTCGTAGGCGTTTCCCAACTATGTATATCATAAAAATAACAATTAGTCAATTATATTGGTTTATATAAATGAAATATTTTAACGGAGAACATAAAAAATATAGTTTTTTGTACTTTCCTAGCCTGTAGATAAACCATAAGGGGTCAGCAAAAAATTCAAAATTACCTAAAGGTACGACGAAATCTTAGAATAAAATGGTTTTGACACATGGACAAACGTATATCACGACTACAGTTTCCGTCTTTGTTATTTGACTACTGAACCTGAAAATCTTCAGAATAACAACCCTTATCGCTACATAACAACAACACTTGCCTTTTGAATTTAATATTTTTTCAAATTAATTACATTATCCGTAAGTTGTTTTTTTTTTGTCTAAGTTTATTTTTTCTTTTCTTTTCTTTTATATACATATATATCTTTCTATTTTATATTCTCTGCTATCTTTACGCATGCCGATGCCCTCTATGTTTTTCTTATGTATCCTTCTTTTAGGTTGCCTGGAAGAAATCGCTATGTAGCGATAAGGCCGCCTGTTGTTTTGTACTTCCATCTTTTATGTTATTCTTGTACTATTGTATAATATGTGGTGTGCAAACAATAAAGAGTTATCTATCTATCTATCTACATTATCCGTATAGTTCTGCTCATAGTAATATACACAGATTCATCGCATGCTCTTCTATGGTGAGACATGTCTGTAACAGATGTGTCATTTTTAATTATAAGTTATTGGATTGGGTTGATCAATAAATCTAATATCACCAGGTCATAGCTCATTTACACAATGAAATGAAGTTGTGTATTCTGCTTTAAATCTAGGCTAACTACTGTCCAGCCACAGAAGAGTGGTTCGAGTACACGACAGAAGGACTAAACTAGTGCAAGTAGTCTGTGAGGAGATCTCTTTAACCGCAGCTTAATCACTCAAGGGCTTTCCTTTCTTGCTCTGCAGATTATCTTGCAGTAAGCAAAGGTCACCAAAGAACCTTTGCTCCACCACACTACAAATGCTAGTAAATCCTAAGATCCTAAGACTAAGATGGATTTGGCTTTATGAATTGCCTAAACCACGTCCCTTGGTGAGTAATCCTGTCTTTTTACCAAGTCAAGCTACTGCCCTAGTGTAAACAAGCCTCGAACTGGCCAATATATCCGCTGTTCCGTACAGATTGATCAAATTTAAAAGTTAAAGCGATTCGTTACGCCATTTTAGAATGTTTTATCATATCGGTATTGCGTCCAAATATTATCATGTCGCAAATATTAGCAGTTCGGTTGCCAAAGTTTTGTTGCTCCGCTAACCTGACTTTTAGGAAAAAAAGATTATTTTGTTTATTTTAAAACTTGAAACAAGGCTTCGGAAATACCTATTAATATATGCTTTAGGACCCACACACAAAAAAGTACAAAGCTTTTTTTCTTAAACTGTTATAGTGTATAACATATAGTGGGATGTAGTAGTTTGCTAAATGGGACAGTGTTTTTATAACACGAAACTTGCCAGTTGCAGAGTGTCAATAATAATATAGACGAATAATAAGGTATATTTCAAAGCATTGTCTACAAATACCACGTTTAACGCTTAAGTTGTTAAACAAAACAGCTGTCAAACTATGTTACTTTAATATGATTCATAGCTCAAAATGCAAAAAACAATGAAAAACCGACTCACACGAGTGAAAAATAAAGCTGCTTTTCACATACAAAAATACTGACATGTGTCGGAAAATCGAAAAATGATTTAAAGCTTTATGAATAAGTGATAGAGTTTAATTCCCTTTGTGTATTCCGAAGGAGGATGTATGCAAATTTTATATTGACCTTTGTACAGGGGTTATCAACGGATAAAGATTAGTGACAATTTCAAAACGCCCGATGACAGTCGACTGAGCGAACAAGATTTAGTAACTTGCTCATATAGTTGCTAACTTCATACATACCGTACCTTTGGTACATATTGTAATCTAACCAATATTCTGCAAGATATTAAATATAAATAATTTTGATTAACATGATACCATATAAGGTTACTGTTAGCTACTGTTGTGATAAACAATCAATAATTCTAAGGAGTTTCTTTCGCCATTTCTTCTCCACGACAAAGCATCTTTCCGAAATGGTGATAAAAACATTGATGTGCATAAGTATATCAGTAATACCTATATGAATACAATCATGATTTTGAATTTTGAATTTCAACAACCAATCAGTCAATTATATTCTTCATACGTACCTACTTGTCATACAGTAATAAAAGCCGGATTAAAAACCACAGTGCCCAAGGCCAGAACCTCAACGGCGCCCCTTTAGCAACCAGCACCCTTTTATCGACGCACTTAGGTAAATTTCAAACGGGAAGCCTCAAAAGCTCTCCATTGTCGACGCACTGCCCCGGCGGCCGGCGCCCTAGGACCAATACTGTTGCTGCTGCTTACCATCCAGCATACCTTTGTACCTAAGTGGTCATCATTCATAGTCAAAGCCGTCTTTACCCTATTGGAGGCCCTAGGCATATTAGGATAATGGGGCCCTTAGGACATTGACAGATCACTATTTTGTTAGAATAAATAAAGAAAGATTTATGCAACAGCTAATAAGCAAATTGGTAGGTATTGTAGTCAGTAATTTAGGTTCGATTTATTCGAATTAAAAAAGTTTTTCGGTAATAAATATCGGTTATCGTTTAGTGATCTGGCAGGAACTAGGGGGCCCCTATCGATCACGGGGCCCTGGGCAAGTGCCCAGAGTGCCCAGAGGGAAAAAAGGGTCTGTTCATAGTGGTAACACATCAGTTGCCAATCGAGAAGAAATACATTTTTATACCCTAAATACATTTTTATTTAGGATTTCCTTTTACTTTCCATTCGATACTGTGACTCGTTTGATAATGAAAATTCCATTTAGATTCCATTTATTCGATTATTCCATGTTTCATCGTTTGTAATAATAAAATCTTAATTGCGTAGGCACGTCCATGACACCACAAAATAATGTAGTGCAGTGGTACCTACGTCTTTGTTTAAATTATTCTTCTGTAGATAAAATCTTTATGTATGTACACATATTATACAGAGGTCATAGACCTATGCGCAACATACAAGATGGGTTAACTGACATAGCCACCGTGGATACATCATATTCATTACTATCATTTTATATTATGAAATTGTCATTCGGTATGTATTTCAAGAAGGATCATCAGAGTATTAATACGACTTGATAGAAGGCAGTTCTCTTTTTTGAAGTCGTCTAAAAATTATTAACGACTAGCCATGAAAAATAGAGAGAAGGAATGCCATCTCTGTATATGAAAAGTGTCCGTAAAAACACGTACAATTACGGGTGGCGCTGCGGTGCTGTTGGCGGACACTAGCGGTACTAGCGCCATTCATTACGGGTGACGCTGCGGATGCACTAGCTCAGCAAGCTTCACTCCGTCTACAACAGCTACGTTCATGGTTCGCTATTTGTATCACACTAGCGCCATTTAGTAATGGCCATTGTTAGAACCTCTATTTTCTGTAAACAGCTGGACACTTTTTCAACTTTCCTTTCATATGAGATGGCTCTCCTTCTATCTTAATGCTCCGTGCAACTAGTGGATACCCGGCGTGTTCCACTACGCTAACAAATTTTTTGTTGTGAGTGATGTTGAAAATTGTGAGTATTGAAAGCATCTGCGACCACCGGAGTTCCGAATCGCTGAAGCCGTGACAAAAATCACACTTGCTGCATGTTGCATGCTTGCTTGCATGCTGCCGAGCGCCAGATCCCCTCTAACTGTTGTTAAATCATTTGGTTGGATGAGGTTTTATCGGTATGATATCTCCCCATTAAATCATAGGTACTAAGGATGCTTATTACTGTTATATTATTTATAGAACTGCTTGTAAAGAATTGTTACCGACTAGTTTGGATTTTTTAACTGCCCACAATGAACTGCCAGTTTCATTTATTTTACTGTCCAATTGTTACTGTCGAACTTATTAACAAACATGCATTTTTGCATTTTTAAACTGCTAAAATACAATATCGCTGCTTTAAATGAGTGCAGTTCAAAATCAACTTTTCAAAATAAACATTTAATTAATATGATCAATAAAAACTAGTCCCACGGGACAAGTGAGACTCAGATGTGCTAAACAGTGATAGTAGGTACGTCACTGAACAACTCAACGGGACTAGTGGGACAGACCCCCAAGAACAGAGTGGCGTAGAGAACAGACCCGTGAGAAACTCCAACGTTTTCTTATCCACAAATTACCGGTTATGCATTGGGTATTGTATAGAATGCCTAGGCATAGTATGGAATAAATAATTTTCTATACGTTACCTGAACGTTTTAGGTATTCTATATATTGCCTGGGTATTGTGTAGAATACCTAAATAAGACAGATTGCCGGAAACATATACATAGATTAAGTAAGTATACTCCGTTTTATAAGACGAGTCCTATTTGGCGAACAATCTTACAGTCGAATTTATCGGATCTCTACGGAATTTCATTTAACTTTTTTATGGATTTACATCATTCCATACATTTGTTTGCTTGTATCATGGTTTCTATTTATATTTAAAATTGGTTAATATTTAACTGTTCATGCCTATTAGCTAAATAATTTTTGTTGTCAATAAATCCTTTTTATTTTGATCAAACTGCTTTGTATTAACTAAATTATTGACACGTTAATAGCATGAAATTCCTGCTCAACCAAAGTAAATCAATTTAGTTGTATCGCAATTTTCGATCGTCATTCGACGAAACAAATGCCTCTTGTATTTAAATTTGTTTACATTAAAATGTTCAAATAAATCAATCAATTCTATCCAGGAAGCCAGCGCGTTAAATTTTTAATTGACAAGAACAGGACCAGACAATTAAAACAATAAAAATAATGGATGACGCTATTTTATAAATAAATCAGACCAGTATTTGATCGAATTATTATTATAAAGGAATTTAAGAGAATATTATGATCATGTTAGATACCAGTCCATAAGAAAAAATTCGATAAAAAAAAACACTGTTGAGAAAAATACATCGCTAGACGATATCTATTGTTTAGTGTTGCATCAGCCACTGAAAAACTTATTAATTATTATTAGGTAATAGCGCAGATGATACTCCGCGTATTTTTGTGTCCAGCTAAAACTAAATATTATAATGCTTACACCTATAATAATATGGACTAACGCACACAAGTTAAAGAAAGTATCGCGAACGAATTATCTCCCATAGTCTGCGAGAAGGTCGTCAGATAGGACGATATTATTCTCTTTGGATACTACGTGCTTGGAAATCCTGATATATTCATGGAGGACTTTTTTCACAGTACAAGTACAGGGTATTTTTTTCCTCTACAATCTTAATTACCTGAACTGCGTGAGACGTTAATTTGTCATTACGACTTGTAACATGCGATAATTTATCGCGTGTTACAAATCGTTGCAATAGAAAAATCGTTCCAATATCCTTCATTATGTAGTAAATAATAAATAAATTAACATTTTATGCAGAGAATTCGTGTAAAGAGTTTTTAACGAAAGATATTAATAGAACTGACGGTATTGCAACTAAGATCAAATTATCTGATAACTCTATAAAGCTACTAAGTAAATTTCCCGATTTGACAGAAATAAGTAATAAACTACCAACAGACCACTGACAAGTCATATTGCTCAGTTAAACGTGTCTGCCGGGAGTTGCACAAATAATGTGTGTCCGTTTGTGTCAGACATACTCAACTGACAACTGGTACCTGTTTACTAGCAATGCTAAGCCTGCCACGCTTTGCTTAAAATTATCGTAGCAATAAGCGTAGCAATTACGCCAAATTAACTCAGTTCATTCTTATAAAAAGTTCATGACGAATTTTCACGAAATTAAGAACATGATCTGGAATAAATAGGGTACTTATTATCCCGAAAAACACGGGAAGTGCGCAAGTAAGACGTTCAAATTAAGAAATCAAGAAAAGTTCAAATTTGTAGCGACCCTACATTTGTATATAAGCAACCCTATTTTGTGGTTACCATGGCATTATTATAAAAATCACTGTCATAATATCATCAATTTTTACAATATTTATTTTACAGTCGTAAGAAAAACACGAATTGTATATAACGGATTGTAAATAGGTAAATACTATAACCATATTTGGTGTCAGGTTGATTGTATATACATCATCAACACGCATTCTACATTGGTGACCCCGAAGTGATCGCTAATCGCTACAAATTAATTTAATCATATAGGTATCACTGATACGTATTTAACAATTTTAAATTGATACAATACAGGCACGGACCTAAAAAAAGACGGACGTAATCCCAAGAACAAATTCAGTGAAGCACCTATAGTAATACGAACTCTCTATTCGTACAAGTACACACACCCACACATTGACACTTCACTGCTTCAATCGCGAATCAAAAATTACGCACACATGGTAAGCGGGCGGCCATTGCTATGCTTCACTCTCGATTAGACGAGGTTACGTCCGTCTTTTTTTCAGGTCCGTGAATACAGGATTTTTTTAATTAAATTGAAATATGTATTATGTTGCATCTAGGAATGAAACACAGCATCCCAGAGAAGATGAATTGCAAACAACCGGCAATAACTTACCACATTCAATTAAAATTGTCACAATATCATTATTTAACCATCAATCAAGTATTGCAATCAAATTAATAATACCGGAACAGCCTTAATTACTTTCTTTGTTTTCAGGTTATTAATGACAAATTATTATACTTACGACAAATGAATGAATTTAAATTAATTAAGCATCTGTTTTGTAAGATACCTAATTAAATAAATAAACAAAGATTATATTGTATTCTACAGAGGAAATAGGTAGTGAGGTCGGGACCAACTGTATTAAGTAGCAACCCGCCCTGGCTTCACATTTATTGCAGAACATAATTTATAATATTTACTTTGCTAACAAGCTTTTATTTAACTTGTTTTGTTAAGCAAAAAAGAAGAAAAAGAATGAATTAGCTTTCAAGGCCCCTGCCGGAACACGACAAGTCGTTTAGCAGCTGACTCAAGAAAGATACAATTGTTGTTACCGATGTCTATACCCGGAGATGACAATGCGTAAGGCAGTTCGTCTGTTCATTAGCCTGCTGTCTACACAAACCATTAGAACCACGCCCGGTTGCGGGTTGCCTCATCCCGTCGATCATTGACACGAGCTAATGCTTCGGATTGAGAAACATTAAGACAATGGTCAATCATAGCAATGATTTTATTAAACAAAGCAATCGAGATAATACCACGTAATAATTATTATTACAATACGTAGCTCCTTATTATTTAAATTACCTATCAATTATATAATAACTACTGATTCATTCATTTACTTTTTAGTGGTTTAGATGGGATTTCTGCGAACATCTCCCACAAAGGATATTTGGTCTTAATCATTCGTTAACTACAATTCGCAGCTTCCAAACCGCATGATACAGGCCTTATTTGTACATCGCTTATAGGTTGTGTCATCTGTGGTTATTATAGGGTTGTCTCATGATACAAAATAATCTATACTAATATTATAAAGAGGAAAGATTTGATTGTTTGTTTACATTGAATAGGCTCCGAAACTACTGAACCGATTTGAAAAATTCTTTCACTGTTGGAAAGCTACACTATCCCCGGGTGACATAGGCTATAGGTATTATATTTTCAAAAAAAAATATCCTTAATAAAACTCCAAAAAAGGATCCTTAATAAAACTCCAATAATATAACCGAAGGTGTAATAAAATAAGAAAACCGAAGCAAAGCGAGGGTGGTTACTCGTTAATAATGATTTATTAAGAGAAAATAAATAAATAAAATAAATAAACGCTTTCACACTCATACCCCCGCACTAGGTTTTCAAAATACTTTATCATAACGATTATGCCGTCCCGATCTCCTAAAAAAATACACATAGCAACAGAAATAACGTCCCGATCTCCTTACAAATACACATAGCAACAGAAAGAATATCAAATTTTGACTTCAAAAAAATCGGATGTCTATTAGATGAAATTGATGAATCGTGTGGCGTAATGTTTACCGTGCTAGACCGTTGTATAAAGTATAAGATTCCCAGCAAGGCAGAAATTTTAAGGATGAGTTTTAATTTCTTTTCTTAGTCTGGGTGTGTGTTCTTGTCTTTGTGTGTTGTCCATGGCACCCACACACAGGGAATCCTAGTGTGGGGCTAAGAGTGCGTATTTAAAAAAAAAAATTGCACAATACTGCGTAAAGGAATCGTGATGGCGGTGCTATTTTACATAATGAACTTAAATCACTATCAGAAGCATCGTTTAACCTTTCTCTATCTGACAGGATCTGTAAATATTGTTGTTGGGACTTACAAAGTGACTCAGAAACATATCAAGGCTATATCTGAGTCAATTGGTGCAGGATATGAAATATGTATCATATTTAAACATTAAATTCGTTGCGGTTACGCAAGTGAGATGAATCAATGCATTCTGTAAAGGCGAACTAAATGTCACGTTTATTGTTTAAAGGATTATGTTAATAACCATATAATCCTATTTGAATAAATGCGAAAGTTGCTTTTCTTACCTAATCGTAAAAAATTGGCGTAACTAATTCGGATGAAATTTTGTAGAGCATCTGATTTTCAAGGCAAAACCTGGGTTATTTTCTCGATGTTTGGGAACTACAGTATTCGCAGTATTTCGCTGCACTCGATATAAAGTATTAGCACGGCGAAGCATATTGCGCGCTTAGATCTTATTACTCGCACTTAGATCTTAGGTCTTAGTACGACTACGCCAAGAAGTCTTTACCGCCATGTATGACTAAAGTTAGAGTTACATTAGAGTAAGCTTTTACCACAATAAAATGACACCATTAATGTAGACGAGATGAAAACCAGGGTTACATTTTAGTGAATAGTTGCTTCGAGAAAAGTTTTATGAGAGATGAACTTTAGAAGACATCCGAGCCCATGTAATGGTTGCACTAACATATTATTGTATCCACGACCAGCTATTACTACAGCTGATGCAATCCCACCCGCTCACCTTCCACATTCTAAGTCGCGATCATTAAATTCATTTCATCAATTGTTGCCACTAATTATCGTCACCTACGCACTGACTCACGGATGACACACACACAAGGTTGTGCGCAAGGTTGGATAGAGAAATTCAAGATAATAAAAGTGTGATTCGCAGAAATCGAATTTGTCCGTACGCGACCTACGTCACACGACGGGCGTCATAAAATCGCAAATATAACGCGACCTCTACATTCACATTTGTTTTTGTAAAGCTGATCAAAATCACCGTCGCCCATGGACATCAGCAACGCCAAAAGCCAACGGCAAAAATAAACGAGAAAGAAGAGAAGAAAGAATGTATGGTCTCTCTAGCCACCAGAGGAAACATGAGTCGTTTGGTGGCCGACTCAAAGAAAAAGATGGTTATCCCATTGAAGTATTACTAGCATATAGAACCGACACCGCGAACACAATGTATTGGCGCCGACCGGCTTCAATTTTCAATGGATTCGTTCGATTTTGAAAGCAGAACGGAGGCTTAATTTTGAAAATAGAACCTCCCGGCGGGTCACACATTTTGTTCGAGGTGTCTGTTCTATGACATTATACTTCAATGGGTTATCCAAGCAGTCTTGATAGTTGATCGATGTTGGGTAAAGATGAGACTTCTATTTCTACTGCCTCTAGTCTTGGGAGCCACACCGCTTCACCTTAGGAGATTTCCGATTCATGTTTTTTTCCACATCTTTAAATAACTACGCCCAACCTCGCGAGTAGTGTGGCCGCCTAAAGAATGTGTTCACAAGCTTTATTTGCTTGTATGGGTCAAATCTTGCAACAAAATCTTTAACTACCTCCACTTATGAGAAATTTTGAATATTTGTGTAACTTCGATGATGATGCAGTAATATGTTGTTGAGTTGATCTGAATACGAAAAAATTAAGAAGGCAATAAAAATAGGTCTTTTCTTTTTTATTTCGCTGAGTAAATTGTGTTAGGTGCCACCTAAATACTATGTAATAATCTGACATTAGGAATTGTAGGAATAAACTGAAAGTTAAAAACTTCACATGTCGTTTGGCAATGAATTATAATGATTATGAATGAAGCGAAACATTTGCTTCAGCTCCGAATAAACGTCTTGTGGATTGGACTCATGAATATGAGCAATCGTGTCACTTAAAATTTTCGTAAATCTATGTAGTTAAAATGTAAAATGAGTAGAATTACAATAATTTTGTAAAATGTTTTTGGTGTTACAGATGTCTATAGGTGACCACTATAAGGCGAAATAAATTTTTCCTCTTTTCTAAATTACAAAAATCGTGAGATACAATTAAATTACGTCACGTCATGTTAGTGCGGAGGGGGAGGGTCGATGTAGTGTGACATTGTGTGACAAGGGATGGAAGGGGGTCCTAAATTTCATGACGTCACATTTTAAAATCGAATAATTGGTATGTATAGGTAAATATTAAAAACAATTACGTAATGGAATTAATGGAAATAAAACTTATTTCGGGACTGCTGTTTTATTTAATAATTTCTAAGTGTAAAATTTCATAATAATAATAATATGTGACATCACATTGGGGGGGAGGTCTCACAAATATGACTAGCTGTGACAAGGACGGGGGAAGTCATGAAATTAGTCATGTTAGGGTGACGTATTTTATGGATGGTTCCTAAAACGTTATCACTATTTATTAGCCTGTAACGCGAAGTCTAGAGAGAAATAAAATGACCATTCACTATCACGTGGCTACTTGGTTTTTCACCAGCCATACCCATTTGCTATAAACATAGCCATACACAATCCCATTTACCATAAAAATAATAAAGATAAATTCAATTTTGATTTCATACTTTGATAACATTGGGTGAAGCGGACGCGTTTAATGTACAGACGGGACTAATTAGATTATTATGTGTTTTTCCTGAAACTCGTCCACTTCAGAAAAACTGTTACGAACTGTACGTCACGATGTATGGCACGATGTATGGCACGATAGATGAATGTGTTGTAGTCAAGCTGTGCAAATATTTCTATTGAACTGCAATTAGATTACTACCTTATGACTAGTATTAAAACTATGCCATCCTAAGTGAATAAAGAAATAAAACATTTTATGTTGTAGTGTCTTTATAGACAGTCAAGTTACCTATGAGTCAAGTCAATGAGTAGCTATAAAATTAAAATAATAATTGAAATTAATCTATGTTATCACACTTTTGCTGTCGAAGTTGGGTAAAAAAAATAATTTAGGTCTCCTCGACTTTAGCCTTCACACTTATTTTACAACAGTTTATAATTATTCCGAAATGACATCTATTAAAATTTCAATCGATAATAAACAATTCTATATCCTGTTAAGATTATTCAACTAATAAATTCGTTGCAAATAACTTCAAAATATATTTTGAAGTTTACGTATGACTCACGTACAGGAGACCCGCGGTAATAATATCCGACGAAGATTTTGCAGGGCGATGTCGGAATATCGAATATCTCGGATTATAGACTACTGCCTACTTTGACTGCCTAAGACCAGAGAGATAGTCCGGCATTTTTTTGTTTTGCCATATTAGCCTTTGTCCAAGTAACTAGAGCAAAATTCGCCGCATCAAATAGACCATTTACATCCTACGCATTCGCCCAAAAAAGTGATGACTGTGAAATGGAAAGCTTTACACAACGAACGCACTGAGCTTTGCTTCATTATTTCCCAAGTGTTGTTTGTCCTATAAATTACGTTTTTAAAAATATAAAAGAAAGGCCCTATAGGTAGGCACCTACTCCACACAAAACGAGGACGTATACGGAGATTGAGAAAAAAGATGTACCACCTCATATAAACATACAACAATCAATGGCACCGGACCTTTTAGAAGGGATAAAATAATTTATAAGGATTTAAATTGTAATTTAGTAGGTAATTTATATAATGAAAATTTAGGAGCGCCGCGAACGTTGACACTTTTTTATGACTTTTCAGTCACAACTTATTTACCGTAAGAAGTTTCTACAACTAAATCAAATTTGTACTTGCGTCTGCTATGTATAAGTATACTCGTACATTTGATAAAATCGGTGCTTGAGTGAATTTATTAATATGCATTAAATTTGATGCAACACAATTCAAAATCGTTAATCTTTTATGTATTACTGATACCAAAAATGAGCAATTTGTCTATACATTTTACAATATTTAACTAGTATAAAGTCAACCATTGTTCAGTGACAACGTGACACGTGACAAAACCGATCGCTCAAAAGTGGTCGGTAAGTGTCTACGTGTGTGGATCGCCTTAGACATAAATACATTAAACTTCACGGATGTATTTATCCTTGGCCGTAACACAATGTCGTCTTTATCGTAATATTATGAATGGGAGGTGACGCTTCGTCCTTTGAGGCTACCACACACAGCGGACGGTTAGTGGGTACACTTCTTAACAACCACAGTTAACTCGAAAACACAGTTACTCATGTGAAAAAAATAGCCTATAGTCATTGAGGTAAATACATAGAGGAGACATCTCAAACAAAATGTGTGTCCCCGCCGGGAGGTTCTATTTTCAAAATTGAGCCCCTGTTCTCCTTTCAAAATCGAACGAATCCATTGGACATTGAAGCCGCGCGGCGTCAATTCATTGGAACATACATTGTGTTCGCGGTGTCTGTTCTATACACTAGTAATAATACTTCAATGCCTATAGTAGTTATAATAAAACTGTACTTATGAAAGATTTTTTTAATAATTATTAAGATAGGATAATAATTATTAATAAATACATACATTACACACTTTGTTGCTATTTTTTATACCTATAGATGCACCGCTTTTTGTCCGTTTAGTTAATCTCGGTCGTATTCTTTCTAATATAAAAAGTGACAAAATATTAATAAGACAAAATATTAATAGACAATAGGAACACCAAACGTATCGCAGATGCAGCACTAACCGAAATGAAGTAAGGGTCTATCTATATACATATATGGTTCCATCCATCCATTCATCAGCCCTTAGATATATATGATTACATTAGCCTAAATCTATGCTTAAATCGCACGAATCAATTATTCATTTCTGTAGAACTAAGTAAAAGCTTACGTTATTTTCTGTTTTATACCGAAATCTATCTCATTGTTTTTTTAATAACCCAATACTGAATGGTCGAGTTCTTTACCCGCCTAGCTAGCGACAACCATTATTCTACACTAAAAGTAAACTGTGAAATGTATTTTTCAGTGATAGGGGACTTGACTAGCTGCTTCGAAAAGTTTATTTTGCTGGTAATTTGATAGCTTTGAATCTAGAGTTGGTACTGGTGGTAGCATTGATATAACTTGTCTACTATTAAATAATAATAGAAAAAACCGGGCAAGTGCGTCTCAGGCCATGTGCAATGTGGGGTTCCGAAGTAGTAAGTTTCTCGACTGTTACTCACTGTAACTTGTGCTAACATAGCCGTGTTAGTTTTACTTGTAAATTCATCAAAATATAAGCTATTTTTTAATATAAGAATATTTTCACTTGTTCAACTCCAACCGTTTAGCCGGTGCGGGGAGGAACACTAGACTATAACCAAAATTAGGATTTTAAGGCCAAATATTTCGCAAACGGACCCCTAAATCCAGAAATAATCTAAGAATCCCCATAATATTTTGGAAAGACCTTTCCAACGATACCCCACACTATAGGGTGCGCGACGAATAAAAAATTCATCCTCACGTTACCTGTGGGGGAGGTACCCTGGATCAACATTTTATTTTACGATTTTAGAGTTTAATAAACATGTATATCCATGCCAAGTTACCTACAGATTTCTACCACTAAGGGTCTCGGGGCTATGCTTCGTACAGACGGACAGACAGACATGACTAAACTATAAAGGTTCCAGTTTTACTTCGGCACCCTAAAAACAACTGTCACTAAGCGATTTTTAATGTCTAAATGGTTTAGGCGCAAAATGTCCTTTTCGCGAAATGTCCGGCGGACGGAAAAGGTCCTATTCGCAGAATGTCCTATTCGCAAAATGTCCTATTCTCAGAATGTCCTATTCTCAAAATGTCCTATTCTCAGAATGTCCTTTTCTCAAAATGTCTCAGAATGTCCTATTCGCAAAATGTCCTATTTGAGTTCTGTGTATCTATTTGAGAGTTATGATTCTGAAAGTTGTGTAAAGTTTGCTAACCCGCACTTGACTAAAAACCGCCGATGAAGGACGCGGTAAAAATCATATCAGCTGGATGAATTACAACAACAACACAAGTCATTACACAACAACAATAAAGTTATCGAAATCTCTTCTGTTAATTTGTTATGTTTACAACATTGAATTGTTTACAGAAATGAAACTTAACCTTTGATGTTCACGGTAAGTACTATTACAGCGTTAGAAATAAGTAACAAAGTTCAACTGGTTCCGTTCAAGTTACTAATGCAATGATATTAGTAATGATAATGATATCTATTAATATAAATTAATTAGTGTAGTCGAAACGACTAGTCCGCACTTCTGGAGACCTGAAGGCTGGCAGCTATTTTGCTCAAGAAACTAATTTGGCAATACAGCGGGGCAATGCTGCCAGCGTTCTGGGTACAATGCCTAATTTGGGAATTTTGGATGACATTTTATCTCTTGTAAATATACTTTTTTAATATATTACTTATGTACTTTAGTTAAGATCTTTCTTTTTATTATTTTACGTTATAGTAATTCATTTTTTGTTACTTTTAGTTCAATTAGTTTTAATAAAACTGATTTATAGTGTAGTGTTGCATTTAAACATGGTCTGCGGAGTTTCTTTCGTCCTTTCTTTTCCTCATCAACGATGTTTTTGAAAAGTAGAAGCAAAATATTGATGCTCGTTAAATAGCTTAACGCTTAAATAGTCTCATTTTATAGATGACGAGTAACCGCCCTCGCTTTGCTTCGGTTTTCTTATGTTTTTTACACATTGGGTTACATTATTGGAGTTTTATTAAGGATCCCTAATTTTTTGAAAATATAATATAAGCCTATGACACCCGGGCATAGTGTAGCTTCCCAACAGTGAAATAATTTTTCAAATCGGTCCAGTAGTTTCGGAGCCTATTCAATACAAACAAACAATCAAATCTTTCCTCTTTATAATATTAGTATAGATTATAAAAGCTCACTGGTGTGGACATAGCTTTGTATTGTTAAATTGATGAATGTATTATCTCAAGTTGAGATTTGCTTTGCATTAATAATTTTCCTTTCTTAACATATTTTAACTTTAATTATAATTGGCACAAACTCGATTTTTAATTTGAATATTAAATTTAAGCCTAAAATTTATGGAAATATTACTCAAATTCACGTTGTCATAAAATGGAATTCCTCGACTTTACATACTATATATTAAAATGACATACAAATATTAGATTAACAAACGCGTTACGTATCTCTGTTAACATCTTGCTTTTAGAGTTCTGTACAAGTTAAAAACCAAATTATGTGTATTTTATAATAATAATAACATTAAACGAGTGTTTATAAGAATAGCCCCACAATAGAAATTTTATTCCTGTGCCGTGGGTGCCATTTGTCTTTAAACAGTGTTTTTTAAAATTTGCATTTTAAAACAAGACATAAATAAGCATGCACTTATTACATACTTATGTTATAAGTAATTCATACAATTATTACCATTATGTACTAGTTTTTGCCCGCGGCTTCGCCCGTGATAGAGATCGATATTTTTACAAATCCCGCAGGAACCCCGAACTTTTCCGGCATAAAAAGGAGATATAGGCTATCTCCATTCCAAATTTCAACCAAATACTATTATACTACGGAATTCTATCCTATTCAAATCCAATTCACGCTTGATCGTTTTTTATTTAAGCAATAAGTCAAGATGATAAACATTGAGACCACAGGTCGCGGATTTAGGTTTCCTCTTAAAATCCTACGAGAACTATTATATTATAATAAATGTGAAAGTTTGTATGGATGTTTGTAACTCTTTCATGCAAAAACTACTGAACGGATTTTGATGGAATTTAGTATACAGGTAGACCATGATCGGCTATTTATTATCCTAGGAAATGCAGGCCACTCCACGAGCTAGATATACATAGCTATAAGAAGTATATACATAGAAGTATATACATAGCTATAAATAGAGTCACATTACCACACTATCTCAATGATAATGAGATAACTGGGTTAGTAGTGTTATCAAAACGTCCAGAATTATGCAAGTGTAAAGTTTAGTAAGTAACTTTGAATAAACGTTAATACTAAGCTTCAACAATGCGTTGAACCAACCAACTAGCCAAGACACCTTTCTACAATAAAATTGCTAACGCTTGAAAAATGTATGGAGCGAACGATAAAGCTGCAAACATACTATAAGCCGCGACTGATAATGTGCACATGACAAAAACATCCAGCGCGCCAGATAGCTCTTGGACGTCCGAACGCCTCAAGGTGCCTCAAGGTCCGTCCGCGACTTACCTCCGATAGTTTGCACAGCTCAGTGTATATTCATTATCTAGATACCTATTACGTCACATCCTTCAGCCGCGTCCGTAAGCCGCGTCCGACAGTTTGTTTTCAGCTTAAGTCACGTGATCTAAACGAACGAATAGAAAAGTCCCAGCCAAATACGCAAGTCCTCCTTGTTTCCTTAATTTCTTAAGGCATTTTATAGTATGCATTGTGTTATCAAAAGGTGTTGTCAATGTAGATTTGTTCCTACTTGTGATAGTTTGTTTGTTTTACTGTCCCCAGCATGTGGTCTTATAAGGGTATGGATACATAATAAATGAATATTAAGTTTTTGATGCTTATTGTTTTTCTTAATTTACAAAACCTCTAATTAGAAATGTTTCTGAAGAACTTACTTCAATTAAATCTGATTTGATTTCACTTCACTTTACCTTCCGGTACCTAAAGGTACAGTGGGGATGAATTTTTGTTTTAGTCTACCCCATAGTGCGAAGATGTGTAGACCAGGTATCGTTGAAAAGTTTGAAAAGACCATTTTTCAATCCAGGGTTTTGAACTTGCGAAAAAATTATCACAAATAGGTTATGTTATATGACGAATTTACAAAGAAAGATAAACTTACAACTTCGGAACCACTACATTGCGCGAAGGCCTACATTGGCCGGTTTGTAACTTTATGCTAAAGTATATTGCCTACAATATTGCTCTATCATAAAATAATAAAAATAGTAGGAAATATACCTAATAATAAATTAAATATCCAATCACAAATAAAACACAGTTAAATTGTGACAGCTGACGGTACGGACTTCTCAATCTGGCTCTCTAGCTCTGACGTCACTGAGAGCCCAAGCGCATTACTAAAACGCGCGAATAATAAAGCGCTGACTTTGGTTAGGTTAGGTTAGACAGGGGGACTTACCAACTAAACGGTTGGAGTGGAAGATGTGAAAAAATTCGCAAAAATAGGTTATAATACATTGAAGTATTATTACTAGCATATAGAACCGACACCGCGAACACAATGTATGTCCCAATGAATTGGCGCCGATCGGCTTCAATTTTCAATGGATTCGTTCGATTTTGAAAGCAGAACGGAGGCTCAATTTTGAAAATAGAACCTTCCAGCGGGACACACATTTTGTTCGAGATGTCTGTTCTATGACATTATACTTCAATGCTATAATATAAAGAATTTACAAGCAAAAATCATAATAGTTGGTGCGTCGGTCGATTCGGAGTGCCTAATAGTCGACCAACTGACAGCTACGGAACTCTACATTACGCGTGGCTTGACACGCACTTTACGCTGCATGCAACTCGTATGATGAACACTATTCATAAATTATGGTTATGCGTATGTTTAGATACGTCATGTGACTTTGCACATTATCAATCATTGTCAAAATGCTATATTTTAAAGGTCGATGTATAAGTAACGTGGACGGGATGGGGACGGGATGGGATGTTTTGGAAACATCGTTTCATAGAAAATGTAAACGCCATGCCACGTAATGCATACGCCACGAAGGTACACACGGGACGCGAACGGGGCACGCACCTTATTTATGATCCGTCCAGGTCCCGTCCCCGTCCCGTCCACGTTACGTATGCATCAACCTTAAATCAATTTGATCGACCATCGACCTTTAATCACAATAATGGATAGCAACTAAATGTATCCTCTACCTTATACACTCATCCTGGATTTGCGGGGGCGTCGCGTTGCACAGGCACTACCGTAAAGTCCGGTTTACACGTATTAAGTAGTTAAGTAAATTTTAACTAAATTTTAAGTGAATAATTTTTAGTGTCCGTCCACTCGTAATAATTTAGTAAAGCTCTTTAGTTCATACAATTCTACTTAACTACTTAAGCATTTTACTAAATTTTAACTGTGCCTGTCCAAACTTGTTAAGTGATAAGCCCCGCCCACCTACTTAACAGAAAATAGAAAAATTTCTAAATTACTTATCTACTTGATAACTTAACCACTAAATTACTAAACTACTAAATTGTCCGTTTACACGTATTAATTTACTTAAAATTTAGTTAACTACTTAACTACTTAATACGTGTAAACCGAACATAAGTTATGGCGCCATTCGTGCATACACAATATAACGATACGCATCTATTAATAGTAGGAAATCGCGTTTCGGTCTGTACCTATCCATATGCTCTTATTTATTTTCAACTTTGAATACTTTTATTTTTAGATTTTTTAGAGGAGTTTTTGAACAATCTTGGAACGACTTTTTATATTAATTTACATTACTTTAAAGAGTAATTAATAGTAAACCAATAATTTAGTTTTATGCATTATATAAGTAGTATAAATAAAAAAAAACCCGCTTGCTGTCAAAAACCTATCATGATATACTTTTCTGGAATCCTTATGGTGAGCTCACGGAGCTAAAAAAAGACGGACGTAATCCCAACAACAAATTCAGTGAAGCACCCATAGTAATACCAACTCTATTCGTACAAGTACACACACCCACATATTGACACTTCACTGCTTCAATCGCGAATCAAAAATTACGCACACATGGTAAGCGGTGGCCATTGCTATGCTTCACTCTTGATTAGACAAGGTTACGTCCGTCTTTTTTTCAGGTCCGTGGGTGAGCTCTTTAATTTGACACCCGTATTGCATTATTCGATTTATTTTTATTTTTTAATACTTCAAACAATGCCATCTCACAGTCACCATATTTGTTTTTTTTTTATTTCACTTAACTAAGAACATTTGGGTTATCAGTACAAATCTAACGATATCTTAATTATATAAATTAAATTAATTGTATAGATTTCTTTCTTTCTTTTTCTTCTCTCTTTCTTGGCCGGCAACGCATCAGTGATGCCTTTGGTATTGCTGATGTCCATGGGCGACGATAATCACTTACCATCAGGTGGATAGTCAGCTTGTTTGCCGGCTATTTCCATAAAAAAATGCGTTCAGTGGTTTGGAAGATACGAGGTAATAAAGAATATTAAACACATACAAACATACTGGATACGTGCGATAAACATAACCCTTCTTTGGCAGTCTGGTAAAAATAACGCTATTCACTCGTAGCCACATGCGGATTCCCTGTGTCTTGGATGCCATAGACAACACATAAACAAGAAGAGACTAAGGATACTTGGCACCTCGATCCGGGATGATAAGAATTGCGCCACACGGGTCGTCAAAATAGTTACGGGTCGTCATAATAATAATAAACGCTAACACACTCATACCCCCGCAGTATGTTATTACCGGTGTCGCGGGTGGCATGGACGACACATATAATACATCACAATCACACCCATGACCCGAGTACAAATATTTATCTGTCACATAAATATCTGCCCCGGCCGGGAATCGAACCCGGGACCCCTCGCTTCGCAGGCAAGGTCGCTACCAACTAGGCTATAGGGTCGCCATAATATAAAAAAAGAACAGCTGTCATGGGATGATGGGACGGCTGACAGATGTGAAACATCGAAATGCGTCGCCACGATCGCCAAGTCTAAAATCAGATTTACCCCTCGCGTCACATCAAAAGTGATTCTATAAAATTTGGCTACCATTGTAGCATTGTCCTCGCAAATTTACGTTATGTGTCCTATCTATACATTCCATTTTACCATATTTGGACCACAGGCTATAAATTCCATATGTTACATGTCATGTTACTGTTTGAATATGTTTGCGGGGGCGTAAATGAACTGCACATACACCGAATGCGATAATTTATGTTAATCTCTCGCCATTAAAGAATATATGTGTCATTATTATATCATGAAAATGAGATTCTTGAAAACAACGCTTAAGATTTCAAAGATTAGCACAATCAATCACGATGGAATGAATAAATTATGATTACCATACATTTCACTGGAGACGATCTGTGAGCAGTTTTCTTAGCAATTTGAGTTATCTTTCTTCTTCTTTCTTTTTCTTCTCTCTTTCTTGGCCGGCAACGCATCAGTGATGCCTTTGGTTTTACTGACTTGGTTTCACATGGCCGACGGTGGCCACTTGACATCTGGTGGCGTCTGCAATTGTCGGCTATTTAAATAAAAAAAGATAGCTTAAGATAAGCAGCATTTCACATGTAGCGTCTATGTTATTATCGGCTAAGGCGCCGGCCACACAGAACAGACGCAAGACACGGACCCGTCGCAGTCGCGGCGCCCGTTCAATCTACTTTCATACAAAATGTATATAGCCGTCGCGACGTAAAACATACAGAAAAGACAGGGCGCGGAAAATTTATTGAAGGGGGGGCCGCGTTTGCGATGCGTCCGCGTCTTACGTCTTTTCTGTCTGGCCGGTCCTTAAGAGAAAAGGTTCCTCCTTTTTTCAACTATTTGGTAGCCAATAGTAGCTTATTTCTGAACTTTTTAAGGTTCCGAAGAAAAATCCGAACCCTTGTAGTTTCGTCATGTCCGTCTGTCCGTTTGTCTGTCCGTCTGTCCGAAGCAAAGCGCCGAGACCCTTAGCGTTAGAAAGCTGTAATTATGTACATATTTATTAAAACTCGAGAATCGTAGAATAAAATATTGAAAAATATTTTTTTTTCAAGGTAACATGATGATAAATTTATTCGTCGCGTACCTTATAGTGTGGGGATCGTTGAAAAGGTCTTTTTAAAATATTATGGTTCTTTTGAGACAATTTCTAAATTTAGGGGTCCGTTTGCGAAATATTTGGCTTTAAATTGCTAATTTTGATTAGAGTCAAGTGTCCCCCCCAACCCTTCCTTGCTACGACGGCTAAACGGTTGGAGTTCAACAAGTGAAAAAATTCTCAAAAATAGATTATAATTATGATGAATTTACCAGGAAAACTATCACGGCTATGTTAGCATAAGTAATTAATGAGTAATAGTCGATATTACTACTTCAGACCTTACATTGCGCGTGGCCTGACAAGCACTTGCCCGGTTTTTTTTATTATACTTAAGTAGTTGGAAAAGTATTTTATCTCCGATACAAAATTAAATTTAATATAACAACAGAAAAATGTTTGAAACATGTAAATTCATTAGGTACACTCTTTTCAAAAGATGAACACTAGTATCAAGAAATGGAAATAATACTAAATACTTCTTTAATGTTAATGTTCACGACTGATTATAAATAAAATGAAAACACATAATGATTCCATCTTTCACGAAATTGCATAATAAATTGCAAATAACAAGTAAAGATTTAAATAAAAATGTAATCTTGGCATTTATTTATTTGTCGAACTACTTTTATTGACATTATACTTAAGATTCTGATATAGGATCACGTTTTCGAGTTATTAAAATAGAAAATATCAATGAAATATATTGTATGCAGCCTCATTTAAATATTATAACATAATATGGTTTTACATACTATGTTTACAATCGAAATGAATGAAAGGGAAGTATCGGATGACCCAAAAATTACACAAGATTTGAATTAATTAGGCAACACACACTAGTTTTTTAGGATAAATGTGAAGTTATGTCTTTTGATAAAATTTATGAAATTCTATAGGGCAATTCTCATATCTGAAATAGGGTAGGTCGGGGCAAAATGTGACAGATAAGACAAATATAAATTAATATAACACATCACGTTTTGCCCTGCTTTACTCTATTTCAGATAAGAATGCTGTCGTATCCAATTTAATACAACTTATTACAATTTGACATGTCTTTACATTTATCCGACAAACTATAAATAATTCAAAGTGTAAACTCCTAATTCGGAATTTACAACATCTAGAATGCTGGCAAAACTGCTGCTGACTGATGGATGGATGTCTCCTCACAATGTGAGGGGTAAAGGCCGTAGTTCGCCACGCTGGCCCAGTGCGGATTGGCAGACTTTACACAACTTTACAACATGGATGGATGGATGGATGTCTCCTTACAATGTGAAGGGTACAGGCCATAGTTCGCCACGCTGTCCCAGTGCGGATTGGCAGACTTTACACAACTTTACAACATGGATGGATGGATGGATGTCTCCTCACAATGTGAAGGGTACAGGCCATAGTTCGCCACGCTGGCCCAGTGCGGATTTGCAGACTTTACACAACTTTACAACATTGTGGGAACTCTTGGGTGCGTTTCATTATGATTTTCATTATGATTTTTTCTTCATAGATGTAAGCCATAATTAACTAGTACCACACTCATAACTTTTTGAAAATTTAAGTTAGTGCAAAATGTAAGTTAATGTAAAATTTAAGTTAGTGTAAAATTCGGGCCCTTGAGTTTAGGAGACCAACGTTTGAACCACTTGGCAGCTAAAGCAGTGGTTTTCCAATTTATGAAAAGACAAAAAATATTTCAAGTAGTATTCACCAATTGTTACATGATTAATTTTTCTGTTATTAATATTCTATAATACAATATATTTGGATGTATTAAAATAGTCATCAATAGTATCTACTTTATTTTAAAAATAATTATTATATTAACAAATGGTTAATATGGAGCACGGTTTGTTCGTGACAAATACATGTTATTTTGAGTTACATTTCTTTTAGTGATTACAATAGAGATTTATATTACATTCAGTATATTTGGATCTGAAGTTTCTTTCGCTATTTCTACTCCTCGATGACAAAGTACCTTTTCGCTGTACTAAACGAAATTTTGGTAGAATCAAAAAACCTACATAAATTTAGCTACATAAAATTTAGTAACCCAACGTCGTATTTTAGCACAGGGTATGCTTTTTAAGTACCAGCAGTACATATTACCGTCAGTAAATTATTATAGTTAAAATTATTTATTTACAAAAAACTGTACATGAAAAAACATTTTGAGTAATGTTTTGTTACTATTATTTTAACACAAAACTTACACGACTACGTTATTTTTAAAAAGAGTTAGAACCCCCTTATGTATAAATATAGAAATGCGTAACTATTAATTATTTATTATCTATTAATTACTGTTGACAGTAACAAGACAATACATAAACCAAAACCATTGACGCCCCAATTCAGAGTCACTAATGGTTATTTAAATCGCTACTTAGTACAGAATTTGTAAGGTGATTCCTTACTAAGGAACGATTTAAGTAACCGTTAGTGACTCTGAGTTGGGGCGTAAGTTCTGTCATCTACCCTTAAAAAAGATATGAGTTGAAAAGGTCATCTAGAGATTTCAACACGCTTGTATATAAGAAGCATGCGCGGGCCGCACTCGCTTGTTGCAAGTATACATCCAAAGAGTTCATATGTGACGTCACAAAGGTATTATATACAGACAGACATAGTGAAGCGTTCAGTGTGTAGTGAGTTGTTGTGTGAAGGTGACAAACATGTGAGTTATTATTTTTTTTTAATTTTTTAATTTTTAGTGACGTGTATTTTAGTGATGAGATTGGATCTGGAATTGGATTTTATTCGTGTTATGCCTTTTTTTGCTGTTTTGAAATTTTTATTTTCAAGAAATGTTTAAAGAAAATTGAGACGATTTTGTTTGCATGAAAATGCGGAAGAACCATTTTTATTTTTTTGATAAGTGTTTATTATATTTATTGCAAATAATTACATGAATGAATAATAATAACTATAATATAATTTTATTATAATAAAACGTGATCACGATTCTTTAAAAAAACTACAAAATATCTTAAGTAATTCTATAATATTTTGCTGATCGTAATTCTTTATAAATATAATACTCAATACCATAGTTATGTTGGTATTCAGTACTATATTCAGTAATTTATATAAATAAATAATGTTACACCAATTATAGAAAATACATTTTATAAATTACGCACAATAATATTTAGGTATATGGCTCCGAAAACTGCGCACGCGTTGAAGTCTTTTTAAACGATATTTGTGCCAGTTTTTATTTGACACGGTTCTTTTTTGCATACTTTTGTATTATTATTATAGCTATTATTGTGAAATATTTATTTATTATTTTCTAGTATATTCAAGGTCTATTTTATCGTTATCTCTTCATAGATAACTTTATAATTTTATTGTCGAATAGGTCATCAGCGAAAACCAATTAAAATACTATAAAATTGTTTATGTACATCCTTGTAGCGACTATACAAATGTTAATTAATTATAGAAACTAACATTTAAATTACTGTTAACACATAAGATTAAAGATATTATACACTATATTTTTAAAAATACAGATTTTTAAATATGAAAATGATTATGATAGGAGAATAATTCTTATTGAGAAAATTCAATACACTTTAAGTTACCAAATGATTGATACCTGTCTGATTTCAAAAGACTCTCAAATGAAGGCTCTAGTTGAAATGAAATATTACAAATGCGACTCTTTGGATGTTTGTTACGTAAAAACTAATGAACGAAATTTCATGAATTTAGATATGAATGAATAATTTATTGATTAATACATTGTTGGACAATTTTGTTTCTGTTGCATAGTTTTATTTTCTTTTTTAATTTGTAAGGGACTAAGTTGTTTTTGTTTGGTATTAAATAGTTAGAAAAGATCATTTTTGTCTATAGAAATTTAAACCACAAACATCTCATTTTTCATAAAGTATAGACATTGCTGTTTTTAACCGACTTCAAAAAAAGGAGGAGGTTCTCAATCCGACTGTATTTTTTTTTATGATTGTTACCTCAGAACTTTGGACTGGGTCAACCGATTTTGATGATTCTTTTTTAATCGAAAGCAGGTGCTTGTCATGTAGTCCCATATAAATTTAAGCGAGATCTGACAAGTAGTTTTTGAGTAATTTTGAAGTCGGTTATTTTTTGTTAGTAAAATTTAGATTATTATTTAAATTAGCTGACACAATTTATGACATGACTATTGCATGAGCTGGAATAGGACGTAGGGAACTTATTATCCCGGAAAAGGTGGACAAAGTCCCGGATTCGATTCTCAGTGCAGGCATTTATTAAAAACAGATATTTTGTTATCTGGCTGAACTTTTATAGGAATATGGATGGAAGAATTAAGTTTTACTAAGACACTTCTAAACGCAAATTATCCTCTGAGGAAGAGTAGAAGTAGAGAATGCATTGAGCACAAACTTGTCAATTATACCGTGCTATCTTTATTGTCTATACTAATATATAAAGAGGAAAGATTTGATTTTTTGTTTGCATTGAATAGGCTCCGAAACTACTGAACCGATTTGAAAAATTCTTTCACTGTTGGGAAGCTACACTATCCCCGAGTAACATAGGCTATATTATATTTTCAAAAAAATTAGGGATCCTTAATAAAACTCCAATAATGTAACCCAAGGTGAAAAAAACAAGAAAACCGAAGCAAAGAGAGGGCGGTTACTCGTAGTCAATAAAGTTTAAATAAATGATACTGAAATGCGTGTGATTCAACTAATGTTGAATCTTTACTTAGAATACTAACTCCAATCCCACGCCGGATGGGTGTCGTAAGTAGCGACAAAATCCGGCCCGCTGGTGATAGGGCTCCTTGAGGGATTATATTGGAAATATTGATTTTAATTGTTAATTAATACCATTATTACTATTATTATTTCTCCATGGGGTTCGCCTGGTAGCTACCACCCTTGAGCATGAACCAGCCGCCAAACGACTCGTCGTGTTCCGGCTGGGGGCTTGAGAGCCTGTTCTTTCTTTCTTTTTCTTCACACTTTCTTGGCCGGCAACGCATCAGTGATGCCTTTGGTGTTGCTGATGTCCATGGGCGACGATAGCCACTTACCATCAGTTGGATCGTCGCTCGTTTGCCAGCTATTTCCATAAAAAAAATAACAGTAGGTTGAACTTCGACCGCAAACCACTCCTAGCTAGTTTTTATTGTTGGCCATAAAATATTAACAATAGCAGTAAATTATTAATAGCATTAATCAGTGTCATAGGTCAAATTGTTGTTGTTCACTAAAATTTAACTTTAAGGTTTTCCCAGATTCGAACCTGATACCGACTTATATTAGCATTTCCAACCGAAACCGACATCCGGGTGACGTCAGCATTTCGTAACGTACTATGGAATTCAATAAGGAGTAGATTTAAGATCGCTCTTGCCAACGATTATATTACCTAATGAAATATTCATTAAACGCGCGCTTGGCAAATGTTAGTGGAGGGCTATGATTTGGCAAAAACAATGTTTGATATTATATTTAATTATTTAATAGCTTTGGTTAAGTTAGTACGTTAAATTGTTTAAATATCTATAAAAATAACTAATTAAACTTCAGAACGTTTAAAAAATATTTTATAGCAATCTTTGAGCAGTTAGTACTTTTTTTCATACATTTAAATACCTTATTTAATACGAATTATACCAATATAACAATATTCTTATTATACATATTTACTAAAACATTATATTTGAATGTTTAGTTGCAATCTGGAAGAATTGGTTCAAATATGTTGTTACGGTACCTAATATAATACCTTTAAAGGAGTAATTCTTATATATATATATAATCTGAGTCTCGGAAACGGTTCCAACGATTTTCATGAAATTTTGTATGTAGAGTTGTAGAGGGTTTCGGGGGCGATAAATCGATCTAGCTAAGATTCATTTTTAGGAAATTTCATTTTATCCGTGTTTTCAGGCAATGAAAAACTGCTACAATAGACTCTTCCTGACATCTATTGCCGATTAGCAACACTAAAGCTACTGCAGTAGATGGCGTTATTAAGCAACACTAAGCCAATGATTTCCAAAAAATACGATTTACCAAAAAAATTCTGCAAAATTTGTTAGAAATGTACTAGAGATCACTTTGAAGTTCTTTTTATCATTGCCAGTTGTAGTCTGCCACTTTCAAGTTCACCCTTTATGACTACCTACTAGTTATAACTTATCACTTTCAAGTTCACTCTTTATCAATGCTAGTTGTGTTCTTTGAATCAATAAAATAAGTTTATTGTTAGTTCTGAATGTTCGTTTGTAAAGATGTTTACGCTTATATGTTACGCCCACTGGGCTATTAACATTATTTTAATCGTCTACATAATCTTAAGTGGGCATTATATTTTAAGGTAATGTTCAACTTCCGATATCAAGAACAATTTTAGAGAACATTTTATAGTCCTTTAGGGTTCCGTAGCCGAATGGCAAAAAACGGAACCCTTATGGATTCGTCATGTCTGTCTGTCTGTCTGTCTGTCTGTCTGTCTGTCTGTCTGTCTGTCCGTCCGTATGTCACAGCCACTTTTTTCCGAAACTATAAGAGCTATACCATTGAAACTTGGTAGGTAGATGCATTCTGTGAACCGCATTAAGATTTTCACACAAAAATAGAAAAAAAGCTATAAATTTTGGGGGTTCCCCATACTTAGAACTGAAACTCAAAAATGTTTTTTTCATCAAACCCATACGTGTGGGGTATCTATGGATAGGTCTTCAAAAATGATATTGAGGTTTCTAATATAATTTTTTTCTAAAGTGAATAGTTTGCGCGAGAGACACTTCCAAAGTGGTAAAATGTGTGTCCCCCCCCCTGTAACTTCTAAAATAAGGGAATGATAAAATTAAAAAAATTATATGATGTACATTACTAAGCAAACTTCCAACGAAAATTGGTTTGAATGAGATATAGTAAGCAATTTTTTTTTAATACGTCATAAATCGTAAACCGCAAAAAACATTGATCAAAGTTACAACGAAGTACAAGAACTTTTATATTATGTTACTTGCTGCTACGGAACCCTTCATGGGCGAGTCCGACTCGCACTTGGCCGCTTTTTTTTGACACGTTATAAAGAAAAATAATCGGATAAAGCTATTTTATGGAAAATACTAGTAGGTATAATTATTGTAATGTTACTTGAATAATAATAATTATTATTTTATTTCATTTATTTAAATTTTATTTTCAGGTAACTAAGGCCCACAGAAAAAAATACATACAAAAATATTACAAATTAAAATAATTGAATATAATAATATAATAATATGAGTTTTAAGCGTTTATTATTATTATTATTTTATTATTACTTGAATCGTAAACTTGTAATCTTAACTTACGTGGGATCAAAATATTTATACGAAACGTTAACGAGTTCCAATTGTGTTGTGGACAAAAACAAAACCGATGATAATAATTTATTTATATACGCACATTTATTTAACATAAAACATAAACGTATAGAAATAAAAATTATGACACCTAAGGTATGAAGCCATAAAATATATTATCGGTGATATAAACAATGTTGTAAAAGGCTTAATAAATTAGGAAACTTATTAGATCTCGAGTCTACCTTGATTGGATGTGTGAATTGCAGAGTACTGGGTTACCGGGTCTGTTATGACACAAGGTGACTCCGGCGAGTTGTATCATCGCCACCCACTGTCATTAGCATTCTTAAATCTCATAGAACACCTCACTGCTGACCTTCAAGTGAAATTAAGAAGTATTCGTCTTTTTGAACGACTTCAAAAAAGGAGGAGGTATTCAATTCGACTCTGTTTTTATATTTGTTACCTCAGAACTTTCGACTGAGAGAACCGATTTTGATGGTTCTTTTTTTAATAGAAAGCTGGTGCTTGTCATGTGGTCCTGAGCGAGATCTGATGAGTAGTTTTTGAGTTATCCCTAATTTTGAAGTCGGTTAATTTTTGTCAAGAATTGTTTGTAAAAATGCACGAGCAATGTATGATGATAGCTTTAAACATGCATGGCGCTCCCTCCCATGATGGATACACATACTTAAGTTCTACATATAAAAGTATATATTGAAACGGATCATTATCAGACACAAAGTCAACTACAAACACACAAAGTCAACTAATATTAACTTAAAAACAACGAACAAACTTATGCCTTTCAGTATTAATTAGGTGAAAATTAAACCATAATAAATTGTTTGTTTACTGAAATATAATTAATACTGAAAATATAAAGTTTCATTTTTATTGCAAGTCGACAACCCTAGGTATTCATTATTAAACGAGTTTCTAGATTTTATTTGTGGCCATTACCACTTACTGTCCGACTGCTCAAATGTTCGATTAACGCATTAAAAATAAACTTACCTCTAGCTAAAAATATACCTACATCACGCGAACCGTGTGAAAAAAACTTATTTTTTCTCTGTCTATCTTAAGTACATGTAGTAAATGCTTTAAATGAGTTTAATGAGAAGTAAATACATTTACCTTAGGGTAGCGGTGCCAATTAATGTATAGTTTAACAAAAAGCGATTATTAAGGGACCCCAAGCGCTTATCATCTTTCTTATTCATTTTTATCTTGGACGGACTTAGGTAATGGCACAAGGCAAGGAATTCTGTCATCACTTTGTTTTACGACGTGTTATACAGTTATATACCACGTTAATATAATCTGAATCCTTCCACACTAGCATTTAGTTTTATGGCATAGCAGGTGACTGTTTTATTGACGTATCGTTGAGTTGACGCCTATTAAACAGTGATTAATAAATTCAACGCCATCATTTTAAATCATGGCTTAGATGTAAAATAAGTAAAACAATGAGTAAATGTAGTTACTCATTGTTTTACTTATTTTATTACATACTTTTTTTATTACATACTACAACTATACAATATTTGTTTTGATCATATTATTAATACAAACTTTAAATGCAGTCAGTTCTTGTTTTGAGCCATTTTTAATTATATAGGACTTAGGTGCCTGAGTAGAAATTACATGCGTCACTAAATACAAAACTCCTTAACTAGAAATCAAAGATTTTTTTTGTATATCAATTAAAACATTTAAGTAGATATAAGTTATTTAATTATATAGGGATTTTCATTTGGAAACCATGCACAATAGCAAAGCTTAAACAGTAACAAACAAAATCAAAAAATGTCCATCAACTAGTGCCGCTACCCTGATCCCACAGCCACTTACGAGTAATTTAAAAACAATGCAATAGAGATAATGACCGTAACTTGAGTTACTTCCTCATTTGAACGTCTCGGACAACATAATACTACGCAAAATATATCGCAATAACTTTAGATAACAATAACTTCAGACCACTTTAGACGGACCAGGGCTTTTTCCACTACCTTTTATCATAATATTTTAACCATTACTGAGGAGTGTATTTTCAAAATAATTTACCTACTCGTACAAGTAACTAACAGATCAATAATAATATGTCGTTCAAAGTACAAAGCAGTTTTTTTTTCCGAATTTCCATCCGCTGTCTAAAAATTGGGAAAAAATATTTTTAAGAAGAAGCGACTAAGTATTATATTATTATACATTTTAAAAAATATATTTACATAGTACTATAAATAACCCATATTCGCTAGTATATTTAAGCCCTTTCATTTACATTTATGTAGTAAACACTTCTAATAGTTTTCTTCTTATATGTTAACTCACACACAAAATAAGTTCCAAAAAGTAATAATCAAAGTTACTCAAACTGTCATGTTTGAATAACATTCCGCTCTAGTCATTTGCTTACAGAACTAAAGTTTTAAAAACGGTATCCACTTGCAGACAATATCATGTTCGCAAAATAATTATATTTGACCCAAAAGAAAGCTCTCTCATTTATTGTTAAGTTACGCAAACAGGCGACCATCTTGTCACACGACGCGCCCTGTCGCAAGCAGCTGGCCAAATTATGAAATTTTCAAAGTCTGTAAAGGATGGCCGTTAAGTCGTATGCATATTATTGTTTACTAGCTGACCCGGCGAACTTCGTATCGCCTAAAGAACTATTTTTTGTAAATTAAAAGTAGCCTAACTTACTCCTTGTTACATCAGCTATCTGCCAGTGAAAGTCCCGTCAAAAACGTTCCAGCCATTTCAGAGATTAGCCGGAACAAACAGACAGACGGACAGACAGACAGACAGACAGACAAACAAAAATTGTGAAAAATGTTGTTTTAGCATATGTGTACGTAGGGTAGGGCGGGGCTAGTTGAGCATAGGGGCAAGTTGGGCAATCGAAATATCTCGAAAACTATTCACCGCACGCGATGGCAACAAATAGCGGAAAGAAGGGGTTGCGGGAGGGGAACTCATAGCGCGACCGCCAGTGGCTACTCGTCGATCGAGTGAAGTACGCGCGCGCATTGTTTGTTTTGTGACCAAAAAGTAAAATAATTGTAAACCGGAATATTTCGTCTGTACTAGTCAATTTTTATCCGTTTTCAATCAGGTAAGTGTTAAACTTCCATAAATTTATTGTACTTTTAATATATATAAAGATTATTCGTATAATTTTAACTGTGTTTTCATAACCTAGCTTTTGTTTTAAAATTTCGGGTTGGGGTTAGTTGAGCTATAATTGCTCAACTAGCCCCACGACTTAAAATAGAAGTAATATATTGTTTTATTTTATTTTTTTAGGATGCGGACTTATAAAAGAAAGACTATAAGATGTTCTTACTCTATTCAAGACTTAAATGATGCTGCAAAGGCTGTCAACGATGAGGGAAAAAGTGTGAATGCCGCCGCCAAAGAATTCGGTATCAAATGGATGACTTTGACACGATTTTTGAAGAAAATAAAAAAAAAATGAATGAAACGATTATATTGATATTAAAGACTGAATCTGACCCCAAAGTTAAGCTTAAGATACGTTAATGTTTTGTTGATTCTATTTTCATTTTATTATTTAAAAAAAAAATTTAGTTTTGTTGTTTTGTCACTAAAAGACTATAAATAAAAAGTTGATTATCAAACAGAAATTTTATTCAATGTCTAGTTAAGATTAAACCTATAGTTTGGCTAGACTTTCTAAGTGCTCAATTTGCCCCATACCCTTGCTCAACTTACCTCACCTATGGGGTACGTTGAGCGTAGTTGACTTTCTGCATTTAAACAACTGTAACTTTTAAATTGGACTTTTTAGAAATAAATTACTATGGACACTTTTGCAAAGGGATAAATTATTAATCCATCAGTATGCATACCAAGCCATTAAGAGTTATCGTTGATTTGCTATAACCGCTCAAGTGAAAAATTGCTCAACTAGCCCCGCCCTACCCTACATCCAAATGCATTTGGTAAAAAGTGGTTATTTTAATATTACAAACAGACACTCCAATTTTATTTATTATGTATAGATGAAAACTAAAATTTTAAATGATCAGTTTAAATGAAAACGCAAAAGATTTTGTTTAAAAGGTTTCCGGTGCGGTAATTTACTTGTATTGTTTTTATTGGCTTGTGTTTAAGGTACGGCATTATGTTGTTTTACGGATGCTAATAATAACTAGTAGATTTTTAAGGTTTTTAGTTAGATTAAGTAAGTTTTAAAATCAAAAATTGAAAAAAATATGATAGGTAGTAGGTACTTATTATTTCAAATCAACATCATGAAGAAAATTAACATTATCATAGGCAAAACATATTTTAAACGTTAGTCAAGCATACAGCTTCGAAAATCTTTGAAGTCCCCCGCATGTCCAATTTAACCGTCGTTACATCATTATTAACCTTAATCGCAACTTACTAAATTGCCAGGACTCAAAGACATTAGTCCACGTGTTTATGTACCGTAGTCATTGTTGCAACTTTCATAGTGTGATGTAAAATAAACAATGTAAACCGCGCCTTACATTTGCCGAAGAATTTCGCACGCTCATGCCAATTTGTAACTTGGAAAATTTGATCAATTCCCCCACATCTTTACATAATATTATTTATTTAAAGTTATTTTTGTGTGCGGCCTTAACCCAAATGAATGATATTTGACTCGAGTATTTTGTCATTAGGACACCTATCTTATAAGCAGAGTTGGTGCATCGGTCCACCATCAGCATTAATTCATAATCTTATATTTACAAAATATACGTTATGCCCTTACACATCAACCAAAAAATCTGTTCCGAAAAGAGCTAGAACATACACACGTTTATCTTTTGTTTCACTACACCAATCACATTGGTATAATACACGAAGGCATTTTAACGCTGCATGTCAAATGTCAAGCACTTCTGACAACAACAAAAGCGTGCGTATCTTCTTGTATTGACAGAGCGACTACGAGCAGAACGGTCAATTGCCTGTTCCTACACTCTTCATCGTCAGCGCGCTAGTGACATCTACCTCTTTTTACATTATAATATCATCGTATCCTACTATGAAAGTTGAAGTTTGTATGGATGTCTTTTACTCTATCAAGCAAAAAGTACTGAATGGATTTTAATGAAATTATTAAGTAGATTATCATCTGGATTTAAAAGGATACTTATTTCGGAAAACGCGAGCAAAACCGCGAGGAAGAGCGCTAGTTATAGATAATAATAATATGTAAGTATTTGCACACTAACCCCCCCGATAAATATTCCCTGTATCGCAAGTGACATGGACACACATAAATGACACATTACTAACACTCACGACCCGATAACAAAGTATGTATAATATTTATCTGACACATATAATTATGTCTCGGCGAACCTACATAACTCAGAAACCTTCGCAGGCGGAGTCACTACCAAATATCAACTAGGCAATAATATTCAGATAATGTTCGTAGTGTACATAATATGTGCATGTTTTAACCAAATCATACATTGGACTCCATTCGGGATCTCTACCCGATAATACATAATTCAATAACAGCGAATTTTATGGAGATTTATTTATAAATACGTCGTAACTCCTAAGACATCTAATAATACTGACATTTTAGATAAACTTTTTTGCACATCAATCAATCAAGTCGTAAATTTATAATCATTGACTTGTTTGCGTATGTTTTTAAATGGCGTAACGTACCTACTTCATTATTGAATATTAGTTATCTATAGACGTTACTTACTCACGTTACTTGGCTTCAACCCATTAATGGCCCACTACTGGGCACGGGTCTCTCCTCTTGAGGAGGCCTAGAGCATACTCCATCACGCTGTTCCAGTGCGGATTGGTGGAGTAAGTAACTCACGTTACTTGCAGATATGCAAAGGGACACTTATGTTTCAGTAGCTACAGCATGCAAGAGAAGTTTATAACTTCTACCTAAATATAATTAAGCGATTCCTCTTCTTTCTTTTGCCAATTTTCGATTCAATTTCGCAACAGGGAACAAAAGAAGCAGACTATCCATCTGATAATAATTACCAAGTATAATTACAAGTCCAGGATAATTCAGGCCGAGCTAAGGGTTCCGCGTTCGATTCCCACGCGCACGTATTAATGTGACAGAAATATAATATTTATTCTCCAATCTTGTTTCTTATCCGTAAAAAAGGATTTAATTTCTGCTGCATTGGGGCAGCCCTGAATACAATCCCCAATCTCACGCCGTTCACCTGCATCAGGCATGAGTCCCCATACATACGATCATACATAATATCTGTATATATAAAAGGCAAAGATTGACTGATATATCAACGCACAGGCCAAACCCTTAGGGCTAAAAACTTAGAATTTCGCACACGTATTCCTCTTATGACGTAGGCATCCACTAAAGAAGGATTTCTCAAAATTCAATCCCCAAGGGGGTGAAAAGTCTAAGGGGGTGATAAGCATAATTTCCGTAAGCGAAGCTGCGGGCAACAGCTAGTGTAGCATAATAATGAGTCCATCAAGTTGAGTCAAATTTAAAATCATATTGTAAGAGTATAAAGATTTTCCCATTCATTGTTATTTAAGGATGTCAGAGCGGAAAAACTAATGGCTACGATTTTCACAATAATTGTCGTTAAACAATTATGATGCTTCTTCGTAGTGTAACCGGATTTGTTTGAACTATTACTAGTTTACTACCTTGAATAATACGTAGTATAATATCTGGTATAATACTAATAATTATGGTGGCTCATTTACATTTAATTTTAGTTGGCTCAAAATACAGGACAGTTACGAATTGAGAACTGAATTCTTAAATGTAAAAAGCTAAAAATCGAGTATAGAGATAAAAATACATAAAACTGATTATTTTGCTGTTGCTATGGTAACGATAAAATTAACATTTGACTACAAAAACCTATCGATTAATTCAAATAAACTTCAATCCAAAGTGACTTTATGCAAATAATTGACCCCACTGGGAGATCAATAGTTGCCAAAAAAACCCTATCAACAAATATCACATCGTTGGACAAGCTTCATATTTGCATGATATTATCAAGGAGCTACCTAATACTACAAAAGTAAGCGATCGTTAACTTAATTGGCATCTGGCAATGTCGTTCTAATATTCATTATTTATTGAGTAAATAATAGTACGAGATTTTTCCGAGTGTTTAATATGCGGGATTAAACATATTATATTGTTTTTTTAATAATGACCATGAGGTGGTCAAGCAACGAATAATATAGCTAATAAGCAGTCTGACCACCTTGTGTTCTATGATATTTTTAACTAAGCACTTAGTTACTATTATTAGCAACTATAGTACAATAACACGGTTTTATAATAATTTATTATCTACCTTAGTCCAATAACATTTTAGTTATTTATCCTTTATTATCTCTACAGCTTTATAGTAAGTAGGCTACCCTATATGTTATCCCAGATCATGATTCACATATGAGCTAATTCATGAAAATCGGTTCACTAGTTTTTGCGTGAAAGAGTAAAAACAAAGAAACAAACTACGAGTATGTATTCTCACAAAAAACCTTTACATTTTTTTGGGTGTGTTAGTGGGGGCCCCCTCTACGCTGGGGGCCCCGTATAATTGATACAGCTGATACGGCGGTAGCTACGCCTCTGTATACACGGTACATATACCAAAATATTTTTTAAATTTTTTTCTCTCTGTCTGTTTGTTTGGCTAATCTTTGAAATGGCTGGACTGATTTTGACGGGACTTTCACTGGCAGATAGCTGATGTAATATGGAGTAGCTTAGGCTACTTTTATTTTAGAAAGAAAAATAGTTTAAAAAAAATAGGATAAACGAAAAATATGTACATACATTAGCATAGGTATTTTTTTTACGCGAAATACAGAATTATTAAGTTATCGTTAACTCTGCGGACTGAACAATAACTTTTTTATTGAATACCACGCAGACGAAGTCGCGGGTAACAGCTAGTAATACATATAAATGAGTAGAAATTTGTAAAATGTAGGATATTTGTCTTAAAAAGATAGGCATCCTCTTATACCTATGCTTTTGCTGGCACAGGTGATAACTCTTATATTACTGATATAATGATGGCAGTGACCGTTAGAGACCTTGATCATTTATAATTATTTCGGCTGTTGACTTATGACACGTATTTTTTTAAAAGCTTATTCTTATTTTCTGTTATTTGATACCCAATAAATACCATAGGGAATAAGATAAACTATCATATTCTTTTATTAATGACTCCAACAGCAGAATTTTAACTCCGACGCCGATGTTATATCGACGCCGATAAAATTTACATAAATTAACAATATCTAGTTTTGTATTTATTTGCGATAACTTGTTTGTTGCTTAGCAGATTTTGACGGAACTAACGGTTTATTTCGTAATTTGTAATTTTCTTATAAACTGATTTAGAAAATTATATCTCTGATAAAAATATACTTTACTAGATTATTATACACCTATGTATATTATAGATAGGGCATATCTATGTACTACCTATAGGTTTATGTATAAAGTTAATCTATGAAGTGTTTATTCATAATTTGACTTTTGACGACCAGTATGGCGCAATGGTTACCATGCCGGATCGCCGCACCGAGGGTCCTGGGTTCGATTCCCAGCGAGGCGGAAATTTGAATGATGAGTTTGAATTGCTGTTCTCGGTCTGGGTGTGAATGTCCTTGTCTAGTGTGTTGTCCATGGCACCCACGACACAGGGAATCCTAGTGTGGGGCTATGAGTATGAAGCGTTATTATAATGTTTTCATAGATGTGTGAAGTCTGCTAAGCTGTAATTAGCGTATATACTTCTTCATATCACTATGCCCTTATGATGAAAAACCATAATGACCAAGTTATTTTGCAATACTTGGAGTTAGTTATTGATTTTCTAATACGTGTAACTGACATAGATACATACAACTTTAGGTCACTTTTAATGCTGTGCAGATGACCTGGCGGTGAATTTAAAAGCAGTTCACCTTCACGCATTCGAAATTATGTTTATATTGCAATGCAAATCAAAGAAAATGATCTAAATAACAAATTTCATTTACGAAACGAATATCTATCAATAAACGTGTCGTAAAAATAAAGATGGCGTCGCCGCCGAATTCTTTTTCAAGGACTACCGGTATTTAATTTATTGTTAACTAAAACTGTATGTTAATCAGGTTTATTTGAACAAATATTCGATCGAATCATCTTTATAAAAATAGAGAATTTGTTTATGACTTCACGAGTTTGGCCGCGTGTCGGTTGTTACTCGCAAATCTATACTAATATTATAAAGCTGAAGAGTTTGTTTGACTGAAAGCGCTAATCTCAGGAACTACTGGTTGGAATTGAAAAATGCTTTTTGTGTTGGATATCCAATTATCGAGGAAGGCTATAGGCTATGTAACATCATATATTTTTTGTTAGATTTTTCCACAAATTAACGCGGGTGAAACCACGGGACACAGCTAGTATTACGTAACTAGCGCTCTCACCTTTACCTTATTCGTATCTTTATCTTTTTCTTTATCGTATTATCTAAGTATTAAAATTGTAAAATAATATACTTAATAATTATTATGATTATATTAGGGAAACAATGTAACTTATAACTATATTGACTAACAATTATCAAATAAATTAATATAATAACGCATTATGTTAAGGACCCGTGGCCATAGCTAGGGGGGGGCAGTGTGGGGCAATGCCCTACCTTAAAAATATCAAAAACTAAGATAAATTATTATAATTAAATTGTTTATTCATAGTTTGAGATAAAAAGAATTGTAGCGATAGGTATCTAAACATTTCCGAACATACCACAGTTTGTGACATTCATTTCATATTATAATAATAATTCTTTGTTCTGTGACCTAGAGAGCAGATCAATTATGATTTTTTACTTCTGCCCTACCTGTAACCAATGCTGCCCTACCTCAAATTGGACTCAAGCTACAACCCTGTAAGGACCTGTAATGTTAGTGGGCGTAATGATAAATAAAGAAATAAAAATAAATAAATAAAAAAATAAAATTCAGATCATGTGTGATAAATTACATTAAAACCCGTCAATTGTTATGAAATAGTAACAAAACTCCATGCATCCTCAAAAACTCACATTTATAATATTAGTAGGATAGAAATTTTCGCCTTTTTTTAATTGGATGAATTTAATTTAATGATTTTAACTGTCATAAAATTTAAATATAGCGCTATCAATAAAATTTATTTGAAATCGCAACTAACCATCTTTCTATTCGGATGATTCTATCTAATCTTGTATTCAAATCTGATACCTAGATATTACGAACATCCCACTCAGTTCTTCTCACTAAGCAAGTTACAGAATCGGAAAAATCAACAGCCATGTCTCCCGTTTAACCACTAATTTCATAAGATCAGGCTTCCCCTTTAGTAATATATGAAGATGAACTAAGACCTGGAACCTAGATCCAATGAATTCAAAACGAAATATAGGCCCATCGGAACTTTCAACCAAATGTTCTTCATACAAGCAAAAAGCAGCTCTAGCTCTCTCTCTCTCTCTCTCTCACACACACATACACACGAACTACGTGAGACAGCGTCACCGAGTTTAATAATTTATGTACGTAACGAGCATTGGTCCAATAAGACCAATATTGGTGCTACGTTTTTAAGCGTACGTTGGCCCTTTCCTTACGCAGTTAATGCTTAGAACTAGAAAAACTTTAAAAATTGAATAATGACGTAAATTTGAATAAACGAATCTTCGATAAAACACCGGTTACACCGATTTGACCGATTTGAATCGAGCATGACGGAATGCGTCAGCCATTTTGGAAAACAAACATTTATTTTGCGTTGCGTATTGCTATTCATACTCGGTAATATCCGTGATATTGTTTATTAATTAACAAAAAAATTACCTCTGTCTATAGAGTCATCGTTTTAGTAAAAATATGTTTGCTTAGTTTTTGTACTTATTGTAGAATTGTTAATAAGTCATAAGGTTAGTCTCACAACTACCTTTGTGGTTGAACTTGGTATCTTTTCCGATAAACTCGCGTAAACCCCCTAATTTTTCGAATATTTTAAATTATTAAAAAAACAACTTTAGAAAATCTGTAAGACAAAGTGTCCTCCTTAATGTCATGAAATAACACGTCCTTAAAACTTCTTCGCTCTCTTACATTTAGATGTGGTCACGTCAAGTCAGTTTATATCTACCTACTCTGTGATACAAGTATCGAACATAGCTTATTCAAAGCACTCCATGTAAACCCTCATGCCGGGAGATCTCCTTAAACTATTAGCAGAAAAATAAACCTTGAAATTATACATTAGTTAGTTTCGATAGATGACCCAAAAATCTAGATATTCCGTTTCGCCACAAGATTAAGATGTATATCGTGACTATTGACCTAGGGTCGTATTCGTGACGACCTTTCGAACAGCCTTCGGTTCGTTAACACGTCTGAATGAAAGTTTAACAGATAGCTTACCACTTTTAGTCGGCTTAGAAGGGCTGAGACAAGAAGAATGTGAGCATTTAATTATTCTGTTACTAGTTCTGCTTGCGGCTTAGCCAGCGCATTCCGAGAAGATATTGTGGTGTGAATTAAGGATTTTAAATCCTTTATTGTTAATTTTAAATCCTTAATAGTTAATTTTAAATCCTTCATTGTTAATTTTAAATCTTTAGTTGTTATTTTTAAATCCTTAATTCACACAGCTATCTTATCACTGATACATTCATTCGGATTTAAACGACTCCAACAAAATCTTTAATCCATAAAGGTAGGTATCACTGATACACTCATGCTTGTAATATTTTTAATTCTAGCACCGTTTGAAATGGTTCTTTATTATCGAGGAGAAGAAACGACAAAATAATTAAATGACACTAAAGAAGCAACTGTCTTTCGACAGTACATGTACCTACTTCCTCGTACGATGAAAAGTGATGTGATACTGAGATAAACTGATAATTTTAATAGTTGTATAAGTATAATATACCTAGGTACTAGGGATTGCAATCCGGAAAACCGGATCCGGCAATCCGGCCGGATCCGGCGTTTTTTACGCATACCGGATCCGGTGGAAATTGCCGGATCCGGTGACCGGATCCGGTTACGCCAATTTTTGGCAAAATAATCACCCTGTTGCTAGTGTAGATGCTATGAATGCCTGGTATAGATGTTGCAATTAATCTAGTATTGCAATCGAGTATTACTAACGTTCAATAGGGATGTAACATAAGTAAGTACAACACTTACTGAATGGATAAAAAATTAAAAGAAAGTTATAAAAGTATGAAATTATAATATTTTCATTAATATTACTTCTTGTCTATAATTTGTAATATTTGCCCTTAATGTATGTAGGTGTAAGCTATATCTATCTATCTAACAGCCTTTTAAATTCCACTGCTGGACATAGGCCTCCCTTAATTAGCACCATTCCGACCGGTCCTGGGCCCTCTGAATTCAGCGGCTTCACGCTGTCTTCTTTAAGTCATAAGTCCACCTGGTCGGGATGCGACCAGTGCTCCTTTTTCTGAGACTTCGAACGATGTGGCCTGCCCATTGCCACTTCAGCCGGCTAACTCTGCGAGCTATGTCGGTAACTTTTGTTTGCCTATGGACTTCACCGTTACGAATCTTATCACTTAGTGAAATACCTGACATAGCTCGTTCCATAGCGCGCTGTGTGAATTTGAGCCTTCGAATGAGGCCAACAGTAAAAGACTACGTCTCGGATACATTATGTTAACAATGGCAACACATTGCTCGAACACTTTCGACTTCAGGCACTGATGAATTTTGGATAAAAAGAGATGTCGTTATTTCCCGAACGCTGCCCAGTCGAGTTGGATTCTTCGAGTGACCTCTTTCTCGAAGTTGGACTTACCCATCTAGATCTCATCATCAACAACTACCGGAACGAGTGTGACGTGGACATAGACATGATTTTTGTCTTGTCCATGTTTATCTTAAGACCCACCCGTTGTGAGGCATTGTTCAGGTCCCCTAGCATAGTACTGAGGTCCTCCAGCGATCCCGCCAGGATCACTATATCGTCGGCAAATCGAAGGTATGTGAAGTGTTCACCATTGATGATTGTGACCGGATCCGGACGGATCCGACCGGATTGGCGAAAATCCGGTAAAATCCGGCCGGATTGAAAATGACACCGGATTGCAATCCCTACTAGGTACATATCAACATAAATACAACAAAGTATCATTATGTAAAAATAAGACATGAGTAATAAATAAACATTCATATTCATTTATCTTTTTCTAGATCCTATCTCGATAAATTAAAAAACAATTTACATATAATTATATTAAAGGTTACATTCTTGTAAATTCTTCGATTCATTAAAATACATATTTGTAGATAACCTCACTGTAAAATGTTTGTAATAATTGTAATGCATATATAGCTATATATTATCATTATGCTGTGGGCTAGCCAGTCCTAATAGGTATCTAAGCAAATGAAAAGCTCCTATATTTCATGTAAGAAGTACTTAAATCTAAATAAAATAACTTAAGTAAACTTCTTCATTATTCGCCACGCTGGTATTTAAAACAAATCGAAAAGCTTTAGCCATTTAGAAAGGACATTATCTTAATAATATCATTAATAATCCTCGCTGCCACAGATTAAAGCCTTCTAGACATGCACGTGTTGGCTAACAGGTATTCTAACGAGAGTTTACTTTTTTTAATTCAAACTTTTTTATTTAAAAGGTTAATAGCCAGAGACCTACTGGCAACATCTCAATTAATTGCATTAAAAATAGACATATTTTGACCCTATGTTATCTATGTGACACAAGCAATTAATATTATTCTATTTATTAAATATCTACAGTTTATTAAAATGGAAACTAATGATTGTTTAGGTTACATAATATAGGTCTTTAAACAGGTTTTTGTCCAATTGATATTAATTGGGAGACATTACACAGGCATGAAATTTTTTTTTTTTTTAGTATTTTCTATTTTCTGTTAAACGAATCTGTATAATAATAATATCTACATAACCGCTAACACATTCATACCCCCGCAGTATGTTATTACCTGAATCGTGGGTGCCATGAACGACACATATACATATCACATCATAATCACACCTATACACATATATATCTGTCACATAAATATCTGCCCCGGCCGGGAATCGCACCCGGGATCCCTCGCTTCGCAAGCAGGGTTGCTACCAACTAGGCTACAGGTCGAATCACATAGATATATTGATTATAACGGTTCCTACATATTGCCAACTTATATATTTTATTTAATTGAAAAAAATAAGAGGTTTTAATCTTAACACTATTTTTGAACTGTTGCCTGTTGCGTGCAAACACAGGAGACTTAATTTGTAAATGTTACGCAGCAGCTTAAGGGAAACAATCGACAAGGAAATCATGGAGTTCTTTATAATATATTCTTAACAAATCAAATTCAAAACACAGTTTAATAATTACTCTTAACCTTCCCGTGTCATTTTGACAGCCAATAATGAGCAGAATAAAATTAATAAATTATGAATGAATGAATCAAACGCATCCTTGTGAATGAATTTTAGTAATATCAAAACAAATACAATATTTATAGTTTATATCAATAAATACAATTAAAAATATTACTAGCTTCTGACTGTTAATTAATAGTTGACCATCGCTTTTTGCATTCGGGTCAAGATTTCGTATTATTCGCCAAGGTTTTGTAATAAAGGAAAATATTATATATAAGAAATTATTTAAATTAATGCTTGGATACTGCCTGGGAAATTTCCATGATCATAGTTTTCGGTGACTGATGAAATAGATGACGCTGTTCTTATTATTCAGTTGTAGGATATAACCCTGAAACGTTCAATGTCTATAGAATTCATTATTTTCTAGCTGTCTCTATCAGCTTCACCCGTTTGAATTTACTTTTTCAACGTCTTATCTTCAGCCATTGATTATTTACTAACATTTTTATTAACAAACCTGTTTATAATTGTTAAACTGAATAATTACTGTAACTAATGTGTCTGTCTGTAGAAATTTACGTAACTATAAATCATTATGGACGTAACCTAAAATGGCATAGCTAATATTTAAATGCTCCTATTAAAATTTAGTATAAAATTTATTATAGCTAATATTTTTCAGATTAAAATTAGGTATACCTAAGTCGTGATATATCATACCCGTAACGAATACATTGCATAATTTCGCGTATAAGCAAATAAACATACGATACATGCGAATAATATAAAATGTAGTAATAAAAGTAATTATTTTTTATGAATATAAAAAACGCATTTAAAAATCTTTTTTTCTCTCGGATGTATAAAAAATATAATATATTTATTAATACTTAGGTAGACACTAGGTACTCACATTCTCGTTATTTATATATACATTACAAAAAGTAGAGAACATTTATTTTAAACTGACTTCAAAAAAAGGAGGAGGTTCTCAATTCGACTGTATTTTTTTAATGTTCGTTACCTTAGAACTTTGGATTGGGCGAACCGATTTTGATGATTCTTTTTTAATCGAAAGCTGGTGGCTGTTTTGTGGTCCCATATAAATTTTATTGAGATCTGACAATGGCATCCATGATAAAACCATAATATATAATCTTAAATTTGTATTAAGTAAGCGCGACAAATGGACGAATAACTCAATATCACGCCAACCGATTTCGATGATTCTTTTTTTAATCGAAAGCAGGTGCTTGTCACGTAATCCCACATAAAATTGAACGAGATCTGACAAGTGGTTTTAGAGTAACTTTAAAGTCGGTTATTTTTTGTTAGTAAAATTTAGATTATATTGTATCTAAATATTCACAATCAATTACATCCTAACTACTCCTCAAAAAAATCTATATTACGCATGTAATCTGTGATTTTAACACGAAATCTTAAATCTAAACATCTCTTCTGATACAAACTGGCATAATAAACACCTCATTGCTAGCATTTGAGTTTATCTTAACCGTATGGCATCAGGTCACAATCTTAGGCTTCAAATGGCGCGTGGGCCCAAGGGCATCGAAAGCAATGACTTAACTAGTTAGGAATGAGTGGGTTAACACAGCTCTTCGTTGCTATGTCACTGTCTTATACGATCAACTAATACATTAATAATACTGTGATATTTGTCACAGCACTCACAGCAGTGCATCATTTTTGTAGTTGGAAAAAAGTCAACGTTGACAAGACATGCGTAGGGCTGACACGCTATACAAGTATAATAATATTAAGCAGCTAATTAAGTATACTAATATAAATAATTAAATTAAATTCTTCCAGTGGTCAAAATTCGATCATGATCATTGTTTTTATCATTTTTTTTCATTTTTTCTACTCTTACATCTATATGAAATTGGACATTTTGCAGATAGGACATTTTGAAAATAGGACATTTTGCGAATTGGACTTTCTAAGAATAGGACATTTTGAGTATAGGACATTTTGCGAATAGGACATTCTGTGAATGGGACCTCTTGCGCATGCCGGACATTTCAGGGACATTTTGCGCCTAAACCTTAGCAGTGGCGTAGCTAGCCCTATGGAGACCCCATATCAATATTTGTTATGGGGCTCCCTCAAATATTAAAGGAGTGCTAACTGTAGCGGTCCCAGCTTGCTGGCGAGCTTTTTTATAGGAGTGTTAGTGGGGGCCCCTATACGCTGGGGCCCCGTATACGTGATACGGCTGATACGGCTGATACGGCGGTAGCTACGCCCCTGAACCTTAGGTAGGTATACATTCGTTAATCTTATGTGAGACCGTACACTTTTCTATAAAATTAAAAAAATACTAAGCATCGGCTACAAACTTAACTGTTTTTTCTGAGCCTAATTTTATTATATCAATGAACTACGATAATATACTTATGTATTATACAATAATATAAAGAAAACAAAGAAGTAAAATTAAAAGACGAAAAATATTCCCTAAAACGAAGCCTTGACTAATATTTTAAAGAAATACATTTTAGTTTTACGTGTGAGTATTGGTCAAGTGAAGAGTACATCTGGCGTCATTTGGTTAAACAAGTATGAAACCGAACGGGCAGGTCACGTGGTTCGTAGTGGTAGTGGTACCATCGCGGGCACCCGTTTGCCTCCGTTGCGCAAGGCTGAAGTATTCGTGGAAATTGTTTACAACTCGCCAAAATATCTCATTTCTTTATACGGGTTTTAAGGATTTCCAAAACGTAAAAAATTTTTGGTCTGTATAATCTTTGCCCCTTATTCATGAAAAACAAAAAAAATACAGAAGTATTTCTTTCTTTCACTCTTATGAAAACCGATAGAGATAAAATACATAACAGTAGGTACAATAACTGAAAGAGGTCTAAAAAGTGTTAAAGAATTAGACCGCAAATATTCATCCTAACCTAAACTAGCGGCATAATTATAAGTAGTTGTTCCGCCCTCATCTTCGCCCGTGGAAGATTTGTTTCACAAATCGAAATCAGAAACATATAGAACACCCAATCATACCAGGGGTACATAAAAGTACCTTATTATCTTATCCTGGATACGAACTAAAGTGCCAACTGCGAAGATCCATTTTAATCCGTACAACGCGAACGGTTAGCGTGGGAAACTACTTGTAACTGTCCCATTGTTATTGTCCCATTATCAATTAAATCAGAAGATTTCCGCACTTACCAGCGTAATAAAATTAATGCCTAAACACTCTCATTCTGAGTGTGAAGGAAATCCGAGTCCGGCATAAGACATTTAGGGTTAATCTAAAGGGTTAATCTCGCTAGGAACCTTAGAATTTAAAAAATCCATGGATGCATCTTGAAGACAAAAAATCCGAAAAAATACGTGTGCGTGTGGATTGAGGGCTCTTTTTTTTAAAAAATACTTGTTTAATGTATGCGTCATTTACTGCATGATTATATTAAGCGAAAATAGAATTAACGGAATGACTGTAGATCCCTGGCAAGTCACGGACTATATCACGGACCCCAAAGGGATCAATGAACCCCTTTAAAGACTGTCTATAATGGAACCTCCCAATATCTCCATACAATAAATTGGCAGAATTTTTATGTGACTATTGAAAAAGAAAATATTTTCCTAATATCATTAAATATTGCACTGAACTGTTTTGTATAGGTACTTAGTACCTAAAAGTATATAGTTACAGCATGTATTTAATTTTTATTTGCAATTGCAATTAATTTTAGTATTGCATTCATTTTAATATTTTCCTTACATTTTCCATTTGAATTCGAATTTCGCCTACTGAAAAACAATCGTCAACCCAACTGGCAAAATAGAAAAATAAGATTCAATTCTCGTAGTGCTTGAGTACTACGCTAGTAGTTTCTTTATACCATAACGAGTAACCGCCCTCGCTTTGCTTCGGTTTTCTTATTTTTTTACACCTTGGGTTACATTATTTGAGTTTTATTAAGGATCCCTAATTTTTTTGAAAATATATCTAATATAGCCTATGTTACTCGGGGATAGTGTAGCTTCCTAACAGTGAAAGAATTTTTCAAATCGGTTCAGTAGTTTCGGAGTCTATTCAATGCAAACAAAAAAATCAAATCTTTCCTCTTTATATATTAGTATAGATTATAGACCTTACTATACTTTCAAACGACTCATTTCATTCTCTCCTATCTTATAATCCTACTTCATACTAATATTATAAATGTGAATGTAAGTTTGTTTGTTACGCCTTCACGTGAAAACTACTTAACCGATTTGGCTGAAATTTGGAATGGAGATGGCTTATAACCCGGTTTAAAACATAGGCTACTTTTTATCCCGGAAAAGTTGAGGGTTCCCGCGGTATTTGTAAAAATCGATCTCTACCGCGGGCGAAGCCGCGTGCAACAGCTAGTAATAAATATGAAAGTTTGTATCGATGTTTGCTAACCTTTCAGAAAAAAACTACTGAACGGATTTTCATGAAGTTTAGTACACAGGTAGACCATGGCCTGGAATAAGACATAGGGTACTTATTAACCCGGAAAACGCGGGCAACGCCGCGGGCAGAACACTGTACAAAATAAAATAATGTTCGCGGAGTTAATTCCTCAAAACCTTCGCTAACCGCGCATTGTTTGTGTAACCTACGCCGTGGCCTTAAAAAGTGTGATAGTCAAATATACGCACGTCTCACATACCTATAGATATCTGATACGTTTCAAAGGATAACAAGGAATTCGTCAATTGAAAGAACATACGAAAATACGAAAAAATGTACTTCCAGTGTCTTTGTTTATATTCGTTTTAGAAAATCCGTCTGTTATTAATTGTTTATTAATAAGAAGAAGAAACGAGCATCAGAATGAAAGCAGAAAAAACAGCATGAAACTCCCAAGGAAAATATTTTCCTTCAAAGTTAAGATAAATAATGTCTAAGCACTCAACTCAATGATTCCTCCGTCTCCAGTTTTTAGCAACTGTCAAACTGATCAGTCTCCATCTATGTATGTATAATTATATTATGTCTAGTAAAAATATATTTAAAAACGAACCCTATACTAAAAATCAAAAAATACTTAATAAGGCAGTGACAAACAATATTCTTTTTCACTTCATCCGAGTGAAAAGAGATGTTATCTGTATCTAATCTTCTCACATTACAATTAATTAAATTTATTTATACCGTGGTATTAAGGCGCGGTGTGATCTCAATATACACAAAACTGAGTTTCTTTGGTGCACGAGTACGAGGAAACCCAATGAAAATATCGCACGCTAAAAGTACAGAGCATAGAAAAAGGTCTAAAGTAAAATGTTAACCGAATAGAATATTAAGTAGTTGTTTAATATTTCCAATAAAAAATCGTAATTTGCTATACAAAAATAAACTTAAGCGTTCGCATTCTCTGTATTTTCAGCGGTAACAACATATTTTTTTTGAGAATATAATAGGTATATATGGTTTTACTAAAACTTTAACCGGACTGATATTGAATTTAATGCGTATATTCTGAATTACCTAAGGAAAACCCTCAAATTAAATGTTTATTCGCAATCTAGTTCAGCGTCACGTAAATGTAACATTAGATTAGCGTAGATATGCGGTTGTGTGAGTGAAATCAACGTTTTTAAACCGTAGTCATACCGCGCCTTAAAAAGACTTTTATCTATAAAGTCTAACAGGTCTATGAGCATTCAACAAAGCCTCTTAATCTTGAGTTATTGTATTCCTTATTTGAATGTTCTACCTACGTTTAACCCGAACTGACGGGGCCAGTTCGTGAATCAGAATAAATTTATCTTCCTATCTTCGTTAAGTAGGTACTAAGCTATTAAACAATCTAGGTATAGGTACAGTAGTTATGCTCGCCAAATACCTACGCAAATGCAGTAGCTTACATACGCAAATACAGTAATAAAATAATATACGTACATATATATATATATATATATAGGTACTTACATGCAAGTATACTCGACGTGTATTTTGCATGGAAAATCGTTTTTCAGTCATTTTCTTTTCTTTCAAAGCTAAGCTAATTAACAAAACTTAACCAAATTATAACTGAATGGCTAAGTTTTAATCATCATACTCGTACTAATATATAAAGAGAAAAGATTTGATTTTTTGTTTGCATTGAATAGGCTCCGAAACTACTGAACCGATTTCAAAAATTCTTTCACTGTTGGGAAGCTACACTATCCCCGAGTAACATAGGCTATATTATATTTTCAAAAAAATTAGGGATCCTTAATAAAGCTCCAATAATGTAACCCAAGGTGTAAAAAAATAAGAAAACCGAAGCAAAGCGAGGGCGCTAACTCGTTAAACACTAAAAGAAGTATTCCTCATTGTGCTTATACTTTCACAAAATTGCATGTTACTTACAATAAAATGGAAAGCAGAGTTGTCTTTTCAATATATAAAGTCGGCACCTTTGTCAAGGTTTATGCAATTCAAGAGCGTTATGCGGTTATCATTGTTATCAGTGCCAGGCACGTCCTAGGTTCGACGCCAGCATAATAATGAATTTGGAGCACTACATCGAATTTAATGTAGGTACAACTACTTTGTAAATGACCCTTGTCCATATGGTAATAATCATGTAATTTTGAAAAGTTGGTCGATCTTCTACTTTAAAAATGAACGCGCCTTTAATAAATAGTATGACAACGTGTAAGTGGCTAATGTGTAATTCAGCCATATTTTATATTAATAAAATATTGCCACGTAATGTTATATTAAATACATATAAATTAATAATTACTTAAAGGTTTTAACAATATCATCTATTAGGACGATTTAGGCATCCACCGAGGAATCTAGAAATATGAGAGTTAACACTGACTCATAAAATATATTGACGTGGAATTTTTTATCGGTATATTGTTGTAAATATGAAACATTTTTTAAACACTTTCTTACCGCCATATCTACCTCACTTTTGTTCCTAATGAATAATTCATGTCATCATCAATGTCAATCGACATTGAACACAAAAATACATTACTAAGGTCCGTATTAACAAACCGAGCTTATTGATTCGAGATGCTGGAATATGTGAAATATAAATAAAAATTACAAAGTTAATATCTGAGATTGCGCTCTTGAGCCTAGATCGGTTTTATTAATACGGGCCTAATACTCATGACCCGATAGTAAACAATTATCTGTCACTTAAGTATCTGCCCACGCCGGGAATCGAACCTGGGAAGCTTCGCTTCACAGACAGGGTCACTGCACTATAATAAATATAAACATCAGATAGGATATCTTATCAAAATAGTCTTTTATTTTACCCATATGCTTATGGCTTTTCTACTCCTCCATGACAAAGCACCTTTCCGAAATGCTCGTAGTTTAAAAAAATTACGTGCATAAGTGTATGTGTATCAGTGATACCTCTATGAATAAATTATTTTGAATTTTGATAGAACTTGGCCCGAGTAAACAGTTGTTTTCAAACAATAACGATAACTTGAATTAAAGTTCGCACAATTTTAATGTTATTGTATTCAGCTATCATAACGAACACAAAAACTGTGTAAACGGCTTATAACAAGTGCTTTGTTATTATAACGCTAATTTAAACTTATTCATCTTGGTTACGATAAAAACAATACGCAAAAGTCGATATTGATACTACTTGAATTTATAAAAAAAATACGAACGTGTTATCAACATAATTAATAACACAAAATACTTATTTCAAAATTAACTTTATTACCTAGCTAAAGGATATAACATAACATCTTCAAATAATCCAAAAGTCCTTAGAGGATAACAACAAAAAATTACCTAACCTTATCACATTGTGCTATAGACTTGTGTGTAATGTTTCGACAAGAACCAATTTAGTAAATTTTAACCTTGAACTGTGTTGACGTTAACATCTGGTTATAAAGCTGGTACAGATGTCACCAAACGCGTGAAATGTGGTTGCGTTAAATGTAACTATTTCTATAGCCTTAAAATTTTTGACATATTACGAAAGTTTTGCAGCTGTCAGTTGGGTACAGTCCACAACAGTCACATTATGTTGTTGAAGGTTTAACGCTCATTGATTTCACCAAACGCAACTTAGACCACAAACATTTGAAGTTGATCACAGATCCATTGCCATTACGAACTAAATAGTCACGATTGGCAACGGTGAAATGGCTACGAGATAGACTGAGATATTTATCGAATCTAGGGTGAGGCAAAAAACGTATTTTTAAGCAAAATGAGTTTAGCGTTCCCGTGAGGTACAAACAGGACTTTAGGAGGTATGAAACCAAATGCAGCGTAAATTTCCGACTCACTTTTCACGACACATAGCTCAAAAAATACGCTTGTTTGGCCTCAACCAATTTTCTACATTCCGCAAAGTAATCACAAAGTTTAACAGTAATTTAACGGTTTATTTTATTGTTGTTACAGAAATATGAAGCCACTACTGCACTCGGTGGTGGCGCTCAGCCTTCTGCTCCTCATTCACGCAGAGAGCGAGAAGAGCCTGTCTAAGTCTCAAGACTCCAAACTGGAAAGTGATGTGAAAGAAGATGTATCAGACTCCCAACCCAGAGCAGAGCGCTGCACCACTTGCGCGGGACCTCTAAAACTAAGTATCAAGTCACCAAAGGAAGTCCTCGCATCAATTCAGGCCATACCTGGCTCTGAAGTCCATACACAATCATCCTTTGAAGGCTGCTCTTCTGACAAAGGATGCGCCGGCCTTAAAGTGAAGGACGGCAAAGTCATCGAAAGATTCGGAAACGTTGATGCATTAAAGGCAGCTGCAGCGTCCGATAGAGCGAATGAGTTCACCTTCCAAGCAGCGGGAGGTTTAGGTAATGTTTTCGAAGGTGGATTACCAGGTAACGGTCCGTTCTGGTGGATGAACAAAGACTCACCCTTCAAAGGCATCAGTCCTAATGGAAAGTTAGAAAAATTCTCTAAAGAATCCAGCGCAAGCTACACTTCTGGAGTGGGAGTGACAGGTGCTGGCGCCGGTTTCGGAGCTAATGCTGCACTCGATTTAAGTACTAACCCCTTCTTGAACGGGGACTTGTCAAAAATCTCTGGAGGCTTTGGAAATGCAGGATTAGGCGCGGGCGCCAAACCTGGCTCTTCATTCCAATCGTCTGCCTTCGAATCTTCTTCATCATACAAATCTTCAAACCAAGGCGAAGTGGACATTACTAAGAATCCTTTCTTAAATGGAGGAATTAAGCTCGGTCAAACCGGATTTGGAGGTGGAGCAGGAGCAGGATTTGGGGCTAACCAAGCTGCTTTTGGAGCTGGAAATGCTGCAGCTGCTTTTGGAGCCGGAAATGCTGGAGCTGCCTTTGGTGCAGGAAATGCTGGATCCGTTTTCGGTGCAGGAACTACCGGAGCTGGTCAAACCGGTTTCGCAGCTCAATCATACGACGCCAACTCCCAGTCCAGCTTTGCATCAGGAAGCAAACTCGGATCTGGATACATTGGCTCTTCTCCAGCACCATTTGCAACCGGTGCTAATGTTAACCTAATTCAGAACTCTCAGAAAGCGAACGAATTCGACTACGAACAGCAACAAGCACAGCAGAACATTGATGAAGCGTTCCAGAGCACTGGAAACGTTCAGGCTCACAGTGGAGGTGAATTACAGCAGACCTGCGCTGGTCAAGGATATGTGTGTGTGCCCAAATCTCAGTGCAACAATGGCGTGGTCAACACTAATGGAGCTGGTGTCCTGCAGGCGAATACTAAGGTAAGATACCATAAATACTTTAATAGATCTCGGATTCAAAAGTTGACTAAAGACAATTAGTATGATTTAGTTTCTGCTCAAGTTTTATATATGACATAACTAATACGCGGTCATGACCTAAAACAACATTTACAACTAAATTTTTGCTCAATCTATATTTGTTTTCGATGCAAAAAATAATGATCTGAAGAAAATAATAAAAGATCGTTAGATTTCAGAAAGATTAGAAAAGGTCCTAATAGTTGTAAGCTTTTTAGAGACCAGGCAGAGGCATACATTTACACAGGTATAATGGGTTGTAACTATTGAGAAGAGCGAGTCATAAGTGCTGACGAAGTCATAGACTTAAGACGAAGTAAATTAATATTCGCAATATTTTTCGTCACTTGGTTAAAGTAACTACTTTAACCATATTGTGAATATATTGTGAAGCATACTTGTTGTCTCAGAACTTGCTCAATCAATAGTTACAGTCCATTTTAAGATTTAATTCATTGTTTATTCAAAGAAACGAAGGTCGAGCATGATAAGAGAAACTGGAATGTGCGTAGGTGAAAATAGTGCGGTATCCTATGGAGGTATCTTAAACGGATTTATAATAATAATATATTTCTATCAGGCTTGTATCAGGTATTAGATATTAGGTAATCTAGCAGTCACGAATCGCATTGCTGTTTTTAATAAGCTTTTGCTGTGCAAATCGTCATTGTTTAACCTGGACGTCAACGGTCTATATAAAATTTTTGATAAAATTAGATGTTCATTATTGATCTTAAAAATAATAAACGTTTACATACAAGTGGTCTATGTACCATTTCTGCTTCATAATCTCTTAAAATCAACACTAGAATCATGCTAGAATTCAATAACTCTTTCACCTTTTAAGGCGCGGTATGACTAAGATTTAAAAACGTTGATTTCACTCACACAGCCGCATATATGCGCTAATCTAATGTTACATTTACGTGACGCTGAATAGGGTTCAAAATTGCAGAGCATATTTTTGCTAACAATGTAACTAGATTGCGAATAAACATTTGATTTGAGGGTTTTCCTTAGGTTATTCAAAATATACACATTAAATTCAATATCTGTCCGGTTTAAGTTTTAATAAAACCACATACGTATTATATTCTCAAAAAAAAATATGTTGTTACCGCTGAAAATACAGAGAACTTCGACGATTAACTTTATTTTTGTATAGCAAATTACGATTTTTTATTGGGAATATCAAACAACTATTTAATATTCTATTCGGTTAACATTTTTCTTTAGACCTTTTTCTATGCTCTGTATTTTTTGCGTGCGATATTTTCATTGGGTTTCCTCGTACTCAAGCACCAAAGAAACCCAGTTGTGTGAATATTGAGATCACACCGCGCCTTAAAGGTTTCACCGTTCTTGTTTTGTATCGTAATGTGTGTCATCATCTAAGCGACCATTTAGTTAAAAACGATGACCGGTATCTACGTTATATTAAGATGTAGATCTATGCCTTTTTCTGTGAATTCGACCTTGTAGTATGCTCCAGGAATCTTTGATTCTAAGGATAAGTAGATCGCGTGTCGTCATTCGCCTAAGCTTAATAGATTGATAACTTCATGGATTTTTTAAATAATAGCAAAGACATTCTTAGTGACAGACTTAGTGATTTGGCCGAAACACCAAGCACTTACGTGGCTTAACGCTATTCAATTGTTTTTAAGTGTTAAATGATTTGTGTACGAAACACACACACATAAATTAATTATCGTTACGTGATATAGAAATCATTGGAAGATTTATAATTGATGCGATTGGATACGACCTTCTAAAACCTTTATTATGGTGTAATAAGTATAAAAAGAATCTAACAAACGTATTTTTGTAAAAAGGTCACGCATGTTTGACTTTGAATGTCATAATCACCTGTGAAAAGGTCGCCATCTTGGGACTGATGTTAAACTCGCAGCGATAAAAAGGTGTTTTCTCTATCTCTTACGAACTTCTACGACTGGTCCACGGACCTGAAAATCTTTTTTTTAGGTCCGTGGACTGGTTTCATAAATTTATTAATCCATGCATGTTTATGCGTCTGCAGTTGTACTTAAAAACTGAATTAGTCTATACTGAAAATTTTCTAAGATGCACTTAATGACAGCGGCTATTTATTAATATAAACTAAGTGAATTAACCTTGTATGGGCGTCTTTGAGCGAAACGGAATAATCATTTACTTGACATGAATAGTTGGATACTTAATTTGGCTTTAAAATACTAATTTTGGTTAGAATCAAGTGTCCCCCCCTCCCCCCCTCTGGCTAAACGGTTGGAGTTGGACAAGTGAAAAAATTCTCATAGTTTATATTATGAATTTACAAAGAAAACTATCACTGATATGTTAGCAATAAGTAGTTAATAGTAGATATAATATAGTACATATTAGATAAATAGTCGATAACTTACTACTTCGGAACCCTACATTGCGCGTGGCTTGACACGCACTTACTCGGTTTTAATTAGTTATCTTAGTTATGTGAAATAAAATAAAATTATTATTATTATATTATTATTAAACTATTAACTCAGCTAAACTTCGATGATATAGCAAGAGCCTTAGGTACGTGACCATAGTCATATTGTGTACACGACGAGTGTCCATTTTGTTTTTAATTGTTTTCTTCTGTGACATCAGTGTCAGCCAGCAAATGTAAAAAAAAATATTTTTTTTCTTTTTATGAAGAGCCAAAATCATTATACACAGCCGAATACATTAATTAGTTAGAGCATCTATAGTCTATAGACTGATAAAAAATTATTACTTTTATAGCTGCTATATGGAAATTAAAACATTTACCTCATTGAAGTATTATTACTAGCAACAGTATAGAACAGACACCGCGAACACAATGTATGTTTCAATGAATTGACGCCGCGCGGCTTCAATGTCCAATGGATTCGTTCGATTTTGAAAGGAGAACGCGGGCTCAATTTTGAAAATAGAACCCCCCGGCGGGGACACACATTTTGTTTGAGATGTCTTCTCTATGTATACTTATAACTAAATGATTTACCTCAAGTTTTTATTAAATAGCTGTTTCGCAACATAATTAAAAAGACAGTAGATAAAATGTATTAAACATATAATTGATGTTATTAATTTAAAAATAACAGAAGACAAATTATAAATACAGGTAGGTAGTTACTGTAAAAAGCCTTCGGTCCTCGTAATCCGTAAGAAGACCAATTTTAAAAGATCTAAAAATTAAACAAATCAATAATTTTTTAATAGTTTTATCAAAAACAATCATTTATTAAAAAGAGATCAATTCATTTAACAATCAATCTTGCAAATTTTTAACAATTATTGCACGGTGATTTTTTTTACTAAATACCGTAAAGAATCCTATTACTATTACTTGAAGTATGTTAAACAGAAGCATGTTATGAAGGAAGACGTGTGAACAATAAACATGTTGGGAACTATACTCCAAGCGCAGAATTTAACATTTTAAATACCAAATTATCGACCTTGAATACTACTGGCTTTATGTACAAAATGTTAAGGGTCATAACCTACGTGTTAAAAACAAAATCCGTTTGTCTTTTATTTTTAACCAGTAGTACTACATCATTCCATAGACAAATTGTTTCGCTTTTTAAACTTTTATTGTTAATTTACACAAAACCAGTATTTACACCGAAGGTTAGTTTGAGAACCTGTGTCTATTTATCAAGTCAATACCCTAGCTAAGATTCATTGTTTTAAATGGCGTTAAATTCTTAATGAATACCTACCACTATCCTATTAAATAATAATGTATAGGTACGGTTATACCTAATGTATTCTGATATTCCTTGTTAGTTTTAAATTATATTTTGAATGAATTCCTTCTATTTCGCGCTTAAATAAATAGTAATTTTAACCGGAGCGCCCGAGGCGTATACTTTAAAATGTTATTTGAGTAACATCCATCAAATAACCGATGCGACGTTGCTAAATACTGAGCATCTCATACGGCTTGTACCCACATACATACGTCGGTTCTTATACGGTATTAATTCAATTATTCACATATTTGAGCCAAACCGTGATTTAAAATGTGGTGACAGTTCATAATTACGAATTCCCATTTTAATGACGTACCTAGGTACATATTCACAATGTTTAACGATTTTTATAAATGTGTAAATAAGAATTTATGTAGTTCCTGTACACAGTGTAGTATAATCGTCTTTTCAAGAGATGGAGAGCAGATGTTTTAGTTAGGGTATAATAATCTAAATTTTACTAACAAAAAATAACCGACTTCAAAATTACTCAAAAACTACTTGTCTGATCTCGTGCAAATTTATGTGGGACCACATGACAAGCACCTGCTTTCGATTAAAAAAAGAATCATCGAAATCGATTGGCGTGATATTGAGTTATTTGTCCATTTGTCGGGCACATACTTAATGCAAATTTAAGACTTATATGGGTTTCTCATAGATGGCATTGTCAGATCTCAATAAAATTTAAGTGGGACCACAATTTTAAGTGGAAGATTGCATGGTAAAGTACATCATATATTTTTTTTAGTTTTTTCATTCCCTTATTTTAGAAGTTACAGGGGGGGGGGGGACACACATTTTACCACTTTGGAAGTGTCTCTCGCGCAAACTATTCAGTTTAGAAAAAAATGATATTAGAAACCTCAATATCATTTTTGAAGACCTATTCATAGATACCCCACACGTATGGGTTTGATGAAAAAAACATTTTTGAGTTTCAGTTCTAAGTATGGGGAACCCCCAAAATTTATTGTTTTTTTTTTCTATTTTTGTGTGAAAATCTTAATGCGGTTCACAGAATACATCTACCTACCAAGTTTCAATGGTATAGCTCTTATAGTTTCGGAAAAAAGTGGCTGTGACATACGGACGGTCGGACAGACAGACAGACATGACGAATCCATAAGGGTTCCGTTATTTGCCATTCGGCTACGGAACCCTAAAAATACAGTCGAATTGAGAACCTCCTCCTTTTTTTGAAGTCTGTTAAAAACTTAGTCAGTAAATCATTTTTTCAATAAATGCTCTAATAACACGGTGAAAGCACTAAGTGTGCAAGAAGAAAAAGAAAAAGCCACAAGTTAACATGACACTTCCTGCTACGTGCATCACCGGCGATATCCATAACGCTATGATATGAGGCCTTCCAGAAAGGACGTACCTATAGATTAGGATGAATCTTGCAAGGGTTAATTTGAACTGTCATGTCCGGAGGAAAAAAGAGGCGATTGAGATCATCCTACTGCGGGCCTATGAACTTTTATAAAACCATTCGTGTACCATTTATCGGCAATTCATTTATCGGACTTTAGAAGATTTGACGTTTACACTGGAACATGGCAGGAATTAAGAGTTCATAATTAACCACCTGCCCAAACTCTTTCTACTGTCTTTTTTCTATTCTCTATTTTTCCTCAATCAGCAACACAACTGAGGCTTTTGGTGTACTGATGACCATGGGACGAGAGCTTACCAAGGTCCATCATTCAGTCCATAAACTCAGCTAGTTTTTTAAAGATTTCCCATTAAATGGTCAATTGCCACCAACAGTCACATGAAAATTGAACTGTGACCTCACAAGAGACTATAAGCTCCTACATAACGCATGTTAATGCAATGTGCAATACCGTGTTATCTCAAGCCTGGTCAGACCGGCTCACCGTAAAAGACAAAACCTGCAAAAACTTTCACCAGAAATTGCATGTTTGACACCTCGGCTGGGCCATCATTAAATTAAATCGAGAATCTTACGCATACATTATCATAATGGTGAATTTGTAACTCGTCTTCCGCACGATAGTCTCCATTTAAGGGATTTCCAGGTGGAAGTTTCATTGCGCTACCAAAATTAATGATGTAAATTATCTCTCAAACACCTCATCGGACTCTGAGGTGGTCAAAGCTTTTTTTTCATAAACGCTAACACACTCATCCCCCGCAGTAGGTTATTACCGGTCTCGCGGGTGGCATGGACGACACATATAACACATCACAATGACCACCCATGACCCGAGTACAAATATTTATCTGTCACATAAATATCTGCCCCGGCCGGGAATCGAACCCGGGACCCCTCGCTGCGCAGGCAGGGTCGCTATCAACTAGGCTACAGGATCGTAAAAAACTATAAAAATCAATTTTCTCAAAGAATTATCCATATCCTGGAGTTTATCAAATCCTTTTCTCATGCAAATTTACCCGAGCCTTGTAAACTTGTATATTAAAACGTCAAAGGCATTTCGTTTGTATGCAAATTCGGCTGTCTGTTCGCCACACCTCAACATGTTTATAACAGGTTATATAACCATCTGTATTGGACTTATTAGAAGGTTACTAGCTTTTATATGATAATACCGGTTGCCCTTGAACCCAGTCATCCTCCTGGTTTTCAATTAACCTCAAGTTTATTATCTTATATCATAGCCAGACTGAACAGAAACTATAGATGATCAAGAAAAAAAAATTATCGTTATGTTTTTTTGTCTTTAACAACATTTTTAAAGGGCATACGTATAAATTAACCAAAATTGTTAAGCCATTTAATGGCTGATAATCCGTTCCCAATGTTTCTCACGATGGAATCTGTAACTTCAACAGATAAAAAAACGCGGCCGTGACCCACAGATAAACTTGACCTTTTAAAATATTTGCACTCAAATAACAATAACAGATCTTATTACGTAAATAAAGTAAAAAAAATATTTTAATACGATGTCGAGAAAAGGCTTACGTTTAAGACGAGGCTTCAATTAATCAACTAATTATTTTTTTTCTTCGTGAGAACCATTGTCCGTCCCTATTGTTCATTGTGAGGATTTTTTTCATTTTTCCTATTAATACAAGTATTTACAATGTCAGGAATCGGATTAAGTACATGTGTTGTGCTTCCGGTTTGTTAAATAGACACTCATGGATAAGGATTCTGTCAAGGTGCCATCTTATAGAGAAGAAACAAACTTACTCTTTTCTTTCTTTCTCTTTACATGGGAATCATCATCACGTTTAGAGATCAGGTTACTCCGGTGTCTTTTTAGAACATTTTTTTTTATGATACATGTCATACATGGTCACCGTTGTCTATGGATATCATAAACACCAAAGGAAACATCGATACATTGCCGGTCCATTAAGGAAGCGGGGGATCCATTAACTAAACCAAATACAATCTTTAACTATATAACTTGCACCTTTCTTTAAACCATAAATATCTGTGGCAACACTACCGATGACGAGCGGAAATTTACATCGCTGCGCGCGAAATAAATAATAAAAAATATCCAAAAATAGATAATGAAAATAGTGGGATACACCCATCCAATCCTGTTAATATTATAAATGTGAAAGTGCGAGGATGTATGGATGTTAGGTAATCTTTCAAAACTCTGAACGGATTTTGATGAAAAGCACACAGGTGTACCATGAAGTGGAATAATTTCATCATTCTCTTCATAACCAAGGGTTGACTGGTAGAGAATGCCACTTGGCATTAAGTCCGCCCATTGTATAAAATTGCAATAAAGGATCAAATAAATAAAAAATAAGATATACTTAATATATGTTAGTTAAAATCCCGGTAAACGCGGAAAAAGACACATGCAGAGCGGTAACCCACCATATGTATATTACAAAAAAAGTACTGATTTCATAACCAGCATTTAGCATAGCTAAAAGGTATTTGTAACTTGCGAGATAACGAAATTTGTGACTCGTCACACATGTCCAAACTACAAGTTTTGGCCTATAGCTGTGAATTGATGTGTCGCTTCCTACATGACATGCGAAGTTGACCTTATGGACGCCAAAAATGCGAGATATTAAACCTTGCACCATGCATTGCACGCGTAACAATATGCGTATTCTTTGAAGGTTTTACACGGTGAATACTATAACAAATTATTACCTCTATATGTGATTGGGTATATACTCTCATACTCACATTCTGCATTAGGTATCACTGTGTTAAAGATGATTTATTACTTTATTACAACAGCGACAACAGCATCCAAATTGGCTAAGCCGTATTAGCTGAGATCAGAGGAACGAACGCATACTCAGTTTGAAAACTGATTATAATCGTCATGGGATTTATCAAGTTTAACTCAGAAATTGCTAAACCAATTTATATGCAATTTTCATTATTGTATTGCAGTAAGATTAAGGTCTTACTATATTGTATTTGTTTTAATTAAATCGAATCATAAAAAAAATTCATTGTAACATTTTAATAACACATAATATGACAAAAAATATTTTGTCAATACATAAATCAAGATAGAAATCTTAATGTATTCAAAGTACCTAATTGGAGTCCGCTTTTTTTAATGCTAACGGGACTGAACAAAAAAGCCGTTAAGGTCAAAAAAACTGCCCAGTCGAAAAAAACAACCAATTAGACTATAAAGTCGTCAAAACATCATAGATCAGATTGTCATCAGAGATGTTACTACAGATAAAAAAGGCTACGGTAAAAATTTCCGCAACGTCGGCATTTAGCAACGATTTTAAACTTTCATTAAATATTGCTCAAGCTAATGGCTTCATTTCAATCGATTATTATAGAATTATTTATTTTGCATAAGTGTTTGGAGAGGTCATTAATGAATCGAATTACATAGCAACTGCCAACTCGTAGGTGGAAAAAATAATAACATACATTTAAGGCTTAGATATCTCAATGATATTGTATACCTACCTACTAATTTATTTATTAACCCCCGACAAAAAAGAGGGGTGTTATAACTTCGACGTGTTTATGTATCTCTATTATATGTTATGTAGCTATGTCTGTCTGTGGCATCGTAGCTCCCAAAAGGATGAACCGATTTTGATCTAGTATTTTTTGTATGAAAGGTGACATAATCGAGAGTATTCGAGAGTGTACTTACCTATGTAAATGAAACTGTCGGGGGATTTTTATTTGATAATAACTTAGTAATAGGAGCTAAAATGATATTATTATTAAGTACCTTGGACCGTATTCTACATCCTTCGCCCTATGCCTTCGCCACGTGATCTTCCTCGCGTCTTTAAAATTATAAAATAAAAAATTCAATTCCTGTATATAATATTCCGTTGATAAAACTCGAAAAGCAGTTGAAAATTTTAGTTGTAATGTTTTTTTTATGATAAGAGTTGGTCATTTATGGGAGCCATTTCTAAAGAAATATTAAAAAATAAACTACTTAATATCTATGTACTAATAAATACTTAAAATAAATTACCGGTTTAAAGACGATAATAATCTTAAAGAAGGCAACGCATCATCAATCTACATCCACAACTCAACGTGCATTGCGTGTTGTACGTCAGCAGTTCAAATGTCGCCATATTTAATTTTGATTTAGAACAAGCGCCGGTAAGTGATCTGCTGTAGAGATGTCTCTAAGATCTTTTTTCTTTATAAGTCACTAGCTGACCCGGCGAACTTCGTATCGCTAGCCGTTACAGTTTCTGTGTGCTCCTCCCTCTCCCTCTCCCTCTCACGCTCCCGCTCCCGCTCCCGCTCCCAAGTAAAAAACGAGTCATAAAAGACGCTAATAATAATAACTAATAGCTATCTATCAACTACACATAACAAAATTTTACGTTATCCCGCAAGAACAGGTCTATTTTCCGGGATAAAAAGTATGCTATATCCAACCCCGAGCTTTATTTTATATCTGTATAAATAACTAATCTATCAACTACATATAACAAAAATTTACCTTATCCCACAGGAACAGATCTATTTTCCGGGATAAAAAGTATCCTATGTTCGTCTCCTGATTCTAAGCTACCTCCCCACCAATTTTCATCCAAATCGGTTCAGCCGTTCTTGAGTTATAAATAGTGTAACTAACACGACTTTCTTTTATATACATAGATTTATAACTATTATGCATGGAATATAGAGCTAAGGAGAGCCATCTCATATGGGGGAAAGTTTGAAAAGATGTCCAGCTATATACTGAAAATAGAGGTTCCAGTACCTACCATCATCCTACCACAATAGCGCTGGTGTTGGAAAAACTACGATATGAACATAGCTGTTGTAGACTAAGTAAAGTTTGCTGAATTCAATAAAATTTATCCTAGGCTACCGCAGCGCCACCCTTAATGGACGCGTTTTTACAGACACTTTTCATACACAGAGATGGCTTTCCTTACCTCTAAACTCCATGCTATTATGTCATTATCTTTTTATCTCCGTATGATTTGTATGATTGTAAGTGTTCGCAACAGTCTTTTTACTACTAAGCTGCTAAGCACGATTTTTTTATTAAAATTCTATTTGGAATTGTTCTCTCGTAGCGATTGGCACAGCATACACTTTTTGTTTCATGTAGCCCCAAAAATAATAATCAAGAGGCGTTAAATCAGGAGACCGCGAGAGAGGTGGTCCAGTAGCATGGTCCTCTAAGGTCTCAATTGAAACAGCGGATTGATGCTGCTGCTACAGAAATAGGAGCGAACCTTTCGAAGTGCAAATAACGAGTCAAAGGATGTCATTTAGAGCCTTAGCCTGTATTAACGCCAATGGCGGTCATTTCGAAAACGTTATGAATTAATTACTGTTTTTTTTTAAGTAAATGATTTAAGTTTGCACTTGTGTTTATTGTTTCCTTACATTTAAAATTATTCTATCAAAGGGCAAAAGGTATTTTTGATAGTAAGACGCTTAAATGTTCCACTAGCCTGGTTTTAATAGTCTAATCTACCTATTATCTAAAATAGGTTGCATATTTCAAGAGTTTGTAGTTCGGTAAATGATTAAGATAACTACAAACATGTTCATGAGATTTTGTAGCTAATATCATGTAATTTAATAATAATTGATAAAATAATAATATTCATAGGGCATTTTCCCAACTTTTTAGCGAAATTAAATAAAAAAGGGTAATTTTTTTCAAAAAAAATTCAGTTAATGTCTTTAAGAAATACATCCTATTTAATTTTCGGTAGATTTTATACCTCGAATAGATAAACTATGATAACAACTGGTAAATAAAAAAAAACAGAATGAAAATAAATGTAAAAACAAAAAAAATATGTCGAAAATAGTGTAGCAAGTCAGGTTTGTTTCCGAAAAAATTAAAAAGCTAAAAAAAAAAGAACTAAACCGATTAGACCTGTACTTTATTGGTTTTTTGTTAATAGTTTTGTCCAAATAATCAATAGACGCCGGGCAGTCACTTGGCGCTGGGACACCCTGTATATCAATCAAATACTCGTAGCACATCACTAGTTTTAAAGTTTAATTATATGTCAACAGTACTGCCTTCACCGAAAAGTCACCCACGTTCATTAAAATCCTTGTACCCAAGACTTAAAAGGCAAAGCAACTAGCCATCAATCCAACATGGCTCGTTATCTGTGCAAACTAAATTATTAGAAGATAAATCTAATTTTATAACTACAATAATTTTCTGCCGCAGAGGAAATAATGACGACATTTGTAAATTTGCTAGGAAATTCGATATTATCATATAACTTGTATGAACTATGTTTTACAAAAACAGAATAACATACAAATATTTTATAATAATAGCTGATACGCTCTGATTGTTTTAGTGAAAAGTTTTATTTAGGTACATAAAGATAGTATGAAATAGCTTTATCATAACAGAAGTAGCTTTATTTATGGAATGATTTAATGAGCTAAATATTTGAGAATCTTATGTCGATTGTTCTATACATCAGCTTCAGATCTATACATCTACTTATACAAATAAATAAAATTGGAGTGTCTATTTGTAATATTAAAATAACCGCTTTTTACTAAGTGCATTTGAATGTATACACGGTACATATACCAAAACAACATTTTTTACAATTTTTGTCTGTCTGTCTGTCTGTTTGTTCCGATTAATCTCTGAAATGGCTGGACCGATTTTGACGGGACTTTCACTGGCTGATGTAACAAGGAGTAACTTAGGCTACTTTTATTTTAGAAAAAAATAGTTTAGGCGATACGAAGTTCGCCGGGTCAGCTAGTTATCTATAAAGATAACTATTAAAAGATATGTATGTACCTATATCATTATATCGATGCTCTCATTCACGTGTTTTTAACAACATTAGAATTTACATTGACTACCATTTTTATCTATTTCAGATACTCACGTGATTAGGCATCGGAATAAATAGATTTTATTCCAACTTAAGTAGTAACGTTTTTTTTATAGACGACCTGAGGCAAGACCCTCAAATCTACTAAAAATCCGCTTTAACCTGTTCTCCACACGGAAGAACTTCGATCATAATAATATAATAAAAAGTAATAAAAAACAGAATTCTCTATAACTTTGTTCATCATAAATTTACACGTCATATAAAGTTCCATTGTTTGTGCTACCTGAATAAATAACTGGAAATATACACACATATCAAATATTTAATAATAATTTATTACAACCGCAAGATTTATATTCCTTTCAAGAGAGCCGCCATTTAAATATCGTGTATTTTGATGTATTCAATCGTTAGACCCTTTTGACGTGATAGATCCACTTCATTAGCGTCTGATTTTGTAATAGACGTATGGATAAATTGAATTTCCAATTAGGATATCTTCATGCACGTTTTACAGTCCGATAGACCACAGGTTTAGGTAAACAGTACGAAATTTCTGTATTTTTTTTAATATTCTCAAAAAGATCATAGTAAGGTAGGTATATGGTAGAGATCAAACGGATATCCTGTAACTATCCGGTATCCGGCCTTGTTTTCGCTTTCCGGCCGGATATCGGAATTTATATCAGGTTTGTATCAGGTTAGGCTGTAATTTCAAGTTTTCTCAAAGAATCTAATTTCTTCAAAAAATCACTAATTCCCAATTGTCAGCTGAACCACTGAATATTGCTGAACATACAGGTTAAATTGGTAGGTCTTTAGGTCCCCTACCCCTGGGCCACGGTTGATCCACCACACCTGTTACACCGTAATATAATCGCACGTCAAAAATGTTTGTTTTATTAATTAGTTTAGTACTCACAATTAAGAAGTGGCAAATTATGGTGAATGATTACCAAATTTTCCGCATTCGTTGGTAAGAGGCGACTCCGCTTGGCTTCATATACCAGATCAGCTTCTAAAAATAGCCTTTGGCTATAAACGCTACTGCCAGGTGCTGAAAGATAAATTCTAGCAAACCTTGACAACTGCGGGCACTAATTCGAATTAACTGACCACCAAATGTATGGGTCGTGATTGCGATCGATTCGAGATGTTTTCTAGAAAAAGTTTATCTCGATTCTCGTTAGCAATTGGATTTTGTTTTTCTTAAACGTGACCATCATTACTAAAAGCCCGAATATCTGGTAGCCTCCGGCCTCGTAGCGTACCGAATAACCGGTATCCGGCCAAACCACTAGCGGTTTCATCTCTGGTATACGGTACATCAATAACTTCAGAACAATTATAAAATTATTGTTACAGCTATTTTACCCTTTGATAATTATTTTAGAAAATATCCAAATCTTTATTATTATTATACACGATTAATGAAGTAAAACTTGGTAGTATTATTAATAAATCCATCCAATTATTCGGAACAAGCATTCCTTGTTAGTCTGTTTTTTATGGTCAAATATTCGATATTTTCTGGCATAGTAGCGGGTAGGTCTACATCATTACTCTCTAGAGCCTCGACTCATCTTATCCATCGCATCAGTTTCAATACGCTACTGAGTAGTAAGCCCTTGTATTGGTACAGACGTTATTAAATACTAGCAATACTACGTAACCCACAGACACAGTTAATATATAAAATTATCTGGTGACGTGACGTTGAAATATGGAGCCAGTGCCTTCAGCATACTACTCATTTTTCATTGGAGCTATCAGGACATGACACAGATTTTTGAGGCTTGTTTATTTTCGTATACACTCGCGCACATAAGTTTATAGTTAAATATTACGCTAACAAATGTACGATAAATAAACATTACAAACAAATAAGTATATACCATACACACACATGTAAATATAACAAAACAAAAGTACACAATATACACTACAGGCAGTCTTTTCACTATAGTAGCGATCTGTGCTATTTGAAGTCTGATGAAATTGGTCCTGACACGAGCAGGTGATAATAACATTAATAAGATAAAAACTTAAAACTCAAATGCTTAAACTGTTTTTCTTCACAGAACTGAATCTGGAAATTGTTTACAACATCTTGCTTTGCCGAAGTAAACATTGTGGTTGTATAAAAAGTTTCCCTTTGTGTCATGAATTGTGTATAAAAATATGATTTACCATCACAATAAAAACTAGTGTAGTTTACTACCATGAATAAAGATTACATTTCAAAAAAAAAATTATTTCTGAACATAAAAATAAAAGACAAACGTATAATATAAAATAATTGTATTTTTATTGTGAACGCAAGGAAGTATATAGTAAGACATAATAACGAAATAATTATTTTTTGTGTGTACTTAGGTGACAATAAACAATAAGTTGTTATTGCAAATCAAAACTCTGAAACCAAAACCCTGATACCAAAACACTAGTACCAAAATCAGATACTAAAGACTTTTCCATTGACCTGTACATATTGCAATGCCGTCGCCGGTTCGATTACCGGACGAGACAGCTGTTGAACGACTCGTCTGCGAAGCGCTAATAACATTACGCATATACTTTCGTACAGCAATGTGGTTTCAAGTACGTTTGCAGGAAAGGTTTAAGGCTCGGTGCCGTGTAAGGATGGAAAATAGTATCACAAATTACGCAGTCTAGGATGGCTTTTTCCATACGCAAATAACAGCATAAACGCAAATAACAGCATACTATTGCGGGGATATGAGTGTGTTAGCGTTTATTATTTATTATTATTATTATTTTTACTTTAGTGTTACCGATTTACATACAGGTGACGACGATCACTTATCTAGCGTCTCATCTGCTCATCTATACTCTATACTAATATATAAAGAGGAAAGATTTGATTTTTTGTTTGCATTGAATAGGCTCCGAAACTACTGAACCGATTTGAAAAATTCTTTCACTGTTGGGAAGCTACACTATCCCCGAGTAACATAGGCTATATTATATTTTTTTTAATTAGGGATCCTTAATAAAACTCCAATAATGTAACCCAAGGTGTAAAAAAATAAGAAAACCGAAGCAAAGCGAGGGCGGTTACTCGTATTTAAAAAAATCTAGTTTCTATCTATCACATCTAATTGATTTTTTCTTTTGTTCTAGAAACAATACTGCAACATCGGCACAGAGATTTGCTGCAGAATCGAAATCTCCGCCATCGCTGGTGTTGGAAGCGTGCAAGGTTCTCTAGGCGTTGGATCCGGAACATTCCAGGGAAGTCAAGGAACAAACCTCTTCGCCACCGACCAGAATGCTTTTGCTTCCCAAGGCCAATCTGCATTTGGAGCTAACAGCCAAACCAACTCTTTCGCAGCGCAAGGTCAAAGTGGTTTTGGAGCTCAAGGACAATCGAACTTCGGTACGACCGGTTCAGTAGGCTTGGGAGCGTCCTCTGCTGTAGACCGTCAAGCAGGCTTTGGTTCCACCTCTTCTTACAACGCAAATAGAGCACAAGGAACCGTCGGCTTTGGTACGGGCAGCACGGTTGGATCCGGCATTGGATCTGTGAACAGAGGCGTGGCTTCAGGCTTCGAAGCATCACGAGGGTCATCCTACAATGCGAACAAGGTCGGATCAACCAACTCATTCGGATCAACAAACGGTTTCGGTTCCACCGTCGCACCAACAACTCCTGGTCGCTTCGGATCAACCGCTCAGTCGAACTTCATCGAAACTGATTCGTTCTCCGCTGGTAGCGAAGCTGCTGGCATTTACCGACCCGGCTCCGTAGGATCCGGTCTAAAACCAGGCATCCCGTACCTACCTCCCGTCGACAACACGAACGCTGCATCAAATATCTACGGCACCTCCTCTGTCTACCAAGCCCCTACTATTACAACTCCTCGCCCGGTCACGACCCCACGACCTTTCACGACCCCACGACCTTTCACGACCCCACGTCCATTGACGACACCTCGTTTCACGACTCCTAAACCTACCTACTTACCTCCCGTGCCTTCCACGGCAGCTCCTGGATATTTACCCCCGATCGGAGAACAAACTATCAACAGAGAAACGCGTCTTCCCCCTGGCCCTAACTACAAGGATGGTGTACTTATTCTGGACGAAACAAGGCCTGGCCAACCCTCACCAAGTAAGTATATTGTGAATCGTGATGTCATCTATTGTTCATAAATTATTAATTCTGTGTGCTGATAACTTTAAACCGGTGACTAAATAAGCAAGATTATAACGTTTTAAATTCAATAGTTTCAATACCGAATTTGTCATACTCTCGGCTTTTTGTTGGCACCACAGCTTGTCTCCGTCACATAATATTGCCGGACCATGTGGTGGTAGGCGGAAGATAAGTAGCCATCGCCGCTTATGGATATCCTAAAACATAATAATATTATGCTATTAATTTACTGATGTCGAAAGAATTAGCAGGCCCAAAGTCATATTGAACAACTTCAAATCAGATTGAATGTTGATTATCTGAATGACTTAAGCAATTAATATTAATGTATATTAATACCTACGTCATGGTCTTGCGTATATCTACCGTTATAACATAACATAACTACTTATGTTCATTTTAGTCTTTAATAGCAGTTAAAATATATAAGCAAGTATTAGGTTTTTCCACGGTATACTTGCTTTGGTTTTGATTTCCATAACTGTTTGTTGCAATATTGTCGTTTCTTCTAAGAAAGAAAGAACGCATGAATTGGGATAATCCGGCAATATAATGCTTTGAAATTTGAGTATATTATACACTTATACAGATCCTTAGAGTTATGCTAACATTAATTATTCACTCGTATAACTTACTTGGTAAGTAGGCATCACGCGTGACTTCGTTCACTAAAAAATTCTCTTAACTCATACAAATTACTCCCTATTCAATTCCAAAATAAGAAGTCATAATTAATTAAAAATCTTGTTTTTTCCTAATCCCAAGTTTTGAATAAACTTAAGTATGTATCATTCAAACCTTTACCCCATTATTTGCCTACTCCATAAATATAATGAAATTTAACAGACTCAAAAATCCTTTCGTAATGCTCTTTTTATTAATGTACCGTTTCAAGCATTTAGGGCCAGTAGTTAAGGCTGTGGACTGTCATAAGCCGCCAAAGTGTTTTATGAAGTAGATAGACGTAAGGTCCAATTTACATTGGTCAAGGACAGTGGCAAGTAGCGAGCGGCAACTGGAGAAGACGCGAGCAGTGACTAAACCCAACTACAGGACAGTCAAGAGGATTTTTTTCGTCGAAATGAACGAGCAACATCAAAAATTACGTGCGATTATACGCAAAGTTCTCATTATTATTTTGAAGCAGATAGAAGAAGTGTCTCCTTAGCATTTTTAATTATTTAAAGCGGACGCTTGAAATTCCACAGAATTTTTGCCTTACGTACCTATTCATTTATAAACTGCACAGTTGTGATCTCGGACCATTTAGTCGTCACTTTGATTACAAAATCCATACAAAATAATAGGAACCACTCAATTTAAGTGGCCCTTCCTGTTGCCGGTCACTTATACACTGTACCAAAGACTGTTTATACTACGCCTAAGACCCTAACCTAGACGATGTAATGACAAGTCACATTTCAACAGTTGACATCCCTGCTGGTTGCGCCGCGGCCCTGAAGTGTACGCCCATTGAGTTCTGCACAGCTGAGGGTGTCATCTCGAACACCACTGTCATCCTATCCAGGGATCAGAATGCTTATAGAGTACCACTTACTGTAAGTGTTAAGTTTTTGTTCCATTAAGTTTTATGCCCCAACTCAGAGTCTCAAACGGTTACTTAAATCGCTCCTTAATTAGCACAGAATTTGTATAGTGATTCTTTTCTAAGGAGCGATTTAAATAACCGTTAGTGACTCTGAGTTGGGGCGTTAGTGTCCATTGTATTTTAACATTGTAGACTGTAAACTGAAGGTGAATTAGTGTGAGATGTGCGTATTTTAAGTTAATTATCACTTGCTTGGTGAAAATCATCCTGAGGAAAGCCACACAGTTCTTCATATTGTTATCAAATATTGCCTTTAAATACATAATTCAAAATGTCCCTCTATTTCTTGTACCCAAAATATCTTCATACAGACAAAATTTTTGAGCCTTTATCCCCTGGTAGACTGAGTTAAATCATCACAATTATCTTCTCCAACAGGACTGCAAAGACATTGCGACTGGTCGCATTGGCAAGTGCTGCAGAGACCCTCTATACACGGACCCCTGGCCAACCAACCAGCTCGGTCAATGGGTTCCCGGAGTATTCGGAGGCAATGATGGAAAATATGTCCCCGACAGCAGAGTAAGCCCCAACAACCCAAGACCTTCCATCACTGTGAGACCCCCAGTTACTGGAGGTATCAGGCTCGACAACACGAGGTAATTTCCATCATAAAATACTACGATAATTCTGGCGATTGTAATAATAGTAGTCGCAATAATCTTAACATTATCCTCAAATGTATTACCTGACAACTATCAAAAAGTCAAAACATTATAGTTTTATTTAGGTACTTAAGTATCTACAGATAATAGATAAATCATCCAACTTCCCCTTGTTTTGAAACTACATAGCAGATATATTACTACTAAACAACCCAAATAACTATAAAATTCTATTCCAACAGAACCACCCCTAAGCCGATCCTACCTTTCGGCCCGAACCAGGTCACCCCAGGCTACCCTGCTACCACCATTACTCAAGGAACCTACAAGCAGACTGGCCAATCTACCATCCGAGGCCAAGGACAATACGCGGTCGGTGGACAAGGACAATATAGCAAAGGTGGACAAGGACAGTACGCAGTTGGTGGACAAGGACAAATTGGAGTTGGACAAATCGGAGTTGGACAAGTCGGAGTTGGACAAGGTAAAGTAGAAGCTCCAAATATATTTACGACAAACGACTTTAAATATTATCTTCGTTGGAAACATGTTTTTTTGCAAAGAAAAAAAAGTATAGTTTAAATTTTACACATTAACTGCTAGTCTTTATAAAATATACGCTTTCGCTGCTTACTGAAATAGTACTGAACGCCTTTCGATAAACAATTTTGTTACACAGGTACTCAACTCGGATCTGGCTCCAGCTATCAAGGACAGTACGCACAAAGAGGACAGGGATCACTTGCAACCCAAGGACAAGGATCATTCGCAACCCAAGGACAGGGAGCATTTGCCACCCAAGGACAGGGCAGTCTCGTAGGCCAAGGGCAGGGCGCAGTCGTAAGCCAAGGGCAGGGTGCATTTGTAAACCGAGGACAAGGCTCGCTTGTCAGCCAGGGACAGGGATCTCTTGTCAGCCAAGGACAGGGTGCTCTCGTCAACAAAGGACAAGGTGCTTTTGTAAGCCAAGGTCAGGGTGCCTTCGCGACACAGGGTCAAGGATCTTCAGTTAGCCAAGGTTTTGGTACTGGCATTCAGCAAGGACAAGGGGAGATTGTCTCGACTGGTCAAGGATTAGGTGTATCCCAAGGATTCGGGACAGGGCAGTTAGCCGGCCAAGGTCAAGGGCAGTTCGTAAGCCAAGGTCAAGGACAATTGACCAGCCAAGGTCAAGGAGCGTTTGTAAGCCAAGGACAGGGCGTAGGAGTATCACAAGGAGCTGGCTCTTACGTTTCTAGGGGACAGGGACAACTTGTGAGTCAAGGACAGGGAGCTTTAGTCAGCCAGGGAGTTGGACAATACGGTACCCAAGGACAGGGAGCTTTAGTTAGCCAGGGAGGCGGAGCTTTAGTCAGCCAGGGAGGCGGAGCTTTAGTCAGCCAGGGAGTTGGACAATACGGTACCCAAGGACAGGGAGCTTTAGTTAGCCAGGGAAGCGGAGCTCTAGTCAGCCAGGGAGGCGGAGCTTTAGTCAGCCAGGGAGGTGGACAATATAGCACCCAAGGACAGGGAGCTTTAATCAGCCAGGGAGGCGGAGCTGGAATTAGAGGACAGGCTGGTCAGTTCGGACAAGGATTTGGGATCAGCCAGGGAGTTGGACAAGGGGTTTTCCAGGGCCAAGGTTCGCTGATTGGCCAAGGTTTCGGTGCCGGTATTAAGCAGGGACAAGGACTGGTTGTGTCACAAGGATCTGGCTATGAAGTGGAGAATGAATATGGAGAATCAGTTCAAAGAGTATTTTTGTCGAGATACGATGGCACCGGCCAGTGCGGACTTTTGAACGTAAGTACTGTTTATTCATAATATACTATAATATGGTGTTAAAAAATAGAGCAAGAATTTAATCCGGATGACATATGCGTCGGCATGACGTATATGTCATCCGGATCCGGCTCTCATATGTTTTCATACAAATGCGATGCGTACGGCGCGGACAGTGCGGATAAATTTGCGTTCACCATAAAACAAATCCCAAGTTTTTTTTGTCAAATAATGTTTAACTCAAATCTTTTCCCTTCTTATTTCTAATCCATGGATATTCTCTAATTATCTTAATTGAAACCATTCAAATTTTAAATTTATTATTATTTTAATTTAAATTCCATATTTTCAATTTTTCATTCACTGAAACAGCAAACATTTTATGATCAAAAATCATAGTTAATTAATTGAATTTTCCTATCATAATTATTACGAAAATAATATTAACATAGGTATTCCGGTATAAATTAAAATATTAATCATTACATTATAATCCGGTTGCGAACCAATCAAAACTAAATTATGGAAATGGTATTCACCGAATTATGGATGGAGAAATATCTTGAATGTTCTTTATTACATTATAGACGTAGGCACGTTATGATGTCCAAAATAGCATCTCGACAACAACAGACACACCAAAAAATAGATGTAAAACTAAAATTAACGTTACCTAATAGAAGAGGCTAGACCCCATAACACAATGATATTTAAAAAATATAGATACGTTATGCCCTTACAAATCAACCAAAAAATCTGTTCCGAAAAAAGCTACAACACACACACGTTTATCTTTTGTTTCACTACACCAATCACATTGGTATAACACACGAAGGCATTTATGTCAAATGTCAAGCACTTCTGACAACAACAAAAGCGTGCGTATCGTCTTCTATTGACAGAGCGACTACGAGCAGAACGGTCAATTGTCTGTTATTACGCTCTTAGTACGCTAGTACGCTAGTATTGGGCCTAGGGTTACATTTTTTTATGTTTTGCATTTTACGTTTCAGTGTATGTTTATGTTTCAATTTCTAATGTCTAAGCTTTCCTTGTCATGTTGATACTGCTTGCCGTAATACCTTCAGTGTCACTGATGTCCATCATAGATGATTACTGAATATTAGGTGGTTCTTCTGTTCATTAGTTGCTATTTGTAGTATCTCGTTGTATGCTACAGCGATATCAGTGATACTGTACAATCATAGTATGTGGCTGTCTTATTTACTCTTCGGTATTTAGCATAGGCACAACAGGGATATCTATATTACGATCATGCACATTAAGTTATTATTGCTATTTCTCTTTTTATGCCAATTAATAAGCGGAAGAGCGACAGGGATAGAATAAATCTATCACTGTCGCTCTGACAAGACACTATATGTAATATATAAAAAGTATCATATGGAATAAATGTCTATTCAAAGCCATGATAGTAAAATACATGAATAAGTACGATTACATACTATTGTACGTACTATTATAATTATTATCACTAGCTTTGCCCCGCGGTTTGTGGAAAAAACTGACTACTAAAATATATGATGTTATATAGCCTATAGCATTCCTGGATAAATAGACACAAAAATATTTTTTCAATTGGAACCAGTAGTTACTGAGATTAGCGCGTTCAATCAAACAAGCTCTTCAGCTTTATAATACTAGTTTAGATTATCAAGATCTTATAGCCTAGCTGTTAGTGAATTAGTAACCTTGACGCCGCGGGCTTATGGGATGTATTTTGAGGTATTATTGTATGTAACAGGATGATTGTTTTTTTTTGTTTATGACATCTTTTATTGTATCTATGTCTTCTACGATACAGGATATTCTAGGGTCACATCACACTAAGTTCTCATACCATCGTAGGATGTAAGCGTTTGTTACTACTTTATGTAACGGTTAAACTAACTCTTTTTCCTCAGGGTCAGAAGCCTTACGGCAACCGCAACGACAACGAAGTGGACTTCGCAGAGATCCCCTGGCAAGCCATGGTCCTGCTGCAGACCAACAGGAGCCTGCTTTGCGGTGGCGTGATCACCAGGCCTGATGTGGTCGTTACTTCTGCTGCTTGTGTTGATGGGTAAGGTTTACCTCTTGACATGACTTCAAGATATGACTTCTCCGTCCATATTCTCTTGAAATGCTGCTGAATAATTGACGTTGAGAATATGTTCTGACTTTTACCTTCTTTCCAGTTTGGAAGCCAAGAACGTGCTGATCAAGGGAGGTGAATGGAAGCTTGGAATCGACGAAGAACCTCTTCCATTCCAAATCGTCCAGGTCAAGACAATCCTCCGTCATCCATTCTACAAACGAGGCTCTCTTCTCTACGACGTTGCTATTCTGGTGCTCTCAGAGAACCTTAGATGGGCGAAAAATATTTACCCGATCTGTCTGCCCAAAGCTACTGATACCCTGGACGCTTTCTACAACGGAGCTGGAGAGTGCATTGTGACTGGATGGGGCAAGCAAGTTTTACAAGGTGAGTACTATTATAGTTTATTCTTTGACTTTTATAAAAAGTTTACAGGATAGCAAGGAGAGTTTCTCACAAATTCGTTCTATTTTTTACGCCCTAAACTTTCTTATATCTCTAGACTCGAACTCTGTTCAAGAGTCATGTTTGCAATTTGGTATACTCGTAGGTGTAGGGACCTTATAGTAAGAGTAAGACGATGGTGACCATCAGGTGACTCTTTCTTTCTTTCTCTCTTTTGTTGACTAGAACTACATGAAAATCGCATTAAACTTTGAGAGATGATCATATATCATACATATACATTATGACGATCTAAACTGTTTAAAAATAGTCGGTAAAATCCAGTTTAGTTAAATAACACAATAATTTCGTATGTAGCTCTTGACAACACTAAAAAACTCAAGGTTCGACAGCTTCGCGCAAAGGCTTTAAAGTGTAGAAAAATATTTGAGCCGAGATTTCTGTGAATTTTAATGTTTCGTCTCTACATATATTATGTAAATGATCGTTAGTTTGTGATGCGACGCGCGTGCCATATGATGTCATGTGTGTCAGTCGTTTGACCTGAATTCCTTGTTTGGTAAAATTTTAATACACTTTTTTGACACTTTGACAGAACAAATTATTTGATTAATCGTACTTATAACTCAATACACTTGGACATGAGAAACTTAGAACTCGTAAAAATGACTCTTCTATAAAATTGCGCAAACTTTGATAGATCAAATTATATGATTAATCGTACTAATAACTCAATACACTTTTGGTCACCAAAAAGCTAGAATTCGTAAAAGTGACCTCTTCTTTAAAATTGCGTACACTTTGATAGAACAAATTACATATTTGATTAATTGTTCTTATAACTCAATACACTTTTTGGACACGAAAAACCCAGAACTCGTAAAAATAACTCTTCTATAAAATTGCGTAGAAATTTTTCAATTGCCGGATAAAAATTGATAACAATTTGCACTCGAGAGAAGTGTGTGTAAAGGGATGTATGTACTCGTACCTATGTACATAAACACACAGCCACAGGTAGTTTTTTGATATTTATAAATAGGTACTACTGTTTAACTACTTAATAGTAGTGTTTTTCTATATTTAACTTAATATAAAAGCGATTAGTAACCTTACATTAAGACTGTTATTGTAACAAAAGAATTGGGAAGGAACTGTCTCCCAGGCCACAGCTCACGCTTTTCTGGAAGTCAGGGCTTTTCGTTTTAAATGTACTCTCATTTATGGTCAATAAACTTTATTATTATTATTATTATATGTAAATTAGCATTGTAATTTAAATTACGGTTGGTGCTGGCTCTTTTAAAGCTTAAATCCATTGGGCCATACCGCAGTACTGTAAAACAATTACATAATTATTTCTTTTCATTACGCACTTGAGATTGCTACAAAGGCGGGGCGGCCTCCAACAGGTCTTGTCCAATTAGCATCTGTTATCAGTTCCCCCGGCTTCTAGCGACTGATGTTTGGTATGAAGGGACTGACGGACACTTACAAATGAAACATTCCTCTTACATGACCCGCATGGCGTAGTGGTAACCATGACGGACCGCGGTAAAAAAGGTCCTGGGGTCGATTCGCGAGTCAGTTTGAATGATGAGTTTGAATTTCTGTTCTCGGTCTGTCTGTGTATTGTCCATGGCACCCACGACACAGGAAATTCTATTGCTATGAATGTGGGGCGTTATTTATTTATTAAATTCTCAATCATACGGGAATAAATCTTAGGTTTGAAAGTAGTGAAAGCACTGAAACTTTCAGTCATAGTTTTTAATAAAATATAATATTAAAAAAAAAAGATAAGAAGCAGAGTAGGTTACCGTCATGCGAATCTATAACATTATCGGTAGTAAATATGAAAAAATGCATCTTGATTTGACCCTTCAAAATATTAATAAAGGTCTATCAACAACACAATTCAGAAATTGAATAAAATTAACAGGAATAAACAATGCGAGTTATCACTATCGTCCGCAAGAGGGAACTAGGTTACGTAGAGGAGCTTGTACACTGTCCGTCCCTCGACAGCTTTCAGGTAGTTCATACAGCGCCTCTAGTATTTTTCTCAAATTTTCTCCCTAAGAAGCATTTTATTTATAACTAGCTGACCTGGCGAACTTCGCATCGCCTAACAAACTATTTTTTCTAATATAAAAGTAGCCTAAGTTACTCCTTGTTAGCTCAGCTTGTTAGTTCAGCTATCTATCAGTGAAAGTCCCGTCAAATTCGGTCTAGCTATTTCAGAGATAAGCCGGAACAAACAGACAAACAGACCGACAGACAAAAATTGTAAAAAATGTTGTTTTGGTATATGTACCGTGTGTACATCCAAATGCACTTAGTAAAAAGCGGTTATTTTAATATTACAAACAGATACTCTAATTTTATTTATTTGTATAGATGTAGGTATAGACTAGCGCTCTGCTCGCGGCTTTGTCTGCGTCTCCGGGATAATAAGTACCCTAAGTATATCATATTCCAGGTCATGGTCTTGGTACTTATTATCCTGGAAAACGCGACCAAAGCCGCGGGTAGACCGCTAGTAGATAGATAAAAACGTGCGTAATTAAATTAACAATATTTTTGGGTAATAAATAGAAAAAATGTGAGTAATTAACAATCACAGTCCGAACTGTGACAGATTACGAATAGTGTGCAAACATCTTTAGAAGAAAGCTCGGATGAGACCAGTACCAATTTGTAGGTCATTGTCGAAGTTGTACGGACAGGTAATACAGTGATACATAGCGAATTTATATGTTTGCGTGCTATACTTTACTACGACCTATAACCGTCCCACAGCTGGACTTCGACCTCCACAATATAGGGGTCAAGCCCATAGCTCATTTAGTAACGCAAAGGACACCAAAAATTTTTGAGAACATAAAAAAAAATCTATTGTGTTGACGAGGTTTAAGTTAAGAGTTGACGAGTTGAGAGTTGACGAGGTCTAAGAATTTGACAACGAGACATTTGAGAGTTGACGAGGTCTAAGAATTTGACAACGGGATTTCTGGCACAAAAATATAAGTCTCGTTAGTGATTAGTCCAACGGAACAAGTTGTGCTAAACAGTACCAGTTGTCCCGTAACAGAACAACTCAACGGGACTAATAGGATAGTCTTCTTCTTTGGGTGGCAGAATTGTTAGAAGTTGTAACTTGTATATAAACTAAATATGTAATCTGACGGATGTATGAAAAAGAAGTAAATAGAATAGTGTTTGAAATAAACGTCTAAAACGAAAAGTCTATATTGTATATAGTGTAACAATTAGGCTTTCTTTTCTTATACCAGGTTCTCATTTTTCACGAAAACTGAGGAAAAAACACCACCAAAATTGAAAAAAAATGCCCATTTCTGATATTCACCCATATAATGTAGGACGTTTTCCTACAAAAATAATGGTTTTGGAAAATAATGGGGAAATATTTTTATATGTTCCTATTTATTAAGTAGGTACTTGTTAAGAGTTAGCTAACTTCACACCTCAAGTATATACAATATACATACTGAGTGATGTGTAATAAGCTAAGTAAAACCAATTAACCTTATGAACTTAGCATTTTTCAATCTACACTCAACTTTTTATATTGACAAAATCCGTGTAGGTATCTACTATAAATTCATAGTAAATTTATTCAACAGTAAGTTTGTATGGAAATCTCAAGATAAGAGCACAGTATAAATAATAAGAGGCTGTTAGAGATTAGACCTTGACTGTGTATTGTTTACAAGTAGTGTCACCATTGATTTCACTTTCTGCGGGACGGTCCCGTACAGGATTTTCCGATTTCAAAGTCAAATAAAGTATGCACATAAGTGAAAAGAATTTACATTATAAATAGTAATGTCAAAGTTAACAAACATAACAAAAAAATGTACTTACTCATTATAATTAATTCATGTCGCCTTTTTCTCAGCTGACTTACATCAAACCAAGGTTGGGTATTTAACTGAAATTCATATTTTTTTGCTGCATATCTACATGGCTCTTATGTTGTGGGAGATGCGAAATCGTATGGCTCAACCAGTATTCTAGAAACCCCTGATCGTACTCGAGTGAGTTAAACCTAAACATCACGTGGATTGTACCTATTAGATATTTATGTTTAAACTGCTACTCGCGTAAATATTAATATTTGACCAAAATTAATCATTTAAATTCAAGGCACATTTTAATAATTACTCACTAGCAAATTAATCTTGATAGCATAATCTCAGGTTGTCATTTGACACCTAACACCTGTTCATTAAAAAAAAAGATATTTACTGCAAATAAAATACGTTAAAACTTGTTTTGTATCCAATTAACATCAGAAACTTAAAATATATTGCGTCTTGCAATCTTGTTCTGAAATTGAAGTGCTAAAAAATAATTTTGTATATTAAATTGTTTTCATATATCTACTCAGATCTGATGTATTGATATGTGATCGAAGAATTTTTATTACGTAACGTATTAAAATTTATTAGATATAGCGCTCTGCCCCCGGTTTTGCTCGCGTTTTCCGGGATATTAAGTACCCCATATGTTATTCCAGGTCATGGTGTATCTGTGTGCTAAATTTCATGAAAATCCGGTCAGTAGTTTTTGCGTGAAAGAGTAACAAACATACATCCTCACAAACAAACTTTCACATTTATATTAGTACATAAGATCTCATTAAACTTATTTATTTATTTAATAGTTTATGTACACGTATAAAATTGGTTACGAAAAGTTATAAAAGAAGTTTTGTACATAGGCATTGCTTATTTCTAAAAGAAATCTCTTTCATCACACCTAGGAATGGAAAAGTGATATAAAATTAATTTATCGTGCACTTGTTTATATAAATAATATGTAAGATACATATTAATATATTCAATAATAACATACATACATACAAATTATATACACTAATACATACACATTTTATAAATATAAATTTTATAAATAAACTTGTAAACATTATTCAAAATACTTGTCTCCGTTAGCCACGTAGACTATGGTGGTACGAGTGGTACGACTGTCTCGTCAACACTTGCAAGATGTTGTCATTATTGGCGCCTTCTACTAAAACAATAAAACCATGGAGCTGTTTTAGCTTTGAAAATAAAACAGTAGGTATATATATACCTACTTACTTTTTTCAAAACAGTAATAGGTAATAACTGTTTTAAGGCGCGGTGTGATCTCAATATTCACACAACTGGGTTTCTTTGGTGCTTGAGTACGAGGAAACCCAATGAAAATATCGCACGCAAAAAATACAGAGCATAGAAAAAGGTCTAAAGAAAAATGTTAACCGAATAGAATATTAAATAGTTGTTTGATATTCCCAATAAAAAATCGTAATTTGCTATACAAAAATAAAGTTAATCGTCGAAGTTCTCTGTATTTTCAGCGGTAACAACATATTTTTTTTTGAGAATATAATACGTATGTGGTTTTATTAAAACTTAAACCGGACAGATATTGAATTTAATGTGTATATTTTGAATAACCTAAGGAAAACCCTCAAATCAAATGTTTATTCGCAATCTAGTTACATTGTTAGCAAAAATATGCTCTGCAATTTTGAACCCTATTCAGCGTCACGTAAATGTAACATTAGATTAGCGCATATATGCGGCTGTGTGAGTGAAATCAACGTTTTTAAATCTTAGTCATACCGCGCCTTAAGCGATGAGTCTATTGATTTGACTTTATAAACATCAGTCTATGCATTGTATGTGTCCCAAATTCGAATGCTGTAAATTTTTAAAGAAATAATTACTTTTAATGTGATTAATTTTTACCTACACTACAATGCTATTTTTAGGAACGTATATAAATGTACGTACAATTTGGCAACGCTATTACCAATCACAGTCAGACCCCTCTTTCCCACTGGGCACTCTGGGCAAATGCCCAGGGCCCCGTGATCGATAGGGGCTCCTGCCAGATCACTAAACGATAACCGATATTTATTACCGAAAAACTTTTTTAATTCGAATAAATCGAACCTAAATTACTGACTACAATACCAATTTGCTTATTAGCTTTTGTATATATCTAGAGGCTTGCTTATCTACTTTCTTTGTTTAATCTAACAAAATAGTATTCTGTCAAAGTCATAGGGGTCTCATTATCCTAATATGCCCAGGGCCTAGAATAGGTTAAAGACGTTCGCTGTGGGGTGAAAATGGTAACAATAGGAACATAGCAACAATACGAAAATAGCAGCAATAATGTTTCCTTACGTTGTCACTTGTCATAGGGTAAGTTCGCCTGTTCGCGTCCATCGCCCAATTCGCGTCCATTTTGCGGATCTCCCTTTAAAAATCCTAGAAAATAAGTCAACTAACACACCAATCAAACGAAAAGTCATTACCGCTTATACTTCAATGGATAAGAGGCACGCACACATGGACAAAAGTTCTGTGCGTCAAACCAATCCCGTTTAGAAAAAATAGTTAGTCTCGGCTGTTCAACAAGAAGCGCGTATGGGCGGGATATTTAGATAAAAATTAGTGTGCAGCGGTGCGTTTGATGGTAAGTTTTTTATTGTTTTATGTGAATTTTAGGATACATAGCTGTTTCTACACTTTTATGATGAAAAAAGGAATAATATTAATTATGAATTTCCTTATTTTTTTTATATTTAACGAATAAAATAAGGTGGACGCGAATTACTACATCGAATTTTACAAAACTTCCACTTTGCGTCCGCAATGGACGCAAACTATACCTACAGGGGATAATAATAAACCAAATTGCGTCCACAGTTTTCGTTAAATACTTGCTTGTAAAAATAATTTAAAATGTATTTTTTATTATTATTGTACATTTTTTATTAAGACTACGTATTTATAATTCAATTTTTTTAATTGAAATGAGTAATTTCTTTCATTCTTATTTTTTGTCATTTAAGATGAGTTCTTCGGAGACAAGAAAGAAGAAGGAAAAAAAAACGTGTGGCACTCGGGGACTGCCGCGGTAAAGCTATTGCATATCATTTGTTGCAAAATAAAACCTCATACCCCCCACTTGCAGTCAGTACTAGGATAGCAAAATCATGCAAGCAAGTATGCCAAAACAAAGCTGGGGTTATTAAATTTCTCATCGGATTTGTTCACCTAGTAGCAATTAATTAAAGCGAGTACTAGGCGCACAGAAGTCTTAGAGGATGCGACATCAGTGCGATCTTATTCACTCTTCGATATTTAGCATAGGCACAACAAGGACGTCAATATCACGATCATGCATATTAAGCTATTATTATCATTTCTCCCGTCATGACAATCAATATGCGGAAGAGCGACAGTGATAGAACAAATCCATCACTGCCGCTCTGACAAGTGATGTCAGAGCGCTCTGACAACTTGTCAGAGCGGCAGTGATAGATTCACTCTACCACTGTCGCTCCTCCACATATTAATTGGCATGACAAGAGAAACAGCAATAATAACCTAATGTGCATGATCGTAATATAGACATCACTGTTGTGCCTTATGTAAAATACCGAAGAGTAAATAAGACCGCACTATACTATGGCCTGTACAGTATCACTGATGTCGCATCCTCGAAGACTTCTGTGCGCCTAGTACTCGCTTTAATTAATTGCTACTAGGTGAACAAATCCGATGAGAAATTTAATAACCCAGCTTTGTTTTGGCACACTTGCTTGCATGTTTTTGCTATCCTAGTACTGAGTGCAAGTGGGCGGTGTAACCTTTTATTTCGTTACGGTTTTTCTTGATTCGCTCGCCGCTCTCAAGCCCGCGATAAAAGCTATGCAATAAGCTTAAAAGAACATACACAGAAGAAGATTTAAAAAAAGCGTTAAATGAAATTCGAGAGATTAATAAATCGATACAACCAATGTTGAGAAGATTTTTTTTTTATTTTTTAAGTGCTTTTTTTAATGATAATAATGTTGATTTTTTAATATTTATATTCTTAAATAAAGAAATTATTAAAATACAATCTTTCTTTACAAGTTATTCAAAATATCACCCCTATATTCCTTTTCTAAGCTGCTGGACGCTAAATGGTCCACGGGTGGACGCAATTTGGATTTTGTGGACGCAAAGTGGGTAAAACGCCTAATTCTGAAATTTATCTATTTAAAAAGAAAACACAAGATGTTTCTAATAAAACTGAAAGTTAATCTTAAAATAGACTATATAATGAATACATTACATAAATTTTTCATAGAAATTAGTGCTGGGACATTTTTATTATCGCCGTCCAACTTGCCAACTGCACTAAATGGACGCGAACAGGCGAAATGACCCTACCTACCGATAGCTAGAGCGCGGACGGAAGCGTACTACTAGGTACTCGTATTAGTATGGGAGCAAAGGGAACTCATCCGTGAAACGAAAGCAATTTCAACGTTCCATTTCTACATCGAGCACATCATTTCTACGAGAACTTCGGAAAAAATATAACCAATAAATAACCAACCTCTTTACTAACATAGGAAAAATCAAAATAAATAAGTAGAACTCTAAGTTACATGAAAAGATATCATAAATTCATAACACTATAAGTATCTACAATACAGATTGTCAAGGTAACCTTTTAAATATAAATTAGCTACCTCAATACATATTATTATTTATTTATTTATTATTGAATTAATAGTTATTATCAATAATTTTAAATGCCTACGTCTAGACTGAAATTAATTTGCATAACTTGACATTTAATCGAATTTTTCAGAGAAATGACAAAGCAAGGATGATTACATTTTAATTACTGTTTTTAACTACTTTAATAAATTGATGTTGTGTTGGAAAACTGATTATATGTTTATTTGGTCAGTTAGTGATCAATATTCGATCGTAATTCATTCAATTTGAATTTGCATATTACTGAGATTCTAATGAACACTTTTTGCCTTGACATTACAATTGAAAAATGAGCACTAATTGTAATAACATCACACAAAATTCACAGTGCGGTAGATAGGTACTTATTCTGCCAATCTGTCTGACATTTTAAACAATTCGGCGCCAATAGTAGATATTGGCGCACATAACACAGATATACCTACTAGTGAATGCCCTGGCTTCGCTTCGGTAAACCTTTCGGTAAGCCCCACACTCCAATAAATGTATGGACGGTATTCTTAAAACTGTCTTAAATTTTATAATTGTGCGCTGATTGAAATAAAACAAACACTAAATTTTAACCCAAGCTCACTACAATATATCAGTGAAAACCGCATCTAAACATATTAGGCTTTTTATGAAGTTAGTCGGAACAAATGCACAGACAAAAATTCTAAAATTCATTGTTATGGGAACTATTGCTTTATTAAATAGTATTTTTTCAAATATTTTCCATGTGTAGAAATCGATCAGTTAGGTACAGTTTTATTTTAAGTATGGATTGATGATACTCTACTTAAAATAAACATGACAAGTGCGAGTTAAATTCGCTTGCAGAGGGTCCCGTACGTTGATTATGTATTTACCCATTGACTATAATATAAGTCAATGTATTTACCGTTATTTTTCTGTTTTATTTATTTTTGCCGTTTTTTTTTTAAGATCATAGACCTTTTTTCCTGTAATATTTGGGTAAAGAACTATTCTCTGTATTTTTTTTTTCAAAATTCTACAGGCAGTAGTTTCGGAGTTGGTTGGTTAATTTTTGGCTTTAATTTTCGTTCTTTCTTGAATTATTTTTAAACTATCCATTGTAGAACTATAACAAAAATATATTTGCGATACTTGCAACAAGCCCATTCATTTGAAATACACACGATACGGTTTTCAAAACAGTTTTTGTTTAATTTTGATTTCGTAAATTTTTTTTTTTCATAATTCAATTTTTTTAATATAAACCTTCATCTTTGAACCACAAAAAAGTGCATGAGTAGCAAATTTCAACTCATTTGTTCTAGTAGTTTCGGAGTAAATTGGCTGTGAACGCAGTCGCTTAGACGCATGAGTAATCCTATAAGGGTTCCGTTTTTCGTTTTTTGTCCTGTTTATTTATTTTTGTTTGTTTTGGTTTATCTTGCAAGCTGAATTAGAACTACTTCCTTTCATCCTACGAAGTTGAAATTTTGTGTAATGCTATGATTCCGATGACAATACATTATTATGATAAGCATGACCTGATAGTACTTTTAGGGTTGTCTCCTGACGAGGGGACTCCTTAACGGTTACCAGCACGTCACATTTTTTTTTTCTTCAGTTCCTACAATGGCAATATAAAACCGTTTATTTAGTTTTTAACCGACTTCAAAAAAAGGAGGAGGTTCTCAATTCGACTGTATTTTTTTTATGTTCGTTACCTCAGAACTTTGGACTGGGCGAACCGATTTTGATGATTCTTTTTTTAATCGAAAGCAGGTGCTTGTCACGTAACCCCACATAAATTTGAACGAGATCTGACAAGTAGTTTTAAAGTAACTTTGAAGTCGCTTATTTTTGTTTAGTAAAATTTAGATTATGAAACTGTTAACTTGTTTCCACTTTAATATAGCTTTAATTCCACTTTAAAATAGTACTTAAATCAGTATCTACAAGAGTGGAAAACAAAAGGGTTGTTTGTCTGTTGCTAATTATCATCGACGTTATGGCTATGGCATTTTAATTTTTAACATGATTTTCCCATCGACCCCATGCGGCCATGGCATTCCACAGTGAGTTTCCCATGTCGCATCTTAGCAGTCATACGTTCCATAACTTGTGAGTTATAATAATGGTGATTCAAATCGGATTTATTTCTTGTTTTCTTACGCAATCTTTAAATTTTTCTAGTTTTTTCTTACTCAGTAGGTATTTGCTGTGTTGATATATCTCAACCCTGGTAAAAACAAGGGCACGTATCGCTTCCATCTATATTATTATCAGATTGTAAGTTACTTAACTACTTAGTTGTTATGTGGTAATAATTCAAAGTAAGTTATGCGGTTTAAAGTTTAAAGTGTCATATTTAACTTAGCCGGATACAAATCCAGTTGATAGCTTAAAACGCGTTTCTAAGACAAGGATGTGACGCGAATGCCTTGAAATTTATAAGCATGAGAATAGTTATTGTTTACGAGTTTTGCGAATCGTTTTTAGGATTCCGTAGAACATTGCTCAAATCGCCTGTTAAAATTCTTATACGAAGATATAACATAATTTTATTGTCATGATGTCGTATGTACCTAGGTATTTTGCGGAGGTTCATATTCAGTGCACAATTAAACAAGTTTTTTTACCGCCACTAAATATAGATGTCGCTGGAGTAAATTTTTCTTTAATTTTTTAACCCCCGACGCAAAAAGAAGTGAGTTTGACGTGTCTGTGTGTCTTTGCGTGCGTGTGTGTGTGTCTTTGTGGCATCGTAGCTCCTAAACGAATGAACCGATTATTATGCGGTTTATTTTGTTTGAAAGCTGACGTGATCGAGATGGTTCGTAGCTACAATTTATGAATATCTGTTCAGGCATTACAAATCAGACTATTTTTGGTGAATTTACAGTTTATTTTTAATCAAAGTTTGACTTTTTGCGAAAATAAAATAAAAACAATAGAAGGCTATTATAAAGAAAAAAATATAATATTTAATTTGCAACCAATTAATAACATTATCTAATAATTCAAAATAGCTTATATTCATCTTCGAGGCCATTATGTGCCAAATAACTAATTAACAAGAATATAAATTTTTTTATACATCTGTGGAAATTAACACCATTGATTCATTTTAAATTCAAGTTCACGTATAAATTCAAAGTTCAAAGTGCCAAATTCTTATTGTTTATTTTTGTTGTCTGTACGACACGTAGTGTCATTTATCAGGTTTTGTAAATGCGACATGGTGACTTTTTAGAAGTCTGTTTAGAAGTCTGTGCCCTATAAAGGCAAAGGCAACTTATGACGAAAATCCTGAGTTCCAACGTATTCATGAGCGGGCCTTTGCAGGTTTCGCTTTCTTTCAATTAAAATTCAAAATCTTATAATCACTCTTTAGCATTATTTTGCTGTGTTGCTTTTGTTTCAAGTTTCTTTTTTGAAAATCGCTAAATTGTTCCCAGATTAACCCTCCTCACAGTAAAATAAATATTTTTTATTACAAGTTTTGTGTTGCCACTTAGCATTAAATGGGTCATTTGTCACATACATAATTATTACCATAAACGCCGTGAATAGTTTGAAAGCTAAATAATCATGTTTATAATGACGATGTGTACTAAAATAAAAAAGTTTCTATGAACATAGAGTTGCGTCATATCTATCATGGGCGTAGTCAGGGGGGAGGTTTCGGGGGTTCAACCCCCCCCCCCCCCCCGAAAAGTTAAGATATTGACATGTACTATAGTCTAGTGAACAAGTTCAAAAACGTGTTAACTTTTTTTGAACTTTTGACTAAACTAATAATAGATAGACATACGTCGTGAGAAAAAATAAAGGACTCCCTCAATTCTCAACTTTCTTTAGGGTTATTTTATGTACTTTTAGTCGCTGTATTTTCTTGACAACCCCCCCCCCCCCCCCCCTCCCGAAACTAAAACCTGGCTACGCCTATGATACCTATGGAGAAAAACCTATAGTAGTAGGTTTTTCTATCGAAGCAATATGTTAAAGTTCCACTCCTAAGGATAAGAGGAAATAGAACTATTTAAACTTGCAAGATTTGACCCCCAGATTTAGGGCAAGGGGCAAGATTGATAAAACCATTTAAAAACCACGCTTTTACTGTAGACTCTGAGGCAGGTGAAACGAGGAAATATGGAAGTGGCGTAAACACTGTAAACGTTTCCGCAATTCACATGCATATAGAGCTTCTATGATAGGTACAACTTACTAATACCTACTTTACCAAATGGTTCATGCTATATCATTTAAATTTAAGCTATTTAGACGATAGCGAGCACAATAATTGCGCAAAGTAACTCCCAAGTTACAAAACCAACTTCTTCTAAATGTAAATAAGTATTAGCTAAGAATATGTTATGTATCGACAGTTATTTTAAGGATTTTACGTCCTTATGTTGGGTTTTAGTGCTAGTTAACTTGCAAATTTAATGACCGTTGATATTTGTTTGTCATGACATTTGTACAAATGTAATTTAAGCTACTTATCAATAGGAACCGGAGTATTTTAGAATTACCTACACAGGAAGAAACGCTTAATTCTTCATTTTTGCACCTGAACACGACAATACTTCAATGCAATTCTGTAGGTAGGTAATTACCTACTTTAAAAAAATGCGTAAGCTTTTCATTATTCTGCAAATTGCCAAAACAGAATTGCCTATTATTATGCAATTACCAACTAAATTTTAAATAAAATTTTAAATGAGTTCATCGGTGATCACGATCCATGCAACTGGGTCGAAATATCGGAATACAAAATAAATATCGTGAGTACCCGTATTATGGTAAAATATGTTCAGTCCACGATGAGTTAAGTTTAAAATCTTGAATTTTAATTATTTAAAACTCAGAAATAAACTAAATAAAGTTAGATATTTGGTTGTTAATTAAATGAATTATTCAACAAATTGACAATGTTAATATCCTTGCAAACATTACAGTTCGACGAGTCTTCATAAATTATAGATATTCCTTCATTACGTTCTGTCTTAACTGACCTTGCGTGGCCGGCGTTCACACCGTAGTGTAACGCGTTACGCGCGTACCTGCTTTGTACAGTCAAGTTATATACGTAGCGGTTCGTGAAGAGTACATACTTACTCACAATCAGTTCAGTATTTTAGTTCTATTTACCTATGGAACCTGAAAATCTAAAATAAATAAATGCTTAATACTAAAACCTAAAATTTCCATGTAAAAAAAAAATAAACCAATAATAATACATAAATATTTAAAATACATTTTTACATGGAATTATTACAATAAATTTGAATGGAATTTACCTAAATATGCTTTCAAGGCTTAGTTTGAATTGAACAAACGTAAAAAATATAACGTGGATTGTTACGCCACAGTGTAAGACATAAGGAATCAACCTTGTTGAATTTCGTGTTTGTTCACAAACATACGCCAATTGACCGCAAGAATTTCGAATCGCAAAACGACATTCAATAGGAATTTCAAAATATGTAGTTTATTCTGTAAGATGTTACATTGCTTTATTACTTTTGCGTTGAGTTTATTTCAATGAAAATTTTGTGAGTTTATTAAAAAAAGACAGACATAGACAGAGATTATGCGTTACACGTAAGAGTTCTCCTCACCGCGATTCTGTTGGTATCAGCGAAGGGAATACTTACGAGAAACTCTAAGTTTGTAGGACTGGCCGTAAAGAAAAAAACTAAATATTGTAAAAATCGGCGGTACCTAACCTCAGTACTGTTTACATACTGTAAACACATTAACATGCAGCAGTCTGAAAATAGTTTGATAAAGCCAGGTGTCCTGTGACCGGTGCGAGAGGTCAACAATACTCACAAGAGGTCGCTGGTGAAGGGAAAAGGGAATGGTTAAAGGTTGTTCGATGCACTTATCAACTTGTCATTGAATGTTGTACCTAATTGAATTATCCTTATTCATATGGTCCCGCCAATTCAGCTAAAATCACAGCTAAGATTTATCTATAGGGCATAGTGATATGATATCACACATTTTGCTATTGAACTAAAATGATGACGTCCCAGTAGGTACCTGCCCTACCTATAGTTTACTACTACACTACACATAGTTTGAAATAAACGCAAGTGATCCGCCTAATTAGGAATGTTTAGGCTCATATTTTTGTACTTAATTAGTAGCATAAGTTTGACGACCCTGTAGCCTAGTTGGTAGCGACCCTGCGTGCAAAGCGAGGGGTCCCGGGTTCGATTTACGGCCGGGGCAGATATTTATGTGGCAGATAAATATTTGTACTCGGGTCATGGGTGTTATTGTGATGTTTTATGTGTCGTCCATGCCGCCCGCGACACAGGTGAAAACCTACTGCGGGGGTATGAGTGTGTAGGCGTATATTTTATTAATATATATGAGGACTCAATGCTAGTTGTCATCCTCGAAGTACATCGCGAGTAAGCCACAGTTACAGTAACATACAAAAGATATAGAGTCTTGAGTTAAATGTGCTAACGACCAAAACTACCAAAAATAGTAATCCCCCTAATCGCATAGAAATCTTTGTATCTATCCTTCTTTCATCCCTCTTTCTTGGCCAGCAACGCATCAATCAGCAAAAAACTCAAAAATCTAATTACTTGTCCATCTCTTCCAGCTCACCTTCTCGGCAGCATCATGCACAGCATCAACGTATCCCTCATCAACCCTGGCGAGTGCCAAGCTAAGCTGACTCAAGACTACCCTCACCTTCTGGAGCAGTACGACGAAGACAGCTGCGCTTGCGGACAACCCACCAATCCTCTTAACAACATCTGCAGAGTGAGTATTGAGAAATGTTTTAGGGAACAAAATAGGCAAAATTTTCGATCATCAGCAATCAAATTTTGGGGTGTAAGGGGCTTCATTATTGTCTTATTACTGCGTAAAGACAGGCCCAATGCCCGCTCAAAATGTGTTACTAACCCCCGTATTCAAGAACAACACTGTGAGGTCTCACAGTGCTTGCGAGTGCATAGTGGCATTAAAATCATTTCGTAAACAATACTTGATTGAAGTCCTTCGCTGTGCGTTTGTCAAAATCGATAAAGTAGCTGCCGAGCTACTTTACCGAACGCATGGTGTTGGTTTGACTTCTATCAAAATAGAAAGAAAGGATCGATTGTTTGTATTGTTATCTTTGTCTTTTGCTTGTGTCAAATGACTAGAGTGAAGTTAGCCGCATCAAATGGACCAATAAGAGGACTGTATACAGCCTGTGCGTCCGCACAGCCAAGTGATACTTAAGGGTCGACTGTGAAACATAAGGGTTGCCATGACGAACGCACTGAGAAATGCCTTACTTCGCATAGTATTGCTTCTTTACTTAAACAAGTATTGTTCTTGAATACGGGGGTAAATTGGTTTGACGCATGTCACTTTTGGAGTGGCACGAATAACATGTGTATAAAATGTTTTGACGGGCTGAAAGGAACGTCCTTTTTAAATACTTAAGGTCGCTGCATACGTAACGTGGACGGGACGGGGGCGGGACGTGGATGGGGCATAAATACGTATATACGTGCGTGCCCCGTTCCCGTCCCGTCCGTGCCTCCGAGGCTTATGCGCTATCGTTTACATTTTCTATGAAAGGGCCATCCATAAATTACGTCTTACTCTTTTTCTCACTCTTTGTCTTACTCTTCTCTTTTTTGTCATTTATTAGTGTGCACAATAAAGAATATGGTATTGTATTGTACGTCACACTAATTTCATGACTTTTGACCCCTCCCCCCTCCTTGTCACAGCTGGTCACATTTGTGAGACCACCCCCCCTAGTGTGACGTCACATATTAAGAAATTTTACACCTAGAAATTATTAAATTAAAACAGCAGTTCCCAAATAAGTTTTATATCCATTAATTGTTTTTTAATATTTAGTCATACCAATTATTCGATTTTGAAATGTGACGTCACGAAATTTAGGACCCCCCCCCCTTCCACCCCTTGTCACACTACATCGACCCCCCCCCCCCCTCCCTCCACCCTAACGTGTGACGTAATTTATGGATGACCGCAAACGATGTTTCCAAAACTTCACGTCCCGTCCACGTTACGTATGCATCGACCTTTAGGCCTCATACAATTATTGATCCATGCAAACCGATCCTACTCGTGCTGCATCTGTATGCTGCACACTACACAACAAAGGACGAAGCAATGGTATGAGGTGATCGCTGGAATGTTGGAGTTTGGTTTGGTCTTATACACGACCAACTCCAACTTGCGTGGTGTCCTACTAAATAGCGGTTTGATTGTTTTTGTCTTAAGAAACGGATACGAATGCAGGATTAGCATTAAGAAAGTCGCGTGGGGGACTCAGTCAATAATTTGCGAAATATTTGGTTTCAGGTCGACATAGGAAGCGCTTTGGCTTGCACGACAGGCAATGGACAATACGTGATGCGCGGTGTCTACTCTTGGGACTCAGGTAATTATTATACCATTTAATATTAAATACATCAGGTACCTACATGGTAGTAGTAGCAGAAATAATGAAAGATTCTGAAGAGCCAGAAATAATGCGCTTCCCACGCCTTGTTGATGCTTTTGGTGTCACTGGTGTCCACGGATGACGGTAACTTTTTTCCACCGAGTGAATCATTTGTCGATTATTTACAAAAAAACGACCAGAGCACGACTGCTCCTTTGTCAACATAAAAAGACGTACCTAGTGTATATTTTTTGACTCTACCAAAAATTATGTTATTGTACGTTGAGAACAACAACAAAGAATAACAATTAATCCATTATATTGTCTTAGTATCAAAATTTGCATGATGTACCTACTGCTGTGACTAATCTATACTAATATATAAAGAGGAAAGATTTGATTTTTTGTTTGCATTGAACAGGCTCCGAAACTACTGAACCGATTTGAAAAATTCTTTCACTGTTGGGAAGCTACACTATCCCCGAGTAACATAGGCTATATTATATTTCAAAAAAAATTAGGGATCCTTAATAAAACTCCTATAATGTAATCCAAGGTGTAAAAAAATAAGAAAACCGAAGCAAAGCGAGGGCAGTTACTCGTGTTTAATAAGACTGTAGGAAGTCTCCTTTGAGATTTATATCATGTAATGGCCTTTTTTATTCAGTTACAGCACACAAAAACCTTGCTCACCTTACTTATGATCCTAATTGATAGAATGTGTTCGTTTCTTAACGACGTTAATTCCACCATAATTGCCCATCCATATGAATGTTTGATGCTTGTTTATCGATTCGTTGGGTCCATGTCGACTTTTAAATTCTAAAAAACCTACTTGTCATTAAACATCACAGCTAATCCAAAATTTTCTTCCGTTGCAGGCTGTCAAACTGGCAACCAAATTGCTGGATTCTACAAATTCGACCTCGAATGGTACGAATGGGCAATTGGTTTGATTGAGACCACTCGATTCACGATCAAGGGCAGCAAAGTTATATCTTCATCTAAAGGTGGATACTCTGGCCAGTTCAACGCCGGAATCAAGCAGGGCGCTGTGGGCGGAGTGAAGGGATCTCTGTCTGGCTCAGGATCAGGAGCTGGTCTAAGCGGATCTTCTCTCACCGGCTCCAAAGTTACCGGATCATCATTGACCACGGGATCTTACACACAAGGCTCTAGAATCACTGGAGGATCTGGTTCTATTGGCTCGCAAGGATTTGGCGTTAAAGGCGGATCTGGTTCTATTGGCTCGCAAGGATTTGGCGTTAAAGGCGGATCTGGTTCTATTGGCTCGCAAGGATTTGGCGTTAAAGGCGGATCAGCTTCAGCTTCGGCTTCTGCGTCTTTCGGTGGAAATGGCGCTGGAGTGATAAACGGAGGTCTTATCAGTGGAAAAGTTAGTGAGTTCGGACTGGGCAGCAAAGGACAATTTGGCTTCGGACAAGGACAGAACCAGTTCTCCTCCGGACAAGGACAAAGCCAATTCTCCTCGGGACAATTCTCTCAATCCTCTCAATCCTCTCAGTCCTCTCAGTCCTCTCAGTCCTCTCAATCTGGATTCGGTGATCTCGAATTCAACAGCCAATTAAAAGCGCCAATCACCAACAGTTTCAGCGCATCTTACACCGAGAAGAAGGTCTTCCAAACTGAACCTAAAATATACACCTACACGACCAAACCAGAAATCGTCACCTACACTACGAAGCCAAAATACTTCACTTACACAACTAAACCAGAAATCGTGACTTACACAACGAAACCAGAAATATTTACTTACACGACCAAGCCGAAAATTGTAACATATACGACTAAACCGAAAATTATTACTTACACTACTAAGCCCCAAATAATTACCTATGAAACGTCAGGTAGCGGCACGAATCCCCAATACGTAGCTCCTGGTGTGACGTACAATCCCTCATTCTCCGATGTCGTTGGATCACATACACACAACGCGAACTGCAAATGCAACGAAGGCAAGAAGTAATTTGAAATAAGAACCTGTCATAGAGTAATCGTGCCATAAACAAAACGTAATATGTTTATCTACCCGCTTTTTCGATGCAGTACAAAATTCTTCAGGTGAATAGTCATTTACCGGGATTTATAAATCGGAAACTGTTAAACGTCTCATTTTCTATTTATGACTTAATACCATCTGTAAATAGGTAGATATTTAATTTTTATACCTACTTTATATTTATATATCGAAATCAGTATACATTATTATAATTATGAATTTACTTCTATACTGCCAGGATTTTTTAATTAATGTTAAAAATACTTATGCACAAATATTGCATTTTTGTTCATTAAAAAGTATTTTGAGAGACGAGAAATACATATACATAATTAGATTTTTGACCATATTGGAATCAGAATTATCCAAGATGGTCGACTTTCTAATACAATTGGTCTAGATTTTTAAAAACTAAGTTTATTTTTATATAAAATTATACAAATGTAAAACTAAGTATTCTGTCAATATTCTATATATTGATGCTAAATATATGTAATTGTTATAATTAGGTTTAAATAATTGAAATAAATGGAAGGACTTTAGAAATATATAAAAACTGTATTTCATTTTTTCTTATACTTGTAAGATGATTTATAACAATCATATACACGGGGTAATATTACTTATAGTAGTCGCAGTATCTCGCTGCATTCATTGACATATTGCGTGCTCACTTGCTGTTAGACTCTATGGCGTTAGGTACTTATGCACATTCTATTGCCATTTAATGCTCCTTGTATCACTTACCTTCACATACATATGTACCCAGTAAATTTTTTACAACTCCTTCCTAATCTTACCTCGTCTATTCTCCTACCCTCTCTTCATACGCCTTACCTACATTCTGTCCGCGTGATCAATAAAGGTCGCTAGAGCCAACAGCAACTTTCCATTCGAAAAAAAAATAATAATTGAAAATGGGTGCGTGTACTTTTGTACGCGCATGAGAAGTTATAATTCTTCAATATTCAAGTCACTAATATAATAAAATATTACTTGTGTACTACCTATGTTTACAAAGTACAAACCAGATGGCGTTGTTCACCAACCTGAATCACGCTGTTGAGACTCTGAGATTTGTATAATAACATTAAACTTTAAAAGACGTAAACATAAAGAAGCGCTCATAGCCCGGCGGCTTGCGTCGATCCTATGTGATCCAAAAAGTTAAGCAACAGCGGGCGCGGTCGGTTGTTGGATGGGTGACCGCTAGTGGCAAAAATTTCTTGAGCGTTTCCGTGCTTTGGAGTGCACGTAAAAAGCCATCGGTCCCGGTTGTTATCATTAGATAACAGTCGTTAAGCCATGTCGGAGGCCTTCGGGCGGTTTGAAAACTTCCGACACTCGGGTTGGCCACTAACCCCTCCACCAATTCGCACTGGAGCAGCGTGGTGGAATATGCTCTCGGCCTCCTCAAGAGGAGAGACCCGTGCCCATTAGTAGGCCATTAATGAGTTGAACCAAACCAAAAAAAAAAACATAATAAGAAGCTAGGGCCATTTATCCAGTGCTTTCATACCCCCTCCATGGTAGCGCAAACGTTTAACACAACCTTTTTACAAGTCGCATAAGAAGTATAACTTCAAAAAACAAAAAACCCGACAGCATAAAAACAAAAGAAAAAAACGAGTAGTTCAGAATGTTGCTAAAAGTAATACTGAACAACTACACCATAGAAGGTACCCTTTTCTAGATTTTAGTTTATAAAATTCCTCTGTATAAATACTTTAATACAATGAATTAGATAAGAGAACAACAGATTACAATATTCGTAACTTAATTACACATAGATATAGATATCTATGGAATAACAACACAATATTGTTTTAAACAATATTTTATTAAATATAATTTCTTCACTAGATGCAAATACAAATATTCCTTGTTTTAGACATAAACTTGAGTATCACAACACAAGTTAACATAAAAACAGAATTTATAATCATTTAATTAACACAAATTTGATCAATTTCATACATTTTCATGACATATTCGATCAAGTTGCCAAAATTATTTTGTAAGCTGCGCGTTTTGGTAATGCGTTGGAATCTTACAGCTACGTGACGTCGCATGAAACGAAAAAAGAAAAGTGCATCTTATGCTTGGATGATGTAAATTAGAATGGTAGTCGATAGAACTTGAAATTTTATCGAAACATGTTAACGTAACTATGGGTATTTACAATTACTGGAATTTAAAAAGGAAAATATTAAGAGGGCAAAAGAAACGTTTTTGTCGGTGTTTTTAATGTGATGTATAATCTATTATAAAATAATATAGTAGGTACGGACCTAAAAAAAGACGGACATAATCCCAACAACAAATTCAGTGAAGCACCCATAGTAATACCAACTCTCTATTCGTACAAGTACCTACACACACCCACAAATTAACACCATATTGCTTCAATCGCGAATCAAAAATTACGCACACATGGTAAGCGGGTGGCCATTGCTATGCTTCACTTTCGATTAGACGAGGTTACATCCGTCTTGTTTTCAGGTCCGTGATAGTAGGTAAAAGTATTAATTAAAGAAACAATTTAAAAACACTGATAGTGAATTGAAAAACCAACAAACACAGCAGCTGGCGGTAGGTACCGCATTCTCACTTAAGACTTTCTGGCTCTGACGTCACTAAGACCAAGGCCAAGCGCATTACCAATTCGCGAGGCTTATACTACTGACTGAGAGCCCAAACCTAAGTGTTACCTTAATTTAAGCCATTTTGGTTAATTATACGAGTACTTCATTATTTTAAAGGTAACACCCAAGTTTTGACTCATCATAATCTAATTTTACATTATAATTCAGGTCACTACGGAGACCATAGACAAAGTAAATAGCAGCAAAAACTTCAAAATACTTTTACAATCAATTTGAAGCTAGACACCTTAACAATAAATTTTCAATCTATCTTATATCAAATATATTTATGACATATAATATGTACATTCATAAAAATTAAACAAAAAATCACAAGCTTGAGTTTTTGGTAAGTACTATGTACTAATTATTTTTTTTTGTTAAAAAGGAATGTATCGTACTGATACGGGGGAAGCATTTCGACCAGTTCTTAATTGCCTATTTGACGACATCGATTCAGCTGCTCTCAAAGGTTAAGTTTTTCCACAATTTTCCTTAAAGAATGGTATTACAAAACATATTAAGTTTTCAAATATTGCCACACTATGGTATCCATTAATTTTGGATCAGGCAATCAGTCTAGTCTGGCTTCTTCTCATGTAAGTATTCGAGTAACATAACATTTTGATGAGCTGGAAATATGTGATCATACTGGATCTAATTCCTACTGACCGCCTATATGCGTTACACGCCAGCTTCTAATTTACAAACATGCAAACGGAAAATATGGTAATTATCTACCTGTAATACTTGTTACTAATGATTTATTGCAATGTAACCGTAAAGTCTTTGTACTTGTATTTTTTAATCAATTATATATTTAAGAAACGGTTTTATACTATACAGGTAAGTATACATACTGGTATAACTGTATAAAACAGAGGCTTACATAATTTATGATATATTACATTAAATCTACATGTTTACAAACTATTGTGGAAAAAGGTATTTTCAAAATCACCTTGTTGCGTAACTACCTCAGGGAATTAAATGTATAATATATATATGGATACTCACAATAAATACTTTTTATTTGGATCGTGCTCATCGAGGGTAATTTGCATTGGAAAAAACTCTCGTCAGGTTGACATTTGACACTTAACATCAAATGTCAACCTTTCTTCTGTCTACCAATGTCTGCCAAACAACTACCAAATCTTGCAACAACCAAACAACTTTTAAAATTTATTTACAGTGAGTAAACATAATAAACGAAAATATGGATACATTTCAAATACCTACAGTCAACAGTTATGAAAATATCATTAAATTCATTTGCCCTAATTCCAATGACTGTTATGAAACCTTAAGTATCATATATTTCTTACACGTGCCAAATACATTTCATCCTAACACTGATCTGTTAAAGGACCTTGTACATTTTCTGAAATTCAGACACTGACTTAGATAATTCCTTAAACATTGTTGCAATACTAAAAAAGTACCTACTATATTTTCTATTTTATAGTTTATATGACGAATTAAGACTTAATCTCTGAATGTAGACAAATGTAATAATTCTTAAGGCGAAATGACCTTCCCAACTGTATTCTGATTTCAGAAAAGATTCAAATATTATTTTGTAATAAAATATTTTTTATTGTACTTTTCGACTTTTCTAACCAACCCCTTTTAATAAATCGGATGAAGTCGATGATAATTTATTATGATTGATTATTATATTATTACAAATGATGATTAAATTTTTCCTAATATCGGATTTAGAATCAGAAGGTTAGTCTAGTCTAGTTAATTTCAAACCCGTACAAACGCTAGCCAAGGCACGATATTTTTTTATTTATTAAGTCTTAAAAGTGCCATATCAAGATATGCGTGTTAAGTCACTTTGATTTAATATCAAATAGCTAATAGCTAATAATTTAAGTACTTTGACTTTAACTCGTGAGATTAAACATCGGATTTAAGCAGAACTTACAGACTCTAGTTTTTTTGTAGATTAGGTGATGTTCAGATCAAACTTTTGACAGAAAAATAAATATTTTGACAGTTACCATTTCCGATACAACTTTATATGAAGTTAAGATTTGTATTTAGCTGAAAACCTATATAGAAAATGCCATTTTATAAAGACAGAGGACTCACAAAGTAACTGGAGGGTATTATGAATTTCTAAGTATCTACCTACCTACTATTATTTTTATCAACAAATATTATTTAAGAATCTAATGAAATTACATTACAGTTTAAATTTGAGTAATTTCAAAAGCTAAATTTTTGGTAAAAAAATTGATAAGTAAAGTAAAGACATTATTTACAATTTTATGAGAATAAAATTGTGCGATGACTGCTTTTTTATATCGAGTTCAGTCACTCTCAGTCCATGGCCACCAGGGTTATACTGGAGTAGCCTGGCCTTCGAAACTCGGATTCCCGATAAAGATAGATCTTTGCCCAGCAGTGGGACACAAATGCTTAGATTTTTAGCAATGTATTTTATCCTTATCCAACAAGACTTACGACTCTAGAAAAACATTTTTGGCGAGTCTTATCTCACTAGCATTTTTATGGTCAAGCATGTCATTGTAGTTAAGGATCGTATTCTCCATGCCAAATCACAGTTACTGTTAAAACTTTTAGTAAAAAACTTCGATAACGCGATTTAGGAATGCAAACAGTGCACTTTTTATCATAAGTAACGGATTTGACTGAAATCCCTTTTAAATATACATAGTTACATAATTATATCGACGCTTGAAAGGCAAAATTTACCAAGTGACATTTGGGCGACATTGAATTATAAACCTTATAAACATCACTAAATTATCACATATTATACACAAAAAATAACATATTATACACATAAAAACATATTATACACAAAAAATTGATCATAATATGATCATATTATGATCAACCGACGCAGAATTGTTTGTTAATTTAGTGATGTTTATAAGGTTTATAATTCAATATCGCCCAAACGTCGCTTGGTAAATTTTGCCTTTCAAGCGTCGATATGGTATGGAGATTTTTATGCATGCTCCTTTTATTTTACATTCTACATTATACATAGTTTTTAACAGACAAGTCATATTTAATGGCAAAATTCCTGAATATATCACATAGGTACATTTAGGGGTTAGTTTAGGCGGCGTACATAAAAGTTCTGTAGTATGAAAGCCGCCCAAAGCAAAATTTGTCAAAAATATTTCACTTCCAACCTTACATTACCCTCTAAAATCACATCGCAACATTCAAATTCGCTTAATACTTATTGTTAGTCTTTTCAGGGACAAGTCATAACTAATTGAGGAGACTTTATTACAACTCACTGATCAAAATCACCATTCTGAGTCAAAATATTAAAGTAACTTTGCCTGCTAGAATATTTTTTATTCAATATGGTCTTAATAACATTGATTACAAAGTTTTTTTTTTTTCATATCGTATAAGGATATCTTGGAAATAACTATTAATAATAAAATAGTTCTGGATTTAAGTATAAAACAAAGTTGTAACAGACTCCAAAAATTTTGTTATTATATGAATCAAATAATTCAAAAAAATGCAGATAAAAATTCACCGTCCTTTTCCCCGTTTTGACAGAGCACCAACAATAGTGACAATGACTAACTATAGTGAAAAACAGCATAAAAAAATGAGAGGTGTCAAGGGATATTCGGATGGAACGAAGTTCCTTTCGATTAATACTAAGCGACCAGAAGTCTTCGAGGGTGCGACATCAGTGATACTGTACAATCATAGCATGTGGCTGTCTTATTCACTCTTCGGTATTTAGCATAGGCACAACAGGAACGTCCATATCACGATCATGCACATTAAGCTATTATTGCCATTTCTCCCGTCATGCCAATCAATATGCGGAAGAGCGACAGTGATAGAACAAATCCATCACTGCCACTCTGACAAGTTGTCAGTTGTATTCCATCAACTGTCTGACAAGTTGACAGATTTATTCCATCACTGTCGCTCTTCTGCACATCAATTGGCATGATAAGAGAAATAGCAATAACAACTCAATGTGCATGATCGCAATATAGGCATCACTGTTGCACCTATGCTAAATACCGAAGAGTAAATAAGACAGCCACACACTATGATTGCACAGTATCACCGATATCGCACCCTCGAACACTTCTGGTCGCCTAGTAACTCGCTTTAATTAATAAACGACGGCAAAAAGTGTCGTTACAACTTTTCCTCTTAATTTTTTCCGTCTAGCCCCCTTTCGCAACGCGCGATAAGGAACTTCGTTCCAAAATTGTACTGAATTTGATAATATATTTTCATCAATTTTAATAGCATCGTTAACGCTAATGCAGTTTCTAAACTTCGATATTTTTTATGATTCATTAAAAAAAGTGTGGCTTAAAAAGCTTTCTGCCTAAATCTATATGAAAACGCCGATTGTAAGCACCATCAGATTAAAAAAGTGCTGAGAATTAAATTTAAAGTATCGACAGCATTCGAAGTCTAATTCCAACCATATACGTATACAATACGGTTTTAAGGAGAACTGCTATGTCTATACTGCGCCGGACCATCGGAGTGTATTGAAATTGCAATATGCCTGTGTAGCTGCAACGCAAGATCGATAGTCATTGGCGTATTTTCGAAACCACTAATTTACACCGGAAGACCCTTCCGGTATACCGTATAGCTTACATAACAGTAGACATTACAGTACGGACGTTCGACAGTGTCACATTTGTCGAAAATTGCAACGCATTTTTGCCACATTTCATATCGATTTTATGTCGCTTTCTTATACAACGTTTACCATTACGCCTCAGATAAAAAAGGTAGATAACTCACCGCCTTGTATTTGAGTGAGGAAGAAAAATACCAAGCCGGTTTACGTATTTCGTGTATTTATAAACAACCACGCCCTCACATACGTTAAAACCAAGCCGATTTCTGCCAGTACCTCCCGAATAAGATAAAAATGAGAATCTGCCATAAGACGAAGTCGAAATAATCCTCACTGGCATATTCATCTTCGTCAAGTATAGTTTGTTCAGACGATTTTGATGACACTGTTATGTACAAAACAAAATGCGGTCTCCGTCGAGTAACTATTATTACGTGTTTTTAATTAATTTCTAATTAAAGGTGTTTTTTTACGGTTATGCCACGCCACATGGTCATTGTTCATTATGTTTGTTTGAATTTCTAAGGTAACTACTAGTCATCTCGCGTTTTGTTCTTGCCGGAAGTTACTATTAGTAATAATACTACTATGACTATAAAGTCATCGTAAAATAATAGACCCATTTTGTCGTTTGTCATCACAGTGTACACTAAATGTAAAAAAAAAATCGGTTCACCAAATAAACCAATTTTCACAATAAAACGATTCAAATTGTAAGACTTTCTAATCGTTAAAATAACTAAATTGTCAACTCTATAAACCATAACAACATAACATAGGTATCAGCGAGAAACTATAAAGGTGTTGTCAAAGTACAGTACGGCCGCTGTATCTTGGCGCGTCTGAACTTCGCGCAGAAGGCTGCGCAGTAACATAATTCGCCAATACTTGATACGCGGTGTATTGTGTCTCAGTCACACGTTAGCATGTTCGTGTTGCCATCTCTGTCTTACATGCGCTAAAGTTCGCAAAGCCTATGTTCAGACGCGCCAAGATACAGCGGCCGTACTGTACCTACTGCCCCGATTGAGCTCCCCTATAACGTGTATTCTTAATATGCGTTTACGACTCCAATTAAACACTGTTATTTTTTCCTAACAAACTCATGCTGCTAGGTATCTTCATAGAATAAACGTACCCAGTTCCAACTCACTTTATTAATAACATTTTATTGTCATAATGAGCGTGACAGATAAAAATAGCAATGAAAGACAAACACATATTTAACATTCTATACTTTTCCTAACATTATGTAGGGAGATTAAACTGAACTTGGCTTTGGAAACAATTCATTTACGCACACATGATCACTTACGCACACATGGTTACGCAAAAAGTTTCCTTACTTTTTTTGGGAATGCGTTATCTACCTTTTTATTGATCTGAAGATTACGCTTATACGCCTGATACTTAATTATTGAGTTGCGTATTTCACGCGTCCGCGTATCCTGCCGATTTTCCTGAGCGTATTTTCCTTAAAGTTGCACCAGCAATCGACAAAGCCATTAAAGTGGTGTTCTAAATAGTTTATCTAATTAAAACTGTGAATTTTAACAATAATATCTTTATCTTTACGTGGATTTCTCACGTTTTACTAGGTACCTACTAAATTGTTCGGGTCTACATCAAAAACTTTATATACTCGTATATTATCTGATATACAGATAGTCAAAATACTATCAATTACGATTTGATCTACAATAACTACTACGCAGGATCAATTGATATTTACAAAAAGTTTATCAATTTCAATGCTTTACGTACAATCTATAATGTGTCTACGTTTTAGAAAGCAAAATACTCTAGTGTCCATCATAATAAGAAAGTAAAGTGAAGTGCTATTATGTAAGACAGGTTAATTTTTTTCTGTTAATAATAGATTATTATTCTGCAATACAATTGTTGTTGAGTTGCACATTTTTCAGTATTGTCAAATATTGCTAAAATAGTCAGGCATTACTTTGAAATATTGTAGCTACTTATTGCAGTAAAATAATTGTCTGTTTAGAAGTATATCACGTAGGTGTTAATATAACTTATGAACGTCAAATATTTTGAATCTACCAGTACACTGAATATATAGAGAAAATAAATTTAAATATGAAAATAAAACCAGATCTTTCATGTTACAAAAGTATTTTGCTTACTAAAACTATTAATATAATATACTCACATACAGCAAATTGTACCTATGGTAGCAGTCCCTGTCAAGTCTCCGAGATCATCCATCACTCATCACCATCACTATCACTGTACAATCACTATCACTGCACCATCCTATCATCACTATCCATCCTATCATCACTATCCATCCTATCACATCGTCTCATCACTCAGCGGGTTCCACTGTAAGGTTGGACATGTCTTCTCAAATATCCACTTCGCAGATTTTCCTCTTCAGAGGAAAGCCATATTTGTCTTTGACTACCTCCTGCTTCAGCCGAAGGTATGTGTCCAGTCTGGATAGTGCGTACTCCTGAGGAAAAAAATATTTTTGATTGATTTATGCTTCACTAGTAATCCGCTTTTCCTTCGGGAAACCTGTGCTTTGTTATTTGCGCTACTCAAATCGATCAGTTTTTAGTCATATTAGAGCTGTGCAGAATATTGACCTTAATCCAATGACAGAGACCAGTGTGTCATAAGAGGCGACAGAAGCCAGTGGTAGGGCTTTGCCTAAGGATTAATATTACTATTGATCTATACTATATCAATATTATTATTCTACTAACAATCTATTATTATCAATACTATTCTTTGCTCCTCCTTTCTTCTTTTTTGGTACCTTAGGTGTTGCCGATGTGCATGGACGATGCCTACTTGCCATTAGGTGGCTTGACGGCTCGTTTATCGGCTATTATAAAAAAAAGTTTTATTGTGATATTAATAAGGATCATATTCACTTATTGCTGTCTATAAATAATTCTGTAATAATTTTGTAAACCACAAAGTTAAAACATAATTTCTACGGCCTAAATATTCAGTACCTACTCATTGAATCTCGAGACCAGATCCGTTTAACGTGATATATTATAAAGTATAAGATAAAATTATTCTTGACAAAAAATAACCGACTTCAAAATTACGGATAACTTAAAAACTACTCGATTTCGATTAAAAAAAGAATCATCAAAATCGGTTCACGCAGTCCGTTCTGAGGTAACAAACATAAAAAATACAGTCGAATTGAATACCTCCTTTTTTGAAGTCTGTTAAAAAACAATAAATATTCCGTAATGTTCAATATTACAGAATATGTGTTATTATCAAGGCTAAATGCTACCCATATACGAAAGGTATGATTAAACTTTGCTAATAACATAATAATAATAAATAATAATAACGCTTCACACTCATAGCCCCACACTAGGATTCCCTGTGTCATGGGTGCCATGGACAACACACAGAGACAAGAACACTCACACCCAGACCGAGAACAGAAATTCAAACTCATCATTCAAATTTCCGCCTCGCTGGGAATCGAACCCAGGACCCTTGGTGCGCCGATCCGGCATGGTAACCATTGCGCCACAGGGGTCGTCATAATCAATAATAATAATAATAAATATTAAACATTACAAAACGTTTTTGTATGAAGCCCTGCATACCTAACTCTTGCTTTGTGTACGTACTGTACGAAAGCCTGCGTGCATATGTGCAAGTGCGTGTGAACATATTACGTGTGTGTGGATATGAATGAATGAATGAATGAATGAATGAATGAATTAATGAATGAATGCATTTATTTGTAATAGTATAGGTAAATTGTATATTAGGTCTTAGGTTAAATTGGTGAAACTACTATACTATTATGAACTGACCCAGTATCCAAAAGGTATCTGACTCTTGGAGGCGTTGACCACAGACCACAGGCACCAGAAGAGATGGCTGGCCAGCGCGAAAGCGTCCACCTCACTCAGCAGCTGGTTGACTGCCTCCAGGCTCGGCTCTTGAGGGTCCTTGTCCTCCGATGTGTTCGCCTGGTAGTGCTTCAGGTATTCCTTGATGAATATCTCCTGGAATTTCAAGGGAAATTTGTCAGGAACACTACTGAAACTTTCTTCTATGTGAAGGAATTGCCAATGCTTTAACTATTGCCACGTGGGTCACGCAATCTTTTGTTCTTTTATCACGAAATAAAGTGTTTGATTTTATCCAGATACGATACGTTACTTAAGATCGTGACACACTTTTACGTACTGTTATTTGAATTATTGCAAAAAATTGGCAGTTGCATAAATTCGGATAAAATACATATAGGTAAGGATGTGGATTTAGACATTATTTATGGCATTTTATAACATCATAAAACTGATAGATATACCTTTGATGTGGCAAGCTTGATAGTCTTGCAGAAACTATAACAAATAACAATCTTACTCATGTTTACCTTAATTCTAATCTTACCTAATACATATTACCTTAACTCAATAACTAATCTAGAATTTTATCCATACCTTCTGGTGTATAGTGGGATAATTCTCCAGATCTTCATAGTAGAAGGGCGGCTGCGGATTGGTATAGTCATATACCCACTCCTGGAAGTGGTTGGCAATGTCGAATCCCCTATAATTATAGGCACAGTACTCAAAGTCAATGAGCACTAGCTTAGGCTCCCCAATATCGGATATTCTAGAGGTAACACTGTCCGATGTATTGGTATCTTCTATCTGGCTCAGGATTAGTGATGTGTGGTTATTGTCCTTATCTGACTGAGGGGTTCCGTAGTAGGAGAGGTCGTCTTCAGTTGTGGTTGGAGCTACGTCTTCTAGAAGGAGGATGTTGCCTGGAATGAAGATGAGAGAGAGAGTGAGATGAGAGAAGTCAGGTACTTGATATTTTTATGGATAGTTGGTTTAAACGAGCCTTATTTAGACAGTCTTACAGTTCCTTTTTCTCATAGTTTGTAATAAACGATATGGAAGAGACAAAATGAAAATAATTTAAGAATAAAATTATCATTCAATGCCAAAACTAATTTCTCTTTCCTATCAATATTTTTTTAAAGAAATCTGAATTAATATTTTAATAAAAAAATGCCAAGACTGTTTATATTTAAGCGTTTTAATAATGAAAATAATAAATAAAAGTAGGAGCAACAAATAACATAGGTGTGAGAAAGCACATTTTTACTTTTTATAAATCAGTGCTTCTTGACTATAGGCGAATTAACTAACAAATGAACTGTATCTAAAACATTTAAGATTATTGTTTCGCGTCAAGTGTCTATGCTATATAGGGTAAGCAGTAGTAATTCTGGCCCCCCTACAATTAATCGAACCTTTGATTTAAAATCCATTATTAGTTTTCTGTATTCATAACACTCTCAAATGTAATTCGCAGCTTTTAAAATTAGTAGCTATTTAAAGTAATAAAAAATAATTTTGCGGCGAATGCAACGAAAGACGTGTTTTGTTAGAAATTTGTAAGAACTAAGCATTTTGTAATGATATTTACTAGTTTTCTTTTTACTTTTATTATGTAATTTCTATTGTTATGTGATAATAAAACATTGTGTTTTGGTTAGTATGTCATAACAAAATTGGAGGGCCAATTTTAATATCCACAGCTTATATGAATATTATAAATATATATATAAATATAAACATTAGCCGGGCCAATAAACGCAAAGTACAATGATTAGCATGCAAAGTGGACTTTGGGTATGTCAATCTATACAAAGAGGGCCAATCATTGTACTTTTGACCCCTTCTTTATATTTATTGCATTAAAGTTGTTAATAAAATGAAGTATGATTAAAGTTATAATCAATTAAAATTGCCAGCTTCCCAAGGAACAATTAAACATAACATTTTTCATAATTAGAAACCTTATTTTGTAACAAGAAATTGTCAAAGTCGATGAATACGTTAAAGAGCCAATCATTGTACTGCTTACCCTATGTCGACTTGGCTAAATTCCACTCGATGAGAAATGACGATGTGGTATCAAGTGGTAGAGCGCACTAATCTATTCTTGCCTATTTTTGCTTTGAAGACGCATTAGGCAGTCTGCGCATTAATATATTTTTTTATTTTTTTATGTACAGTACAAAGTATAAAAACAAAGGCTTAATGCTAAAAGCATTCTGCCAATCGACCTAATTTGCTTTTGAAATAAAAAAGAAGAAAAAATTACAGGGTCGGAGTTTCTCCATAACCGAAGAAGATCGAAGTATTCTCCACCACACTGCTCCAGAACCGATCAATTGATGCAATTATTGCACAGTCTCCCCTGGAAAGTTATCATCACCGCATCTACTGATTCTGCCGTGAATTAAGTTGCTTCAATTTTCCTGATAAAATTTGCAACTATGTAGTAGAACATTTTGTAACCAACCATTACCCGAGCAATAATTGGGACATCACAAGATTTATTTATCTGAACTGCTTGTCCCAAATCGAAAATAGTGATTTTTGCTGGGTAAGATTATCTGAGCTAGAGTTTGAGGTTTTCTATACATTAGTCCGTAGTAATAATAACAACATACCTTCCTGCAAATCGTTATGACAAAAGACGACGGGAGAATCCACCGTTGCTATGAATTTCTTCAGCCATTCGATCTCCTTTTCAAGGTCAACTGATTTGAGCCTCTTTATAATCTGTTGTTCTTCCTCTGTCTGCAATGAAATTATTAAGTTTAAGTATAACTAATTACTTTTATTTCTTTTGTGGTTTAAGACAAATTTCGATAGCCGGTGTTTATGATAAACGGTTAATTGTGATATTCAATACAATAATTAAATATCTTATATTTTTCTTTTTAGTTTTTTTACGCAGTCGGGTTTTTTTATTTTTATTTTTGTATAAAACCTAATCTGCAAGAAATAATCATTTACATTTTTAATGTGAACAGCCGACAAACTGATGGTGAGTGGTTAAAGTTCCCCTGTACATTAGTAACATCTTATTCAACACCAATACGTCGCAGATCAAGAAAGAAGAGAGAAGTAGAATAAACTTAAAATTAAAAAACCCTTCTGCTGTCAAAATCCTACCATGATTTAACTTTTTGAAATTCCTATGGTTAGCTCTTTAATTTGATACCCATATAGCATTATTCCATTTATTTTTATTTTTTGATAATTCAAATAATGGCATCTCACAGCCGCCATATTTGTTTTTTTTTTAATTTCACTTATCTAAGAACATTCGGGTTATCAAGACGAATCTAACGAGATATTAATTATATGTATAAGTCCGTTCAGCGGTTTGGAAGATACGAGGTAATAAAGAATATTACATGCATATATACAAATATATAGTACATGACATACAAACAAAAATGGCTTTTAGCCGAAACAAAAAATCAAAATCAAAAATATTTGTAACTGAGCCACTTTTTAATTGCCCATTCATTTTTTTGTTATTTTTTATTTTATTTGGGAAACAAACAGCATTTGTATTACAGATTCAACTTATAGTCACAAGAAACATAAAGCATATAACAGTTTTCTTTTATTGAATTGGGTAATTTAATTTTTTTGTCTGTGTAAACACAGATAAATAATTTACTATTATTATTTCTCTACCAGGTACGCATAACCGAAACATACCTTCCCTGTCGCCTGAGAATGCAATCTCTCCTCCCGAACAGTCTTGAGCCATTTCCCCATTGTCTTCCAAAGCCAATTGGGCTCCTTCGACAATGGTACGTCCATAGAATGAATGGCGGCCATCTTTTCAGCAATCTTCATAGACAGAGCGGGCTCAGCGAGCTCTTTTGTTAGGAGGGGACGAGCCTGGAAATTATCATGAATAATGCAATAACATAACATAAATAAAGGGTCCTGAACTCGATTCTTGAATGCAACATTTATATAACAACTAAATACTTAACTTTACTTACGAAAAAGTCGGTGGCAAACATTAAAGTATAATGTCATTGTCATTAAAGTCAATGTCGCCGGAGGTTCTATTTTCAAAATTGAGCCCCCGTTCTCCTTTCAAAATCGAACGAATCCATTGAAAATTGAAGCCTATCGGCGCCAATTCATTGGAACATACATTGTGTTCGCGGTGTCGGTTCTATATGCTAGTAATAATACTTAAATGGTGGCAAATGGTATATATCCACATAATACTAAAAATTTCAATGATTATTATGCTTAATATTTTCCATATTTTCGTTACACATTAAAAATCAGCATATGTGAAGGACCAAATTACATTTACCGGTATGTTTTCGTTAAACGTTGTTAAAAATGGGTATTTTTTTTATGCCTTTCTTCAGAAACTTTATACAGACGGTAGAATACGCATAGCGAGCCTACGTCTCTCCTCACATTAAGCGATTCTAATCCGTCTGTAAGCATGGTATCGTCGACAAGACGAATGGCTCGTCGTTGAATTCGATCAAACGTATCCACTTGGCCAGCTGGGGCTCCAGCCCAAAGATGGGAACAGTAGTCCATGTGTGGTCGAATTTGTGCCTTATAGAGCATCAACCTGTGCTTAGGCATGAAGTACTGTTTAGCTCTATTGAGCACTCCCAATTTCCTTACAGCTAGTTTAGCCTTACTAACCAAAAGAAACCTTTACATTTACCGGTATGTGCTACAAACTACAGTAACATACCGGTATGTACTCCTCGATCCTGCCGCCGCTGAACACGCCGTGTAGCTTGGGCCCGAGCCGGCGCTCTGACAGCAGCGTGAATATCACAGACTCCGTCACTATGGCGTCCATCGCCCGCTCACCGTGGACTTGCCCGTAAATTCTGAGGAGCACCTGCAAGAAAAGGAAAGTCAAACATGTTATTGTGGTATTCAAATTAAGCACCATATTATATTTTCATTTTTTGATACTTCAATCAATGGCATCTCATAGCCACCATAATTGTTTTTTTTTTTTAATTTCACTTATCTAAGAACACTTGGATTATCAAGACGAATCTAAGAATATCTTAATTATATAAATCCGTTCTGCAGCTTGGAAGATACGAGGTAATAAAGAACATTACATGCATACATACTGACATACATAACATACATATAAGATACGCGCAAATAACATAACTCTTCCTGGCAGCCGGGTAAAACTCCTTCAAAAAAACTAGAAACGTCTATAGTGGCAAACCTAATTACACTCATCGCCTACCTTCCTCGGCTCATCCATACAGAACGAGGAGCATCGTGCCAGCGACTGGCGCGCCAGCCGAGTGGCAACTGGCTCGGGCTCCGTCTCCGGCGAGTTGCCGCGCGAGTACCCGCCCAGCGCCCGCGCGTCGTCTGGCAACGCCACGTAGTACAGGAAGTTTGATAGACCGCCGCTGCAACAGAATGAACTTTCATTGGACGCGCATATTCATTACACAGTGATGTTTAACTAAAAATAGGTATACCGTTAGCTTTATGGTTTCTGGTTCGTAAGGAATTTAGTTTGTTCCTGTTATTTCTTACTTTCAGTGACTAATCGTCATAATAACCCATTAGGAGGTAAATCGCGGACGAATACTGCGAAACTAAAGCTCCTAGTAATATGAAACATTTGTTTCGTCCTTGAAGTTTTATTTTAATAAATTCCTTTAAATTATATCTTTATTTTACGGCCCTTAAAACGTCTCACAAATCTAATGTTTCAACTCTCCTCGACCCCTGTTTCATCTTACCTCAGTATGAGGGGAGTTGAAACAAGTTGACTTGTTACGGTTAAGTCGATTTTTCACCACAATATTTAACAATTACAATTTGTTTATGTTAGTCATTGGCAAGTGTAAAGAATGACCTATCGATTGTTACTAATATCATACGATTACTGTCTATAGTATTTGGTGTATGAAAATAAACGTCAAAATTGTTTCAATTCACCTAGGTCTCCCCTACATACAGATAATAATGCGAAAATGCGTAATACGTACTTAATATTCAAACCAACGAAATATGAGACGAGTAAGGTCGCGTTTTCTTTACGCATGAGTTCAATTTGTTTTTCCGTATGTGTAATGTAGGTGCATTCCTTTCCAATGTTTCACAGTTCACGAATGTGGGCCGATGGAAACATACCAGTGATAACGAAGGAAGATAACAGACATAACAAAGTATTTGAAACGCGGTATTATCTGTGGATGACGTATCGCATTTTAATTAGGTTTTTTCACAGACATTTATACATAGAGTATATATGTCTGTGGGTTTTTTATTGTTTGTAAGTCATTGTCGCACGGGCTGTTTACCTTTAAAAGGACATATTTAAAATTACAATAATTATAATAGGTTTACTTGGCTATAATTCTTTTTTTAGTTATCAAGCCAATTTAATTTAAATAAAACATTTAATTCAATACATCCTCATTGAAGGACATAATCGTTAATTTTTAAATAATTGGAGCATAATGTTATTCCATACTAATTATTACTGTAACAAAACTGTAGCACTTTAAAATATGATGTGTGTGTATGTTGGCGAGCGTGTGTGTATTTGTGAATGTGTCTACGCGCGCACGCATTTGTGTGTGTATGTGTGAAGGAGAGGGAGAGAGGAGAGAGAGAAAGAATGCGCTTTAGTGCACGATTGTATGAGTGAACGCGTGAGCAAGAATGCTAGTGTAAAATTAGCCGCTTTTCCGTCCTGTTTCATTCCGTTTGATTTCTATATTTTCTATCAGTTTTTAATGTAGTATGTAATGTTATAGGGCTTATTACATTTTCCTGAATTCAGAGATTAATTAAAATTTATAATTAATAATGACGTATGACGAATAAGTTTCTGAATTTAAGAAAATCTAATATTCCTTAAAACAACTTTTAAATATATCTACATAAATGTAGCAAGAATACTCTTATTACACTTAACCTACAGTACATGTAAGTCAGCGTAGCATGACTGACACAACATTTAGTAAAAAAACAGATTTAATTCGCAGTCAACTAAAAAATCGGATAATAATCTCGCTCAGTTTTCTTATGGCAGTGCAAAAAGACAATTTCAGATTATAAAGCTATATCCAGGTGCGCACAATAGACCGGTTTGTGTAAAAAATGCTTTTTAATGCAAGAATGAACAGTTGGATAGCGTTTTTACTATTGTTATGTGGTACAGTTTACAAGAATGAGTCGGTTGGCAAAATTCCAAAATTGTAATGGAATGGACCCTATGGATAAGACGTATTCGGTCCTCTTTGGATACTTTATACACCTATTTAAATTTTGATGCAGTTACAAATATAAGGTCTACTGGGTTTGTTCATTGTGTAGTTATAGGTCATTTACGATAAGTTATATACGCTAGTCACTAGTCAGTCTCACGAACTGGCAGTCGAGTTATAATAGGGTAAAAATAATTTACAATTTCATCGTTTTTTACCAAAAAAATCCAATGTAATACTATAATTCAGTGTTAAAGAACAGAGCCCCAAAAAGGGGGGTCCCGTCGACTTGCTTCGATAGACGTTTAATGTTTTATGAATTTTGTTACTCATGCATTTAGTTATATACCCGATTTAAGGACCATATATATACTAACTACTACTACTAATTATACAATTTTAACTTCAGTTAACAAGTATAAAATCGCTACCGCCTAATCTTACATTTTGCGCCATTTTCGATAACTTGTTCTCAATATCAAGGCCGTGCGTTGTTTACGTTTTTTTGCGATTTCCACAATGTTTGAAACACAGCATTGTATTGAGAACAGACTTGAAATAAATATTCATAGAGCGTGTTAACTAAGAAGTTGGCGTAAGTTTTACAATAACTTCAAATGCGGATTTTGAAGGAACTAAGCCAATGCTTCAGCAATTTGCCTTGAGTAGTCTTGGGAAAAGCGGCAAAGGGCTCCCAAAAAAGAAATTAAAGGAGGATTATTTTCCTGTTTAGTCACCAAGAACACAAGAACCTTGTTTTTGAATGACACACGAGATTGATATCTTTTATAGATTCTATAGTCCTCCGGATATAGTAAGACAGTACCATCCGTGATCTCATTCGATTACAATTAGTCTTCGAGTCAGGATTTAATCTTGTGTCAAGTCAAGAAAGCTGTTTTACTGTTTAGTAACTTAACTTTTCAAAACTACATCTCCACCTATAATGAGAAAATGCGTCTTTTTACTTCTTGGGCATAATATGCACATATTGTACCTATATATGTATAGATTCAGAATCGTAATCGTGTTTTCCTCAAGCCCTCAGTGCATTCAAAGGTCAGTGCACGCGTATGCACAACTGCAAACTGTATATCTTTAGCACGGCGTTAATGATACTACTATATTATGTACAAAAATATCACGGCGTAAATGTTTTGTAACTGTACTTTTAAGTCGGTACAGAACTCGCGGTTGAAAGCGATCTTAGATACTTATAATAGGCTTTAAGTATGAAAAGTCTCACACTTGAAATGTTGTGTACATACCTACTATGAAATTTTTTTTATCGTATTAACATAGCGGAATAGATTGCCCGCGTCGGCATTCTAGTCCAATAATAATGTCAAGAGTGAACAGCTTTTACTAAGTTAGTCGGTTAACTTAGTGCTCTTACTATCAGAGTAGTAATACTATCAGAGTAGAAGTCCAGAGACTTCAACCCACAAACCACTTACCATGAGATATGGTCTAACATTGGATAAGGACTCTTTGTTTGCAAGGAGAGAAACCATGAAATAAACACATAATAAGATATTATTATCGATTAATATTTATTAATTCATCGATTAATTTATTTATTTTACTTTACTGCACACGAAATTTATAAAGTAAGAAACGCTTATATATTTATTTATATTCTTCTACATCTATTTTATAAAATAAACTATAATACATAAGTCAAACTTTCACACGTAGCTAGAACTTAATCGACAGGCGAGTCACGTATAATCTTTAGGACCTTGTTATTAAAACAGCCATCGAATACTTTAAAAGATTCCTAGACATCGCGTGAGCAAAGCATGATAATTATATGTAATAGGGAAATGACGAAAACTGGCTATAATCAGATCCACTAAATAGATAAATATTCACTATATCAGCGATGTGGACATGTTCTGCACAGAAAATGTGAAAAAAATTATCGTCATATGTTGCAAATACCTTTAGTTTGCCCAAGTCTTTATTAAAAAATATATAGTTAAAATTGTTTTAATGTTTCTACTTTTCAACTTTGCTCTGTTCTGGCACATACTTGCAACCCTCAAAATGGGTTGGCAATTTTTTTTTTTACACTTAAGCATATCTAAATTGCAACCTATTAAAATTGTAGCCTTGTAGGAGAAGGTTAAAAAGAATATTTTTTTGCATTTTCAAAAAATTAAGGGATGATGACGCAACCGCTTGATGCCTGCCAGAACGGTACTTTCTTATTTGACTGATAGTAAAACGTCATTAAATAAATTTTTAGCTCTGTGGGAAACGGGTTAGATGGTTCAGTAACTCTCATATTATACGATTCCCTGGTAGCATAGCATTTACGTCTAAACATCTATACAAATAAATAAAATTGGAGTGTCTGTTTTTAATATAAAAAATTAAAATAACTGCTTTTTACTAAGTGCTTTTGGATGTATAGTTGTATACACACGGTACATATAGCAAAAAAACATTTTTTACAATTTTTGTCTGTCTGTCTGTCTGTTCCGGCTAATCTCTGAAATGGCTGGACCGATTCTGACGGGACTTTCACTGGCAGATAGCTGATGTAACAAGGAGTAACTTAGGCCACTTTTATTTTAGAAAAAAATAGTTTGTTAGGCGATACGAAGTTCGTCGGGTCAGCTAGTACACAATAAACGCAGAAAGGTCTACGACATGTCTGCAAGGAAACGAAACAGCAAACCCTCGCTCGATAAAGAGGTCACTGCCAACTTGAATGTTTAATATTATCACTGGTATTAGCACAGACATGTATACTAGAGATATGTCTGTGGGTATTACGAGTAGGTATTAATTATCTTTCCCTGAAACCTGCCTGGCGAACTATCTACCACTAGCTTGAGTCAGCGGCCAAACGACTCGTCGTGTTCCGAACACAAGTACCTTTGAATCCTTAGAGTCATCTTAGAATCAAAGATAAAAATCTGTATAATAGTATTATTTCAAGGAAAATAATTTAAAGCAGGTACCTACGAGGAAAATAACATGAGGAAACATTATCATATTATCTTTATGGTTTTTGTGTTTTCAAATTACGCCACAGCGACCACACAGCGACATACAAATGTAATGCTGGTTTTGTTGAGATTCATAACATTTTAATACTGTTTTGTTCCTGTAAGCAATGACGGAAGTCTACCCACAGTTGGATAGCGTATAGGATTTGGCACATAAAAGGCCAGCTGTGATATGATTTGTGTATCATGAACATAGATCTATGGTCATGAACGACGTTTTTAACTTGTATCTAAAATCTTATTTACCTCCACTCATGATTGTATTTTCAATACAATTTATTGTGTCAGGACACCAATTACATATTAGTAAATAATTTGTTGTGCCCCATCTTTTTTGTTTGTACATACCTAATATTGAGCTAGTTAAAATACAAGTTGTACAAACGTTTTATAAAATATTTTTATTAAATGCACTTAACAATTGTTTAACTCTTACTTAATTATCCACTATGCAAGTCAATTTTCCCTCTGTAATTTGATAATTTTTAATAAGGCTACTGCTTGACATTACATAGTTAAATCCGCGACATAATAAGTTCCAAAGTTCTAACATTACACCACATTACAGTAACAAAACACGACATGCAAATACTTTATAACATATAATACCGCGTTGATTGATTATATAAATGTGTTTTTTGGATTAGAGCCATCTACGAAACGCCAGACGCACTTAAAATAGACACGATAAATAATAAACCTAACCTTACATTAATCCGTGTATATATAACTAATGATAACAATTAAATTAACATCCAACTGGGCAGAGGATCTAATCACCTCCTAAAGATTGATAAACCACATTAAATTTAAAAAAGGTTTCAAGATAATGAGACGAATGTAAAATTGCGGGAAGATGATAATTGTAGGTTTTAGTAATGATCATAGTGCAACGTTAGAAAATAACAATAAAACAGTGGTAACTAACACCATCTCTTAACATAATATGAAGAGTAAAATGAGCAGCTAGCGCCATCTATCCAGCAATAAAACGAATCTTCTATCTTGTTCCTCGCGCCATGAATGAATACAACTTAGCACTTTTTAAAGTAACACAAAGAGAACCACGAACATAAGAAACACTGTATAATGCTTCCTATCTCATTGTCTCCCACGTTAAATCTTATGAATTTATGTGTCTCTCTCTTTTTACTGTCGCTTTTTCGTTTCATCGACTTTCAAATCACAACGATGCTGAAGAAGTTTTCACTTCAAATGATTGATTTACCACAGTTCCAAAACATTATTCAAAATTATTGGGATCCTTGGTGTCGACATTTCGAATGAAGTTCAGTTTCGGGATCACTTGGTTAGTAAGGCCAAACTAGCTACAAGAAAACTGACAGTGCTCAATAGAGCTAAGCAGTACTTCATGCTAAGCACAGGCTAATGCTCTATGTATAAGGCGCAAATTCTGCCACACGTGGATTCCTACTCCCAGCTTTGGGCCAGAGCCCCATCTGGCCAAGGTGATCCGTTAAACCGAATTCAACGGCGAGCCATTCGTCTTGTCGACGATCCCAAGCTTACAGACGGACTAGAGTCGCTTGAGTTGAGGAAAGATGTAAGCTCTCTCTGCGTATTCTACCGTGTGTATAATGGGGAATGTTCTGAAGAACTGTTTGGTTTAATCCCTGAGGTTAATTTTCGTCACCGCACATCACGGTGTTACATCAACACCACCTGGATACCTGGCGTTCGTCCACAGTACGGTTCTCGCGTAGTTTTCTACCCCGCACATGTACTTAAAACTGTGGAACGAACTTCCTGCATCGGTGTTCCCTCCAAACTATGACATGGGGTCCTTCTAGAAGCGGGTATATTATTTTCTTCGAGGGCGGCAACGCATTGGTGACGCTTCCGGTGTTACTAATGTCCATGGGCGGCGGTAATCTTACTCCGAAAGTTTAATTTTCAGCCTTTTGCTGTTTTGGAACAATATAGAACAAACCTAGAACAGCCCAAAACAACCGCCAGAATCGTGATACCTTAAAAGTGCGGTGCCAACTTCCTTGTTTTCACGAAATTTAGTAAAAGCCAGTGGGCGGCGGTAATCACTTACCATTAGGTGACCTGTCCGCTCATTTGCCTGCTCAAGGCATAAAAAAAACATGTATCACGTGGAACCAATTATAAACCATGTTAATCATTTTGTAATACTTAGTATATAATGTAACAATATTTTACACATATGCAATAAACCTAACAGATTGTATGTGCGCATAAGCGTGTGTGTTTGTGTGTGTGTGTGTGTGTGTGTGTGTGTGTGTGTGTGTGTGTGTGTGCGCGCGCGCGCGCGCGTGTGTGTGTGCGTGTGAGAGCGTGTGTGTGCGTGTGTGTGCGTGTGAGAGCGCGCGCGCGCTTTCCCGCTTCCTGTACCTTTTTCGTTTACTTGTATATTTTCCGTTTCTAAAAAGCACAAGCACCAGTAGGTCAGGCAGGTTGGAAGACGGCATGTTAGCAACACATCTTTGGAAAATACGCACCAAAACTGGTATAATTATGCATGGTATACTACATTAGTAACCAGCAAAAAAGAAGACCATTCATTCATTCGCCAAAAACATTACGGTATAACAACCGGTTGTTATCATATAAACTTTGGCAATCAGGATAATTTCCATTTGGTATTCTTATAATACTTCTTCAACCGCTCAATTTCGAGAGAACCGCCGCCGACAAACTGCTCTGCAGTTTGGCAGAAATGTACGCTGAATAATGTTTGTACTTCGTAAATAAATTAAAAAAAAACTACTTTCCTTCGATATAATAAGAGATCTATTCGATCTTTACGCTTATCTTCCGCATGCTTACCTGATACGTCTGAACTCCAGGGCTGTCGGCTCCACTGTCTTCCACGCGCCGTGGAGGTAGTTCCTACAAATCCTGGCAGCTACCTCCCTCATCTCCTCTTCGTTTCCACTCATTTGCAGTTTCTGAAAAGAACAAAAAATCTGCATTGAAACTCATGCGATTTATGTTCACCTGGTAGACCTCAAATTACCTCAGCGAGATGATAACAGTAAATTTTATGATTGGCCAGAAGAAACGTCTTATAATGGCCAGATGATAACAGTACCTAAGTTGTATGATTGGCCAGAAGAAACATCATCTTATAATGGCCAGACGATAACAGTAAGTTATATGACTGGCCAGAAGAATCGACATATAAGACCATAAGAAACTCACTGGCGCGTTGCCCGCCAAATAGAAGCGGGAAACCCAATATTTTATAGGCCCTGTGTCACTGGCAACGAAATAAGTAAAACATTTCACGGTCAATTTTAGAAAGAAAGTGGTAGAGAGAGACGGGTTAATTACCCTAACACGAGTATCATCGAAATTAAAAAGAGTGAAACTTCAGGAGAGACCTGGCAATATGACCTTGTCCGTTAATCAGAAAAGTGCACCACGGGAAAGGAAATTTGGCTTGGACCTCAAAGATGAAGCCCCGTAAGCTGAAGAACTACAAAGCACTAAAGTATTGTTGGGATTAGGCTAATGGCACAAAGCCAAGAGGCTTGAAGGTCACGCCATTAAATCAAAAGCAGGGGAGGCTGCTGAACTCTGCAGTTACTAGTTGCGGAGCAGTTTTCAGATATGTGCGAGAAAAATATAGCAAAAAGTCATACACAGTCAACAACAATTAATCACGAATTAGTCACTGAATTAACTAAAATATAACAACCCTATTATGTTAATGACGGTGTGAACGGCTTGACATTCAACAAATGGCAACAAATGATAGTAAAAGTTACAATGATATGAACTATGATAATGATTACAGAATGTTATCAATGTTGTGTATGTTGTCAACAACAAATAACTATGGTGTGGATGCACCATATCCATAACGTAACATTTTTCACGGAAAAATATAATTTTTCAAGTCTACTGTTATTTCTCAGCTATGATATTCGATATAGCAGTTGCATTTCAAAGGACAATAGATTTTTTGTACCAATAATGGAATTTTATTGCGTCTTTCATATTATATTTTACAAGTATCAGATCGACGTCCGATAATTCATAATCGCATCTGATGATATTGAAACGCTTTAGCCACTTGGCCTGTACTTTGTCTACATCCGTATCATGAAATAATCCTTCAAATTGCACGAGGCCTAGTTATCAAATAATCCAGCTATTGAGAAAGCCTACCTGGCACGCTTACAATATCAAATTCCGATAAAATCTTATTATTATTGCGGTATTATGGTCCGATATTATCAGATAATTTTATAATCCTGTGCTATCTTTTATCTTTATACCTGTAACTTTGAAATTGATTTGAGTAAACGATACCACATTGTTGATATAAAACGAAATGTGTGCTGGGACACATAGTAGAAGTGAAACTTCAACTGACAAATGGAATTTCCAAAAAAATAGTCCAATAAAATTTTGTTTAAAAAATATTTCAAGAAAAAACATTCCAAAAAAATATTTAAAAATTAAAATGTGCACACATTCACACGTGGTAGAAGTGAAACCTTCAAAAATAAAGGTATTAATTTAATAACGTGTATCAGTTTTAATTATCTTTCAAAAACTATTTTGTACTAAACATAAACGTGTACTTATTTATGTACGCACGTGAGAAGTTATACTTCTTTGGCATCATTAAAATAAATATTTAACGCTAGCTAGTGTCAAGACAGCTGTATTGGCGAACTTCGTATTGACTAATAATCAGTGATTAATTTACTTTGTTGTTAGTTTTAACTTTTATAGTTTTGGTAGGTTTAAAAAATAAGAGACCATTAAATTCCCTCTCCCTCGCGCTCCGTCTCCCCTACTCTCCCCTCCCCACCCTTCCACCTCCCCCTCCTCCTCCCCCTTCCCTCCACCTCCCCCGTGTCACGTTGTTTGTCCGCGATGGACTCCTAAACTACTTAACCGATTTTAATCAAAGCACATCATGTGCATTTTGATCCAACTTGAAAGATAGGATAGACAGGTTTTAATAAAAAAAACTTTTGACAGAACGAAGTCTGTTCGGGCAGCTAGTATATACAATATTTAGTATACAAAAGGTTTCGGGCCTAAATGTAGGGGATGATTAGTTTTTTTAAAACTTTTTTTATGTAAATTCCAAATGATGGACCAAGTTACGCCGTTGATCCACGTTAAGTCGTTGATCCTAGTTGTCATCGTTAGAGCGTTTCCACATTATCCGATCCGATATCGGATGTCGGATATCAGCTACCGGTGTCCGACAACGATATCGGTGCTATCTTAACATATTTCCGATAAAATCGTTCGGATACGACCATTTTCTCTTTGTGCGGTCAGGGTTACGGCACACTATAATAGAAAACTTTATGACTAACTTTTGACAGTCAAACCTCTGCACACACAGAGACAAAATAGATACACGTATAGCACACATACATATATTATCGTCCAATGGTGCCGCCAACATATTGGTGTCTACTCCGATATCCGTTATCGGGGTGGATAATATAAAAAGCAGATACATGTTTCATACATTTTACTTGCCCCGATATCGGATCGGATTATGTGGAAACGTTCTTACAATCACAGCAGTCGTTAACACACCTGGGAGGCCTTCAGGTGGCATAAACATTCAAAACAAGTGAATTCCTATATCAACATTCAGACAGATAGTGGAAAATTCTTCTGGCACAAGCCGCACAAGCAAATTTAAGATAAATATAACGACGATAAGTCTATACGACCCGTGTGGCGCAATGGGCACCATGCCGGACCACTGTGCCAAGGGTCCTGGGATCGATGCCTATCTAAGCGGAAAGGACAATGTCCACTTTGTATGGACATTTGGCTATCAGTGAACACCACATTTCAACATAAATATTATATAGGCTTAATACCTTTACTCAGTTTAAAAACGAAAATAATAATTGTTTTGTAACCAGATGTTTATTATACTGGTTATTTGAATAAATATTTTGTAGGTATTTTAAAGAAAACGCCCAATTTCCTTGACATTTTTTTATTAATCTGACTCGTATGTTATTAATATATTGTCCAAGAACGGGGCTGGTGCATTTATATCATCCCTGTACCTTGCCCAGCTCAGAAACCAAAAAAACAGTCATTACATGAGCAACCATACAAACCAAGGGTCAACCATAGTTATACATTACAATAGTGCCAAGGTCAACGTGGGAAGCAGAGTCTAAATCCATTTTCGTAAGCCAAAGGTCGTAATAATATTAATGATGAAAAACACAGACGAAACTGATGCGAAAAACAAAGCGAATGTGACTTGAAAGTTGAACGTAGATTACTCTCAGATGAAGGAAATAATCATCTGAGAGATTACTATGCACTCCAACAAATAACGATTGACAGTTGAGATTACCACAGAGTACTTAATCACTACGTATGACAGTTGGGGATGCAAACAATGCATCGATTCGAGCGTGTTTGCAAAACATCGATATATTGTTCACTATCGTGAATTATTATAAAAGCAACGTACATAAAATAATATGTTATTCTAGTAAAAATAATACCTTATTTATAGTTTATTGATTTTTATACGTGTATCTTACCAAACTTAAGTTTTTATCGTGAGAATTAAAACTTCGAAATAACATCGATATATCGTTTTTATTATCGTTATCGGAATAATGTTGCAATTGTACTGACGTGACTACTCTGTGTATGTGACTAAAGGAAATGAGTTTATCAGTAGAATGTTTTATTAAACATATTATTTTAAAAAAGTAAATTGATACAAAAATAATTCGCGTGTATAAGTTAAAAAACAAAATATATTTTTTCGTGTAATTATTTATTTCTGAGCATCCTGTCCACGAATAGCCGAAAATGGACATTGCCCTTTAAATGATGGGTTTTAATTTCTGTTCTCGGTCTGGGTATGTGTCCTTGTCTTTGTATGTTGCCCATGGCACCCACGACACAGTGAATCCTAGTCCTTTATTTTTATAACTATGTGGTTCAGCTCTCAGTTGAGAGCGACCTCAGACAGAAGGGAACTAGCGCCAATTGTCCTACGAACAGAGGAGTCCGGTGGACTACTATCTAAATATGGATGAAGAACACCATTCTGTTTCATACTAGAACTGATAACTACTATCTACAACCCAGAGGTCTCAGACTAGACGTACTGCACCATGCTGCTTCAGTGCGGATTGATAGATTCATATATTCATAGATAGACTATGATACTTTTGATAAACTACTTGAAATACAACAAGTAAGTAAGTGGATAAAACCACAAACACTAAAAGAAACAATGATAAGAAACCTATGATAGAACCTTATCTAACTACATGTTATCTATTCCAATTACATACAACTTACACATAATATTCTTTTAAACATACAACACTTATCTTACTTAATTTATAAGTTATCAATGAGTAACGATTGTTACGATTATTTTTGTTTTTTTATTGACAAGTCAATTGGAGATGTGGACGTATTTTACTTATACTCGTAGTAGGCAATGATATTATAAAAATAGAGGTAGATATGTCACTAGCGCGCCGAAGATGAAGAGCGTAACTTGGGCTAATTAGCCCAACTGCTCGCAGTCGCTCTGTCAATACTCTGTCGATACGCACGCTTTTATTGTTGCCAGAAATCCTTGAGATTTGACATACAGCGTTAAAATGCCCTCGTGTATTATGCGTAAATGCACTAATTACACAAGTAAAAGAATTAAAATTCATGGAGTAACATACCGCACGTCAGTTATCATGATTTATTGCATTTTATATAATTTCAATATTTCTCTAACAAAATAAATATGGCGGCATGACAACGCCGGCCGAACATAGCATAAGTCCAGTTTTTGTGCAAATTGACTTTAGACCATATCAGTAACTAAATAAGGTCTTAAATCAATTTGCCCAAAAACTGGACCTATTGCACTCTTCGTTAGGACGGCAGATAGGGCGGACATAGATTAACATATACAGAAGTGACGATATATCGATGCTGTCCCCATTTGTATGTTTATTGTTAAGTACAGAGATAATTTTCTCACGAGTACACGTATTGTCATAAAACCGTACTGTATTAGTATCGAGTATTGTAATAGAGCCTAACATAAAGAAATTCATGAATAATCTATACTAATATATATAGAGAAAAGATTTTTTGTTTGCATTGAATAGGCTCCGAAACTACTGAACCGATTTGAAAAATTCTTTCATTGTTGGGAAGCTACACTATTCCCGAGTAACATAGGCTATATTATATTTTCAAAAAAATTTGGGATTCTTAATAAAACTCCAATAATGTAACCCAAGGTGTAAAAAAATAAGAAAACCGAAGCTACTCGTATAATTTAAATTGAAAAGTATATAATACTTAAAACTTTTTTGTATCCGTCGATAAGCACATAGAAAAATTTAACCCTTATTGTAAAAATATTCGTATAATATATATATATATATATATATATATATATAGTAACCCTTAGTGTAAATATATATTAGATGTGAAGTATGTATTGATGAGTTGTTTACATGCAATAAATTGTGGTTTCATAAATTAATCGTATTCGTATTAAGTACGTCTTTCACCATACGCGATTACGGTTCAACCACAATAAAGGAATCTAATATATTTAAAGTGTAGTTCAACTGCGTTGCCAACATAATAAATTAATGTTTTAAAGAAATGCGTTTTATTATCTACCTACAGAATAAATAAGATGCTATGTAATAAGTTATTTAATGAATTACACGCCATACCTACTGCTTAGGCTGACATATAGGTACATGAAAAAGGTCGTGGTCCCTATAAGTAAGCGTATTTACTTTATTCGTAAATGTGTCACCATATTTAATATTTCATCACCGAAATCCCAAAATGTTGTTTAAAATAGTTTTGAAATTACAACTTCCTTCCTTAAGTTTATTTTTAGGTACTTTCAATCTACTGACTGTACTGATAACTGAATTTGTTAGTCTTTGCCGAAAGCCAACCAATCAAATCATCTGCACGATAATCTCTACAATATTGTGGAAATGGGCAGAGTTGCCAACACTAAATTTTTTTCGATATCTTCACAGTTTTTAGTTTAGACCACCAAAATTAAATCTAGTTTAAACTGAAAATCAAGAGGATGTGCAGATTGAAAACAAGTCAGTTTTAGTAGAAATTGTTAAGATTTAAAGTTGATTTACGAATATAAGTATAATTTTCTTAACGTAATATTAAGTTGTTTTGCACAATTTTATTTGTTGGCAACACTGGTCAATGTTTGATGACGCGAACAACAAACACTAGCTGTCTTTTTCACTTTAGTAAAGCTATCCCTTTTACATAATTTACCAATGTAGTGATTGCCTGATTGGTGTAGGGAAACAAAAGATAAACGTGTGTGTGTTTCGGAACAAATTTTTCGGCTGATTTGTAAGGGCATAACGTATCTATATTAAAACATCATTGGTAGTAGGTAATCTATTCATTAATTCTGTTGACATAGTAATACCTGTTTTTTATCAGGTATTTAGTATTCGTATAAAAACACACAAATATAACAAGATAAAACTGAACAATGGACGGCCTTATCACTTAACGGGCTTAAACACATACACATGATAAGACGTCGCGGTGCGACACCTTGCGGCATCTTACCGCGAGAAGAACTGGTATAACTGATGTGAAACACTAAGGCTACGTCCGCACAGACAGGTGGCTTGCTTAGCGCCTAGAGCCTAATTAGTCACCTAGCGAGTAGTTTAGTAAAACGAACATTCTATAGTGTTCGTGACTGGCCGCACTGCGCGCTTGGTGTATCGAAGTAAACAAACGTGTTGGTTTTTTGTAACTAGGCGCTAGGCATTTTTGAAGCAAAAATGAGATTGACAGTCGGGTTGTCATGGATATAATATTATTGATGAATGTCAATGGCAAAAACTAAAAGCTGAAACGAGAAATTGTTGCATTTATTTCATTAATTTTGTAAGATATTTTTGAGAGTGACATTTCGTCAACGTGCCGACAAGCAAAATGACCAAGGCACCTAGCAACTCACCACGCAAACCACCTCTCAGTGCGGCCACCGTGTTTCCTAACAAGTAGCCAGAATGCAAACCACTAGGCTCTAGGCGCTAAGCAAGCCGCCTGTCTGTGCGGACGTAGCCTAAGGGATGGGCCAAACTCTTTAAACTATCTAAAATATTAAAATGCCGACATAGCAAAAGATGTTTAATGTGATGAGTATTTACCAAACGTAGATACAAATTTAAGGCCTGAGATACTAACCAAGAATGTTATGGAATCAGCCAAACCATCAAAAATATTAAAATGCCGACATAGCAAAAGATGTTTAATATGATGAGCATTTATCAAACGTAGATACAAATTTGAGGTCCAAGGTACTGACGAGGAAATCTAGTTGCTTGCTAGTCAATTCTACTCACGAAATACTAGAGATCCTCATCGACTGGTATTGGGTAAACTACCACGTACCTCACTCCTCCAGCGTAATGCGTACGGAATGTGCATAAAAATATTTAATAAACTGCCAGCAAGTGCGAAAACAATGCCTGAAAGGCTGCTTAAAATTAAATTAAAGCATTTTCTATTAAAATCTGCATTTTATGACATTAATGAATTCTTGAATTGTAATAATATAATACTATAAATTAATTAATATATATAGACTATAATGTAAAAATGGAATATTGATAGATATATAAACGTAAATTATTGCTACAATGAAATTTGTATGCCTTATATGGTGGAATGTGGAGGATATAATATTATAATTAATTTAAAACCTTGTTACATACCCACTTTCGTGCAAATAAATGAACTGAATTTGAATTTGAACTCTTAAGGGATCAATCAGCGAAACTATTGAAAATATTGAAATGCCGACATAGCAAAAGATGTTTAATGTGAGGAGGATTTATCAAACGTAGATAAAAAGAGGGTCCGTGGTTATGACCAAGAACGCTAAGTGATCAGCCGAACTATCAAAAATATTTAAATGTCGAAATAGCAAAGGATGTTTAACGTGATGGACATTTACCAAACCTAGATAATAATTGAAGGTCCGAGGTACCTACTGACGACGCTTTGCTCGGTTTAGTGTTGCTTAACAACGCCATCTACTGAAGTAGCTTAAGTGTTGCTACATGCCAAATAGATGACAGGAAGAGTTTATTGTAACAGTTTTTCATTGCCTGAAAACACGGGTAAAATGACATTTTCTAAAAATGAATCCTAGCTAATTCGATTTATCGCCCCCGAAACCCCTTGCATACTAAATTTCATGAAAATCGTTGAAGCCGTTTTCGAGACTCTGAGAATATATATACAAGAATTGTGCGTTTAAAGGTATTAGATAGATAGATAGATATATAGATAGATATATAGATATATAGATAGATAGATAGATCGATAGATAGATAGATAGATAGATAGATGTTGTTTTTGTTGTTGCTGATCAAGGTAATATGTTTAGATTGTGTGTGTGGCTCCTGCCCTCCCAATCCTCCCAAACCTCTTCTATCAATTCCCTGTTTAAATGATTCTACTCTAAACGGCCGTGAAGTTGTTAAACTTTTATCCCCACACTAGGTTTCCTCATGCCGTAGTTAATTTTTAACGAAGTCGCGAGCAGTCGTTAACAATAATTTAAAAAAGGCTGTTTCAATCTGATTTGCATGTGACAAGCCTGATTGTCTTGTTTTTCGCCAGCGGTTAATTTAACCAATTAATGAAGTGCATTGTAATTGAAGCAGTGTGATTGGCTTCAATTAACATGGATTTATTTTACAATTCATAATTTAAGAATGAAATCACGACACTTCTGCAATGAACTTGATGATTGGCTGTGAGCCTGTGACTTTTTTATGTTAGATTTTTTTTATGTACCTAGCGAACAAATGAGCAGACGAACCATGTGGTAACCATCGCCTATGAACATCAGTAACACCATACTGATGCTTTGCCGACCAAGAAGCCCAACAAACCCGAGAAGACAAGTTTGCGCGTTAACCGCTAAAAAAGCCAGATTCGTCATAGCACCACAGTTTCAGAACATTCCTCTTAACATCTCTAAAAGTGTTGGGATCCTTGGTGTCGACATTTCGAATGAAGTTCAGTTTCGGGACCACTTGGTTAGTAAGGCCAAACTAGCTGGAAGAAAATTGGGAGTGCTCAATAGAGCTAAGCAGTACTTCGCACCTAAGCATAGGCTAATGCTCTATAAGGCGCAAATTAGGCCGCACTTGGAGTACTGCTCCCACCTTCGGGCCGGAGCCTCAACTGGCAAAGTGGATCGGTTCAACCGTATTCAACGGCGAGCCATTCGTCTTGTCGACGATCCCAAACTTACAGGCGGATTGGAGTCGCTTGAGTTGAGGAGTCATGTAAGCTCTCTCTGCGTATTCTACCGTCTGTATAATGGGAAATGTTCTGAAGAACTGTTTGGTTAAATTCCTGTGGTTAATTTTCGTCACCGCACATCACGGTGTACCAAGTTCCACCTACACCACCTGGATACCTGACGTTCGTCCACACTTCGATTCTCGCGTAGTTTTCTACCCCGCACATGTAAACTGTGGAACGAACTTCCTGCATCGGTGTTCCCTGCAAACTATGACATGGGGTCCTTTTAGAAGCGGGTCTATTATTTTCTTCGAGGCCGGCAACGCATCACTTACCATCAGGTGACCCGTCTGCTCGTTTGCCTGCTTAAGGCATTAAAAAAAGTAAAGAAAAGGAAACAAATCGTTTATCACAGACCCTAATTAAAAATACTGCTACAAAAATGCTGTCTGGGATAAAATACTGTTGGTATGAAAAATGCCTTCTTTTAACTCATATAGGGATTAAACAGAATATGAGGAAATTAATCACATATTAGAAAAAAAAATAGTTCTGTATTCCGCATTTTTCTTACTGAAATTTCGAAATTTTGAAATACCATTTCATCACAAAATACCCGAAGAACCTATTTATCGCCCTTCTAATTAAAAAAATATCAATGTACAGATCCGGCAGTGTTCTAGTTATTTTTATAATTCTTCTCTGTTTTGTCTGCCCATCTAATGTAACGTGCTCACGAAACGTAATAACATGGCAGGAAAATGTATTCCAAACCTTGCTAGAAGAACAAAAATACAGTAATTTTTATTACTAAACACTAAAATAAAGTTGCTTTTCGAAAGCGGTTTTCCTGATAGCATAAATGGACACGTATTAAGTAAGTGCCTACATGTGAAATTACCATAGCGAATACCCTTTCTGCATAATATGCAACTCGTATGATAGTGCATGAACCACTTGACTGACTGACACGTGGTTATATTTCTGATCAATACACTAAGTGCCACTTTCATACACTTACGATAAATTATAGTCAACTAATCAAATAAGTTAATCATACTGGTTACTGACTGGAAAACCTTTATGGCTTCTACCCATTAATTAACGGCTTATTACTTAATCTAATATATAAAATCTCGTGTCACGGTGTTAGAAGTTGAAATCCACCGAAACGGCTCGACCGATTTTCGTGAATCTTAGCGTGCATATCGGCTAGAGTGGAGAGTCGGACAACATCTATTTTTCATCCCCCTAAATGTTAAGGGTCGTCCACCCCTAATTTTTTATTATTTTTTATTACTATTAACTTTCGACAGAACGAAGTCTGTCCGGGCAGCTAGTTATATATAAGGTTTTAGACAATAATAAAATTTTAAATTAAAATTAAAAAACAAACCCCGACACTTTGATTTAGTGTGACACCATACATAGCTAAGAACACTCTGATTAAGTCACTTTTCATTGTACCCAATATTTAGTTTGTACCCAATTTACCTTTTCATTGTACCCAATGAAAAAATATCTCTGATTGTTAATCCATGAAACATTATTAATACTCCACATTTTTTTCAGTTACGTTTCAGTTATCTCATCCGGAATTTATGTGTTATTGGCAGCCCTACCTGTTTATTATATTATAACAAAGAATTAGATACCCATATCTACTGCTACATTATGTGAAAATAATTGGGTAATTAACTTAAGAGTAATTGGGCCTTTGTTATAAAATTGTATTGCTATAATATGTGGAAAGCATGAAAAAATAATTAACAAACTATGGTCATAGACATGTTCCAATGATAAGGCATGTCTCCCAAACAGAGGGAGAAGTAATAAAACTAAGTTTGTCTATTAGAATACATTATAAAAAAAAATATTGACCACAATAAAAATATCACAGTACAACTGGCGAGCTTAATGCTCAAAGCATTCTCTACCAGCTATTTCATAAAAGAGAAATGCGTGAAAGACGGTTTATAAAGTAGCTACATAAAATATCTACATAAGAATATACCTACATAAAATACAAACATACACACATATATACGAATACAAAACATTAAACTACAGGACAATAAGCTTTACGCCAGAAGTCTAAAAGACGTCCAGCTTACTGTCCGCAATGTTCTGCGCTCTCATCATTCAACAAGTGTGATGGTTTTGTGGAGTGTTTCCAACAAGGGGATCAGTTCGCTTCATTTTTGTCAACAAGACAAGGTGAAGGCACAAAATGACCGTCATCAAGCCCTGGCTTGAATCCTTTGGATAAATCTTTATGGACTGAATTGGAGTTAAACGCATGCAGAAATTTTCACGCAAATATAAATTCTGGCAAGCGAGCCCTTACTAAGGAAATGAAACTAATACTTGAAACAAATTGAAAAGATGAAAGAAAAAAGAACGAATGCAATAGGGGGGGGGGGTCTGTTATTATTTCAGTTTTACTTTGTCTCAAGACTTTAATAAGTCTTTAATAATACTTGTCAGATCTCGTTCAAATTTATGTGGGATCACATGACAAGCACCTGCTTTCGATTTAAAAAAAAATCATCGAAATCGGTTGGCGTGATATTGAGTTATTCGTCCATTTGTCGCGCACATACTTAATGCAAATTTAAGACTTATATGGTTTTCTCATGGATGCCATTGTCAGATCTCAATAAAATTTAAGTGGGACCACATGACAAGCACCAGCTTTCGTTTAAAAAAACAATCATCAAAATCGGTTCACCCAGCCGAAAGTTTTTTTTTTTTGTTACCTCAGAAGAGGTAACAAACATAAAAAAAAAATACAGTCGAATTGAGAACCTCCTCCTTTTTTTGAAGTCGGTTAAAAAAAAACAAGGCCAATTCAATTACTTTTCTTTACATGACAACAATACTTCAGGATAAAGAATTTTCCCACTTCCGTTCAAATCAAGGTTTCATCTGTTTATAGATTATTATTAATTTTCATTGTCTGGTTTTTGTTCATAATAGCCTTATAAGGTGATGAAAAAAGACAAAAGGTGGAAGAAGCTGTTTACCTCCACTTAATTCGGTATAAAACTGGAATTCATAACTTTGTACATTTACTTTAATCAGATAGAAAAACATCATATCCTGAGTGGGCATACCCAGCCTTTGAATTTTAATTTTTTGTTACCCATGGGGGCAAACTCCTCAGACTCCCTGTCAATATGTCATATAGGAACTTTTAAGGATTTTAACACATTCCTCATTACTATTACTGACATAACTCATACATACATACCCTATCTTTGAAGGGTTTTAGTCATATTTTTTTAATTAACTTGCCTTGCTTGTTAGTTTGTTAGCAAGCATGTACGGCTAAAATCTTGTAAGCTAAAATTGAACTACTTCCTTTTAACCTCCCTTATTGATATTTCGCACATTGCTTGGATTCCAATAACAATGCATTTTTATAATAATGGTAACCTGATATTTCAGGGTTGGCTCTAGACATGGGAAATCCTTAAAAGATAATTTTATAGATGTGAAATTTTACACATGCATTCAATTATGATTGCTCGTATTAAACTCTATCAGAACCTGATTGCCGTGCTCAGAGTTGGCTCCATATCTGAATACTCCTCAGCGGACAGCACAACAAGATTTAAAAAGCTTGTTTATAAGTATTTATGAAAATAATAATAAATAAATAAATAACGCTTCACACTCATAGCCCCACACTAGGATTCCCTGTGTCGTGGGTGCCATGGACAACACACAACATAGACAAGGACATTCACACCCAGACGGAGAACAGAAATTCAAACTCATCATTCAAATTTCCGCCTCGCTGGGAATCGAACCCAGGACCCTTGGTGCGGCGATCCGGCATGGTAACCATTGCGCCACACGGGTCGTCTAATATGAATTTTATTTATTAAAGGGATCTAAAAACAAGCTGCTGCAGTATGATTTAGATGCATTTCTATTCAGTACTTTAATTACATTTGCTAAATTTTATATTATTTCTTTGTTGCGATGTGGTTAACCTGTTTACACACAAATAATAACAAATAGCCTACCATTTAGTAAGAAAATATAAGGGTTGGATTTAGAATCCGGTAGCAGGAGTTCGTACATGAGAATGGTTGATGCTTATAGAGGTTCATCAGCCGATTACAACGGTACCACTCGCAACTCTCGGCGACGCACCGTTTTCGAGAAAATTGAAAAAAACTTTCATAACCTTAGTACCAAAATACGACACTTAACACGATTTAGAACGCCAGAAATGTCTTTTTGACAATTTAGAACTGTCAAATAAGTCCCAAATAAGTCAATAATTTATGCTTAAACTGTCAAATCGGTGCTAAAGTTTTTCCGAGCTATGAAATAAGTCCTATGCATAAACTGTCAAATCGGTCCCAAATGTAAGTACTCTATGTATAAACATTGGCGAAGAAAGAGGAACGGCGGAAGGCATCACGGGGGGCAAAGCCCCCCGTGCCAGGGGGGCGGGGGGCCGAGCCCCCCGGTAAGGGGGGCTCGGGGGGCGAAGCCCCCCGCAATGAAAAAAGCAATAGGAACCCAAAACAGAATGGGTTAGGTTAGGTTAGGTTCGTATAATTTTTTTTTACGCGGAAATAGGGACCCCGCGAAGCGGGGTCCCGTCGACATTTATGACGAAGTGTAGTTTTGTGACATAATTGAATATTTGAATAATTAAAATATTGTTGTGCAAGAAAACACATCATGAAGTTTGTATGATTATTATTTTAGAATTTTGAGGTTAGGTTAGTTTTTCTCAATTTTCTCGGAAACGGTGCGTCGCCGAGAGTTGCAGGTGGTACCGTTGTAATCAGCAATCACCCCTCCCTCCTCTTCCGCCCCCCTTTCCTCCCCCCTCCTGCTACCGGATTCTAAATTTTGGTACTAAGGTTATGAAAGTTTTTTTCAATTTTCTCGGAAACGGTGCGTCGCCGAGAGTTGCGAGTGGTACCGTTGTAATCAGTAATCCCCCCTCTCTCCCCCACCCCCCCCTCCCCTCCCCCCCCCCCCTCCTGCTACCGGATTCTAAATTTTAACCAAATATAATTGAAATACGAAATGGCATGGTAAATACGTATTATTGAAGACGCACAAACCATGCACAAACCAAGACGATACTTCGCTTCCATGCGATGTTTGGTTCGTATTAACATAATGAATCTTTTTATGAGAGAAATAATCGTTAAACCTGACCTTGTATTGAAAATGTTGTGAATTCATTTGTAAGCAAGGTTTAAGATACGAATAATAAAATATGAACACGAAAATGTTCACGGCATGGAAGGCAATGTTTTACGTAATAAATCCGTCACAAACTTACCCAATAACTACTGCGATTCGATTCAAGTAGCCTCTTGTAACAATTACCCACTTGCACTAGGAAATTTTTAAGTTTAAAAGACATCAATATTAGATAAATGAGATCAGACTAGATAAACACTACACCGGCCGGTCACTGCTAGCACGATTTTCGCACAAAATTTGACAATTGTGACATAACCAAAGTCCTTTTCCAGGGTATTGATTTATGGTCAAAACACAATAATGTTGCCCGCTCCTAGGACTAAATTTCCTTAACATCACTTTTAAATAACATGGTGATAATAAAAACTGCGCCAGTTCGTCAATTTCTGTACATTTTATGTTAAATTTAATAAATATATCTCAAGTTCTTTGAAAATTCAAATTAATTTAATGACGATTTTGTAGGTAAATTTTTTTGCCAGATATGAATTAAATTATAATAAAATTATACTTAGTTTGAGTCATAAATAATAAATGGTTAAGTTAAAATACGTGCCAAATAAAATAATAAGACAACTTATTTTATTTTTATTTTTATACTACTAGAAACGTCAATGATTTTATTTCTACTACGCATAAATAAGCAATAATTTCTGTATCGGCCGGTATCAACTATCAGTTATCTTCGTGACTTCGTGCTGTCACTACACGTCACAGGGTGGTACGATGTACAAAATAAGAAAATTAATTCTAAAACAATTGTTTAAAGGTATGCCCGTGTTACCGACACAAAATAATTTACCTTTGCCATCCTTATTAAAGTATCTTCTCGCTGGTAAAATATAAACGTAATATTTTTTAATTCAATTACAAAAATACACCGACGTTACGACATATAAGATACATCTACACTTCGCAAGTTAAAAATACGTACTGACGCGAGCTAGAGGAGAGGCACTTTGTACGGAAATTCGATAGTGCGATTACGCTTATATTGCAATGAGTGCGACAAAGACAACAAATACGAATTCGCACGATCACTCGCGAATTTTGACGAAAATCATCCCTTGTTGCATTACTTGTAACGTCATATTCATCCAACCACTGTGAAAAGTGATGTAAAAGCCTCATTACCTTAGTGCGTTCATTAACTATATAATTTGTTCGTATTAGTCATGGTATTATCGTTGGAAAACAATATAGGTAACTAAATAGCAAATATATCTACTTGTGATTCATAATTTCATATTTATAACCGATTTATACAAGTGCTGTTGCAAATATAAATTAAACAGAATAAATAAAGAAAATAATAACAATGGTTACGCTACAAGATAGCTATTTTTTTTTCAATATCTCACGTGTTTTCCTTTGTTTACGTTGTTTTTGTGTTTCATGTGTATGTAATAGGCTATCACACAAGGGCGGATCCAGCTTTTGCGCCAGGGGGGTTACTGATTACTCACTTACCATTCCTTATAATGAATTTGCAGCAACAATTTTTAAGAACACTCTTACTTACATTGGAATTTGAAAGTTTTTAATATATTTTTTTAATATAAAAACATTGTCGATTCATTGATTGATTGAAAAACATTATGTTTAACAACCCAGCTCAGGGGGGGGGTGGTCATGACCTCCATGACTATCACATAAGGTCCAATGAAGAGCCCATTAGAAACCCAGCACCTACTATGTATTAATATAATCAAAAGTTTGAAACAATCATACGTTATAAAAATATGATACATCTACAACAAAATACAACATCTGCAACAAATGGGTATGTAGGTGGAATTGAATTCAGAATTTTTATTCTTTTTATATTTTGGATAATAGTCCGTACATAACTTATTGTTTAAGAATATCATAGTTAAATTATAAAAATCACAACTGTTTTATCATTATAACAATAACATACTTACTTATCAGTTAAACGATCAGCAGATAAATTTTATTTTCGCATAAAATTGGAAAATTTTATATAAATTAATATACCAAAACCTTCATCACATATTT